>CAWUFW010003167.1:0-1200000 GCA_963921515.1 Calotriton arnoldi | reverse complement strand
AACACATATCCCACCTTTATGTCTCCCATGGGTTGACCGTATTGCTGGCATATGGTACGTCTTGTACCCATCAATATTAACTTCATCCAACAGCCAGGTCTCCTGAAAACATAGGATATCAAAGCTGCGGATGAAGTCTATCCAGATTGAATTATTCAACTTAGAATGCAAACCTGCGATGTTCCAGAAAAGCACTACGATATCCTTGGGTGCTCTATCAGTTGGATTGATGTTGGCCAAGCTTTTCAAGGTCTGCCCCATGGTCTCCGTCCTCCCCAGGCCACTCACTATACCTTCATCACTATTATCGACAAACAGGGATTCATCCATTCCCAACCCTCCACTCAATATCACACTCTGATCAATGATGGGTTCCATGAAGTGAGGTGTTACTGTTCTCTCCTGGATAATTTGAGGTGTTAAACTTTCCTCATCAATGTATTGATCAGAGGTGTCAAAAAGTCAGTCATTCTCATCTAGCGATTGAAGGGGCCCAAATCTATTTGACACCTCTAAATTATAGGTTGAATGAACAATGGGCTGGGTAAAAGGATACGGATTTAAGTACCCATTAGATGTACTAGGCTGATAAAAATAGCCCAGAGGGAGAACTTGTATACCTGACGCCATATTATTAATTTTATTGCTTCTAAAAAGAATTTCTCGAACCAATAAGGGATTCCCCAAAGAAAGAACAACGCAGTCCCCTGGAAAAACGTTCCTACTTGTACCCACCCAAGCAACACGTCTTACCATCTTAAAGGCGAGAAACATCTCTCTAGTTAAGCCCACTCTTTGCCCCAGACAATGAATAACGCAGTTCCTCAGGGCTATCCATGATTCGTTACTACCAACCGAATGAGGGGGCACATTAGTCAAAACGACTGTATAAGGAATGGCGGCAGGGGGCAAATTTAAATTTAAATTCTGCAATCTAGACGGATACTCATGCTTATTTATACTGTGTGGCCTTGGGTTCGGGCAAAGATCATTCACCGAAAGTCCACCTTGCTGTTCTAATGGTCTTCCTTTTACTGCCTCACATGGAGGCACCTCCTTTGGCAACGGTTTACTTCTAGGAGTTTCAGTAGGACTCTTGGGTCCCGAAACACCAAGCTTCCTGGCCCTCTCAACATGCTGACCGGCAGGACTAATTAAGGTAGCTGGTGAGGACTGGTTAGATGGCTTTAAGACACTACCCTCTCTGCCCTCATTTATCTTGGTAATATTTACTTCCTTTACATAATTCATATGTTGGTTCTTGATAATATTTTCCAACCCCACTTCTATTTTACTTAATCTTGCCTCTAAAGTACCAATCGATAGTCTGATATACTTAGTGAGGTCGGTTATCAAACTTACTATCCCGTTACTTTCAATAGAAGAGGGGGCGTTACTCTTACTTTTATTACGTGTAACTAAGTCTTTATCTTTACCTTTACCTTTGTGATTTAACGGGGTACCTTTCCCCTGCTGTTTATCGGGCTTTAGCCTTATGTATTGGGGGTACAGGGGAGGCCTGATGGATAATTGGCAGTAGATTTCCAGGTAGTACCTTCACAATGGGGTTACAAGATCTTTTAGATGGAGGAAGTAGCTCTGGATCAGGATCGCTAAGTGATAACTCGTCTCTGTTAGGCTGGATACAACCATTTCGGGGCTCCTCAACCACATTAATTATGGTAACCGCGTCCGTACTCTCATTGTGGTGTAGGTCAGTTATAATACTACTTGTTAAGGCACCCTGTGTGTCCTTAGATAGAGACTCCTCAACGGTGGATATCTGCTTTTCAAGAGCTCCAACCGCCCCCGTGAGGTATTTCAACAGGGTCATATTAGCATCTTTTGGTTTATTTGTTGATTGCACAGTTTGCCCAGAGTTCATTGTACGTAGCTTCCTTTTACCCATATCTACAAATTCTCTGCAACTAGAAAACTGCTGAATATGCCAGTCCTTATACCCCTATAATAATAGAAGTGTATCTCTCTAACCTATATGCGTTCCCTACTTCTCAGCATCAATTCTGTAGCAAGATCAAGTGAATACCTTATATAAACCCTCTTTCTTATAATACAATGATATACGGCAAATGTCTAAATACAATTATTTTAAATGTCACTAGTCTTACTCTTGTCCCATCCGGCAGGTTTTTAAAGGTATAGCCCAGCCCAGCCTCTTTCAATCTCCTTCAATCTCTGACGCAATGGAGTGGCGGGATGGAAATGCCCCCCCCCTCACCAACGGAGCAGAGGAGGCAATACAAAGACCCCTATAACACCCTGGAGCTCATAGTCCCACCAAAATGGCTGGCAGCACCAAAGAAGTCTCGAACGAGCGTTCCAGCAACTAGAATTAAGAGGGGACACTCTGGGCTTAGGCTCCCACCAGAGAATGCAGGCTCAAATCAAGATAAAGTGAAGAAAATGCCCCCTTCAGTTCCAGCGCGTACAGTTACTCAGGTTTATGACTTACGTATCCCTACTCCGTGGAATCAGTGGAGGAGTCTTCTTCAGGGCATTTTAGGGGTAGCAGATGATAATAATATGGCCCAGCCCGGCCTCTATCGGTCTATGACGGGCTAAGACGGGCCCGTCTTGGCCCGGTCTTCGCCCGGGCCGAGCCCGCGCGCGTCCCGCATCGCGGGACCGCCGCCGCCGATTTAAAGCCCCTCTGGGGGCCGGGTCTAAAGTGCAATGTGCGTTGAGCCCAGGGACACAGGCAAAAGTCCTTTGGAGCAGTCTCCCGCGTCGCGGGACCGCCGCCGCCGATTTAAAGCCCCTCCGGGGGCCGGGTCTAAAGTGCAATGTGCGTTGAGCCCAGGGACACAGGCAAAAGTCCTTTGGAGCAGTCTCCCGCGTCGCGGGACCGCCGCCGCCGATTAAAGCCCCTCCGGGGGCCGGGTCTAAAGTGCAATGTGCGTTGAGCCCAGGGACACAGGCAAAAGTCCTTTGGAGCAGTCTCCCGCGTCGCGGGACCGCCGCCGCCGATTTAAAGCCCCTCCGGGGGCCGGGTCTAAAGTGCAATGTGCGTTGAGCCCAGGGACACAGGCAAAAGTCCTTTGGAGCAGTCTCCCGCGTCGCGGGACCGCCGCCGCCGATTTAAAGCCCCTCCGGGGGCCGGGTCTAAAGTGCAATGTGCGTTGAGCCCAGGGACACAGGCAAAAGTCCTTTGGAGCAGTCTCCCACGTCGCGGGACCGCCGCCGCCGATTTAAAGCCCCTCCGGGGGCCGGGTCTAAAGTGCAATGTGCGTTGAGCCCAGGGACACAGGCAAAAGTCCTTTGTAGCATGATTTCTATATAATGCTGGGGCCTGGGCCACTGCCCATTTCCTGGCATATGTATATCTTAGGTGCATTGGTATATGGTTGGAGAAGGCAGGCATAATAATGTCCTCGCCGTGTGGGCACTCCCTGACAAATTGTGGTGGCCAGTCTTTTTCTGCTAGAAGTATGTCATAGCCCTTTGATAGTCTTTCCCAAAAAAGTGCTTTCACCTGTCTAGGTTTGTCTCCCTCCATCCGGAGTGTTATTTCATATAACTTTTGTGGCGTACTAACCCTGGTGTCTACAGTCTCAACTGTAATGTACTCATTCAAGTCCACTATCTCCAGAAGTTCCTTCAGGTTCTGGCGAGCTATTGTAACTTCTGCTGCACTGTCCAGCATTGTCTGAGCCCATTCTCCGTTCTTGAGTTGTGTTCTCAGTATTCTCGGCATGTCTGATCTTCAGACCTGCTACTTTCTTTTTGGAGAATTGAGGTTTTGCTTTAGTTTTTGGAGCGTGTTTTTCGTCTTTCGATTTCACGCGTTCTTCTCTATGTTCTGATCGTCCTCTTCTTTCCGAAGTCTGTGATGAGATCTGAAAGGGACGAGAGGAACGTGTATCAGTATCTTGATACCTGTCAGGCTTTCTCAAATTATCCCTATTCCTGAGGTTATACCTCCTTTCAGAGGGCTCCTTTTGAGGAGACCTACCCAGGGATTGAGAACGTTTCTCGTTTGAATTTTGTTTATTAGTCTCCCACTTCTTTTTAGAAGATGTAGGAGTTTGTTTAATAGAGTCCTTCTCAGGACTTTCAGATAGCTTCGGCTTCACTGGTCTTCCACCCAAACTATCTCTGCCTAATTCTGCATAAGATTGTTCTATTATTCTGGGTAGCTCAGTTTGATGTTCTGTAACATCAAATTCCCTTAATTTTTAGCGGATCGCCACTGCTGCTGCCTCCCCTTTAATATTAGATAATATTATTGTTGAGACCTGGTCGAAATTTTTCAGTAATTTCATACCTAAATTTAGAGCAGGCTCTGCCCCGTATTCGTTTTGAATTTGTTTCAGGACATCAGGTATTACCGCAATTGACGGAATGCCATGTGTTTTAGTATAGATGGCAGCAAAGACTGAGCCCCAAGTGGTGCAGTCTTCCAGTTGTGGTGTGATCCCCATCGGTAAACTGATTGTCAGTATTATGTGTTTCTCATGCGGGCTAGTATTTGGAAATACTGCTTCGATTTGAGTAATTTTTTGAGCTATCCAAAATGGAATTTGCTCACGTTTAGTGGGCATTTTACCCATGACTGCGTATAGAGTCTGTGGTGTAATTTTTAGTGTATTCCCCTGTTGAGGAGTTTGATTTGGAAGTGTTAATGGTGGTTGGACTGTGAAAGTCCGCATGACATATTGGACCAATTGTCTGTAAATATTTATTAACTCTGTAAGTTGAGTAAGTAATTCCTCATCTGTCATTATGTCAAGTTCAGGATGAGGTGTGTAGCCGGCTAGAATCGGCCATGTTGCTCCTGGTCTACCTAGTGGACCGAGCCTGGTAATGTTTCTGTGATGTTTTAGGGCGCCTTTAAACCAGAGCTGATGCTCCTGGTATGTTAATGGAATTTCAATATCCTCGAAAGGAATGTATTCCTCTGGTTGATCATCTTCTTTGTAGAAGTGAAACATGTGTGTTACTGGATTGAATTCAGGAAATATTACCCATGAATAGAATACCTCTGTCTGAAAGGATTCGTGTGCCTCTATCAAGAAAACTGCTCTACCTCCTCTTGGTGGTAGGCCATGTTTTATGAGTTTTAGAGTGATGGCTCTTCTTAAGTTTGGATGGATGTCTATAACACCCTCCTCGGTTTCATTTAAACCTGTAATGTTAAAAACTGCTGCTTGGGCTGGATCACCCGCAGCTCCACCGTTTCCGGTGGCATTGTCGGAGTCAGGCATTTTTGTTTTTTGAAAAATGTAGAACAAGTTTCAAGGAAACAAAGATAAGGTGCACAATATTTTGGAACACTGTATCCTTCACCGTTGAGCGAACAAAACAGCTAATATATAGGGTGCTGCCCTATGTAGCCTTGGTGGATACTTAACCCTGCCCACTCCAGACGTCTTTTTCGAGTATATGGGTAGGGGTCTCTGAGAGAAAAAGCACGGCTGAGTTACTCAGTATCTAACGTTGAATTACCGCCTTACCAAACGTTGGGCGCCATGTAGTGTAGCTCCTATTTCCCTAATAGGCTCTGCGCATTGGAATAATATATCCTATAGGTTTGGCATAGGACTAAGGTCAGTATGTCCCTATCGAGTATATTAAACTTAATTACTTGTGCCAGCTAGCTCAGAGGCCACTAGAAACTCCTTGACGACAAGAAGGGAGTAAATCAAATCAAAAGAAGCTTTATTCGGTGTAGTAGTTTACAACCATAAAAGCATATTATAACATAAGAAATTCAACATTCACATTAAAAAAGATAATAGGGTAAAAACAGATTATACAAAAAATATTATAAAACAGAATCCAAGGAGGTAACTTCGATATTATATACACTTATTAGAAACATGACCACGTTTTCCATAATTTCATTGTAGAGTGCAGGCAAGATAGTTAAAAAAATTGTAGTGCAAAAAAAAAAAAAAAAAAGAGATCACATGTGCAGAGGTAATGCATAGTGTACAAAAGCTGCAAAGGATCTCTGAGATTTAGTTTAAAAAGTCATAAAAACACAAGTTATTAAAAACAGGCATGAAAAACTTCTCGCGGTGTTATTCCATAATTCGAAAACGTCATAATCTTATTATGTTACTTATTATATTACATTACAGGGGCCAAATAAATAATCCATATATATACACACAGTTTTTATGGATAGTTCACATTGTATTTCGGTACTTAATAACAGCCTTTAAAAACAAGGAAGTAATCATAATGATTTGTTCATTTTCCAGCAATTGTAACCTTAGAAAGGCTGTTCTGCATTGTCTTAGGCCCCAGCTTCTGAGAGTGGGGATTAGAAACTTTTTCTTGGTGTAACATAATACTTACAGAATAAAGTGCAGTGCAGAGTTGTTTGAATTGATATATCGTCACATGGGCAAATGGGCGACCTACTCGACCAATCATTTTTTTCAGGAAACGTGACCAGTCTAAAAAGGACCCACAGCGGAAACGAGCCAAAAGCATGCGACAATAGCTACTCTGTACCAATGCCAGATAAGGTTATAGGCCTATGCATGTTGTCATCAGGTGGTTGTCCATGACTGATTTTTCCCCCTCTCCACTAGCCAACGCTTATTCTCTAGGTGACTCAAGCAGGTGTCTTTTAGTGCTTTTCTTGTTACCATTTCCATGGAGCTTGGGGAATCAAAATATTCTGGGTGGCCAATTTCATATGTAAATCTTTTTATGTAATTAGTCCATGGCATCTTAGCCACCCTGTCTGATTTAAGGCAGTCTAAGATTACGTCTCTATTAAAACCAGTCTCCTCCGATACCCAGACCTTATGCCATAGCAGTAAAGTTTGGTTTTGATAGTATCAGAAATATAAGGAAGACCAAGTTCCCTATGGCAGCTAAAAGTGGCAGTAGTACTGGGGACAGCTAGCAAGTAACGGATAAAAGTGTTTTCAAGACATTGGATTTGTTCTACTTCCTCAATGCCCCAGATGCCTGCTCCATATGTCCCTGTTGTAATACATTTAGATTTGTAAATTGCCAGCAGCTCTGGGACAGGTCTACCACCTAATTTCTTAGCAAAGTTGACAACTGCTCCTGTGGCTCTTGAAAAATTCAGTTTTCTAGCCTTCATGGCTGTTTTCCATGAACCCTTTCTGTCGAAGTTTATGCCTAAGTATGAAAAAGTATCCGTACTTTCGACTTTTTTGCTATCAATAAAAATGTCACATGTCTTTTTTTTGTTTGTACCACAACTCATGGTGTATGTTTTAGTGGTATTTACCCTTAGGCCCCTGTCTTTCATGTAAGCGACAAAGTGGCTGACAGACCTCTGTAACCCTATTAGCGTCCGCGCCATTATTACCGCGTCATCCGCGTACAATAAGATGGGGACAGGGGTTCCCTTTATAATGGGGTAGTCACATTGATATCCGCTCAGATATTGTCCTAAACTATTAATATAGAGTGAGAAAAGGAGAGGGGCAAGTATGCACCCCTGCCTCACTCCTTTCCTTATGGAGAACTTTGCTGAGCACTCCCCATGTTTCCCGTATCGGACCCTTGCCCCAGCCTCCCTGTACAACTCCTTGATAAAGGTTAACAACGTTGGGTCAACCTTTAATTCTTCCAAGATACTCCACAATTTATTATGTTTGACACAATCAAAGGCGGAACTTAGGTCCACAAACGTTAGGTAAAGTTTGCCCTGTTTTGCTTTTGTGTACTTGTCTATAATTAGTGATAGATTAAGTCCCTGTTCAGTTGTGCCTAACCCTACGCGGAAACCGTATTGGAGCTTTGATAAGACTCGCATATCTTCCACCCATGCCTGTAACTTGTTTAGAATCACTCTCCCTGCAAGTTTCATAAAGGCATCCAATAAGGAGGTAGGGCGATAGCAGCTGGGTTCGTTTCTGTCCCCCTTTTTAAATATGGGGATCACAATGGCATCAGTCCAGGTAGGTATAAACCTATAGTGATTACAGCTGTTAAGCACATTTGTTAAAAGTGGGGCCCACAGTTCCATGTTAGTTTTATAGATATCCACCGGGACGCCGTCCGGGCCCGGTGCTTTCCCTGGGGCGCTTTCCTTTATTGCTCTAATGACCTCCTCAAGAGAGATATCAATTACTATGGGAAAGGGTCCACATTCGTTGTTATCTTTCGTGGAGATTGTGGTAACAGGCTCATCATTATAAAGCCCCATGAAAAATTTTACCCACTTGACTCCTGTGATAGCCATATCTATAATATCAGTCTCTCTGTTCATAAGGAAAGGAGCATTGACCGCTTTCCAAAATCCGATGTTATCTTTATTTAGGCAGGCCTGGTGTAAGGCCTCCCATGCTTCCCTTTTTAATTGTGCTTTTCGTTTCCTTAGGGCTAGTCGATATAAGGTTCTAGCCTGTCTTACTTTTTCGTTACATCTAGGGTTACTGTTCAGTGTATTTTTCAGAAGGGTGTGCATCTTCGTACATTCTTTATCAAACCAGCCCTGAGTATTACGCACTGTGTCATGCTTTTCCCTTGTTAATAAATTCCGAGCCTCATCTGTGATTTTAAGAAAGGCATAAAAAATGTCCTCATCATCCCTGCCCTGTGAAAGGCATATATCTATTTCCTTCGAAGTTTTTTTAATTAATCGTTGAAGGAATACACCGGGATCTACTTTTGCCCACTTTAGGGTGTACCCATTGGTACTGGCGAGATGGATATCAGAATTATGTAATGCATTCCTTTTGGTTCTTCTCGCCATACCTCTTACTGAAAGATTTAAGGAAATTGGATAGTGGTCACTCATTAAAATGTCAAGGGTGTTACAAGTGGTTACATTACCAGAGTACCTCTTGGACAATAAAACAAAATCGATGGTTGAATTACAACCCCTGCCATTAAAAGTCGGATGAAAGGGTATAGGGGGTGAGCACAGATCGTTTGCATACCCTAGATCAAGTTGGAAAACCATTTCATTTAACAAATCCCCAGTGTTTGTATGGGCAAAGTGTGGAGGTGTGTCTTTCTTATCGTTGCCCAGACCACAAATGCCCTGTTCACTATACTTGCACAAATAACAATTAAAATCACCAACCCATATGATAGGCATGTCCTCCGGCATTTTTCCTTCGATGTTTTTTAAAGATCGGGATAGATCGGTGAGGACATTCTTCATCAGTGCTTTAGGGATGTTATTATAAAAGTTTATCAGCACAACGTCCTTTTCCCTTCCCAGATTCATTTTCAATATCTGGTAAAACTCGCTGTCATATACATTTTTCACATTATGAACCCCAGCCACATTTGCAACGTAAATGCATAAGCCCCCTTTATTTCGCCCCTGTTTAGTTGTGGTTGCTGGGATATTAAAAGTTTGGAAGCCATTTATTTGTATATCCCTGGGGGCCTGCGTTTCTTGGAGGCAGATTATAGCATAATCATCTATTAGTGATAACCACTGGGGGTCAGTTACTTTAGCTGCTAAACCTGCGATATTCCAGGATAGTAATTTACACGTTCTATTGGTATTTAGGTCAGTCAACTCTCCTTCGCCAAACCTATCCAGGCCTGATATGGGGTGTTTGTTAAACCCTTTATCATCACTACTTTGATTTTTAGGTGAGTCTACACTTGTAATCCCCAACTCCCTGTTATTTTCTTTGTGGGATGAATTGCCTCTAGCTTTCTCATCTTGAATGCGGGTGTCGTGTTCCCTAGTGTGCATAGGGTCTCCCCTCTGAGGTGGTAGATCCGCATTCCTATAAACCGTCTCTCGCCCTAAACTTTGAGTTAGTCAATCTAATTCCTCCAACGAGGTTAGTGGTTCAAAACGGTTACGGAGTGGGATGTTTCCTCGAGTTAAGGATTGAATATGGGAGTCCCCTGTAGATTTTCTAGGATCAGGCCTGCCTATGAGTGGATGAGGTAGATAAAAAGCTCCTAACGGCAATACGTTAATTTTGTCATGATCGTAGGAGACATTCCCTACCTTAGTTAAGATAGCACGGACTAACATGGGGTCACTAAACTTCAGGGCTATACAATCTCCCCGTAGTACTTTTCGTTCTTTACCCAACCAAGCAACTCTTCTTGCCATTTTAAAGTTTTTAAATAGTGCATCACGAAAACCGGTATGGTTTCCCAGCCAATGGAGTGACTTATTACGAAGTTCACTCAAGGATTCATGTTCTGATGTCGAAAGGGTGGGGACGTTGGCCAGAATTACCACATACGGCGTGGCTGCCGGAGGCAAGTCAAGTCGATTATGGAATGGTTGGTTTTGGTTAAGCCTTAAGCTACCGGGAATTGTCCCTAAGCTATTTTCAGAGATAACATTATCTGCCATCAGCCTATTTTGTCTTTTTTTATTGTTTGATTCTACCATACCTGGCATGGGTCTGTGTAATGGGGGTCTAGTAGTAGTGTCATGCACTGGTGTGGTTGGAGTAGATGTTTGACCCGTGCCAATAGGCCCATTTAAATGTGAGCCTGTCTGTGTGGTCACTTTTTTGTTGTTGTTACTCTTCCCCATTAAGTGCCCCTCCAGGTTTACAACTCTCTCAGAAAGTTTTTCCAAGGCTCCCACCATGTAAATGTGCATTGCATCTATACTTTTGGATATGTTTTCCAACACCAATGTTTGGGCCTCCATTTGGGCGGCGCTTGTATGTTTTTTACTGGTAGCAGTGTTTTTACGTGTAAGTGGTTTTAGTGATAGCTGTTTACCCGGGGTTTTCCTTTTCTTACTTTGTGTATTTTTTAGCCACTTCACCGGGGTCTGCCCTCCCCTTTTCTGTAATTGGGATCCCTCTGAGTTTCCTGGATTTTTACTACGCTTGGGGGGGGGGTCGTGAGTCCTCCGCTGAGTCATTCACATCACTCTCATATATGTGGTCCGAGATTTCTAATATGCAGCAATTATGGGCGCCCTGTGTTGTATGGTTCTCGTTTGGGGGGATTGGAGCACGGCCCCGTCCTCGTTTAGATAATGACTCCTCTACCGAGTTAATCTGTTCTTCGATGGCCCCCATTGCCCCGGAGAGAAAGGTCAGCAATGACGTTTGACCTGGTGCATGAGCTATGTTAGCTGCATGGCGCACCTTTCTTTTAGGCATTATTATTCTTTAGTTACACACATGCAAATCAGCAGACTTACTTAAAAAGGTAGTCCTCAGACCCAGATCACACCCGCTATAGGGGCTTAGAGGAGTGGCCCAGCCCGGCCTCTGACGGTCCCAGACGGGCCCGCCCTTGGTCCGGGCTTCGACCGTGCGACGCCCGCGCTGCGGGTGTCACGCTGGGGCTTTGAAGGCGCCTCCTGGCGCTGGGGCGATGACAGGCACAGCAAGGGAGTCTGGGAAGTGTAGTCCAGCACACTCCCGCTCCCGTGATGGTCTCCCGGCTTGTGTTGGACTTGGCCCCCTCCTTAGTCCTCCTCCGCAGTGGATGGGCTTCCCGCGCTGCGGGTGTCACGCTGGGGCTTTGAAGGCGCCTCCTGGTACTGGGGCGATGACAGGCACAGCAAGAGAGTCTGGGAAGTGTAGTCCAGCACACTCCCGCTCCCGTGATGGTCTCCCGGCTCGTGTTGGACTTGGCCCCCTCCTCAGTCCTCCTCCGCAGTGGATGGGCTTGCATTAAATAATTGGGGCTGCGTATTCATTCAATATTTAATTTCCGACTCCAATACGAACAGGAGTAGTTTCTGGCAGCCGCAAAACATGACCACTTTGTTTCCCTTTAGAATCAGAACGTGTCCCAGAGTCGTGGAAACAATAGATAACTATTTCACTCAGCTCAATCGTGCATGCTTAGTTTTTCTCAAAGTTGCACAGAAAGAATAGATGGGCATTTCAATAAAAGGTTTATTGAACAGTCTTGTTTCTTGTTTAAGTAAAATGTGCTGTTACGATCACAAGACAGTATGCGAGATAAATAATGTACAGTGTGAGCAGTAGAAATAAATAATACTGCGATAGCATTATCTTTTAGTATATATGCATTTACATAAATGACACAGACTAAAAATGGGAGTACTCATACGATGCGTTTCTCACCTAGTTCTACCCCAATGTACCTAACCTAGGTGTAGGGGGAGGTATGAAGTAGGTGAAGTATTCCTTACTATGGTATACTAAGAGTATGTTAAGCCCAGTATGCCAAGTATGCCAAGAGTCCCTCTAGGTTCTAGTCAGCTCCATACCTGAAGAATGAGAGAGGTAGGAATCTCTTTGCCAGACTCGAACTCCAACACCCCGCAAGGGAAGTCAGATCACTGGAAGCTGGACTCTCTGCGTGCAGGGATGACAGCGTCTTCTCAGTGCGTCAGGCTGGGAAACGGGCTCCTCTGAAGTCGAGGTCTCCTCTGATTTACAGGGGCTAGGGAAGGTATATTTATACCTGAGAATTACCTCAGAATGTTAGAATTGACGTGAGTCGGACAGCGGAAGACGTCATGAATGAACCCCCTAAGGAATAATGGTTCATGCATAATATATGAGTCCTTGAAGAAATCAATAGTCCTGGGCTAGGGAAACTCCCGCAGCCTAAGGGTCTGTTCTTCACGAACTCGTTGTGACGTTAGGGTGGACGGATGTCGGAGACCATGCCTGTATTTGGAGTGCACGGTTTAATGCCTAAATAAGGACTGGGATTTTATGCCTATATAAGGGCAGGGCGAATTGTGCCTATATAAGGACATGATTCTGGAAAGCCCGTTTACGGACACCCTAAGAGGAATACAACAGTTGGACTTACAGGAAATTTACAATGCCTGTCACTGCCACAAAAAAACTGTCCATTAAAATGTGCTCAATGCCTCCCTCGCCATGGGAAAAGCTCCCATGGCGAGGTGGCATTGTTTTATTTATTTTTTTCAAAAAGAAAATCATGCTTTGGGATTTTCTCTTTGAAGAAAAAAAAATTGTAAGTTTGCCATACGGCTCTATCATGTGCCAGTGGTCCCTGCCTATGCTAGAAATGTCCGATGGGCAAGCGAAGATTTCTAAATTTGGTGGGCCGCACCTTCATCAGGGTGATGGAGTAATTTACTAGGTCATCCTGACAGAGAAACGGGCTACCCGCCAATATATAAATCAGGCCATTTGATCTGCCTGTGAGGCCAAAGATCTTCTGCCTCGTCAGTTATTGTACCCATCACAACTTGACCGAGGGCTCTGCAGTAAGACCTAGTTATTGGCCATTACAATAGTTCAACCTAGATATAAAATGCATGATGCTAAAAAGGAAGGATGAAACTCTTTTGGGAGATAAGATAATGCCCTTCTATGAAAGCCCTGCTGATAGAATCTTGCACTAAAGACTGAATTCATATGCACATCAAAACTAAAATCCTGGTTTAAAATAACTACTAAGGAATTACCCTAGGCTTTAAAGAGTTATGTCACAACGATTGTGGAAAGACCTTCAAGCAGAAGTGGAAGCTGGTTAGCTGTCCTTGGATTGGTTGTTCAGGCAGATAGTCAGCTGTGCACCATCTGCATATGATAGCACTTTCAATCCAAGAAATAAATAGTATCTGAAAGTGGCAGGGCATTTAAAGGAAACAATGTTGAGGAGAATACTTCTTTCTTAGGAACCCTGTATATCTGTCAGAAAAGATCTAAACTATTGTAGGGTAGTTACCTTAGTCCTCACATCTCCCAAACACTGTCTCAGGACAGAGTCGCCCACGGTGTCGAAAGTAGAAGAGAGATCCCATCATGGTCTTAAGAGCCTCTTTTGTCATCATTCATCCTCTTTTCCTTCCTCTTACTGGATGAAAGCTCATGGAGAGTAACATACAAACTTTGACCACACTCCTATTCCAGAGATGCCAATACAGCAGTTTTTGTATTGCTTTGGGCTGTAAGTGAGTGCTAGCAAACTTTCGACATGATAGTAAAATAGAGGCCATAGAGTATGAAGAGGATGAATGGTAAAGAAGACACCTTCTACCCATCTCTATTGAACTTACTCAGCTGATGCAGAGAAAAAGAGGACATCAATCAATCAATCAATCATGTCACTTATAAAGCGCACTACATACCCGCGAGGGTCTCAAGGCGCTGGGGGAAGAGGGGGTGGTGCTGCTACTGATCGAAGAGCCAGGTCTTGAGGAGTCTTCTGAAGGCCAGTAGGTCTTGGGTCTGCCGAAGGTTGGTGGGGAGGGTGTTCCAGGTCTTGGCGGCGAGGTGGGAGAAGGATCTGCCACCGGCGGTCGTTTTCCGGATGCGGGGGACTGTGGCGAGGGCGAGGCTGGTGGAGCGGAGCTGGCGGGTGGGGGTGTAGAAGCTGAGTTGTCTGTTGAGGTAGGCTGGTCCGGAGTTGTGGAGTGCTTTGTGTGCGTGGGTGAGGAGCTTGAAGGTTATCCTCTTGTTGACAGGGAGCCAGTGCAGGTCTCTCAGGTGGGGTGTGATGTGGCTGCGTCGGGGGATGTCGAGGATAAGACGTGCAGAGGCATTCTGGATGCGTTGCAGCCGTCTCAGGAGCTTAGCCGTCGTTCCTGCGTAGAGGGCGTTTCCGTAGTCCAGCCTGCTGGTGACGAGGGCCTGGGTGACTGTTTTTCTTGTTTCGGTGGGGATCCACTTGAAGATCCTGCGGAGCATTCGGAGGGTGTCCTTTCGACATAGAGTTATTTTGGACTTATAAATGACCATACTAACACTAGAGCCACACAGTGAGGCATGACTCACTGTTTTCATTTACATCTCCCAAGATTCACCTCTTCCACTCTATTTAAAAAGGTACAGGAATGTTCAAGGTCATTTGCAATCTCATTTCAATCACTATTGAATACCATTACTGTGTCCAACCATGAAAGGCACCTTTGCAGGTATCCTGACAACCATTTAGATCCTGCCATTCTTCAAAAGTTCATAATGGATCCTTGGGACCATTCCAATTACTGCTTTATCACACACTTTCCGTTCCTAGAAAAGGTAACTCAGAAAGTCATTACAAACTAGCTCCATAACATCATCAAGGCCATCCCCTCTTGCAGGACTACCTGTCTGACTTTAGGCCCCACCTACAGGGTGTAGATAGCAAGCATTCAATCAAATGACAATGCAATACGATTGCAGATATCAGTGCTCCCGCCTTCTTGTCTCGCTTGACTTGTCTGTTCACATCCTGCTTGACTCCCTGGCTATCTGAATAGGCATTGATGATGTTTCCCAGCATTTGGTTTGAATCATACATAACAAACGGAGCCAAGCTGGTTTAAATGAGCTCCTCCAGGTCTGAGTCCATATCAGTAAGATTTAGCATCACCCAAGGCTTGATTCTCTCACAGTTGCTCTACACCTTGTACACAGAACCACACTGGCTTCTAGGAAAAACCACTCACTAAGAAAGACATGAGCATTCCTCCATATTTGATGTTGAACTTGAGTTTGTTTTCATTGCCAACTCCAGCAGCAATTTCAGGTTCAAAAATAACTTAATAGGATGCAGAGGCATACCATTACACTACAATTTGCTGACAATATCAAATCATAGGGATTCAAATGGAGCAAGAATTTCAATTTCAAGTCGTACATTGCAAACAAAATTAAACCACCTGGCATTAACTGGCCCTGATCCACCAATTGAGGCCACTTCTTCAGGGCAAAAATTCCTAATAGGCCATCCAATCATTTGCTCTTTCTCTTCTTGATGTAGATAACACACTACTTGCCAGTGTCCCAAAGGATTATCTGGTCCATCTGAAGAATGTCCTTCATGCTGCAGCTCTCCTCATCAAGGGTTTATAAACGTTTTACATGAAAAACCAATTTATCCGTGATTTCCACAGCCTTCCTCTGCCCTTTTGTATTATCTTTAAGAACTGCTGAATCGCCTATAAAGAAGACAATAAGGGCACTTCTTAGTACAAGTGGACCATTTAAGAACCTCAGCAATATCACCAAACTACAAGTAGCAAAGTGCAATAAGTAGAAGACTAGACACTAGTCCTTCTCCTGCTATGTAAAATAGCATCCAGGTGGAAATCTGCCAAAAATAAATTGGCTGTGCTCTTCATACACCTTGTCACTATTCTTCCCTCTTGTACCCACCACATGGAAAACACCTCCTCTGCCCTGTTCAGCCTTCCTGCTTGCCTTCCCTTCCTACTCCTGCCTATTCTTTCCTCCACAGCTCCACCTTCTTCCCTTTACCTCTTTCTTGTCTACCCATCATATGTGCTTGAAAAATCAGATTCAATGGTGAAGTTGAATTTTTAATAATAATTAAGGAAAAGTAAATTTTAAAAGATTATTTTTTCCCTGCCAGAAGTTCCTGGAGGCTAATTTGCATGAACTCTCCTGCAAATCCTTGCCCTGTGCCCAGCCCAAGAAAGGTGTGAAATTCCTCCTTGGAGCACACAATAGGCTTAGCTGAATATTGATTACCATAGTGTACTCCCATACACACTACAACACTCAGGGAACCAGCATAGTATGGTCGAAGAGTTGCCCATCTTGAAAATGCTCTGACACATGGCATTTTGACCCTATTGGCTAAGAAGTGCCAAAAAATCTCCCCCCGCCCTCACTATCTGGTGCCAGCCATAAATGGGGCATCCCAAGGCACCCCAACAGAACACTTTCTGGGCCTTTGGAAGAGGAGTGGACCTGCTCTCTGTGATCTCTGAGGAGCTCTCCCCCTTGTACCCAGAAAAAAGACATGGACTCCAAAGTTCAGATGGATGACCTCCTGTACGGCTACAGGGACACACAAAAAGCTGCAAACAGCCTTTTCCCTTCAATTTTTAGCTGATCAGTGGCAACTGGAACTTGGGCTTGGACTTTGCTTGTGGCCTCTGCCTGGCACCCTGATAGTCTCTAATTGCGGCGCCCCCCCACCCCCCTCAAAAAAATCCTGAGAAGCGTAGAAGTGTAGTACTGTGGCTGCCTGGCCACCAGAAAAAAGTTTGGAAACTTTTGAAAACCTTTACTCCATAGCCAAAGGGACTTACAGCAAAAAGTACACAATCAACAGTTCCACAGCATCAGATTGAATTTCAGATGTATCCTCCTCGAAGGCTTCAGCATCTCTGAAAACTAATGATCCCTTTCTGTTTTGGGACTTAGAAACTTTTTCAAGAAAAAACCTCAAAAGCTCCAGTGCCTTTAGCAGGACTAACTTACGGCAGATACAAGACTGGCAATTCCACGGTGGCAGCTACAATTTCAGTTTTGTCCTTTGGTCAGACAGCTTTTTTCTTGAAAAAATGCTAAAGTCCCTTTAACCACTTAACCGCGGCGGCAATTCCGCCGCGGTGCGGCGGTTTAGCGGAGTGGGCGGGGCCGCGTCGGCCAACGGACGTGCGCAGCACTACAGAGGTAGTGCTCGCTTTGAAACTTTTGTGAACTTTTTGACTTCCAGGCTTTCACCGGGACAAATCCAATTGGTATATCCGATCACACCTTTATCACGGTTGGCTTCGAAGCATGCCTAGGCCTTGCTCTACCGCAACGGTTTTTAACCTTTTGACTTGTGGGGACCTCCAGTGAATCATTACTGGAATCTGGGGACCCCCACTGAGTCATTATTGGAAACTGGAGACCCCTGGCCTAAGCACGTTTTGTGATGTGAACCTCAAAACAAAACACAAAAATACAAAAACAAGTATACACAAAAACAATACTAAAATATTGAAATATTTTGCTTACTTCACAATCAAATATAGAAAGGTTTTCAAATGCTCAATTTTGCCTATTTATTTTTGTATACTTTATTCATTTTAATGTATTAATTTTAATATTATTTAGTTTTGTAAAACAGTAGCAGAACTCCTGAGTAGGGCTTGCGGACCTCGCGGTTTCTCTGGCCACAGGTTAAAAACCACTGGTCTACCATGACCATTGGCTGTGTTTTGCCCTTTGCACTTTTTGGCACTGTTTTCACTTAAATCTTTAAAGATTTGTATCTCCTGTTTCCCTTATTAGAGTTTTGTAGTTTTTCTGTCATTTTGTTCATTACATTTTTCTCTATTTTTCTAAATCAGTTTGGGAGTTTTATTGTTTGGTGTTTTGACTTTATTATTGTTTTGGTAGTACATAAATACTTTACACATCATGCTAAATAAATCCTGTCTGTTCTGTACCATAGCTACCAGGGGGTTGAGCTCAAGTTCATTTAGTCACTTTGAGGGTTGACCCTGACAAGCTGACAAGAGTTGTGGTTATTCCTTGAGATGGCCAATCACCCACCAAAAATAATAATTGCGGGCCATATGTATCAAAAAAGAGTTTTGCGATTCTCAAATTGCGATTTTTAGCGAATCGCAATTAGAGAATCGCAAAATGCAATGTATGTAGGATTTGCAAAACATTTTGCGAATCCTACATATTCCTTATTTGCGAATCGCAAATTGAGATTCGCAAATAAGGAATACCTTCCCATTCATTCCTATGGGCTAGGAGGCCCATAGGAATGAATGGGAAGACATTCTCAATTTGCGATTACCAATTAGAGAATCGCAAATTGAGAATGCAATTTCAAGGTTGCAAGGATGCCAAAAGGACACCCTGTTGCACCCCTGAAATATGCATGTGTGCACATTTTGCGCACATACATGCCCTAAGGGCATGTATGTGCGACATATGGCACTTTTAAAAATCAAAAAGTGCTTTTTAAAGAAAATCGCAAATTACCACCAACTTGAAGTTGGTGGTAATTTGCAATTCCTTAAGTCCAAATAGCACATTTCTGGTGCTTCCAGAATTGCATTTAAGGAATCGCAATTTGCAATTCCTTAACTGCATTCGCAAAATAGAGAATCGCAAATTTTGCGATTCTCTATTTTGCGATGGCCTTTTGGGATGACACATCCCAAAAGGCTTTTCCATTCGCAAACGGGCAGATTCTGAGAATCTGCCCGTTTGCAAACGGGAAAAAGGCTTGATACATATGGCCCCAAATTACTTACAAAATCCCACAGATTTTCATGCATACATTTCCCATTCAAAAGAGTCCAAGCACTGATGATCATCTAATAAGTTGTTTTCTAATCCTGCCACGTTATGCCAAGAGTGATAGACCTCTTTTTTTTTAGCCCATTATCATATGTTTTGGGTCTTTCTGCATGGTTAAGGTGAGTTTGCGCTCTGTAAGATTGCCCAAAGAGGTGACATGCTCTGTGCTGTGGGCTTCCTCATGCAGGCTCTGAACGGGATGTTTTCAAGAGTTGGGTCTTTCTCATGTCTGTACTCCAGTTTTTTAAAGATCTCTGCGCTTCTTTATCACTGCCATTGGATCCTCACAATCCCCATTACTTTGTTACTGTTTAATGTGAAGCCAATCCTCCAGGCTTCCCATATATAATTAAATGTTTGGGATTTGAAAAATACAAAATCCATTATCTCCAACACTCACATCATCTCCTATGATATAGAGTGTCGTCTTGTAAAGGAAATCTTTCTGTGACAAAAGAATCTTCTTCTCTGTAGAGAAGGCGACTATTCTCTAGGAATATATAGGTGGCCTGGAAATGTCATTTGGTGGCTGAAGATCAGCTTCCTTTGAGTCCAGTTGGTACTGGATGTTAATTGCATTTTTGATGTTTTGAAGAAAAAAGTTGGTCTTCCCCTTGATCAGTTAGTCACCCAGTTAGCATTATAGATGTTTTGGTTCCCTCATAAAGTGTGCTGCGACCACAACCAGATGCTTCATAAACACTCTTAGCGCTGACTTAATTCCAAAGAGTAAATTGTCAGATGGAAGTCCTTTACATCTACTCTGACTGTTCGAGACGTTGTGGTCCTGTAAGATGGTCATCTTGTAGCTTTGTGTGACAAGCCCCATGTCTTAGGCCTAGAATGTGTTGGATTTTTTACTGCGGGAGACCCTTCTCTACCATGTCCTACACGCTTTTTATTAGATGTTTCAGATAGTTTCTTCTCTTTATTTTCATTTTGAGCATAATGACTTGAGTTCTTTGTTTAAATTGGATATAATATTGCTCCCTGACCTAGAAGTAGTCCTCCCACTTGCAGGAACCGGAAACTAATGGTGCTGAATGTCATGTGCCCTGCAGGCAGAGGGAGGCAAAGCTCCCATGACACACTTTGGTACCTGAGAGGCTCTGTCACAGGAGTACCTGAACTGAACGAACCATAAAAAAAAATGACAATGCCTATGGTTATAATCCAAACGAGGGCAACAGATCTCCGTAGAACTTGACTTTGTCTTACCACCACAGCTACCCAAAAAGCAAAACTGTTAACACAATGAATTTGAATCATAGCAACATGGCACTGACTGTCTGCGATGCTTTTACTCATGCACAAATGTAAAGGTTAGCAAAACCCACAATTCTGTACCAAGAAGAAAAAGGTGAGTCAGAAGATGCATTAATTTAGGAAAAGATTTTTTTTTTTAAATCTCTCAATATATTTTTGCAGTTTTTTATTTTTCAGTTGCAACACGATCAGTCCGAAAAGCATTGGAGAGCTTTACAGCAGAACTAGACAGTTACAGATTTTTTTCTCTTTTATTTAATGTCACAGCCTACTAGTTAGCACAGCTGTCTGATCGCAAAAAGACTTCTTAGGGACATTCTGAAAGCTCTCCTGGGAATGCATTCATCCCATTGCTTACCATTGGCTTTGTGGTTTGTAACTCACATTTGCTTGCTTTCTATTTGCTGGCTTTATTTGTTTGTGGCTGTCCAGCATGTCTTTGTCCCTCCTGTGGAGCATAGCCCGTTTACCATCGCTCCTTGTATTCTTCCACAAGTGCTCACTTTCTGTAAACCGGCCTTTAAATTTTGTTCTTATCTTGTCACATTTGCTGTGCATTCAGTGACAGAGTTCAAATTTCAGGCTCTGTCTCCATGGGGGATTGTTTTTAACTTTTTTTTGCTGGCTTCAAAGTGAGAGGATTTATGTGACAATCTTGCTGAATACTGGGGGTTGAAAAGGAAAGGTTTTTTCTAGCACACAACAAAATGTAAATGTTTGTAAATGAACTGTGCAAATATTTCAGAACATTCCAGAATCAGGAAAGGAGAAATGAATCACAATTTCTTGTAATTCTGAAGTGTGGTGGAATTAAATATTTGATTACAATCAAGACAAATCAATAGACTAAATGATGCCATGTCCACACATTATCGTTTGTGCGCTGTATAGCTTTATCAGTAAAACTATGTACACATGTAATGGTCATTTTAATTCAAAATGTGTTGTCTGTAATGACAGTGCACTAACACACCATGCATACTCCACTTTACACAACTCCACTCTCTGACACTCTGCTCAACTATATGCCACTCTACGACACTCTATGGCACTCCACTCTAAGACACTCCACTCTATGACCCCCACTTTATGCCACTCTACGCCACTCCACTCCTTTCTACGCCAATCCACACTAAGACACTTCATGATACTCTACACCATTCCACTCTATGAAACTTCATTCAACTCCATTTCACTCTACAACAGTCCACTCTACGACACTACACTCAACACTCTATGCCACTATGTGCCACTCCACTCTACTACACTACACTCCACTTTACTCCACTTTGTGCCACTCCACGCTATGCCACTCCATTCTATGACATTTTACTCCACTCTACGCTATACCACTCCACTCTACTCTACTCTACCCCCCAGCACTCCACTCTAAGCCACTCCACTCTACGACACTTTACTCCACTCTACGCCACGGCACTCTACTACACTACACTCCCCTCCACTATATGACACTCAACTCTATGACACTCTACGACACTCTACGGCACTCTATGACACTCCACTCTATGACCCCCACTTTATGCCATGCTATGCCACTCGACTCCACTCTAAGACACTCTACACCATTCCACTCTATGAAACTTCACTCTACTCCATTTCACACTACACTCAACACTCTATGTCACTCTGTGCCACTACACTCTACTACACTCCATTCTACTTTACTCAAATTCGTGTCAATCCACGCTATGCCACTCCATTCTATGACATTTTACTCCACTCTACTCCGCTCACCAGCACTCCACTCTAAGCCACTCCACTCTACTCCACTCTATGGCACTTTACTCCACTCTACGTCAAGGCACTCTACACCCCTCCACTTTTGCTTCTCCACTCTATGTCACTCCACTCTACCCTACTCCACTCTATGACATTCTACTGCACTCGATGTTACTGCACTCTACAATACTCAACTCCACTCTATGACAGTCTATGCCACTTCAATCTAGGCCAGTCTACTCCGTTCTATGCCACTCTACTCTATGCCACCCTATGCCACTACACCCTATGACTCTACTCCACTCTATGCCACCTCACGACACTCCATGACACTCTAAGACACTCCACTCTATGCCACTCCACTGTACACCAAGCCACTCCACTCTACCAACTCCACTCTATGACACTTTGCTCTATGCCCCTCCAATTCTACGCCCTTCCACTAAACACCCCTTCGATCTACCACCCTTCACTCTATGGTACTGCACTCTACTGCATGACACTCTTTGCCCCTCCACTCTAGTCTCCTCTACTCTACAACCTTCCACTCTACAACACTCTACTCTACGCCACGCTATGATACTCGACTCCACCCTGCACCACTCCACTCCATGACACACTCACTACTCTACTCTAAGACATTTCATTCGCTCCAGTCTGTGCCAAGCCATTCTATGCCACTTTACTCAACTGTATTTCACTCCAGGCTATTTCATTCTACGACACTTTACTCCACCCTATGCCACTCCACTCTACACCACTCCACTCTAGGTCCCTCCATTCTATGTTCCTCCGAATTACCACCCTCCACTCTATGATACTCCATTCTATGACACTCCACAACACTCTATACACCTCCACTCTACACCCCTCCACTCTATGACCCTCTACTCTACATCACTCTACTCCACTCTATGCCGTTCTACTCCTCTCTACTCCATTCTATGCCACTCCTCTCTGCAAAACTCTACTCCACTCTATGCAATTCGCACTAAGCCACTCCAAAACACTTTACTTCACTCTACGTCACTCCACTCTAAAACACTGCACTCTACAACACCGCACTCTACAACACTGCAGTGTACAACACTCCACTCTACAAAACTCTTCTCCACTCTTTGTCACTCCACTCTATGGCACTCTACATCATTCCACTACACACCACTCTATGGCTCTCCTTTCTATGACACTCAACTCCACTCTACACCCCTCCACTCTATGCCTTTCCATTTAACGCCCCTCCACTCTACACCACTCCACTCTACGCCCCTCCACTCTACAACACTCCACTCTAGGATGCTCTACTCCACTCTATGCCACTCCATTGCACACCACTCAACGTCACTCCACACTACACCACTCTACTCCACTCTATGACACTTTACTCCACTCTATGACACTCTACAGAATTCCCTCTATGCCACTCCACGCCATTTTACTCCACCCTATGACACTCCACTCTACTACACTCTATGGCACTTCACTCCACTCTACAACACTCTACCCCACTACTCCACTCTACTTAACTCCACTGTACGCCACTCCACTCTACCACATTGTATGCCACTCCACTCTACGACACTCTACTCCACCTTACACCCCTCCACTCTAAAACATTTTACTTCACTCTACATCACTCCATGCCAATCCACTCTATGCCATGCCACTACAATTTATGCCACTCCACTATACTCTACGCTACGCCACTCCACGCTAAGGCACTTCACTCCATGCCACTTCACTCTATGACACACCACTCTGTGACACTCCACTCTACAACACTCTACTCGACTCTATGCCTCTCTACAACACTCTACTCCACTCCACTGTACGACACTCTGCTCCACTCTACACAACTCCCTCTACACCACTATACTCCATTCAACACCACTCCACTCCACGCCATTCCTCCACTCTATACCACTCCACTGTGCCCCACTCTATGCCATTCCACTCTACAACACTCTATGCCACTCCATTCAAATACAAAACACACAAGATGATGGACGGAATGCTGCACATTGGCAAACATTCACCCCCAGTCACAGATCTGGGTTTAATCCATCGTTATTTTGCTTCACCACGCCACCCCAGTTCAGACATAGCCATATGCAAATCAGTCTTGACCCTGTGCCTCATGGGAACAGTCCAGACCGAACTGCCAAGCCATGTCTTCCCTGGACCGGAATCAAGCATCCTAGGACCGGTTTCATGCTATCAGCCTTCATCAGCCAGGATAGCTTGACTCCAGTGGCGTAGTGAGCACGGGACCCACGTCTGGGCATACTCTTCCTACTTAGGGCGAAATGCAAAACACACAAGATGATGGACGGAATGCTGCACATTGGCAAACATTCACCCCCAGTCACAGATCTGGGTTTAATCCATCGTTATTTTGCTTCACCACGCCACCCCAGTTCAGACATAGCCATATGCAAATCAGTCTTGACCCTGTGCCTCATGGGAACAGTCCAGACCGAACTGCCAAGCCATGTCTTCCCTGGACCGGAATCAAGCATCCTAGGACCGGTTTCATGCTATCAGCCTTCATCAGCCAGGATAGCTTGACTCCAGTGGCGTAGTGAGCACGGGACCCACGTCTGGGCATGCCCTTCCCACTTAGGGCGAAATGCAAAACACACAAGATGATGGACGGAATGCTGCACATTGGCAAACATTCACCCCCAGTCACAGATCTGGGTTTAATCCATCGTTATTTTGCTTCACCACGCCATGTATGACATTGTTCTGCATTCTGTCCATCATTTGTTCTTTTTGCATTTGTCACCCGAGTGGGACGGGTATGCCCAGACGTGGGTCCAGTGCTCTCCATGCCACTGGAGTCAAGCTATCCTGGCTGATGAGGGTGAAAGCCCGAAGCCGGTCGAAGGATGCTTGTTTCCAGTCCAGGGAGGACCTGGCTTGGCAGTTCGGGCTGGACTGTTCCCATGGGGCACAGGGTCAAGACTGATTTGCATATGGCTGGGTTCAAACTGGAATGGCATGGTGAGCAAAAAAACGATGCATTCTGTCCATCAATTGTTGTTTTTGCATTTGTCACCCCGAGTGGGACGGGTATGCCCAGACGTGGGTCCCGTGCTCTCCATGCCACTGGAGTCAAGCTATCCTGGCTGATGAGGGGTGAAAGCCCGAAACCGGTCGAAGGATGCTTGTTTCCAGTCCAGGGAGGACCTGGCTTGGCAGTTCGGGCTGGACTGTTCCCATGGGGCACAGGGTCAAGACTGATTTGCATATGGCTGGGTTCAAACTGGAATGGCATGGTGAGCAAAAAAACGATGCATTCTGTCCATCAATTGTTGTTTTTGCATTTGTCACCCCGAGTGGGACGGGTATGCTCAGACGTGAGTCCCGTGCTCTCCATGCCACTGGAATCAAGCTATCCTGGCTGATGAGGGCTGAAAACCCGAAACCGGTCCTAGGATGCTTGTTTCCAGTCAGGAAGGACCTGGCTTGGCAGTTCGGGCTGGACTGTTCCCATGGGGCACAGGGTCAAGACTGATTTGCATATGGCTGGGTTCAAACTGAAATGGCATGGTGAGCAAAAACGATGGATTTAGGCCCAGATCTCTGTACTGGGGTGAATGTATGACATTGTTCTGCATTCTGTCCATCAATTGTTGTTTTTGCATTTGTCACCCCGAGTGGGACGGGTATGCTCAGACGTGAGTCCCGTGCTCTCCATGCCACTGGAATCAAGCTATCCTGGCTGATGAGGGCTGAAAGCCCGAAACCGGTCCTAGGATGCTTGTTTCCAGTCCAGGGAGGACCTGGCTTGGCAGTTCGGGCTGGACTGTTCCCATGGGGCACAGGGTCAAGACTGATTTGCATATGGCTGGGTTCAAACTGGAATGGCATGGTGAGCAAAAAAACGATGGATTTAGGCCCAGATCTCTGTACTGGGGTGAATGTATGACATTGTTCTGCATTCTGTCCATCAATTGTTGTTTTTGCATTTGTCACCCCGAGTGGGACGAGTATGCTCAGACGTGAGTCCTGTGCTCTCCATGCCACTGGAATCAAGCTATCCTGGCTGATGAGGGCTGAAAGCCCGAAACCGGTCCTAGGATGCTTGTTTCCAGTCCAGGGAGGACCTGGCTTGGCAGTTCGGGCTGGACTGTTCCCATGGGGCACAGGGTCAAGACTGATTTGCATATGGCTGGGTTCAAACTGGAATGGCATGGTGAGCAAAAAAACGATAGATTTAGGCCCAGATCTCTGTACTGGGGTGAATGTATGACATTGTTCTGCATTCTGTCCATCAATTGTTGATTTTGCATTTGTCACCCCGAGTGGGACGGGTATGCTCAGACGTGAGTCCCGTGCTCTCCATGCCACTGGAATCAAGCTATCTTGGCTGATGAGGGCTGAAAGCCCGAAACCGGTCCTAGGATGCTTGTTTCCAGTCCAGGGAAGGACCTGGCTTGGCAGTTCGGGCTGGACTGTTCCCATGGGGCACAGGGTCAAGACTGATTTGCATATGGCTGGGTTCAAACTGGAATGGCATGGTGAGCAAAAAACGATGGATTTAGGCCCAGATCTCTGTACTGGGGTGAATGTATGACATTGTTCTGCATTCTGTCCATCAATTGTTGTTTTTGCATTTGTCACCCCGAGTGGGACGGGTATGCTCAGACGTGAGTCCCGTGCTCTCCATGCCACTGGAATCAAGCTATCCTGGCTGATGAGGGCTGAAAGCCCGAAACCGGTCCTAGGATGCTTGTTTCCAGTCCAGGGAGGACCTGGCTTGGCAGTTCGGGCTGGACTGTTCCCATGGGGCACAGGGTCAAGACTGATTTGCATATGGCTGGGTTCAAACTGGAATGGCATGGTGAGCAAAAAAACGATGGATTTAGGCCCAGATCTCTGTACTGGGGTGAATGTATGACATTGTTCTGCATTCTGTCCATCAATTGTTGTTTTTGCATTTGTCACCCCGAGTGGGACGGGTATGCTCAGACGTGAGTCCCGTGCTCTCCATGCCACTGGAATCAAGCTATCCTGGCTGATGAGGGCTGAAAGCCCGAAACCGGTCCTAGGATGCTTGTTTCCAGTCCAGGGAGGACCTGGCTTGGCAGTTCGGGCTGGACTGTTCCCATGGGGCACAGGGTCAAGACTGATTTGCATATGGCTGGGTTCAAACTGGAATGGCATGGTGAGCAAAAAAACGATGGATTTAGGCCCAGATCTCTGTACTGGGGTGAATGTATGACATTGTTTTGCATTCTGTCCATCAATTGTTGTTTTTGCACTCCATTCAAATAGGCCACTCCACTCTGCAACACTCTAAGACACTCTACAACCGATGCTCTACATGCCTCCACTCTACGCCCCTCCACTCTATGCCACTCTACTCCACTCTACTCCATTCCACTCTAAGACACTCTACTCCACTCTTCGCCACTCCACTCCATGCCACTCTCCTCTAATCCACTAACTTTTAGCAATGCTGAACAGCAGCAACACTGGTGTACAACATGGCTAGAACGCATTGGCAAAGTCAATATCTCTTGCATAGGCGAGATCTATTGGCTTTGCCAATGCTTGGTTCATTAACTGTTAAATAATGAGATCCTACAGATGGAATGCGGCTGCTAGGGGAGGAACAGTTCAAGGTAGACAGGTGGATGCTCGAGGTGATACTGCAAAGAAAGGTAATATCCTTAGCTTCTCTGGCATTTGTAGTACTACATATAAAGCATATTCGCTGAAAAAAAAAACATAGGTTAGTGCCCAGGAAGTCAAGGAAGAATCGTGTATTGCTACTGGATATAAGGCAAACCCACAAAAGATAGAAACTTGCAGAGTTAATGTTAAATATTAATATAAACACCCAGCCCCGCCATCACTAGTGAAAGGTGACTGTTAGATGTGAATAAGCATCTGAGAACATATGTTGATGAGCACCTAAGTCACAAAAATTTGAAAACACGGGTGGATATTTACATTTCTGCCTGAACAAATTTTATGAGTTTTAGGAATTCTTAAACATTTCAAGAATTATGCCTGGAAAACTAAGCAAGACGCAGGTTTCAAAGCGTACTTCTGGGAATGTCATATGACGCTTTCACCCAGCGGTCGAAGTGCATTAAAAAAAGTAAGAGGACTGTGATGCTGTACACAATGGAGGCGGGGCAAGTAAGAGTGGGGATGGAGTTAAGGGAGTGGTTAAAACAAACAAAGTATGCTGTCACTTTTTTCAATCTATCATCTTCAGGTATGTACATATATAACAACACACAGCTTAAATGTAAAATAAATGCAAGTTATTTGAATCAATAAGAAATGCACTATCATACTTTATGAAACCTCTATTAGTTAATGCACTACACAGGAGCGTAGGAGACACTAGATTTCTGGGGGGGACAAGGACAACCTTTTGGACTTTCCAATGACCCTATACAAATTGCCCATTGTCTGAGAGCTGTATGCTTCGTTAAACAAATACAATTGCATCGTTTTGTAGTGAAACATTGATAAAGGCAGGCATGAAGTCACAGTTTGCAAGTGTGCTTTAATTGTTATTTACATTCTCAAAGTAATTACACCAAATGTGAAAAAACATGTTTTTGAATCATACATCTTTATGCACCAATCAAACAAAGGTGGGATGAAAAAAGGGAAGAATACACGGAATGCTCTTCGCGACATTCCTAAACCTCAAAATGCAATTGGACTAATATTGGAGTGTATTGGAGACAGGCTGCAAGCACACAGAGCTGTAAGAGCAGAGAAATGTTCACTTTCTAAAAGTGGCATATCGAAAATAGTAATGTGAAATTCAACCTTACCAGGAAAGAAGATTTATCATTACCATTCTAAAGATATAAAACATGACACAGCTACTCCTTTCAAACCAGGAATTGCAACTTAAAAGAGTGTATTAAGGAATTCCCAAATGTTAGTCTAGGAGAAGAGTAGGGCTCACAATAGTGAAAAACGAATGTAGGTGTTTTTCACTGTTAGGACATGCAAAACTTACATAGCATCCTGCCCTATGGGCTGCCTAGGGCCTACCTTAGGGGTGACTTATGTGTAATAAAAAGAAAGTTTAAGGCTTGGCAAGGGGTTTTTATTACCCAGTTGACATGGCAGTAAAACTGCACACATAGGATCTGCAGCGGCAGGCCTGAGACATGTTTAAAGGGCTACTTGTGTGGGTGGCACAATCAGTGTTGCATGCCCACTAGTAGCATTTAATTTACAGACCCTGGGTATATGGTATCCTGTTGTGTAGTTCCTATACAACCTATACAGGATCTGCGCGTTTTGGATAACATAAACTGTGGGATTGGTGGCAGACTGGTTCCGTGCACCCCCACCGGATACGTTAGCCTGTCTGTATCAGCTAGCTCACAGTGCCACTATAATCTCCTCTTACCAGGGAGAGAATAGATTCTGGCAACCTCAGAACATGACAACCCTGATCCCTCAGAATCGTGGAAACAATATACTACCTTTCGCTCAGTCATTCATACTTAGTTCGTCTCAGATAGATACACAGAATAAACAGGCTGAGCGTTTTCAATAAGAATTTATTGAACAGTTGTTATTCTAGTGTAGAATAGATGAGCTGCAACAACCATTAGACAGTAGCAGAGATATATGATTAGAAGCACTATGAAAGTAAAGGGATGGTAAAGTTCTACCATTTTGCAGAAATCATGAATATATACAAGTACATAAAACACATGATAAAAAGTGCGTACTCCTACAATGCCTTCCTAACTAGATGTACCTAAATGTACCTAGCATCTGTGTAGGTGTTATGCCAAGAATTCCTCTAGGATCTAGGCAACCCCATTACCTGAGAATGAGAGAATATGGGACCCCGTCCTGGTCTCGAGTTGGACACCCCGCGAGGGATGTTAGACCACTGCGAGCTGGAGTGTCTGCATGCAGGAACCTCAGCGTCTCTTGTCAGTGTGTCAGCCGGGAAGTCTCGGTCTCCTCTCCCCTTCCAAGCAAGATGTGATGTATATATACCCATATGTCTCCCCAGGGGTCCTACCTTGCTGTGTTACTGTGTTGGCCTAAAGGATGACGTCGGGCCTGAACTTTATACAGAGATATTATACAGGAGATGTTAGTCCTGCTGTGCTTCCAAGAAGCCTCATGCATAATGTATGAGATTCGAACTAGGGGGAAACACATGTTCTGAATGCAGTGTCGTATCGGGTAAAAGGTCAGTCCCTAAGAACCGTTATGTATGTAATGTAGGGAAGAATATAGGTGAAAGGTTGCAATGTTACCTGCGCCTATAAATGGTACCTCTATAGAATATAACACTCACTCCTCTTCCGACTGGACGACATATGTAACTTATTACCGTATACTAGCCTAACTAGATATTAATTTGAAAAGACATCTGTTTTGCTAAAACGTTTAAAAATTCTAATAAAAAAAGAATTTTTCAAGCCATAGCTCTAAAGTGTCCGTAGTTATAGTCCGAACCACTATAAGCACTAGAAAGCCATGTATGCCCAATAAATGAAAGGAATGTCAATTTTTTTTTTTTTGAGTTCCAAATTTGAGCTTGTTTTGAAAAAGGGCGAATTTCTTCCATCACACGACGAGTCAAATGTTTATGTGTCCTGGCTGGTAGACGCAACATTTTCGTTGCTTGCTTCCGCAGTAGACGGCCCCTATAGCACCTCGCAGAGTACTTCAATTGAGCACAGATGATGTTCCACACTGTCCGCAGCCGGTGCTGGGGCAGCCTGTGCGCCGTCCAAAGCCTGGGTGTCAGAGGAGGAGCCGGTGTCCATACCAACAGGTGCTGTTACTACCTGTGGGGGCTCAAGGAATGCCGCCATCAACATCGGAATACGCTGAGGACACTGCAAAACATGGGCCGTTATCGGGTCCAGTAAAGCATTCATGTCCTGTTGCGCACATGATGGGAGTGTCAAACAAAGGTCTAACACGCATTCTTAACCGCAAAACAGGCATCGGAGGACAGGTAAGATGTAGTCCATCCAGACTGGTCGAAATGACAAGAACCAAGATGCACTTAGTTCTCTTAGGCGAGGCGCGCCCAGATGTAGTACCATGCGGTCACTGTATTTACGCTCCAGGAGTGCTCTTTCCATCTCCTTGGTGACTGGGACGTCCATTGCGTAGTAAATATAAAACAATCAGGATACCTGCTACTAGAAATAGGATGAGCGGAAATCCTCCAAAGATGCTTCCGAATACGGAGTGTATGAAGTTTGGTATAACTCCAAGTACCGTCTGAAAGGTGCTCAGAAGTCCAGAACCTATGTTCTTAAATAGGTGGACTATGCCTGTCGTATCAGACATGTTAAAAATACGATTTACCATTTCTGCGAAATGGAAAGGGCAGTTTGTATGAATAAGCGCCTGTAGCTCTGCCGAAGACCTTGCGCTCTGGAGAACAAAAGTCTCTCGAGCGGAGGTTAAAGGCACAGACTTTTGTAAAAGCATGGCTTTCATACTGCTTAGAGTATCAAACCGTATTAAAGAAACATTCAGTGAAGGCCATAATGGCGCCTCCCTGACTGTATGTGTCGGTGGAAACAATACTTGCATACAACAAGTAACCCTGGAGCTCACAGTTACCAGATATGCGATGCCCGGGAGCATTCCGCAGCAGCCTTGACTGTTCAGCATGAAATAACTCCCATTTGAAAGTAGCCTGAATGCTGGAGTAATCACTGCAGCTGGGGCAACCCTCAAATAGCAGGACAGGTTTGCTACATAACCATTACAAGCCCTGTGCAACATTATATCCTGGCATACGAGTGATCCACTTAAAGCGTTCTCACAGTTTCTACCGCTTTCTACCCCATGAAGATGGCTGCTCGGAGCTGAAGCTCCGTGGTAGCCCCATGCACGGCAGCCAAGCGCTGGGCCCTAATCACACCAAAACTGGCTGGAAAAGGTCATACCTGAATATCGGAGCCTTGGGAGCTTCTGCCGCTGTAGTCTCCGTTCTCCCAAACCGCTTCGTTGCCGTGAAATCGGCTGAAATCCCATCAGGCGATCGAGCCTCAAAATGGCGCAGGAAGCGGAGCGGTCTCGCCTTTTTGCATAATCAGAACAGCCAGGGACTGCGAAATCAGGAGCGGGCTCCCTGGGAGACCACATCGAGGGAGCGGCGAGAGGTCCGGAGGCGTAGCCGGTGTGCTCCGATCCCTGCTGTCGCCCGTGAGCCCAGCTGTGAGGGTTCACCATGTCTGGGCCCTAGCAGTGGTTGGCCCGATTGGGGCTCGACATCGGGGGCGTCTTGAGAGGCCGCGAGGATTTCAGGAGCACTAGAGGTGGGTGCGCATTCCCGAGACACCGTGATCCCGCAATCGGATGCATCAGAGCTCCCGGCTCCCTGGGTCACATGCTGACTTTGCAGATTCTGAAGCTGCTGCTCGGGGAGGCGAGCGGTCCGCTTTGAGACCCTGCAATAAGTGCACTCATCGCCCACTCCCAGCCAGCGTGAGCGGCCCCCTTTCAATGATGAGATCAGCCTGGGGGGAAATAAAAGCCCATAAAGGATGCTCAGGGGCCTGGGGCGCCCAGATTAAACTGCCTGATCTTAACTTGGCGCCTAGACAGGACTTGCCTGACCTCAGTATGGCGCCTGCCGTTTACCAGTCGAGGGATTATGCAAGCAGTTTTTTAGTTAAAGGCTGGTTTCTTATGCCTCCCTGTAACCATCCTCCAGCCCCGTTGTCACTACCTACCTCCGCCTCTGTACTCACAGCAACGCCCTCGGTGAGAAAACAACCTGAAGTTTGCCTACAGCGGCCCCTAATGTGAGAAATGGTGGCCCACGAAGGAGCGGGAGAGGTCCCCTGAGTTCTACCCCCTCCTTGTACCTTCGGACTCTCCTGAGGCGATATGTGGTGGTGGCCTTTCAACTCTCCTATTCCCGCGATTTTGGTTCGTGATCTTCTTATGGACCGTGTACTTTGCTGACCTTCGGAGCCCGAATCAATCATGGCCACTGCCCGGTGGAGCTGTTTTATCAGCTATAGAGGAGATTAGGCTCTGGTTCACCCCCTCGGCCATCACCTACCCAGCCGGACATTGGACATGGTTTCCCTCATATCTCCGCTGTGTCTCCTTTCCTCCCCTGCCCTCCGACGAATTCCACCCCCTGAAGTACTTTCTCCTTGCTGGTTTACCTGACCGGATTTGCATTTCCTACCCCTTTTTACCCCCCTTCCTTCTTTGCCCCTTAGGACCCGTGTCTTAGTTATTCTATGCGCTAGTAACTCACGTTATTGTGTAACACTGTCTGTTTTCCCTATGTCATACTTGGCTCCCGTAATTGTTGATATCTTTGTAACCTGTAACCTGAGACCTGAGCAACATGGCTGATGCCCGGTGGAGCTGCTAGACAGCTATAGAGGAGATCGGCCCTGGTTCACCCCTCGGCAGTCACCTACCCAGCCGGACATTGGGCATAGTTCTCCTTGTCTCCCCGCTATGCTTTCTTCCTCCCTCAGACGAATTATCGTAACTTTGTTTTCTTTCCTGTGTATTATTATGCTTTTGTAACGGATGTAATTTGTAACTTGTAACTCAATTGATCCTCATGTAAAGCGCTCTGATACCTCCGGGTCTAGCCAGCGCTATATAAAACTCTTCAAATAAAAAACTTCTCGATCCCCACTCCGGCATCGAAATCTGTATGGTAATACCCATGATTCCTTAATGTATTCCTTACCCATTTCTTCATATCTGCCTGCCTGCTTTTGTTCAAGGCAATACTGACACTGAAAAGTAGTGACCGGTAGAGTTATGTGGCCATGGATTAGCCATTCTGTGGACGGTAATTCTGCCACTGTAAACGCTAATCTATCCAGTTTTTCGATACGCAGCATTGTATATTTTGCTCCCCTTTGTGCCATCTCTATCTGTTTATCTGTTCGATTGTATTCAGAAAATAGAGACGTACTGTTGATATAACGCCAAAGCACATAGCCCGCACGCAAAGATTGCAGCGTCCAGCTTAATAACATAATAGAACGTAATTGACATTGCCCGTGTTGTAATATGGCCAAATCTTGTTCTAGTATGTCTATCGCAGAAGATACAGTGTTGCCTAAGGAATATATCCTGGAGGTCAATGTAGTTAACCCAATGTCTACCACTGCTAGAGATTTTTCTAGATTTATACGGTCTATTTCACGTAATCTCTCTGCGGCCTCTTGTTGGGATATTTTCCAAATTTCATTGTAGACAGCATAATAGAAACGTTTCTGACGTGGCTTCCTGGGATCTAGTAAAAAAATCCCTGAGATCCACATCCTGTGACAGTAAGGATAAGTGTTGTTTCACCTTTGTGAGTGTTGAAGTTTTTAGCCAATCAAGGCATAACTTCCCAACACTGTAGGATGTCACTACCCCTGGATGTTCTCTCTGTACATAACGTGGATCTGGCCTATGGATAGCGAAACCTTCGGTTTTACCCATGAATCTTGCCTGACAACTATTCGTGTCTGTGGGCCAAATCAACCATCTCTTCCAATCGGGGTCTGATCTGTTGCATTGTATAATGTCATTCAACGTAATCTCTTTCTGTGATGTTATGTTACCCTCGGTGTGTGATGGAGTTGGCAGCCGAGGTGTGTTCAAGTCTTTGTTTTTGGCTAGTCCAAGGCAAGACGTCTGTTGCACTGTCTCGTTCAAAAACATGATTTGTTGAGGGATAAGGCATGCTCTAAACAAAGCTTCTGTTCCCTGAACTTGCCATTCTCTAGTACCCCAGACTGATTTTAAGTCTATGGTGTCTTTCCATAAGTCAAAACCTTGTTCAGAAAACTGGGCAATAAAGGAAGCAGAGTAAATCTGTTTGGTGTTTGTTAACATATTTTTCTGTGCTGATGTTGGTGCAACCTTATGAAATGAAATGAAATGAAAAATGCTTTTGTATAGCGCATGGCTACCCGGAGGTATCCCAGCGCTGCGGGGATGGCTAGTGGAACAGATGGGATTATGGGAATAGCCAGGTTTTCAGATGTTTGCGAAATGTCAGATGGTTAGCTTCCTTGCGGATAGGAAGAGGAAGGGAATTCCAAAGCTTAGAGGCATTGTAGGAGAAAAGGCGGCCACCTGTTCGGGCCTTCTTAATTCATATAATAATATGATGCTGGGTCAGACATATATAACCCTGAAAAATATGGACACTTTTGTGTAAATGTTTTTGAACTGCCTTTCGGCGGTGTTGGACAATGTTCCCACTGGTGGTAAGTGAACACATTTCTAGGATTTGCAGATTTATGCAGAAAGTGATGACCATAGTGTTGATAACAATACATGGTTTCGAAATCTGATGTGCTTTACAATGTTTCACTATTAGAAAATGCAGCAGATTTTTCCAAATCAGACAACATGTTATTAACAGTTTCGAAATCCCAATCATCGGTAAAGTACTGGAGGTAATGATATCACTCAACAATATTTTAAATAAATGAGGAATTCTTAAAAGTTCGGTCGGACCAAATATATCGAAATCAACCTTGTCCCAAACTATACCATCAGGTATAGGAACTGCTGTAATGTTCACTGATGACAAGTCTCTTTATTCTCGATGAGATGATTGGTGTGGTTTTAAAATTAAATTCACCTTTTGGGCTGCAGAGCTTTGTCGAAGGTATTTTCCATTAACAAGCATGCTAAAAACTATTACTAAGCCTAACCAGAAAAGAAAGAAAAGTATCCTGGTGATTACCCATAGTTCTACCCAAGGTGACACCAGGTAAGTCTTTTTAAGAAAGTTCAGAAAGTCTTTAACTTGCTGCTTGCGCGATTTTTGGGCTGGCATCGTTCCCGGTTCACTTGGATCCAAAGAAAACGTATCAAAGTTTATGAAGTAGCCAGCAGCAGTTCGATCAATTGTTGGTATTGCATCAGGATTTGTAGAAATCATAGTTTGCTCTCGTTGATGTGTGTTGATGTAGACATCTGTATTTGGTCGAATTGAAATTTGTCTTTCATTTTGGTTCTGAATTTGAACTTCAGGTTCAAGGGGAACGAGTTCCATAGCATTATTGCATAGTCCATCATTCCGTGCAGGAGACTCTTCGAACGTGATGAGTCTTTCTGTTTGAACTTCTTGAATTGTAGCAAGAGGAGGGCGTCTGCTACTTTGGAGTCCACGTGGCCTACTACTTAGTATCGGCCAAATAGTGTGGTTTGATCAGGTCGATTGAGACAAATCTTTTCTCCTTTTTTCCGGCAAGAGTCGGTAGAAGTACAGTTCTTGTTCCTTCAACTGCTAGGACCTGTACAGGCTTTCTGTATGATGGCCCAAATTCTTTTTTGTCCGCTATTTTCTCTCTGACCAGATCCCCGACGTTTGGGATCCAGACAGGTCTTGCCGTGACTGATTTGGCTTTCCTAGTGGTGGTCTGCTTCACATGGACATTACTTTGTTGTGTCCTGGACTCATTTAGATCCTGTAAAACAGCCAAACGATCATGGATGTCAAAAGGCTTTTCATCCGCTACTGCGCCTTCACAATCAAGATCAGGTACCCACATTCTTGTCCCAAATAGGACCTCATATGGAGTGACCCCCCTAGAGAACTTCTTGGCATGTTATTCAATGCTCGCTGCTCTCCATACAGATGTTTTACCCAACTCTCACCCGTGCCTAATACTCTAGCCATTAAAGATTGCTTTAAGTCTTGGTTTTTCCTCTCCACGACCGAATTTCCCTCGGGATGGTACGGAGAGGAGTACCGCAAAGCTACACCCAATCCTCGCATGGCCTCCTTGTAAGCCTGAGAGCTAAACGCAGGGCCCAGGTCAGAATGTAATGTGCCAATTGCGTATGTCTCTATAAAGACTCGCAAATCTTTTATAACAGTTCGAGCGTCAGCCGAGCGTTGGGGCCACACCCATAGGAATCTTGAGCAGGAATCCACTGCAACCATGATATACCTGTAAGCCCCATCTCTTTGTAAAGGGCCGCAGTGGTCCAAGTAAACACACGCTAGTGGTTTGTCAGATATTAATAATGGTGTCTGTGCTGGACGTGTTACGGTGGAGCCTTTCATCTGCTGGCAGATGTTGCATTTCAAGACATAGGGGCCGTTTCCGAATCGGGCCGGAAGCGCACCCAACAGTATTCGTCCGGAAAAACTACCAGCCGAACGCGTGTTTCCCGACCGACTCGAACACTCTACCGAACGAACAAGTACGATGCGCATAACAGCCCAGATTCCGAACGAGCCGAACTTACCCAATCCAGCTCCTTTCCTCCGCCCGAGCCGGATCCGTAAACGCCGAATCGAGTCGCATGGAACCAAATACACAGCACCTTCCGGCCGGACTAGTACGATGCGTCTTCCGTACGCGCCGAACCCGTCGCTACGTCCGGCACGTTTCAGCATCCGGGAGAGCCGCACATAAGCTCCGTTTCGCGTCACTAAACGATCCACGGCTACGAGACGAACAAGCCAGCAACGAGTACGAGTCGAAGACACGCGAAACCCGAACGAGATGAACCTACCAATACTCTACATCTATTACCGGGACCGATTCAGACGCGTACGGCGCAGACGGTAAGTCTAACACCAACAATACAAACTAACTACACGTACCTAAAATATGTCACACACACATAGGGATGCACAAATGACGTACACTAGCAACTGCACAATCATAGGGGTGGGATGGGCATCACCAATGCCATACACACCCATAGGGGCCTGGATTCCTGCTACCACCACCACCCCTACTCAGGGGTGCTGGATGCCCATCACTACTACCACCCCTACTCAGGGGTGCTGGATGCCCATCACTACTACCACCCCTACTCATGGGGGGCTGGATGCCTATCACTACCACCCTCCCTAATCATGGGGGGCTGGATGCCTGCCACTACTACCATCCCCACCCTTAGGGGGATGGATGCCTACCACTACCAGTACCCCCTACTCAGGGGGGGCTGGATGCCTGCCACTACTACCACCCCTACTCAGGGGGGGAGGCTGGATGCCTATCACTACCACCCCCCCTACTCATGGGGGGCTGGATGCCTATCACTACTACCACCCCTACTCAGGGGGGGCTGGATGCCTATCACTACCACCCCCCCTACTCATGGGGGGCTGGATGGCTGCCACTACTACCATCCCCACCCATAGGGGGCTGGATGGCTGCCACTACTACCATCCCCACCCATGGGGGGCTGGATGCCTATCACTACTACCACCCCTACTCAGGGGGGGCTGGATGCCTATCACTACCACCCCCCCTACTCATGGGGGGCTGGATGCCTATCACTACCACCCCCCCTACTCAGGGGGGGCTGGATGGCTGCCACTACTACCATCCCCACCCATAGGGGGCTGGATGGCTGCCACTACTACCATCCCCACCCATAGGGGGCTGGATGGCTGCCACTACTACCATCCCCACCCATGGGGGGCTGGATGCCTATCACTACCACCCACCCTACTCATGGGGGGCTGGATGCCTATCACTACTAATATCAACTGATAAGTCTGGTGGTCTATAACAGGGAGCTATAACTAAATTTATCAAATGCCTAAGTCAGTGCCAAGACCCAAAATTACCAACACGTGTAGAGTAACCTTTACGAACTAATCGGATGACCATTGAGAAGTGGACTATGTGTTCAAAGCTGCTTTTGCATGATTTTTAATAGGACTGGCAGAGGTATTTGTATTAAAAGTAGTTGTCTCTTCCAAATCCTTTTTATTTTTCACTCACTTGCACTGCACTTATAATTCCATCACCCTGTAGTAATCAAAAACTATTGGGGAGACCGGTTAAAAGGTGAATATAGAGTCCCCCATCTTTGGTTCTATTTCCTTCTTTTGTGATCTTCGTGACCTGGTCGAAATCCGATCCACGTTATCCTCCTCTGTGATTTAGAGGAGTAGTGGTAGGAAGGAAGGATATCCAAATGATGACACTGACCTCCCTTGGTAGTTGATGGAAATCCGATTGGTTCGTAAAGGTTACTCTACACGTGTTGGTAATTTTGGGTCTTGGCACTGACTTAGGCATTTGATAAATTTAGTTATAGCTCCCTGTTATAGACCACCAGACTTATCAGTTGATATTATAAGTTGCAGTGGGGATTGAGTCTGTGGTTTGGTCGTTAAACTTTTCCCTAGGACCCTTTCTCTTATAGAGATGTTGATGATGCCTATCACTACTACCACCCCTACTCATGGGGGGCTGGATGCCTATCACTACCACCAACCCTACTCATAGGACGGGTAATGCATGACACAACCAGCATACTCCCACATAAGGAAGAACAGAAAATTACATCCACCCAAACAACATGACAAGCGTGTGTAGTCCATGTCAAATGCCTACAACACTAAACATGACAATGAACATACAATGTGACCCACTAACACATGTGTCACACATAAAAGTGTGTGGCCTCCACAATACAAGCCGACCATGGCCTCTGTGGCAATGGGGCCTAAAGCCCCATCACCACAGTCACCAAAAGGTAAGTGTGGGGTCCAAGGCTGATGGACCTTTTGATCAGTGTGGCAATGGTGCCTAAAGCCCCATCACCACAGTCACCAAAAGGTAAGTGTGGGGTCCAAGGCTGATGGACCTTTTGATCAGTGTGGCAATGGTGCCTAAAGGCCCATCACCACAGACACCAAAAGGTAAGTGTGGGGTCCAAGGCTGATGGACCTTTTGATCAGTGTGGCAATGGTGCCTAAAGCCCCATCACCACAGTCACCAAAAGGTAAGTGTGGGGTCCAAGGCTGATGGACCTTTTGATCAGTGTGGCAATGGTGCCTAAAGGCCCATCACCACAGTCACCAAAAGGTAAGTGTGGGGTCCAAGGCTGATGGACCTTTTGATCAGTGTGGCAATGGTGCCTAAAGCCCCATCACCACAGTCACCAAAAGGTAAGTGTGGGGTCCAAGGCTGATGGACCTTTTGATCAGTGTTGCAATGGTGCCTAAAGGCCCATCACCACAGTCACCAAAAGGTAAGTGTGGGGTCCAAGGCTGATGGACCTTTTGATCAGTGTGGCAATGGTGCCTAAAGCCCCATCACCACGGTGATCATAAGGTAAGTGTAGGCATGGTAAAAGCTGCCAAAGACAAACTGAATGGATGAATCCTGGTCACACAACAACCAAACAATCTGTGGCATAGTGCTGCTTGTGTCCCATTGCAACATATATTGGGGGAGGCTAACAGTGCAGTGTCACAGAAACATCGCTTTATGTCCATGTGCATACAAACATCACACATGGGGGACCACATTGCCAACAATCAGCCGATTCCACAATGACAGAAGTGACCATCATGATGCTGACCCACATATCTGCACCTATGGACACACAAATGTACATAATCTGTGGAGACTGTGGATGTCAGGTGAGCAAATACCATACCATGGCAGCAATGGGACATACAAACCATGATCATTGTGCTGACTGATGACCCAGGAGTACCAGGGAGAGCAGGGGAAAATCACCAAACCACATACAGCCAATGGCACATTACAGAAATGCCAATGCAGTGATGCAAATGCACTGACACAAACAGGCAGACTCACACATCCTATCATAGACAACAGGTGATGGGGGTGTGTGCCAGTGTCCCCAGGCAACCACACAACACATGAGGAGGCCTGAATCCCAATTACACAGATGTGTATACAGTGCCACACACAAGTAACTCATGGATTGGATTCCCCTATGTGGGAAATCTCGCATTGTCAGATGAGAGGGAGCCCAAATTACACATGTCACACAAGCTTGTAGGAACAGCAACTAACACAGCAAGAGACACACCCACCACAGCACTACCCCCAGGGACCCCACATTGTGCAGACACTAGCCTGCATGACAATTCCACTGTGATGACAAAGGTAGATGTTGATCACACTGTGAACCACAGCCATGTGTCCTCAGCTACAAACTACCATCACACCTACACAAGCTCCAATCAATCAGCAGGGCCTGCCAGCCAAGGCCAATATGGAGGTAGTGGTCTAGCCGTGCAACAACTCACATTTGCACACTCAACACCACACACCCTCATCTGCAACAATGTGCAGCAGTGAAGCTCACATGGACTGGTGACATTGCACATGCACCCATGACAATCCCAGGGGTGGTGGGGGGAACTAAGGTGCAGAAACCCATCACACATGCCCACTCAACATGACTCGTCTATGCATGACACACTGCACAGTACGCCGTACATGCGCATGATGTGAAATCCACCACAAACAATGGGATCCTGGCCATAGTCACACACCAACGAAGAAGCCAAGGTGAGACACAAAGAACACACGTACACAACTTCCGACATTGCAGCTCTGACCCTGAGGAGTGGCAGCAGTCACACACACAACGCGTCACAATCACTGAAAGCTAACACAAACTCAAAATCACATTACTTGTGTAAACAACAAGTGCCAAGGGGAATCCTGAATGTGTCCCATCTGTGTTTGCCCACATCCCCAGCCCTGACAAGAAAGACAACCTGGGATGACAACCTCATGAACATCAGTTTGCCATGCAACCACATCACGGAGAAACCAGGTCCAAGATGCTGGATGAACACATACCAACTCTGCAACCATCAGAAACAGGAACATCTCTAGGGACACAGCCTGTGTAGGAAAAGGGAAGGGAACATGCACAGACATGTTCACACAACACACAACACGGGCACACGCAATGTCACCAGATTACACACAGCCATGAGGGCACTCCACTCCTGTGGAAGCTCCGCTGTGCCAAACCTTGTCTGCGCACGACTCAAACATATCAGCAGGACACTCCGTCAGTGAGTCAACAACTACAACACACAGAAGCCTCTGCTCACATCAGCCTGGGTACGGGAGTGTCACGTCAGTCATCTGCATACACCCAAAACACGTGGCAATCCAGTTGTACTGTATACACAGATGAGTCCTCCAAAATTGATGTGCAAAACTGCATGTCCAGTGGAGACGGGCACACAGTCAGGGTACTAGGAACATTGGACAGTGGTAAGCCCAACAGATGTGCAACAGTGTAGGACAAAGATGGTAATATACAAATGCTAAACGTACATCCCTGTGTCAAATGCTGAACATTACACCCTCAGACTGCAGCAAGGGATGCTATAGATCCAGACTAGATTAGGACACATATCCCATGGGCCACATGGAGCCCATCACAGCAAAACTTCATTTACCTGATCTGAACACAATTACAACAGCAAATGCATGATACTACACATCTACATCATGTACCACCAAAGATTAACTACAAGTAAACAAAAAGAGGCTTTATTCAGCAAGTGTGCAACTCAAATCAAAAGTCCAAAATTAACAACGGCAAATGTCCAGTCCAAATATACAGTCCCAACAGGGTGATGTGTGACTATTCGTCACAACTTGCTTGCCTGCACAGGTACCAACAGGGGACATCCCCCTTGGAGGGGCATACGAGGGGCAGGCCAGGCACCGCAGGGACAGGATCAGGGGATGCCAGAAGGAGGCAGGGAAGGTGAGGTGGGTGCAGGAGTGTCACCGGCAACTGCAGTGGAGGTGTCTGACTCAGGGGGGGCCGGCACCACCGCAGGGCTCAAGTCCGATGGTGTTGGTGCTGCAACCACTGCAGTGGGCTGGGCAGATGGAGTGGGCTGGGTCCCCAATGCAGTGCCCGAGTCAGATGGGGTTGTTGTGGACTCCACCGCAGTGCATGACTCCAAGGGAGTGGAAGGGGGGCAGAAGAGCTGGGCAGGACAGAGGGGGGACACGGTCTCCACACCAGTGGCACATACAGGCAGAGCGTCTGGTTTGGGGGTGGAAGAGCAAGTGGCAGGGGGAGGGCCTGAGCACTTTGGGGATGCGGTATCGGTGTGTGGGGGAACCTGGGGCAGGGTGTGGCGGTGGAACCTGTGGAGTGGTGGCCTGGGGGATGGAGGTGAGAGACTGGGTGGGTGACTTGCAGGGCGGTGGCGGGGTCTTGCTCTTCCGGGTCCGGGGGGACTTGCGGGTGGGGGGCTCACTCTGCCTGCGCCTGGGGGAGGGTGTCCGGGGGCGAGGGGCACTCTCCTCTCTGTGTGTGGACTTCCTCTTCCCCCGGTATGCTGGATCAGCGGTATTGGAGGGGAAGAGGCCGAGGTCAGAGAGGAAGAGCTGCTGTGTATGTGGGGTTGCAGGTGAGGCAAGGGAAGGGGTCTTGGAGGGAGAGGATCTTGAGGATTGCGGAGTGACTGTGGTTGCCTGTGTGTGTGTCAGTTCCCCATCCCCTGTGTGTGTGGAATCAGTCCCCTGAGGATGCTTGTGTGCACGTCTTGCCTTGGTTTTGGGTGCGTGGGTGCTGCTCGTGTCTGTGTGTTGGTGTGATTGTGCAGGTGTGCATGTGCTTTGGACAGGTAGGGTGGTAGGAAGTGTGGATGGGGCAGAGGTGGGAGGGGTGAGGGACTGTTGGAGGAGGGACACTGTTGCCGTCAGGGAGGAGTCCATGGACCTATTGCTCCTCTGTAGGGCAGGCATACCCGTTGAGATGCCCTCCATGAACGACACCAGCTGTGTCAACAGTGTGGTGTATGCATGGAGGACAGTCAGCATTGCTGTCTGCCCTACATGGAGCTGCCGAAGGAGGTACACAGACTCCTCACTCAGGGCAGCAGGGGACACAGGGGCAGGGGGTGCGGTGCCTGGCTTGAAGGAGACACGCTCCCGAGCACGGGAGCCTCCACGGACCTCAGGAATGGGAGCCAATGGGAGGGCGGTGGTGGTGGTGGTGGTGGCGGGATCAGACAGAGTAGCTGGGGTGTGGTGGCTGCTGACACCCGCCCCCACAAGGGAGTCATCCTCCGAGCTGCTGTGGTCCTCAGCTGAGGTGGATGGTGCTGAGGACTCCTCGGTGTGGCTCCCCTCGCCCTCCGTGCCACTGGGTCCCTCTGACCACTCGTCGGACGCTGACCCAGTCTGGCTCCGCTGCTCCTCCTGGTCCGTGGAGCTGTCCCCTCCTGTGGCTGTGGATGTATCTGCAAACAATTAGGGAAACAGACAAACATCAGTCACCTGCACTGACCGCACACACCACAGTAAGTACAGCACATCACAGAGCAAGCCCTGGCATCACTAGTAGAACATTGCCAAAAGTCATCACACAGATTAGGAGAAGCCAATTGTCAGTCTGATGGTCAGCCATGGAACAGACACCCCTCCTGCCCTTGCAACCATCTGTCTGGTGCCCGTCTGATGGTAAGACCCCAGTGTGGACACATGCACCACCTACACAGTAGTTGGACATTGCTGAGAACACGGTGAAGTATGTGAACATGCCCACCTCACATCACTTGCCACTGAGTCAGTGCAGGTGTCTGGATAAATGGACGGCCTGAGCCTAAACAGAAATGCATGTGATGCATACCAGCGCCAGACCCCATGAAGCACCCATGTCCGGATAGTCAATGCCACAATGGGGTGCCTGTTGCACATGTCACCACCCTGCAGGATCACCCTTAGGAAGTTTAATGCCATGACACAGGCATGCCTGCAAATTCATACATCACTGTCTCAAGTAACATGGCCATGTTAGCCAGCAAACAACAGTCTGCACTGTGTCACTATCCTAGGACATGGGGAAGGCAAGTAATGTGACTGACAAGTGCACATGTTCATCCCCCACTAACCACATCCTCTGAACCAGTATTTGTACACTGCACACCATTTGGACAAATGGGAGACATGAAACACTACTCCCTGAACCAGAGCACCTCACAGTGTGCTGTGAATGATGAACAGCTGCCTGAAAGTCACAGTCTCATGCACCTGTCTGCACAGTCAAGTGATCAAACACCTATGAGTCACAGAAGTCTTGTCTCACATGGTCCAATAGCAGATGGCATGCTGACCCCTAACCGAAGGACATCACAGGAGTCACGACAACGTAGTAACAGCACAACAACACAGAGGCAGACACCTGAGGCAACATTTCACTGAGCACAGCATGTCAGATGATACACGGGAGTGGGAGTACAGAGTGTATTGTATGCCCTGTAGTAGGCATGACTGTCCGGCTCCACCTGCAAGAGGGATGAGCCCTGGTCAGTGGGCAGGTGGCTAAGCATGTGTGACACACTTGACATACATACTCCTGAGGCCCAGACAATTTACCCACCCGCAGAATGGGGGTGTGGCAAATACCCCAGGGACATGTGGTGAATTAGATGTGCAAGTGGATCACATATCAAAGTTACACCCAGACAACATAGCACGACTCAGGCATTGTGTGAGCAACTGACCCACCCATGAAGGCAAACACAATGTCACGGGAACAAAATCTGTCACCACCTTGAGCAAAGCAAAATGCTAGGACCCTGTACCCAAGTGACACAATTATCCTGAGCGTAAGGAGCACACTGGCGCATCAGATGGGTAGTGGCCAGGTTACAATAGAGGGACATGTGTACTGGACAACAAGACTGATGTACTGGGGAAGTTTAACCAGGCCAGAGGAGGGCACATAGCATGTTAGACAGAGTTCACAGTGCAGTCTTAGACTCACCCCGTCCTTGCTGCTGTCTGCCCTTCAGCTGCCCATCCAGCTCCGGGAACACCACCGGCAGGATCTGGAGCATGTGGGGGTCAGGGTCCGGTGTCCGCCCCTCCTGCGAGGAGGCGACAGCTTCAGCTGGACCCTTGCGATCCTCCGGGTCCAGCCACGAAGGTCCTGCCACCTCTTCTGGCAGTTGCGGATCCGGCCCTTGTAGACCCCCACGGATCGGACTGCCCGGACGATGTCCAGCCAGATGTTCTGCTTCCGATGGGCATCAACCTGTGAGGATGAGAAAGTGAAAAGGCCATTACTACACATGCAACATATCTGTACATCACACAGTTGGAAATACATGTCTCAATCACAGGGCCATATGATGTACACAGGCAGTGCAACGAGGGCTATGGACAGTTTGCCAGCAGTTACTACATGGTATCATTGCATGGGTAGTGAACCTTGTTTGAATGCACTGTCACTCCACTGTACCTGTTCAGTGCAAGTGACTACACACTTTGGGGGGTGCGAACTACTCAGTGGGCATGCTAGCCAGTGGTGTGCACACTGTAAATCCTGCTAGTCAGGCAACATGCACAATTAGTGAGGCAGTGGACAGCACACTCACCTGCTCCCCTGGTGTCCCATACAGCTTGCTGTACTGTGGAAGGAGGCTGTCCAGCAGGGCCTGGTTCTCCTCATGGGTGAAGGCTGGGGCACTCTCCACAGTACGTGCCATTGCAGCAGCCAGAGGATGTAGAGACAGCAGCAGTGGAGTGGCAGATGTCGTCCAGGAGCATGTAGTGCAGGCAAGTGAGCTCTCAGGGGAACAGCCAGCATTATATGTGTGCTGCAGAGGCAGATACTGTCCCATGTGTCCAAAGTGATAGGTCCAAGTCGGTAGCACCTTCTGAATCTGGCCAATCCATGGAATAGCAGCTCCAATACACGCCCACAGCAACCTTCAAATATTCAACTTCATGACACCCATGAATTTGCAACATTGTTGTGGCTGGCCAACTGAATTCGCTGCATCAGACTCTTTGTAAATTCAAAAACCGCATCCGTTGCCATGCCAGGCCCCAGCCAATGCGTGCACACCGATCGGACCATTGCTGTACAACGCGTACCCGCTCACATGCAATGCAATGGTCCGAGCGGGCACACCGATCGGACCATTGCTGTACAACGCGTACCCGCAATACAACGCGTACCCGCTCACATGCAATGCAATGGTCCGAGCGGGCACACCGATCGGACCATTGCTGTACAACGCGTACCCACAATACAACGCGTACACGCTCACATGCAATGCAATGGTCCGAGCGGGCACACCGATCGGACCATTGCTGTACAACGCGTACCCGCAATACAACGCGTACCCGCTCACATGCAATGCAATGGTCCGAGCGGGCACACCGATCGGACCATTGCTGTACAACGCATACCCGCTCACATGCAATGCAATGGTCCGAGCGGGCACACCGATCGGACCATTGCTGTACAACGCGTACCCGCGATTCAACGCGTACCCGCTCACATGCAATGCAATGGTCCGAGCGGGCACACCGATCGGACCATTGCTGTACAACGCATACCCGCAATACAACGCGTACCCGCTCACATGCAATGCAATGGTCCGAGCGGGCACACCGATCGGACCATTGCTGTACAACGCGTACCCGCAATACAACGCGTACCCGCTCACATGCAATGCAATGGTCCGAGCGGGCACACCGATCGGACCATTGCTGTACGACGCGTCCCTGTTCAGGTCACACGCATGTGTCACCATGCTGGTCAATGGTGAACCTATGCCAGCCACATATACTTTCCAGGGATTCTGGGGCACACCTACTACACCACACCCAGTCCACACTGTATCTAAGGCATGTGTGGCAGCATGACCTTATCTGTGTATGGGTGTGTACATGTTGTTATTGGGCTGGCACTTGGGGGCAGACACACCCAGGCTGTGCACATGTTAATGGGGACAGGGTCCTTTGTGTGTCGTGCACATGACCACTGGGATGTGCAACTGTTCATTTTTGGAGCATGTTGCATGGTCACATTTCCAGGTTGTGTATATGTATGACATGTCACATACCCCAAGGCTCATGTGGGAAAGCATGTACATCACAGGGTGGCCCATTGCCACAATAGTCATGTCCCTCCGCAGTCTGTGTGATGTTGTGTTTCACATGTCTGACTCCATGTGCATAATGGGAGACAGTCTCCACATCCACGTTGTTTGTGCATGGACTTAGATGTTGTGTGTGTGTGTCACTGACGTCCATGTCTGTCCTGCAGAGGCTACAGGGGGCACTACCTGTGGGAGTCATGTTTGATTTTTCTGACGTGTACATGATACGCCATGTCATGCCAGTGTCCATGTGGCAAGGCAGGCTCCCTGGGAATCTACCTGTCAATGAGTTGAGATGCCTGTGGCGCATCTGTCCAGACGTCACTGTGGTATGTGTGTGGAATGTGAGTGCAGTAAATGGGTACTGTGACACAGCCAAATGGTTTCACATAGCACACCCTGGGACCTGTTGTCCACACATGTTGAACAGAGATGTTACATGATGTCCATGTGAGTGCCATATGTGTCCAAATAGAACGAGACACACATCAAGTACTAGTGTTTGCTGATGATGTAGCATGTGAACTACAGTATGGTGAATGGCACATATGTGGGGTGACTGACAATCTTGACTTCTTCACCTCTGCACTGCAGGGCTCCTGCTGTCCATCGACCATTCCCAGACCTGGCAACGATGGTGGAACGTGACAGCATCCGACGGTACCGCTTCACCAGGCAGCTGATTGAGGATTTGGCAGTGCGGTTGGACCCACATTTGCAGCCTGGCCAGCCGTATCCGACAGCGCTGACCCCCAAGGTGAAGGTGATGGCAGCCCTACACTTCTTTGCCACCGGTACCTTTCAACACACTGTGGCATCTACTGGTGGTATGTCACAGACTATGTTCAGCCGTGTGCTACGTGATGTTTTGGTGGCGATGTTGAGATGCCTTAACCAGTTCATCTATTTCCCACAATGTCACCGACTCACTGACGTGAAGAGTGACTTCTATGCCCTGGGGAGGATGCCACATGTCATTGGCTCCATTGATGGGACACATGTGGCTTTGGTACCACACAGGCACATGAGCAGGCATACAGGAACAGGAAACATTACCATTCTGTCAATGCTCTGGTGGTATGTCTTGCAAACATGACCATCACACATGTTTGTGCCCGTTTCCCCGGTTCTGCACACGATGCCTACGTGATGAGGAGTAGTCGCATCCTGAGGATGATGTCACAGATGCCGAACCAGCGTGCTTGGCTTGTCGGTGTGTACTGACTTTGTACCATTGTGTGTGTTGTGCTATGTTGCTTTCCGCACACTTTTCAATGTTGGCTAATGTGCAATTGTCTGTCTGTAGGTGACTCAGGATACCCCAACATGCCGTGGTTGCTGACACCCCTCAGGAACCCTGTGACACCAGCCCAGATGCGCTACAATGAGGCACATGGTCGGACCAGGAGGGTGATTGAGCGGACCTTTGGTCTCCTGAAGAGCTGCTTCCGCTGCCTGGACAAGACAGGAGGCGCCCTCCCATATGCCCCAGCAAAGGTGTGCAAGATTATCATCGTATGCTGCATGCTCCACAACCTGGCAGTGCGGAAGGAGTTGCCTCTCATCCTGGATGACGATGACCAACATCCGCCACCTGTGGAGGATCCAGGCCTGGGCCACGATGCCAGTGATGATGAGTGAGTGATGTCCGCACACAGCTCATCACCAACTTCTTCAGCTGAATGTGAGTATCCAGAGTGTTGTACTATCAATGAATTTGATTTGCATGATATGTGTGTGTGGTGCTCTGGTGCTGTTTGAGTGTGGCCATGTGCAACTTGACTGGATGCATGCGGAGATGTGTCCTTGCAGGTGGTCTGTACTTGCCAACAGTGTAGACATGCTAACTTGCTTTTGTGTATTTAACTTGTGACAGGTATTAGACATGAGTATTGCCATTCTGTGCTTTTCTTCTGTGCTTTTGAGTGTGTGTCATGTCTGTCCTTCACAGGGTGCTGCTGGAGTTGTTAGAACAACTTGGATCCCCCGAATCAATGATTCAACTTCCAAGGTGGCAGCAGTTGTTCCCCTACAGGTGATGTGCCACACACCCCTGGACTTTCTATCTTCTGCATTGTTTGACTTTGTGGCCACAGCCAGGTGGGATTAGCTTGCATTTGTAGTGGAAACAACATGTAGCAAATGTGTAATAAACCTGTTCTACATTTTGGGGTGTGCGTTGTCCGTAGTCACACATCTGTGTGACATTTGCTTACTGCACCTGTGTTGTAGTTGACACAGACTGTGAATATGTGTGGTGTCTGTGCATTGCACTGTATTTCCAGGCAACATCAGTGTAGGGGATGAGTCATATGGCCCTGGTGTGTATGTGTTGTGTGGCCCTAGTGGTGTGTCTCCCTCATATGTGTCACGTCGCCATGACTGCTATGACGGTGTTGGACTTGCTGTAGCAGTCAGCATGCACAGTGTCATATTTCTGATCACCATCTCCATGACAGAGACCACGTTGGAATCACAACAGAGGCAGATATGGTTTTTTGGTGAGTTTATTTACAAAAGGTGTGGGGATGGTGCACAGGATGGTGGGTGCTGTACATAGCAATTGGAATCCAAAGTTCCCATGTGAATTGGAAGTCCTGGTAGATGGAATGTCCAGGGTATTGTCCACAGTCATCTGATGAATTTGTACAACTAGAGCTCCCCATGTCATGTGGGCGAGTTGGGTTGCCATCAACAGGGCGTGCAGTTTGCACACAGAGGAAAAGTTCCAGAACAGGTGTTGGCTTCCTGGGGGATGTAGCTGGCCATCGGCCTCTCAGTTTGGCCTCCTCGGACGGCCCCTCTTCTTGGGTGGGGGATCCTCAGGTGCAGGCTGCCGCGGTGCAGGGTACTCTCCGCCAGAGTCCTCCTCCCTCCCTGTGGCTGTTGCGGATGTAGTGGCAACAGATGTGGGCGCACAGGGAGGTGAGGCCATGTTGGTGCTGATCTGGCGGAGGCATGTCAGTATGTCCCTATGCACCGCTGTGAGTTCTTGCAATGTGTCCCACTTGGACTCCATGCGAGACATGTGTGTCTCGACACGGGACATGTGGGAGTCCAAGCGGGCATGATGGGCAGCCTGCTGCTGTTGTATGTCCTTGAGGATCCCCACTACCTGGGTGACCTCTCCGGTGCTGGTCTGGTACGCATCTGCAATGCGTGCCAGTTGTGGGTCATCACGCAGTCCTGATCCCTCTGCAAATAGCGACCTGTGTCTACCACCCCTCCCACCACCCCTGGCAACACGTGCAGGGCCTGCGGTGCCACGCACAGGTGACCGTGTGCCCACTTGGGTGTTGTTAGTGGGCTCGATGGCAGCGGCTCCAGTTTGGTTCTGGGTCCCTGCGCTGTTGTCACCTGTGGTCCTTGGTGTGTCCGTGTTGGCAGGGGTGGCCTGTGTGTTGGCACTTGTTGGAGGGGTGGGTGCAGGGGGTGCAGATGTTGGTCTTGCTGGTGCTGCATGATGACTGGCACCGGAGGGTCCAGCTTGTTGTTCGCCATCCGAGGAGTGCAGAGGCTGATCCACACCAGTGAGCTCTGTGTCCCCCGGAGCCTGGGACAGGGACTTCTCCTCATCTGCTGCTGAGTCCCCATCTTCACCTGTTTTGGGGAGAGACACAGATTGTATGGTATGTTTCTACAGGCATCAATTGTTAAAACACCGGACAGTTGTGACTGTACCTCTGGATGCGGCCCTGGACATTGCATTCTACTCAGTTATGACAGTCAGTGAGTGATATTGGTGTAGCACATTGTCCTGCCAACCTGTGGCATGTCAATGTGAATGTTGAGGTGTGTGCCTGACCAGCATTGGTGGTATTTGGTTGCCATCCGGGCCGACTTCTCCCCCCGCCCAAATATCCCACCATGGAACATGCTTCCATTGCAGGGAGTGCAAGTTGTCTTTCAGGATGTCAGTCAGTGGTGTCCTGCTGTTGGTTGTTGCACAGTTGCCTGCAGGGCCTTGTGCTCCCCCAGCAGTACCCAGTGTCAGCCATCTTGTGAGTCCTTTTCCACTCCCTGTGATGTGGGCATGGTTCAGGGTGGTGTTGATGGGCCAATTGTGAGGCTGAGCAACATCTGTAACTGTCACTCCCATCATGCTATTGCCTCCACCCCCTTCCCAGCATGCCCATCCTTCCTTCCTTTGGACTCTGCTTCCCTGTGGGGTGGGGTGCCTGTGCTGACAGGTTGGCTGAGAGTGTTCTCCTTGCGGTTGTTTGGCTACCAGTCCCAAGAGTGTCCCTGTGCTTCACACAGTATGAGCCCGGCTGGTTGGTCTTTGTGGGATCTTGAGTTAGAATGTGAGGCATTGCATTCTCCCAGATGGGTTCTGTGGAGTTAGTGTTGGGGTGTGCGTGAGGGGAGGTGCTTGTGACTATGGTCAGTGCTGTGAGTCCTCCTTCCCAACCAGCCAGATATCCCACCATGGTACGTGCTTCCATTGCAGGGAGTGCAAGTTGTCTTTCAGGATGTCAGTCAGTGGTGTCCTGCTGTTGGTTGTTGCACAGTTGCCTGCAGGGCCTTGTGCTCCCCCCAGCAGTGCCCAGTGTCAGCCATCTTGTGAGTCCTTTTCCACTCCGTGATGTGAGCATGGTTCAGGGTGGTGTTGATGGGCCAATTGTGAGGCTGAGCAACATCTGTGACTACCACTCCCATCATGCTATTGCCTCCACCCCCTTCCCAGCATGCCCATCCTTACTTCCTTTGGACTCTGCTTCCCTGTGGGGTGGCGTGCCTGTGCTGACAGGTTGGCTGAGAGTGTTCTCCTTGCGGTTGTTTGGCTACCAGTCCCAAGAGTGTCCCTGTGCTTCACACAGTATGAGCCCGGCTGGTTGGTCTTTGTGGGATCTTGAGTTAGAATGTGAGGCAATGCATTCTCCCAGGTGGGTTCTGTGGAGTTAGTGTTGGGGTGTGTGTGAGGGGAGGTGCTTGTGACTATGGTCAGTGCTGTGAGTCCTCCTTCCCACCCAGCCAGATATCCCACCATGGTACGTGCTTCCATTGCAGGGAGTGCAAGTTGTCTTTCAGGATGTCAGTCAGTGGTGTCCTGCTGTTGGTTGTAGCACAGTTGCCTGCAGGGCCTTGTGCTCCCCCCAGCAGTGCCCAGTGTCAGCCATCTTGTGAGTCCTTTTCCACTCCCTGTGATGTGAGCATGGTTCAGGGTGGTGTTGATGGGCCAATTGTGAGGCTGAGCAACATCTGTGACTACCACTCCCATCATGCTATTGCCTCCACCCCCTTCCCAGCATGCCCATCCTTCCTTCCTTTGGACTCTGCTTCCCTGTGGGGTGGGGTGCCTGTGCTGACAGGTTGGCTGAGAGTGTTCTCCTTGCGGTTGTTTGGCTACCAGTCCCAAGAGTGTCCCTGTGCTTCACACAGTATGAGCCCGGTTGCTTGGTCTTTGTGGGATCTTGAGTTAGAATGTGAGGCATTGCATTCTCCCAGGTGGGTTCTGTGGAGTTAGTGTTGGGGTGTGTGTGAGGGGAGGTGCTTGTGACTATGGTCAGTGCTGTGAGTCCTCCTTCCCACCCAGCCAGATATCCCACCATGGAACGTGCTTCCATTGCAGGGAGTGCAAGTTGTCTTTCAGGATGTCAGTCAGTGGTGTCCTGCTGTTGGTTGTTGCACAGTTGCCTGCAGGGCCTTGTGCTCCCCCAGCAGTACCCAGTGTCAGCCATCTTGTGAGTCCTTTTCCACTCCCTGTGATGTGAGCATGGTTCAGGGTGGTGTTGATGGGCCAATTGTGAGGCTGAGCAATATCTATGACTCCAACTCCCATGATGCTATTGGCTACACTGACTTTACCAGCATACACAGAATTCCTTCCTTTCAGTGATCTTTCCTGTGAGGTGGTGTTCTAGTGATGTCAATATATCTGTGAGTGTTTGTTGGTTCTATTTGTGCCACTGCCTTGCTGTATTTGTTGTTAGGTTTGTAGATGTCATGACACAGTTAGATGTCACCATGAGATGGCAGGTATTGTGTTTGTCTGACTGGCATTCACATCTTGGGATGAGTATGTTTTGTTTGCTGTGTATTTGGTGAGGGTGCATGGTTTGCCTATCCCTTTGAGGGTGCTGTGTGTGTATTGTCACACCATATTGTGTATATAAGTTGTGTACTCACCAGGTTCTGGGATGTCTGTTAGTCCATATACGCTCACTGGTGGTAGGATGGCCCGCACCTTCTCCTCCCAGGGCCTGAGGTATATTGGTTTTGCAGGAGGGCCACTGCCGGTGCGCTGGCTGATGATGTAGTCCTTTTTCAGTAGGTCCCGGACCCTCCTGCGCACATCATACCACCTGTTCTGGATGTCTTCCTTTGTGCGCAAACATGGTGATTGTGCATTCACCCTGTCGACAATCCTCGCCCACATCTTGGTTTTCTGCGACATGGGGGTCTGTTGTACCAATGTACCAAACAACTGTGGCTCTACCCTGAGTATCTCGTCTACCAGGACTTCCAATTCACAATCTAGGAACTTGTGGTTCTTCTTTGGGGGCATGGTGATGGGTGGTGGTGGTGATTGATGTGTGTGTGTGTGTGTGTGCAAGTGGGGGGGTGTGAGTGTAGGTTTAGCTGGGTGTGTGTGAGGGTGCTATTTGTAAGTGTGGTAATGGTGTGTGGCTTGTGTGATGCATGAGCTGTGAGTGTGTCTGTGGTTGCTGTGTGATGGTGTTGTTTGCTGGCAGGTCTGTGGGATTTGCAAAGGCTCATGGTAGGGATTTGTGGCCTTTATGTAGGTGGGGTTGGGGGTGTGTCCTTGTTCCATTTTTTCACCCACCCCCAGTATTTATTGGCTTTGTGGTAGCTTGTTTGGCCTTTTTTTTTGACTTTTTTCCCTTGGTGCTTTGGGTGCATGTAGGAGTCGTTCTTGTGTCCGAGTCGGACGCTGCTGTTGTCTGATGCGATGTTGTCCGACTCGTTCCAGCTGTGTTTCAGATTGGTTTCATGTGCGGCGTACGATTCGGTCGCGGAGTATTGGGTTGATTCGGCTGGGTTTTGTGTGCCTGTGGTCGTACGGCTTGTGCTCCGTGCGAGTCGGTCGTGTTTCGCACGCATAGCATCGTACTACGCGGGTCGGAGTTCGCGGGTACGTTTCGTTCGGTCGCTATCCGGGTGCGTGTCGGTCGGTTAGTTTCGAGTGTTTTTCCAGCCGGATGGCTTGTTTCTGTCCGGCTCGGTCGTTCGTTTTGTATTCCGTCCGCGTCGGTCGGGTTTCACATGCATTTCATCGTACTACCCGGGTCGGACGGCGCCGGTTCGTGTCGGTCGGAATAAATTCCCGCACCGAGTCGGTCGGTACGTTTTCCGGCCCGAATCGGAATCGACCCCATAGTCTTTAGTCTGCCTAGTTAACCCAGGCCTCCAATAGCGTTGCTTCAATAAAGAAACAGTCGCCGTAACTCCTGCATGTGCAGAACCTATCCCTTTGTGTGCTGCTAGAATTAAACCTAACCTACGATCCATGTTTGGAATTACTCTATCCCCCACTCCAGGAATCTGAGCAAATGGGATGTTATTGGCATCTAACTTGTAGGAGTACTTGAGTGGAAACCTTTTTGGTACTGCTCAGCTGTTTTTGCGAGAAGCCATGACAGCCACCATAATCTCACCGTCTATTCTCGTTTTAGAACGAGTGATTGCAGCTACGGAAGCCGTGCGTACAGCCTCCTTTGCGGCTTCATCAGCCAATGAATTCCCTTCAATGTGAACGCCATCACGCGGATGACTCAGTGTATGTATCACGTGAGCTCTCGGTAGTTCGGTTTTCAACTCCACTACCTGTTCCCATAGCATTTTATGCTTAATTGTGCCACCTTTTGCATCTTTGAACCCCGTTTTGAACCCAGTGCTGCAAATATTGTTGCTTACTTCCTATGGCCGGTTGAGCTGATCCGTCAGTGTAGATTATATATTCATATTGACCTAGAGGCATTATTTCGTTTGGTAGAGGATATTCTTGTTCGTATTGCAGAAATGCTTGTGTCTTTAAATTTGGGTCGTACCTGTATTCTACATCTGTTGCAGTGAGAGAATTAGCCCATTGTATCTATCTTTGATGTAAGGCTTTAGCGTTAGGAACGCTTGCCTTTGTCGCAGCCTCTAAGGCTGGAACCGGAGTCACTACTATTATTCTTTTCCCTTGTGCCAGTGCACTTTCTCTCACTACAGCAGTCTGTACTGCTGTTAGAATCTTTTCTGTAGATGCGAAGCGCATCTCAGCATTTGTGTACAAATGTGATTTGTATGCAATTGGTACTGTTCCACCTTCATTATATGTTAGATAGGTGTACCCAGATTGACCCGCAACTATATGGATTACCAGGTTGCGTACGTTTACGCGTGTCTGTAAATGTTTGGAAGCTATCATGTCAGCTTGTAAGGAACGAAGTGTATCTGTGTGTTCCTGTGTCCATTGTCTTACTGAAAAATCAGGTTTTATTAAATCGTAGAAATGTTTTACTCTTTCTGCGTAATTTAAAATGTATGTTCTACCAAAATTTCGGAATCCCAGGATTGATTGTACATTTTTCAATGATTTTGGAGGTTGGAGCACCGCGCACTTTTCTAAAAAATTGGCTGCCAGGCTTTTCCCTTCATTTGAAAGCTCATATCCTAAAAACAGGACACTGAGATGAGCAATTGTTAATTTTTTTAAGTTGAATTTGTAGCCCTCAGATGCAAATCCCAAAATTATGGTATTCACTCTGTTCAAGTGCTCCTCTAGGTCATCGTCCGTTAGATAAATATCATCCACATAGGACAATGCCTCTTCATCCAAATTTTGAAGTAACTCAGTTACTCTGGCTGAAAACAACCCTGGGCTGTTCTTATACCCTTGGGGGAGTCGAGATTGCCTTTGGGTCCCTAGCGCTGAGAAGGCTGTCAGATACCTGCTTTCAGGCGCTATATTTTGGCAGAAAAATCCATTTGAGATATCAAGTGTCGTTTTATATTTTTTCCGCACAATATTATTAATTAATGCGGCACTGTGTGCATTTTGGACTGCAAATGTCGCAGTGCAAGTGTTTAAATGTCTATAATCTAAAACTAAACGATATGAATTGTCAGGTTTCATGGCCGGAAACAAAGGATTATTCATTGATGAGGTGCAATTTTCGATCACCCCTTGGTATTCAAGTTGATCTAAGATCTCCCTGACCTGTTTTTTAGCTTCTTGCTTTATTGGATACTGCCTCTGTGCAGTTGGAGTATTTTTTAAAGGAATTATGTGGTGGGTTGAATCCTCATCCCATCCAACATGGTTTTTGTATAATACAGGGGCTTGGGCTACCGCCCACTCCTGCGCATATGTGTGTTTTAGGTGCCTGGGAATATGGTCTGAGAATGCCGGTAAAATTACCGTTTCTCCTTTAGGGCAATCCATGATGAATGTTGGCGGCAATCTTGTTCAGCTAACAAAATGTCATAGCCAAATGACAGATTCTCCCAAAAGAGACCTCTAACTGTCCTACATTCGTCCCCCTCCATTTGGAGTGTTATTTCATATAACTTATGTGGGACACTTACCCTAGTATCGGGTGTCTCTACCGTGATATAATCATTCAAGTCTGCTATCACCAGAAATTCCATCAGGTTCTGGTGAGCTATTGTTACTTCTGCCGCACTGTCTATCATCGTCAGAGCCCATTCCCCGTTCAGTAGTCGAGTCCTCAGAATTCTGGGCATGTCTGATCTTTAGACCTGCAACCTTCTTCTTTTTGAACTGTGGCTTTTGCTTTCGTTTCTCTTCTTTTTTTAGAAATGTAATCTTGAGCGTGCTGTTTGTCTCTGGACTTTGTACGCTCTTCTTGTCTGTCTGACCGTCCTTCCCTCTCTGAGTTTTTCGATGAACCCTGAAAGGAACGAGAGGAACGTGTATCAGTATCCTGATACCTGTCAGGTTTCCTAATATTATCCCTTTTCCTAAGGTTATACCTCTTTTCGGAGGGCTCCTGTGGAGGAGATCTACCTCTGGATTGAGATCTGTTTCCTTTAAAGTTTTTTTTTTTTTTATTATCCCACTTCTTCTTTGTTGAAGCAGGTATCTGCTTAGAAGTGTCCTTTTCAGGACTGCCCATCAGTTGTGGTTTTAAAGCTTTCCCACCCAAACTGTCTCTGCCTAATTCTGCATATGCAGTTTCAATTATTTTTGGTAGCTCGTGTTCTTGTTCTAAAGGACTGAACTCCCTTAGGCGTTGGCGGATAGCCACTGAAGCTGCTTCCTCTTTAATATTAGCTAATATTATGGCTGATACCTGGGCATAGTTACCTAGTAACTTCATCCCTAAGTTCAGAGCAGGCTCTGCTCCGTACTCGTTTTGTATTTGTCTCAATACGTCTGGTACTACTGCTATTGTCGGGATACCATGAGTTATGGTATAAATGGCAGCAAAGACTGTACCACAAGTGCTACAATCCTCTATTTGTGGTGCTATCCCCATGGGCAAGCAGATTGTTAGCAGTATGTGTTTTTCATACGGGGTAGTATTCGGGAATACTGCCTCTAGCTGTGTTATTTTCTGAGCTACCCAGAATGGCATTTGTTCACGTTTTGTGGCCATTTTACCTATCACCGCATGCAGTGTTTGTGGTGTGATTTTAGTTGCTGTACTCTGAGCTTGAGTTCCATTTGTTGCAACTATTGCTGGTTGGACTGTAAGTGTCCTCATGACGAAGTTGCGTCAAGTTTCTGTATATTTTTATTAATTCTTTGTGTTGTGTGAGTAAGTCTCCTGGTGGCATTGTTTCAATGTCAGCATGTGGTGTGTAGGCCGCTAATATTGGCCATGTTGCCCCTTCTCTTCTGAGCGGGCCGAGTCTCACTCTTCTTCTTATGTGGGGTAGGGCGCCTTTAAACCAGTATAAGTGTTCCTGGTACGTGAGCGGAACCTCAATGTCCTCAAACGGACAATATTCCGCTGGTGCATCTCCTTCTGTGTAGGAGTGAAATGTTTTTGTTCTTGCATTTGCTGCTGGGAATGTAACCCACGAATAAAATACCTCTGTTCTATATGATTTGTGTGCCTCAATCACGAAAGCTACAATGCCACCCCTGGCTGTTACACCATGCGCAAGTAGTTTCAGGGTGACTGTATTTCTCAAATTCTCTGCAATCGGAATTGCATCTGCATTTTCTTTGTCATCTGAGAGGTGCAAACTATGCACAACTCCCTCCGTGTTTTCCACGCTTTCAGTCATTTTTTAGGGGAAGAAGTATTTCAAGGAAACTAAGATAAGGTGTTTTTGCACAATTTTAGGAACACTGTGTCCTTCAAGCTTGATTAACCAACAGCCAATAAATAGGATTTGTTTAGCCTACTCAGCTGTGGCGGAGTTTGTGCCCACCCACTCCAGACGTCTCTGGTGTTTTGTGAGTAGGGGTCTCTGAGAATAGCATGACTGAACTACTCAGATTCTACTGTTAAATAAGTACCCAACCAACGTTGGGCGCCATGTCGTGTAGTTCCTATAAAACCTATACAGGATCTGCGCGTTTTGGATAACATAAACTGTGGGATTGGTGGCAGACTGGTTCCGTGCACCCCCACCGGATACGTTAGCCTGTCTGTATCAGCTAGCTCACAGTGCCACTATAATCTCCCCTTACCAAGGAGAGAATAGATTCTGGCAACCTCAGAACATGACAACCCTGATCCCTCAGAATCGTGGAAACAATATACTACCTTTTGCTCAGTCATTCGTGCTTACTTAGTTCGTCTCAGATAGACACACAGAATAAACAGGCTGGGCGTTTTCAATAAGAATTTATTGAACAGTTGTTATTCTAGTGTAGAATAGATGAGCTGCAACAACCATTAGACAGAAGCAGAGATATATGATTAGAAGTACTATGAAAGTAAAGGGATGGTAAAGTGCTACCATTTTGCAGAAATCATGAATATAATCAAGTACGTAAAACACATGATAAAAAGTGCGTACTCCTACAATGCCTTCCTAACTAGATGTACCTAAATGTACCTAGCATCTGTGTAGGTGTTATACAAAGAATCCCTCTAGGATTTAGTCAACCCCATTACCTGAGAATGAGAGAATATGGGACCCCATCCTGGTCTCGAGTTGGACACCCGGCGAGGGATGTTAGACCACTGCGAGCTGGAGTGTCTGCATGCAGGAATCTCAGCGTCTCTTGTCAGTGTGTCAGCCGGGAAGTCTCGGTCTCCTCTCCCCTTCCAAGCAAGATGTGATGTATATATACCCATAGGTCTCCCCAGGGGTCCTACTTTGCTGTGTTACTGTGTCGGCCTAAAGGATGACGTCGGGCCTGAACTTTATACAGAGATATTATACAGGAGATGTTAGTCCTGCTGTGCTTCCAAGAAGCCTCATGCATAATGTATGAGATTCGAACTAGGGGAAAACCCGCGTTCTGAATGCAGTGTCGTATCTAGGTAAAAGGTCAGTCCCTAAGAACCGTTATGTATGTAATGTAGGGAAGAATATAGGTGAAAGGTTGCAATGTTACCTGCGCCTATATAGGGTACCTATATGGAATATAACAATCCTACTGTACATGGTACTTACAAGTAAATTAAATATGCCAAATGTGTTTACCCCAATGTTACCATGTTTAGGGGAGGAGCACATGCACTTTAGTACTGGTCAACATTGGTAAAGTGCTCAGAGTCCTAAGGCCGACAAGAAGAATCAGCAAAAAGAGGAGATAAGCAGGCAAAACGTTTGGGGGAAGACCTCCCTCAGGCTGGCAGGTCTAATAGTATGATATAGGATTCTGTGTGTCTGTTCGAGTATTGAAGTCAGTCGGATCCGGTTTGGAAGCCCCTGGTTTAGCAGGACACAAGAAGGAGAGCAAGAATAGTTTCTCAAACACTGGAAGTTTATTGCCTGCATTCATGTGGCTGGAGGGTGGAGAAACCCTCGATTCATCGCAAAGTATACAACACAATACAGAAACTTTTGTTGTCTAATCTATGAGAAGCGTTATTGCAGATGGATGATTTGAGTATAGAGTGCACTCAAACCGCATTATCTTGCCCAAAAATATAAGAAGCCCTATGAGATAAATTTGCAGTAAGAATTAGCCTCGTGTGGGACGCTCACAAAAATGAGATGTGCAGTGTTTGTGTGGAATAAAGATGCTTACCAATGTAAAAAAGCTTGCTGTGCGAGACACATATGAGATGTTCACAGAAGATAGGTATAGTGAGATATGCAGAATGAGGTGTGTGGGCAAAGCTCAGATATGAGGTATAAGTGATGAACACCAGAAACATAGTGTTTATGTGTGAAGCTTGCAAATGAATACAGTGGGTGGAAGGTAGCAAATGAGTACTGCCTGGGATGCACTAAAGCACAACATTTTGTTATATGGGAGGCTCACAAAAACTATAAAATGCTCAAAACTAGCAATTATACCTCCTGCTAGGATTATTCGAGTCAAAATATTGAGCATTTAATTGAAACAATGATTGAAGACGTGGAGGCCTTGCTCAAGACTATGATGATTTATTTTCAAGTGACATTTGGAGAGTTGCGTATCAACAGTGAAGTAATCTTTGGGGAAAAGTTATTGCTACCAAGAAAAGGAGTGACCTGATTTGGTAACTCTGATACGGACATCATTTTCTCGAAGCGTATGTATGGTTGGTGTATTTGCTTTTTTGTTAAGAAGCTCAGAGGAAAAACAGACCCTTTGTGTGATAACATTGACAATATTGGGACATTGGGGGGAGGATTATTAGTGCCTGGCCTCTTTAAGGACAATATTTGCCCAAAGTTTACAGAAAAGTGAAAATGCCCTTGATCTGGTAGAATGGAAAACATTAAGTAATGGATGGGTTACTGATTCATTGTGCAATTGTGAAACACTATTTCCCATATTTTATGAAATAGTGCATTATAGATACAACCAAATAACTTCTCATTTGTGGCTGCTGTACTTTATGGCTTTGTGTATTTAACCACCCCTTTGTAGAACTGTATGTGCTGCACTTAGGCTGATGATTTGTGTCTTGTGCGGCAAATAATGTACATCAAGTTTACTATTCGTAAATATCACATGTATAAATAAACCTGCAACTTTTGGAAGTGTGACAAGGGAGATCCAGCAGCAGGAAGAGAAAGAATTGCATTTGCCTTTTGACCAGCTTTGCAGTACAGGAAAATTGTTTGTAGGGGAAGCTGGGATAAGAAGACATTGAGAAACAGTAATTTGGCCATGCTTCAGGAAAGAAAAAAAAACCATGGAGACTAAGTGAAGCCGGCATGCATAGAAACGTGCTCATCAATGAAAAGGAAGAAAAAAGGGTGACAATGAAGACAACCATTAATAAGTAAGGGGGTGCTAAAAGACACTTTATATGTGCCTCTTAGTAGCCACTTTCTAAGAGTTTAGCAGTGCCTGAAGCTAACTCAGAATGAACGATGTGTTCAGGATCACACTGCGTTGAGTGGAGGAGGATGGAGAGCCAGAATTAGAATAAAACGTTTCGCCCTCACACTGGCTGTAGTGAAGACCTTGTTTTTTCCTCTCATTAAACACAGCATTATTCAGACACAAACAGCAATGAGTAAGGGAAACTCTCAGAAGTGTCAAGGGAAATGACTTTCATTGTCTTGAAAGCGAGCAACTAAAACATGAGTTTGTCTGAGGAGGAGCTGTCACACAACACAACGTATTGTTTTTAAACAAACATATCACTTCTTCTAAAATGTGCAGATAACTGAATGCTGGTGAAGAAAGGGTAGTTTCGCCTACAAAAATATAAAGCAATGAAGAACACCACAAAAGGTTAACCGACATTGACAAATGTGAACTTTAGAGTATCACTGTGGAAAATGAGAACATATGTGCATTACAGCTTCACTGTCAACACTGGGGAAAAAGTGCCCTACTACTCGTCTTTGGATAGTGTACACCTAGACAGAAGTGCATTCATATAGTATTCTAGAAACATAGCACATACATGTTAAAGTGGGGTACTCCGTTTGGACTATGTACAGATTGTGAAATTTTGTTTTAATAATGGGGCTTGTATTTATTATGGTTTTGTGCTAACTTGAGCAATCATGAACACTAACAGCAAAGACAATGTGATTTTCTGGTAGTGACATCTATTATATCTAATCTTAAGAAAAGGTATGTAGAGGAAAGAAGGATCTGCTTTTATGGTTACCCCCACTTTTTGCCTGTTGCTATGCTGTTTCTGACTAATCAGGACCCCAGTCTCTCTGCTTTCTCCCCTAAATTTTTATGGTAGGTACTTAGGTACATCCCATTGGATACTGGGGTACCCTTATAAGTCCCTATATGGTACTAAGGTACCCAGGGCATATGTACCCCAGGGGTCCCCCATGGGCTGAAACATATATTATGCTACCCATTGGAGACCATTCAAACTGTCACTACAGGCCTGCCATTGCAGCCTGTGTAAACTGGTGCTAACACCACTTACGAAAGATATAGGCTCCCTATATCTAGGGCCACTGCACTTAAAACCTAAGATCACCCCTACAGCAGGCCTTTTCAATCCTGAAGGCAGGGTGCTCAGTTATAAGTGTGAGGGTGCCCCTGCATGAGCAGGACACCCCTACAGCCTTCAGAGTCCATTCTCCCAGGTTGTAAGTGAGACAGCCATATAACATATAGAGGGGCACCGCGTCATTATGCGATGACCATCTCGAAACTGGCTGTAACGAACCCTGTCATGTTTGGTATCAAACATGTTGGAATCATACCCCCACACCGTAAACGGTGTGGGAGGTATGATTCCAAGCACTGTAAAGGCCCTCCGTTAGGCCCTCAGTGCTCCCGGTACCAATCTTCTAGACCTGGACAGCACAACATGGCTGCTGCCCACCAGAGACACGATTCTGCCCTCCTGCTGCTGAGCCAAGCTCGAGCAGGGGAAGGCAGAACAATAGGTATTCTGTCACAGGGAGGTGTGACCACCTCCCAGACAGGGTTTAGTGTACTGGGGCCGGGTGGGAGCGCTTGCCAGCGCCACTCAGTCTGCTTGAAAGGCACATTTGGTGCCCTCCTTGCATAGTCCAGTTCAAACCAGCTCCCGCTCTGGCGCGAAACTGGACAAAGGACATGGGAGTATCCTCCCCACTGTCCAACCCCTCCCCTAGGAGGAAACCATGAATCGTCCCAACCCTTTCCTTAGGGTACTTAAGGGCTTACCTGAGGGTGGGTCCCTAGATTCGTCATGGGACATGATTCATTTCAGACACCACTTCAACTTCGAGCGTCTGGGCACTCTGGACTTCTCTGGACTTTGCTCTGGGCATCAAAGCTGCAACCGGGAAGACTTCTGCTAATCCTGATCTCTTCGCCCTGCTCATCTGCTGCAACGTCCATGCCTGTGCTCAATACAAGAAACCTTCCAAGGCCTGTGGGCATCCAAGACACCTGAAGGAATCTCCCTTGAAGTGAAGGAGTCACTTCCCTGCATCTGCAGGCACCGCAACTAAGCTGACCGGTCTGCTGATCCTGGGCTCAGCAACACAGGTGGTGGTTCTTCACATCCCTCGAGGCCTGCCCTGTCCTCTCACCAAGTTTGAGGCCAGTATCCCTTGTCTGAGCTGCAGGAACCAAACCCCTATGCACCACGTCGACTTGCTGTTGCAAAGGCTTGTTGGCTACCTTCCATCAAGATATTCGGGCTCCAAGTAGTCCCCACCTCAAGCATCTCCAGTGACCAAGATCTTCACCCCCCACTACATCACTTGCACCATGGGCCTGCTTCTTTGGTGAGCTACTCGAGGTCCTCTTGCGACTCCAGTGCCTCTGGCTTGTGGGTCCTGTTGAGGGTCACCTTTGAATTCTTTGGGCTCCCCTGATTGCTCGGGGCCTGCCCTGACTCCCCTGCTTGTGGTGAGTCACCTGGACCTTGCTGGTCCCAACACTGCACCTTCTTTGCTTTCCACATTGTTTGCAGTTGCCATGGCTTGTTGGCGCTCCCGACGGACTCCGACCCCTCAACTCTCGACATCCGACATGGGACAGATCGTGAACAGCTCCTGGTTTTCCACAGCGTCGACTGGTCCTCACAGCTGCAGCTCCAAGGTCACCGTCATCTTCCCTGCAACACCTGACATCAGTGGGCACTCATCTTCCGTGCCCCCTGGTCACTCCCAAATGCCCTAGACTCTGTCCCCTCTGCTTGCAGGTACTCTTCACCTCGAATCCACCTTTGGGTTCCACCGGACACTTTCACCTTCTCCAGCAGCTGCATCTTCCTGAAGTCTCCCATTGAGTTCGACGACGGTTTCTGACGCCACTTCACACCTATGCACCCGGCTTCCCTGGTGCAGGTAACATGGTTCCAAGGGTATCCAGGGGTGTGGTGTCCCTCCAACTTTCTGTCTTTCACTGGGTTTCTTCAGGGTCCACTGGGAAGAGTCTTCTTTCTTTAAAATTACAACCGTGACTTACAAGTTGATTTGTACGGAGAACGCGTTCGTGTTCCCACACTGCACACGACCTTTGTGGGGCTCCTAGATACTCACCTTGGGTGGTTCCTTGGGTCCCCGACACTTGTACGTCCTCTGGGTATATTCTTGACTTGAGTCGTGGTTCGCATACCACTATTTTAGTATATGGTTTGGTCTCCCCCTGGGGACCACTGTATATTCTGTGATACTTACGTGTTACTATTGCAAAGTATTGTGTGCATTGTGTATATCTCCGTGTAGGAGATATCAGTATGTGTTAGTGAGTGTCTTATAATAAATAGATATTTTTATAAATACACTGTGTGGTTCTTTTTCATTTAATCTATACCTATAAGATTGCATTCTGATAAAACAAGCTGCTTTACACTCCTTCTGGACTAAGCCTGAAGGCTGCTCTCCACAGCTACCACTTAGAGAGCTTTCTAAGGTTGTCTAAGACCACTAAAATCACCATAAGGGCTGTCTGGATTGGTGCAGGGTGCCCACTTACATACGTTTGCATCATATACCAAACCAACCTCTCACAGTATATCACTGCTGTCAGCTCCTGTGACAGACAGACTTGTGTGGGAAATTCTGAGGAAGGTTAAAGAGTAGCAAAGTTCTCTGAGGATTTGGGACAGCTACCTGGTTGAGTGGGGTCTCATTTTACGTGTTTGCATTAGGGCCCATGGTAACCAAGTTATGTAACTGGTGTAAAGAGATGTCTCCATCCAACAATACCTAGACGACACCCTAATCTATCTTTACACATCTTCACCACTGGACATGCTCGTTCTGTGCTTGTAAACATTTACAAAATTTAAAGAACTTCTTTATTCTAAATCCACAAAAAAAGAATTCATGCTGTTCTTCTCCAAGGACAAAAAGTCTTTCAACCCTAACCTGCTGAGGCAATTTCACATTATGATTATTTTTATTATTACTATTTAAAGATAATGCGCAGCAGCTACTCAATAGAGTGTCCCGGCACTAAGTAGCAAGTCTGATCCCTAAATAACAGAGGTACTAAAAGGCATAAACAAAGAGACAGGTCTTAAGAAGTCTCTTAAAGGTCAGAATGTCCCTGGAAGCATGGAGCTGAACTGGGAGGGCATTTCACTTCCCGACGGCCAGATAAGAAAGAGAAAGAGCTACTGCTCCGCTTTTTTCATCTGAAATGAGGAATTACTACCAGCAAGGAGTTGGATGACCGAATAGGCCGAGCTGGTTGGGAAGGTGTGAATCTGTTGACAAATACTGAGGGCATTTTTGGTAAAAAAGCTTGTGTGTCAGAAGCAAATCTTTGAAACTCACACATTCTTTTATAGGCAACCAGTACAGCTCTTTTAGGCCTGGCTGTATGTAGGCTCTCTTGGGAAGGCGTAGTAGAAGCCCGGCAGCAGCATTCTGCACCAGCTGTAATCTCTTCAGGAGATAGACAGGTAGGCCCCAGTACAGAGAGTTAGCATAATCCTGCCTTGAGATGATTAAGGCCTGGATCAGTGTTCTCTGGTGCGGGAGAGTGAGGAGTTAGGGGTACTTTAAAATTTTTAGCAGGCCAAAGCTGGTGCCTACTACCCCCCCCACTTTGGGGGCAAAAGAAACAGTAGTATTGAATTTTACTCCAAGATTGCGTGCTACCATGGTAGGGGGGTTTGCGGGGGGACATCCTTGGGCCAATGGTCTTTGTCCCAGCTGGGTGGGTGGACCCCATAGATCAGAATTTCTGTTTTGTAGTATTACATTGGAGGCCACTATTGCGCATCCATGGAAACACAGACGACAAGCAGATCTGGAAGTTACGCAGTGCATTAGGTGAATTTCTGTCAAGGGTGAGAAGCTGTTGCGTATCATCTGCATAAAATATTGTCATATGCACATTGAAAGCAACTTGAGGCTTAGGGAAGAACCTTGAGGGACCCCATAACCCAATGGTTTAGGATCAGAGGCAAATGGGCCCATCCAGACTGACTGGGACCTGTTTGTCAAAAAGGAACAGAGCCATGCTAGAGCAGAACTGCAGACACATAAGGCCTCGAGGTGCTGCAGGAGTGTCGATTGCGAGACCGGGTCAAAAGTCATGGATAGATCAAGGAGGATCAGTGCTACTTGCTTCCCTTGATCTACCGCTAGCCTAATTGTATCTGAGACCTTTAACAGTGTGGTTTCGGTGCTCAAATCCGGGCAGAAGCCCGACTGGGTACGGTGACGAAGCACATTTTGTTCTCAAAAAGCAGAGAGCTAATTGTTTATGAGCGACTCTAAATTCTTGGTAAGGGATGGCAGTAGAGAAATGGGACAGAAATTTACAAGATCGGTCTTGTCTGCCGAGGGTTTGTTTTAAAGAGTAATCAACTTGGCCTGCTTCCAACCACTGGGCACTGTTGTCGTGTAGTTCCTATATGACCTATACAGGATCTGCACGTTTGGATAACATAAACTGTGGGACTGGTGGCAGACTGATTCTGTGCACCCCCACCGGGTATGTTAGACTGTCTGTATCAGCTAGCTCACAGTGCCACTATAATCTCCTCTTACCAGGGAGAGAATAGATTCTGGCAACCTCCGAACATGACAACCCTGATCCCCCAGGATCGTGGAAACAATATACTACTTTTCGCTCAGTCACTCGTGCTTACTTAGTTTGTCTCAGAGAGATACACAGAATAAACAAACTGGGCGTTTTCAATAAGCATTTATTGAACAGTTGTTATTCTAGTGTAGAATAGATGTGCTGCAACAACCATTAGACAGAATAGGATATAAATGATGAGTAGTACTATAAAAGTAAATGGATAGTATAGTTCTACCATCTTACAAAAATATTGAATACATTAGAGTATATAAAACACATGATAAAAGATGGGTACTCCTACGATGCCTCCCTAACTAGATGAACCGAAGTGTACCTAGCATGTATGTAGGGGTTAAGCCAAGAATTCCTCTAGGATCTAGTTACCTTAAGTGAGACTGTGGGACCCCATCCTGGTCTCGAGCTAGACACCCCGCGAGGGATGTTAGACCACTGCGAGCTGGAGTGTCTGCATGCAGGACCCTCAGCGTCTCTGGTCAGTGTGTCGGCCGGGAAGTCTCGGTCTCCTCTAACTGCCTTAGCAAGATGTGATGTATATATACCCATAGGTCTCCCCAAGGGTATATATACATACCTTGCTGTATTACTGTGTCGGCCTAAGGATGACGTTGGGCCTGAACTTTGTACATAGATTTTATACAGGAGCCGGTAGTCCTGCTGTGCTTCCAAGAATCCTCATGCATAATGTATGAGATTTCGAACTAGGGAAAACCCGCGTTCTGACTGCAGTGTAATATCTAGGTAAAAGGTCAGTCCCTGTAAACCGTGACTAGTGTAATGTAGGGAGAGAATATAGGTGGCAGGAAATGAGATTACCGGGGCCTATGTTATGATACCTATATGGAATATAACACTGTGGCCAAATGAACTGACTGATTTAGAAGCTGGTTTAGAACAGGGTTGATGGCTGTACAATTGGCGGCAAGAATGTGAGGAGGACAAAGGTCATCTGGCAACCCTGATTTGCAGGCACTCAAGGCCTGAGCAGACTCCTCAAGTGAAATCAAGGCAAATTCCTATAGCAATTGGCCATGAGAGGGCACTATTTCTACCTGCAGTGCGGTGTGGTCACTGATCCTCATCAAGGCGGCGTCCATGAGATGTAAAGCATCCACAATGGTTTGGATTTTATTGTAAAAGAAGTTGGACAATTGGGTACATGAATTAAGAGAAGGTTTTAAAGGCTGAAGCTAGGCTTCTGGGTGCATAAACTTTTTGACAATTTTAAATTTCTCCCTGGACTTGTTTTGAGACGTGTCAATCTGATCTGTAAAACAGTCAGACTGAGCTTTCTTAATTGCATGATAGTAGATATTTAGAGCCTTTTTGTAGAGCGCTTTGTCATTACAAAGGTAATTACACCTCCAATCCCTTTCCATTTTCTTACAATGTAATGGAGGCTGGCTTAGTACATGGTGCACACTTATTTAAGTGATGCGTCTTGCACTAATCCAGGCAACCCTTATGGTGATTTTGTGGTCTTTGATAAACATAGAAAGCTCTCAAAGTGGTAGCTGTGGAGAGCAGCCTTCAGGCTTATCTTGAAGGAGTGGTAACCAGCTTGTTTTACTAGTTTAATCCTATAGTGTAAGTTAAATAAAAAAGAACCATACAGTGTTTATATAAAAATACTTCTATTTATTACAAAACACTCACTAACACATTGGTGTATCTCCTACCCAGAGATATCAACACAATACACCAAAATACCTCAAATGAAATGAGGTAAGTAGCACAAAATACAGTGGGAGACCAAACCATATACTAAGAAAGTGGAATGCAAACTGCAAAGGAGGATGGGACTTGGAGTAGAAGACCCAGAGGAGCCGGGGACACAAGGAACCACCCAAGATAAGTACCCAGGAACCCCACAGAGGTTGTTTGCAGGGTGGGATCACAGCCGAGCGACCAATGGAAGTTGATGGAGATGTTGCGATTACAGTTTTGAGAAGAAGGACCCTTCCCAGAGGACCCTGCAGAATTCCCTTGGAGGACGGAAGGTTGAAGAGCCACCCCACCCGTGGATGCCCCGGGAACCAGGTTACCTACACCAGGCAAGCCAGGTGCATTGGGAGAAGAGACGTAGGAAACCTTGCTGCCTTTTATGATGTGTTCTGCTCAACAACACATTTATGTTTTGAGGCAGAACACGTCTTGTGATCTATACGTCTCTGATGAAGGTGTTCCAGTCGGAGCTGCCAGGAAGTGTCCTTCATCCATCACTTTGCTGCTGTGTTCTTAAGATGCTCATGAACATTGAAGTATGCTTGATTCTTTTCCTCAACATAACATTCGATGTATATATTTACCTGATAGGTGTGAAAGGTGGACTCATCCAGGTGTGGGCTTTGCATGTGCTGTTTTTTTTATAAAGCAAGATACATTGTGGCCTCAAGATTTATGTAGTAAATTTCACAGTAGGACATGCTAAAGTATGGGTTTGCTAACACCAACTTTATTGCTATATGTATTAGAACTTTAACAAACCTTTAACACAACCTGACTTGTGCCACAGATGTGTATGTGAAAGGTATTCTCATTAGATGTATCAGGGCTTTTGCAAGTCGGCCTTGTCGATGGGGTTTGCTTGATTTACGCAATCTATTGTAAGTGTCACAGTTCAGCCTGCCTGAGTATGTGTTTCGCCCATACCAACTTTAATGCTATATTTGTTATTACTTTCGCGAACATTGCAGTATGTTTATTTTTTTTACTCAACATCACTCTTGGCCTATATGCGCTAGCTTTGAAAATTGGGCACGGCACGGCATGGGTTCAGTGACGCTGCTTCTTGAATGGTTTTCATTCTAATGTTCGGGACAAGTAGGCTTTGACACTGTTTATGGTAAGTGCAAAATTGTGTTTGCGTCATCTAAGCAGATTTGTAATGCGCTCAACGGCTGTCGTTAGTGACATACTATCTGGTGTTTTCAATCTCAATAACTCAGAAACAGTGCAAGAAAAAGGCAACAAACCAAAAGAGGAATTGAATGGCACCAAGCACCACAGGCCTTTTCTATAGACACTTTTTGTGAACAAATTCACATATGAGGATTTCCATGTTATTCCCAAAACCAACTGATCAATCTACATTAAATTTGGCATGCTGAAAGGTTATATTTTGCAGGCATGTTTCTCCTAGTTAATAGATGAAGGCGGACAAAGTTTCCCTATGGAGTGTGGTGGCAACCTTAAATGTGCCATTGTAAAACACTGTACTGTCTTCTTTTTTTAGGTATCTTCCAAAGAAGCTATACTGCCCCACTCTTTAGAGCCTAGATTACAACTGCTCTCTGGTCCAAGCACTACCTAAAGGTGCCAAAGACACGCATTTTCAGGCTTGTAATGCTAAAGGGGGTCGTGTCTGCACCTTGTCCCGGCTACAGTGTTGTCCTTAACACCCTTGTTCAGTCCTCCATTCTCCTACACACTCTTATCACAAAACACTGAAGCCTCACTCACATTTCCAGGGAGTGCTGGGAGAGGGTTGGCTATGGGGTAGCTTTGAGATCATAGCAGGCTTCAGTAGGCGTGGACGTGGAGTGGCCCTCATTTCCTAGCTTATGAGTTAATGTGGTAACAATTTTGAGCCTCTAGATGCAGTAATGTTATTAAAAAACTATTGTCCTAATGGCAGTAGTAGCACAGTCTAGGGGCTTTGTTTCCAATGGACGCAGACATGGGCAAGTGTGTCATGACGTTTTGTTAATCCCCCGATGGAGTAGTGTGCAGGATTGGGGCACACCTGATCAGGCATTGGAGGATGAGGGGCAAAGGAAGATTGATGGTGGGCCCATCAGGGATTGGGAATAGGGAGGTATCCAAGGAGGTTGGAATGCATTTCGGCTGAGTGTGGGGACCTGTGCTAGATTTGAGATGGATTTGTTGTGTCTGGGTGTGAATGAAGGGGGAGGACTGAGCTTGTGAACTCCAAGTGTTGAAGATGTTAGCTTCATGGAGTCATGGTGATTGATTTATATGTGAACCATTGTGCTCTTTTTTTGACACCCTGCCACCTCCCAGTAGCTCTCTGTGTAAGTAACCTTCTTTCTGTTGATTGGGGAGAAATGGGGAGACATGGCTCTGAGTCAGGTGACGGAGATTGGAAGGGGAGTCATGACAACAGCCTCAAGGGTGAGCTGCGACTATCTTGCTGCTGTGTCAGCACCCTACAATTTCTTCCAAGGAATATGAACTTGCTCCACCATTGTGATCCTGATGCTTTGCCTGATTCCTCACATTAAGAATATTCTGCAGTTTAATTCATTTCCAGGGATTCTGTAGTTTTACTTCTGCACCCATCCCTCAGAGCCAACTGTGTTGAAATGTCCATTCTCTTAGGATCACCCGGCAGCCTTTTCCTACCCCTGTAACTTTAAACTTCAGAGTCCAAGTCATCTCTTCCTGTCTGGCTGTAACCTGTAAGCTCCTAAATGACCTCCACAACCAACTCACTGTTCTGTGCCTCGACCACTCCTGGATCAGCTCATGATGAGTGGGCTCAAGAAGTTTGATACTCTCATGGCTGAAACAACACCTGCTGATCCGAACCTCACAGGTTTGCTTTACATCGTGATTTGCACACAGACTAACGGCCTGATTACGATGCTGGAAGGACTGATCGTTCGACCGCCATCTTCGCAGGCCCTTTTCGACCGCCGAGGACTGGAAGTTTCCCCCGCTGTATTATGATGCAAACGCTGCTACCGCGGCAGTTGCTTCTACAGCGGAGCGCATATCCCCGAATATGTCGCTGCAAATGCGTACAAAATCACAGAAAACAAGTGAATTGTACACACTTGCATGATATGTGCGGGGATATGCCTTGTGCACCATGTACCCCATTGCTGGAGTGTGCACAGTCCAGTCAATAGGGATACATACCACAAAAGGGCTTAACTGGATTCCGGCACCCATAGGATAGTGGTCATCGGGGTGCAGCTGTCCAGATGTAGGGGAGACCTGGAGGGAGGGCATCACGGCAGACACTGCTGGAGAGAAGCGGATTTGGGTGAGTATGCACCCCAAATCCATAGTTTCCAACGACTCGAGGCAGTCGCTTGGACCGCCACAGTCGGGTCGTCGGAAACCCACATCGTAATCCGAATGGCGGTCGAAGATCCCTGTACTGCCCTATGGATGCAGTTTTTCTCCGAAACGGCGATCAGAGAAAGGCTGTTGGAGTTGGCGGTCTTTCAGTGGTCAGAGAACAGGATGCATGCATCGTAATCCGGCGGTCGGACCAACCGCTTCTGACGAGACTGCGGTGGTCGGACCGCCTCCGACAGAACCAAGAAAGTCAGATCGGCATCGTAATCAGGCCCTAAGTACAGCTGTAGCTGAGAGTCTTTTCAGATATCAATGCTGAGATAATATCTTATTTGCTTTACCCTCTTTTATGTCTGATATTGAAGGTTTTATAGGACCCTCAGGATAAGAGGGGCAACACAATGCATTGGGCACTCCCTTTAATTGCATCAAAGGCCCAGGCACACTATCACTTCTGAGTAAGAGTAGAGGAATGCCAGGCGTGTTCTTCCAGGTTAGTTTAAGAAGGGTCGGGAAAAGAGAGTTGCCTCACAGGTTTGGATGGGTGTAGAGTTTCTGTTTCCGAATGTCTCTACATCTGCTAGCGTCACTTCACTTTATCGTTTCTTTCCCTTTTCCCTTGGGCCAGTTTTATCTCTATTTTTTGCCTTTCACAAGTCTTATCTTTGGCATATCCATGCCTACCTTTTGCCACAGACTTTACCAAATTCGTTATTGTGGCTGATGTCTGCAGGTGGGCCCAGATTCGCAGAGGGTTTCACTGTACTGCCCGAAACCACAGCCACTTCCTTCATTAGAAGACCTGGAAAGTGTATGAGGGGAAAAGTTACATACTGTATGCAGTACTGACATTATATTTAGACTAAAAGGTTAGTTGTGTTGATTCATCACCATCTGTGTAACACCTTGTCTTTCTGCCAAAATGGTTTAGTCTTGATCCGCTCCACTTTACAATATTTCCGCTCAGAAACTGGATCAACTCTTGGAGCCGTTGGTGCATTTCCATCCACTCAAATGTTACGCTCTAAATCATTACACAAGGTCAGTCTCTGGATATTTCACCTTTTCCCATCATCCAACCACACATTATTACCAACCACTTTCTTCACTTGCTGGGGCTTGGACCATTTGGGCAATCCTGAACTTTGACCACCAGTGAGAAAAGTCCTCACCCAGTCACCATTCACAAATTTGCATGTACTGCTCCTCAACTTATTATTGTATCTACGCACAAACTTTTCATGATATCTTCGAACTCTACATTCCAGATCCGTTTTGTCTATTTATTTAGTGCTGGATCTGCTCATTCATGCAGGTGTCAATTTGGTACCAGCTTACATTCCTTTCAAAAGACAAAACAGGGTTTCCTCTGTAGCCTTGTGGGGTGTGTTGGAGTAACTTCACAGCATTTCCTTGAAGGCATTTTTATGCTCCTTACCGCACTTATCAGCGAGTTGCACATATTCTTTTAACACACGATTAAATCTCTCAACTAGACCGTTTTCTCTGGGATTATAAACTGCAGTGATATGGTAGATACCCCAATCGTTTCCACATAGCTTTCAAATTCAACAGCTGTGAATTGTGGCCCATTATGAGTAACCACACACTCAGGATATCCTTCCCTACAAAATACATCTTCACAGAAATCTATAATATTGGATGCCTTTGTCTCCCTCACAAATGCTATTTCAGGCCATTTAGAGAAGTAATCCACCAAAACAATGGCTTGTTTGTTATCTACCTCCTGGCATTATATGGTCCGCAAATATCCATAGCCACTCTTTGCCACACTTTTTTCTAGCAGTTTGGTGGATGATATAGGAGACTCCTCTGGTTTATGCGATTTGTCACTACACGTGCACGCCACACAATTCCGAACTCATCTCTCAATTTCCCTATGCATGCCCGGCCACCAAAAGTCATTCCGAGCTCTCCTCTTCATTCCTGACATCCCACTGTGCCCTTCTTGCAATAACTCCAGCAATCTGGCACGCAACCCTAAGGGAACCACCAACCTACCAACTCTTCTGACAATTCCATCCACTACTGACAATTCTGAACAAACCATCCTATATTCTGCATATCCCTTCTTCAAACATATTGCCTGACCAGTGTTATTGGACAAGCATGTCATCAACTGTTTCGTTATATCATCTTCCAAAGTTGCTTGATTCCATTCTTCCTCACATATGGCCCCTCCACACGACTCATTAACACTGGCCACCAACCATTCTTCACCATCCTCACTCTCATTGTCAATATCCTGTCCCTGCAATGGTAAATGAGATAAACAATCTGCATTTATGTCTCTATAACCAGGAACATACTTCAGTTGAAAATCATATTCTTGCAAATGATAAAACCATTTCGCAATTCTCGCTGATGCTTTCCCAGCACCTTTAGTGGTGAAAATGTCAATAAGTGGTCGGTTCTCAACTCAAAATGCATCCCGCACACATATGTCTTGATGTAATTGACACCCCACCAGCACGCCAGCGCTTCTCTCTCAATGACAGAATAAGTGCCCTCTGCACCCTTAAGTGTTCGTGAAGCAAATGTGACTACACTCTCATGTCCTTCTCTCTTCTGCATTAGTACACTGCCTAACCCATAAGCACTTGCATCCACTACCGCAATAATTTGATCACGTGGATCGAAATGTTTGAGGGCAACAGCCTTTACAATTTCAGATTCTATCCCTTCAAAAGCCTGCTGACACTCATTTGTCCAATCAAATTGTGCACGTTTTTATTGAATACTCTCAAAACGTGTACCTTGTCAGCAAAATGCTGTATGAACTTAGAGTAGTATTCAGCTAACCCTAAGAAAGAAAATAACTGTTCGCTGTCAGCTGGTGATCGGGCACATTCAACAGCTTCAAGCAGTTTCTTTTTGGGCTTAACCCCGTTGTCACGTGGCCGATAGGGACATTGTCGACATCGCTAAGTTAGCATGAGCCGAGCAGCCATGATGCTGCTTTTGCGCACGTTACTACATGGCTTTATTTTTGCAAGACTCTGTTTATGCCTTTCACATGAGAACTGTCTGCTTTGTTCGTTCTCTGCCTGATCCTGGAGGTTAGTCTGAACACTGTGAGCAAGGTCAATAAACAATGCACCTTGTTATTCTGTTCTGGTCAGTCCCTAGCACCTAGACAAAACATGCTAATGCAGCTGCTGCTGGAAACTCGTACTTTGATATTATGGGGATGCATGTTTAGGTAGCACACACTTGGAGAGGGAGCTTTCCAGGGAGAAGAGCAATGCGGTTCCTATGATGTAGACATACCATCTAGGCACTAAGGTTTGGGGTCTGCTGACAAAGCCCAGAGATCTTCTATTATATAATAATACGTCTTCTTACCAAGGGGAGGGTGGTTAGGCCTCATAGTCCTTTATCCACTGTCTTTATATGACGACATCTCCCTTTATGATATATGGCCTTGCTGCAATGCTAACTGTGTTAGTTTTATGCATTTTTCTGCTGGTTGTGGCTCGTATACTGCGTTTTAGAGCACGATAGTTAAAATAAACATTTTAAACTATATTCGTGTTTCGGTCAGTTCTTACTGTGGACATGTACAAGAGAGTGAGCAAAAAGGTGTGTATTGCTACCGCAATTCCTGAGAGATTCGGGAGTGTTGTGTTCTGGGGTGTCTAATCATTTGCTTCTTCATGAGTGTGTAGGAGAGCGAGTCGGTCCTGGGTTCGTGGGCACTAAGGTGGTGGGAAGGCTTAGCCCCTATACACCGAGGTCCCATATTGCTGCGCATAGTTCTGTGTATGTGCAGAATCCCTGCAACATGGCGCCACCAACGTTTGGTCTGGTACTTATTCGCAAGACCCCTGAGTAGCGCTTGTGCTTGTCTACAATACCGTCTCACCAGTTACGTAGACGTCCGTGGTGCGAGGGATTAACCTCCTATATATGAGAATTATAGGTTTTTTCAAGCTTGAATTTATAAAAGGTTTATTTTTCTCTATTCTTGACCCAGCTTTACATCACCGTTTTTCTGTTTTGATTTTCAGTGTTTATAATGGTACAACCAATTAACATTGCTGCGACTAACCGCGCCGAGGTTACTGCTCATTTGACTCAACATGGAGTCCCGGCTGCGGGAGCAGATTTTATAATCATAGTAGAGGCGGATGCTAACTTCCGTTTCAAAGTCTTTTCTTCTTGGGTTACGTTTTCGGCGGTTGATGGGAACGAACACTTCTTTCATGAATATGAACGCGGTGCGGTTCCACAAATATACTGTCCGTATCGTTTACTTGAAGTTCCGCTGTCGGCTTGGGAGCACACCATATGGTTTAATGGCGCCCTTCCTCACCCTGTCTCTCTGGTCTGTCTCGGCCCATTATCGGTCGACGGAGCAACATGGCCCGTTTTGGTGGGTTTTACTCCTCATCTAAATTATCTTGGAGTTACTATTGTAGAGCTGTGTGCGTTACACATATCTTTAATTCATATACACAGAAGTGTCATACAATATATGTCTCGTACTATACCAGCGGCACTGGCTGGTGACGCTCTGCCACCAGGGCATGGTGGTGGCGTGGTTATTAGTCCTATTATGATTAACTCAGTGATGGGGAAGTGTCCACAGAATAGGGACGATTTTCCCTTCTGGTTGGCCGAGAAATTTGAGCAACTCGAAGCTGTCTTTCCACATATGTCTCCTGTGGATGAACACAGGATACTTACCATGAGCTTACCGAAAGGTCTTAACCCCAATCTGGCTGATTGCACCACTTGGAGGAAGGTGTTTGCAGCCGTTTATTCGCTCTGTTTTGTTACCCCCTCAATGACCGTGCTCCCGTCTGTTCTTAAGAAGGTTCAGGATGGACATGGGGTGGAAGCCGCCCTAGAGTTGGGGATGAGATTAGTGGGTGCGTTCCCTATTGTCTCCGACATGATCCTGGCGAACGTCAAGGGGGACGCAGTTAGTTTGCAGGTGAGTCAGCACCTAGAGGCGGTAGCTGACGTGGATAAACAACATGACCTACTGAAGATTATTGCAAAAGTATATAAATCTTTAGGACGCAATAATCTGGGAATTAAACCTTTTACTCAAATGCAGACTAAGGAGCCTCCTGATAAGGAGGGGCGTCCAGTCTTTCCTAAAAAGGCTTGGAATAGAAATCAGCAACAGCAGAAGCAAGATTTGAGTGTGGGTTCACCGACACCTGACGCTTCTAAACGTAGGTATGATTTGCGTGACCGCTCTAAAATTAAGACACCAGAGAGCTTTCAAACTCCTGATCCGCGCTCTCCTCGTTCCTTTCAGGAACCATCGGATCCACAGTTCGGTGGTGGAGAGCGTCCGGATCGCAGACAAGGCGAGACCACTCAGCAAAGACGTGATCCGCCATGCCAGTTTGACGCGGAAGCCAAACCGGAGGGACTACCTCCTTTTCAAGCCCCGTTTCAGAAGACCGATTTAACAGCGAAGTATGCCTCAGACGATGAGAACCCTACTCCTCGATTGGAGACGGGCGGTGACACTACTCGACAGCGCGGTGGAAGGTGCCATAGTGCGGGAGGCACTCCATCCTTGTCTGGAGGCGAGAGCAACTGATACTTTCATTACAGCGGAAACAGCAGATACACGAGTTGCACCCCCTGATAGGCTTTATGAGATAGTCCTCCAAATTGAAGGTGATATTAAAAGGATAATTAAGGGAGTCTTTTGGGACAACCTTACCTCCTCTTATGGCATTTTGTTGGCGGAGACAGATTGGTCTCCTCCATTTGTTTTACCTTCTTCCCGAGGGGAAGACGTGATACGCTTCGGAATGGGCTTTGGCCCTAGCGCCAGCTGTGTATCGTAATCAGGTGGGCTGGGATGAGGAATCACCAGCACATGAAACCCTTTTATGATCTATGCCACAGCCACAGGCACAATATCTGATAAGGCGTGAAGCAAAAGCATCCGTCAGTGAAATTTTGACCCAGTTGGAATATCAGGGTGTCATTGAACCCTGTGTTTCATCCATGAATAATCCTCTTTTTTCGATATCGAAACCGGACGGTTTAAATCATATAGTTTTGGATTACAGACATTTAAACAGTCACATTCGTTCATTTGTAGTACGAAACACACACAGCTCTGCATTAGTGATTAATATAGTTTGCAAAAAATTTAAAACGACCCTGGATATTTCCAATGGATTTTATAGTCACAATTTGGCTCCTGGTAGCCGTGACTTGACCGCATTTACCGCGGTCGGCAATCAGTAGCGATTTACGTGTTTGCCTATGGGCTATAAGAACAGTCCTGGGGCTTTTGCTGCGCAAGTTGTATCTCTTTTGCATGACATTGACCCTGATTCTTTCTCGTACGTAGATGACATTTATTTGACGGATGACGAGTTAATACCGCATTTTGTACGTGTGCATCATATTGTCTTTTGCTGACTTGGGGTACAAATTTAATTTTGCTAAGTCACACATCGCCTGTCTGGCGGTTCTTTTCTTGGGCTACAAGCTCAATAACGAAGGTCGGGGTTTAGCACCCCACTTTCTGGAGAAATGTGCACAACCGCAGCCTCCGTCTTCATTGAAGAAACTACAATCTTTGCTGGGATTTTTAAACTTCAGGAGGACATACATTTCTAATTATGCCCAGCGTATCAAACCGCTTTATGCATTGGTACAACCCTCTTTTTCTGATACTTGGACGCACGGGCACGGACACTCTCGGACGAAGAGAATAGAAACTTGGCTTTGGGCGCTACACAGCCCTGGGAACTGTCCCTTGCATCCAGCGAATTACACTGGATGGCGGACCTTGGAGTTTAACAAACACAGAATAGATACTTTCGTGGTTTTTAGCCCTGATGAAGTTCCCCTTGCGGGAACGAAACGCTTTGGCTGAGCTTTTCGTATTGCTGACTTGACTTATGAATATGAAATAAAGAACTTTCTTGATATTACTATCTGATTATTGGACTTCATTACCTGGCGCACCCCCATCTCATTGAGAACAACCCTCTTTTTCGTCTTCCAGTTGGCTTCCGGAACATACATTGATTCTTCGGTCTTTGCAGTCTGATCTGCTTGCGGCCAACTTCTTGTTAGCATGTGATAATTCTAAGAACTTGGTCATAAGAATTGTGCCAGGGGCTGTTGGCTTCACATATTTGACATTCAATGGAGGTGACACAGTACCAATAGCTTATAAATCGCATTTGTACACATCAGCGGAAATGCGATTTTCCACGATTGTAAACATTTTGACAGCAGTCCAGATGGCGATTCTGAAGGAACGCTCTCTGGCGCAGGGAAAACGCATTTTTATGGTTTCGCCTGTACCTACTTTAGAAGCAGTGACAAAGGCGAGTGTTCTGAATTCTAAAGCTCTGCTTCCACGTTGGATACAATGGCCGAGTTCTTTGACATCGGCTGATGTCACGCTTTTCTTTGATCCTTCATTACAGACACAGGAGTTTTTACAATATGAACATGTTCATCCTCCTCCATTGTCGTTTCTTCCTTTGGATCAGTACAAATGTATCATCTATACGGACGGCTCTGCTCAACCAGCCGTCGGGTCAAAGCATGCTTATTCGGCTGGTTGCCCTATTGTTGCTGGCTCAATTGTAAATGGTGAATTTAAGTCTTCTATAGTCCATACACAGGTACTTGGGGACTGTACGGCTCAATTGGTGGAGCTGCGTGCTTTGATTTTAGCTCTCAAATTCACAGGTCCTGATGTGAACACACTAGTTGTGTGCGATTCCTACTACTGTGTGCAGGCTTTCAATGACAATTTGTTCTTTTGGTCTTAGAATGATTATCGAGCCTCTAAAAGGTAGCGCAATAAAGCATAAAATGCTTTGGGTCCGAGTGGCGGAACTTAAAGAACGTTTTCCGCTCACACAGGTTATTCATACTCTTGGCCATCAGTGGGAACACATGCTGTTGGTAATTCTTTGGCTGATGAGGCAGCCAAATCTGCAGTGGCCATATGTTCGGTAGCGGCAGTTAATAGGTCCATGACTAAGATTGATAATGATATTCTTGCGGCGATTGCTGCTACGAAGGGTGGGACAGACTTCCCACAAGGTTTCCCTTCTAAGTATTCTTATCATTTGTCCCCTGAGCAAGTCCCATTTGCTAGGATACCGTCCGTTGGGGATCCGCTGATTCCCAACGAGGACCGCAGACTTCCTTTGATCATAGCCGCACATGAAGGTATGGCTTATGCACATGCCGGAGTTTCTGCGACTGTTTCTATTTTACAGCAATGTTATTGGTGGCGTGGTTTATACGAACTAACCCGTAATTATGCACTACCTTGTGACATTTGTCAACAGATTGAACCATCTACGGTTGCACGTCCGCCACATACACATTTATACATTTATAATCAACCATTTGGTTGTATTTATCTTGATCACTCGGTCCTTTGACTTTCGACTCTGTATATAAACATATTTTAGTTGCAGTTGATTCGTGCACTAGGTTACTTTGGGTTTGGCCACAACGCTTTGCTGACGCTCGAAATGTCATTAGAGATTTGCATGTCTTTGTCGGGACTTTTGCCTGGGGCACCTTCCATTCTGACCAAGGTCCTGTGTTTGCCTCTAAGGCTTACAAGGGGGCAATGCGGTCTCTGGGAGTGCTGGTGCAGTTTTGTCTCCATACAGGCCTGAGGGCAATTCTATAGTGGAGCGAATGAACCGTGACAATCTTTGACAGCTTGAGTCTTAGGTACTGGCAGGGGTTGGCTGACTCATTTGTGTGGGGTTCAAAGTACTAAATAATCTCCCAAGAAGATCTCTGGGTGGGCGGACCCCATACGAAATTCTCTTTGGTATTGAAATGTTTGTGCAAAACCTTGATGGTCTAGACATTGTGGCGGCTGCCGCAACATTTGACATTGATAACCATTCTACTATGTTGCAGGAACTACAAAAGACCTGTGACACACTGGCTAACGGTCATTTACCCTCGTCCACTGAAGTGGCTGTGCTGATTCCTGTTACCGGCTGGCTTCCTAAAGTTGGTGATCTGGTACGTGAAAAGCTGGAGAAAAAATAATAATTTGGTACCTCTTATCGTGCGCCTGTCCCAGTTCTTGGATTAAAGGGTACCCGTACAGTAATTTTACCTCCTTTGCCTGGCCACAAGGAAAACAGATTTATTTCCATTGACAATGTCAAGTTACACCATATGGCCGATACTGAATAGTATGACTCCAAGCATTCCAAGCCAAGCAGTTTCACTGAATCCGATGGCTTCGGCTTCTTCGACTACTCCCCGCGTGATGGAGGGGGAGATGGAAACGTCTATTGATTTCTTGCCAGTTGTAACTTCTGAATCCCCTAATGTAGACGTCGAGTATGATTCTCCTCCATGAGGTCCTCATAGACATTCCTGACAGTACTATACATCATCCATCTGATGCTGCACAGCCTCCATTGTTGCGTTTGGGAGCAAGCGGTTTTATTTTATTTAATTTATTTTATTTTTGGTTTTGTATAGCGCCAGAATCGACTCCGAGGAGTATCTCTGCGCTTTGGACGCGTAACAAATTCATATACAGAACTGTCAAACTTAAAAGCAAAACAGAATGGTTTTAAGTAACTTTCTAAAATGAAGATGGTTCGAACATTCTCTTAAATGTAGGGGGAGTTCATTCCAATATTTCGGGCCAAGATGAGAGAGAGCTTTTCTTCCTAATCTTGCTCTCCTGATTCGGGGGACCTTCAGCAAATGTTTAGTACTAGAGCGTAGGGATCTTGGGGGATGATAGAGAGTGAACTTTTCTGACAAATAGCTAGGGCCAAGATTAAACAATGCCTTGTGGATAGTACAACAGACTTTAAGTTTTATCCGTTGACGTATGGGTAACCAGTGAAGTTTTAAAAGAAGAGGGCGGGAGGCTGATCTGGGAGGCATGTTCAGAACCAGTCGTGCCGTCGTATTCTGAACCACCTGAAGTTTACTAATAGAAGTTTCATTGGCAGAGAGCAGCAGACCGTTACAATAGTCTAGGCGACTCAATATGAGTGCCTGAGTCAGAGTCCTTCGAGCAGAGTCTGGGAGCAAAGGAAAAACTCGTTGAAGTAGGCCCAAAGTATGGAAACATGTGCCTACGGTCTGGCCAATATGTTCCTTGAATGTAAGGGCATGGTCTAAACGGACTCCTAAGTTCTTAACAAAGGTTTTAGGAATGGGAGGCTTCCCAAGATTAATAGGCCACCAATTTGGTGACCATAATAAGGAGCCTCTCCAAAAAGTAATAGCTCAGTTTTCCCAACATTACATTGGAGAAAGTTGTTTTTCATCCATTGTGAAATGGCACTCATACCCAAAGAAAAGGTCTCTTGGACAGTGGGAGTGAGTTCATCGAAAGGAAAAAGTAACTGTGTATCGTCGGCATATGATATTGGAATAAACCCATATTTTCTTAGGACATTGGCCAAGGGAGCCACATAGATGTTGAATAAAGTAGGACTCAAACAAGAGCCCTGTGGGACTCCCTTGGACAGTTCCATGGGCGCCGAACGATATGGGCCTAGGTTAACCGTCTGAGATCTACCAGATAGAAAGCTTGACATCCACTGAAAGGCAGAGTCTCTTAGTCCCATTTCTCTCAGCCTTCTGAGCAATATTTGATGGGAAACCGTGTCGAACGCGGCGGATAGGTCCAATAGCACCAGAATCATAGAAAGGCCCTTGTCTAGAGTCATTCTGATGTTGTCCGTGACTACTAGCAGGGCTGATTCGGTGCTATATTTGGGCCTAAAGCCTGACTGAGAGGAGTCTAGGCAGCCCGAAAGTTCGACATAGTTTGAGAGATGTTTGTTGACGTGTCTCTCTATTAGTTTACTCAGAAATGGTAAGAGCGAAATGGGACGAAGATTGGTAAGATCAGTCAGAGGGGTCTTAGTGTTTTTGCGAATCGGCATTATCTGCGCGACTTTCCATTCCATTCGGTTATTACATGCATCGTACAAGTTTCTCCTACGAATCATCTTGTTCGTCCTCATCTGTGTCAACTCCACAGACACGTACCAGTCTTTTCATTACCTTGTTCAAGAAGACTTACCTGGTCCCACCCTGACATACATCTGGATGGTGCTCATGCTTATATTCCTTTTCATGTGGATTGGGTTTGTGACAGTGTTCTTCTTGCTGATCAATGGTCATTATTTGCCTGAACGCTCTGCTGTGAAGTTGGCTGATGGAGTTCTGGCTCCCCATACATTGTCCCATATCATGAAACGTGATCAAGTCCTCGTGAATATTTCTGCCTTCCCTGTTGCAGATGGCATCGTTTGGGATAAATTTGCATTCAATATCTATGGTCCGACGGAGGTCCTGAACTTTCCATACGTGTCCTGCGTTTCACTAGGAGATGTGGTATCACAGGACATACACTCAGACGACTGGGATGTTCAGGCCGTTCATCATTGTTTTCTGATTTAAAATATTATGCTGCTTTTCATGCTGAAGATTTGTACTTGAATTCGGCCAATTATGTGGATTCGTTCTGTTACCAACATTATGGCCATAATTTCTTGCACAAAACTAATATGGAGTGGGGGACTCAAGTTAAGAGAGCTAATCTTAAATTGACCCAGTCAATAGGGGGAATCATAAAAGTATTTAATAATTGCACTCATAAAGTACTAGCTCCCCCAGTAGAAATTTATAAAATCCAAGCGAGGGGAGCCTCACTATAAGGTGCTGAACTTTGGGGCCACTGCCCGACAAATTTACTTACAAAAACCGAGAATACCTTCATCAGACAGCTGACAGGGCTTCCCATGAGTACTCCCTTAACCCCATTAAGGATGGACCTGGGTATTAATCCAATAGCCGATCAAATTGCCTCTCGTCCTCTCCATTATTGGCGACGCCTTTGGAGTACGCCCGAGCTACAACCATATAGGGAGGAACTACAGGATGTTATGTCTATCTTGGGAGCAGGTAACATACCGTGGTTGACTTACATTAGGAACACGTGCCACCAAATGGGTTGGGCTAACATGTGGACAACTCCTGAAGTGACCTGCTCAGCTATCCCAAAAAAATCTCTTACAATTGCTTTTAAAAATTTCAAGTTAGCCTTGATTTTCCAGTGCTCAGCTTCTTCCTCCTTGACGTCCAGGTTTTTGGACATTAAACACCAATACATTCTTGAGCCTGTCCTGGATAGTATCCAATTCCCCATGGCTAGGAAACTATACTTACAATTTAGGCATGGGACGCTCCGCTACGTGCACTTACCAACAAATGGAAGGGTGCTAGAATCCAAGAATGCCCGGGGTGTACCTATAATGAAGAAACTGAGCTTCATGTTATCCTCTTTGCCCCGAATACAGGAATGCGAGGTCTAAGTGGATTCTCCAGCTTTGTAGGAACCTGGGGATTAGACATTATGTTGAAGTGTTCAGGCTTTTAAAATATGACTTGCAGCCTCTATTTGTAATTGTCACCTCAAGATACCTCTTTGCAATGTGGAATATACGGAGAAATATTATTAAGACGCAAGAGTTGGGAAATAACCCAGTTTCACTTTCCTTTTAGACAAATTAGCATATTTGCACAAAGTTTAAAATAAAAAAAAAAAAAAAAGAGAGAAATTTTGTTTCCTCTCTCATCTAGGAAAGCTTCCTCAATTGTTTTTTAAAACTATTATAAGATTAGACATTATCAAGTCTTTTTATCGTTTTTAACCTATATTAAATACTTTTGATATTAGAGGATTCATAGTCTAGTTTTAACCTAGGTGATGACCTGGAATTTGGGGATGATGATTGATTTCTTATTGATGAGGTGTAATGATGTCCATTTGTTATATATTTGTCTTACAAATGTTCTTTTTATTTTCATTATCCCGATCATAAGTGTAACCAATCATAAATTTCTCTAAAAAGTTTGTTTTAAAATTTTTTATTGTACTTTTATGGCTGATTATTACCCGAAATAAAGATCTTTTGATTGATTGATTGAATATGTTACAACCGATTTTTAATTTTTCTCAGTGGGAGCATTGCCCAACTCCTTTACAGGAAAGTTCTAATGCTCCACAGAGTAAGTTCACATGCTTTTCCGATTCGAATACATCCAATCCAGAGTCCTATTTCTATAATTTGAAATTGCCATCTAAATCTAAATTCATATTGACTCACACTAAATTGATTTATTCTAATTCCTTTAGGACTGATTTAGCCTTACATGGTTACGAACATTGGAAAGACACCATTGATTTGAAATCCATTTGGGGTACTAAATATTTGCAAGTCCAAGGTATTGAGTAGGCCTAGGCGTTGAACTCCGCTCCATTCGCGGAGTTTTCTGCACTCCGCAGAGCTCACGGAGTGCAAGAAAACCCCGCTTCGCGTAGTGCAGCGGAGTTTTTTCCCCGCTCGCGCACGTTAAGTTTGCGAGCGCGAGCTGCCGCTCGGGTAGAATTTCTACCCGAGCAGCAGAAAGACCAGCGCGAACAGCAGTTCGCACTACACTCCGCCACTTGCGGAACTTCGCTGAGTTTTTTTGTAACTTCGCGAAGTTCCGTGTAGCAAAACTCTGCGAACTCCGCCCAGGCTTAGTATTGAGGCTCTGCATCGTGCAAATCTAATTCCAACTCAAATTTTGTTTTTAAATGACACGGTGCAGCAGACTACTTGTTTTGGTTTCGCTACAGCAAAAAATGTTGAATGATCCTTCTATTCCTTCATTGGCGTACACACACCAATCATACGATTGATGTATTGCTTGCCCTGTTCAAAAATGGTAATATGAATATTTCTGACGTCGACCCCTTGGGATGGTTGCTGTGGCCAACAAGTTCCAATGCATGTCAACTGCGTTTTCTTAATGCTACGACAGGTTTCACACAAACTAGACCTGATCCACGTTTCCCACATTCTCATACAGTCACCGCGTATTCAGTGGGGAAATTGTGTCAGCAATGGTTGGGCCACTCAACACTGTCATCAGTGAAACAACACCTGTCCCTTTTGTCTAGTGACATCAATTTGGCTGATTTTATGTTAGGTCCTAAATCTCCTAGATCGAAACGATTTATTTATGAAGCATATAATAAATTGTGGAAACTATCGCAGATGGAAGCTGCGGTGCGTCTGCGCCAAATTGACCAAGCTAATTTGGAAAAAGTTCTTGTAGTGGTAGATAATAGCATTAATACATTATCCTCCTGTATTTACACCTTGGATAACATTGTTTCATCTGTTATTGATATTGTACAGAATGATGTATCTGTGTTGTATCATGGTCAGAATCAATTACGCTCTGTAATGCAATTTGCATGGATGTTACAAACGCTCAAAATGGGAAAAGTTCCATGGGATTATTTGAATGCTTCTGCACTGTTTTTACCGTTTAATTTGACTGATAAACAGAAATTTATGTCCATGGAAGATGCAACTTACACACTGTTACATATAGAACAATTAGAACAGTTGCCTTTTTCTGTGGCTGAGACGGATTCAGCTGTGTGGTTAATGCATGGAGTTATTTCACTGCCCTTCTCACTATTTCAGTTCACATCATGCATGAAACACTTCCCGGTTGGGCGCTTTGAGCCCCTGGGAAGTGCTTTTATCCATGAAATGTGGTCATTGCCTTTCACCTACAGATGTCAGCGCGCGGATAAGGAGGTTTTCCTAACAGGGGAGGATTGCAATTCCACAGTATTCCCTAGTTTGCAAACACGTTAAATTGCACAGCTCCTGTAACGTGTCGGCACCTAATCTGGCTTGTTTTTTAAAAGGTACGCCCGTCCCAGCTATTATTCCCGCTCTCACGTTGCTTTCAAATGGCAGTAATCTTATTTTGAATAACAACGACTGCTGTGGCTTACAGGCTGGCATCCCGTATATAGTAACGGTTTCGCAATGTGTTACTTGTTGCAGCAACGTCCTCTTTCCAGCCCCCGCATGGGATTGTAGATAGTTCGCTTTGGCCTTCCATTCCAACTTTGAAAACAGATTTCTATAAACTAAGCAGACTCAAAGCGCTATTGTTTCAACAAGAAGTGGCTCTCACATCAGCGCGAGAGATCTTTGAATTGCAGGTGGTGAGAACAGCAAGTGAGATACACTCACTACTAAACACCAATCTCCCACTCCATTTTTGGAGAATTAATATACAAAATATTAATGCGACTGATACTGAAGGCCTTGCTCATTTTTTTAAACTTGTGGGATCCGGCCTTGTTTCCTCTTTTCAGATGCTTTTTGGAGTAATACCTGCTTTTATTCATTCTATTTTTTCCAGCTCCTTCGGAGGGTTTCCATTGATCCTCTTTCTGGCGTGTGGGGTGCTGGTACTTCTGCTCCTGTTACGTAATGGCTGCCCATCTTGTGGTACTGCACAGACCAGGCCAATTGCAACTGTACTGTGACCGAATGCAACAACTGTTTGGATGTTTGCCTTTGGAGACGCTTGGTGTGAGTTGTGGACTCACCTTTCGCTTTGCCTACTTCACTTGCGTGCAACCTGTGTTCTATTGCCGATGGTACCCTTTCTATTGGGCCTTCGATATATGCCTCTACAATGCATCCGGCACTGACCTTGATTATGATCTGTTAATGGGTCCATTACTGGCCCATGACCAGGCCTGTTCTGGGGAAGGCCGTTTGATGCGTGCTGCTGCACTTGGAGTGTTGGCAGACTGGAATACCTGTGAGGCTGCACAGCGCCTCTTGCAATGGAGTTTCTTCAAGTATCACGCACGTTGCCCGGATATGCTCCTGGAGGCATCTGATTATGAGGAGCACATGTGTCCCTTCGACCTGCTCAACTGGATGGCGTCCCTCTTTGCTATGAACGACAGGGATGACCTTTTGGAACGACTTGCATTCCACGGTTAACGTAATCTGATGAATTTGCCGGACTCGCCTTAAAAAGATTTTAACCTACAATTTTGACACTTTTACGATTTGGCCTTTTTTCCAAACTTTTTCATTCTGCTTACCATTGCATTCTGGTTTTTCTATGCGCTACAAACTGCCCAAAGGGAAGGTGTCACGTGGCCGATAGGGACATTGTCGACATCGCTAAGTTAGCATGAGCCCAGCAGCCATGATGCTGCTTTTGCGCACGTTACTACATGGCTTTATTTTTGCAAGACTCTATTTATGCCTTTCACATGAGAACTGTCTGCTTTGTTCGTTCTCTGCCTGTTCCTGGAGTTTAGTCTGAACACTGTGAGCAAGGTCGATAAACAATGCCCCTTGTTATTCTGTTCTGGTCAGTCCCTAGCACCTAGACCAAACATGCTAATGCAGCTGCTGCTGGAAACTCGTACTTTGATATTATGGGGATGCATGTTTAGGTAACACACACTTGGAGAGGGAGCTTTCCAGGGAGAAGGGCAATGTGGTTCCTATGATGTAGACATACCATCTAGGAACTAAGGTATGGGGTCTGCTGACAAACCCCAGAGATCTTCTATTATATAATAATACTTCTTCTTACCAAGGGGAGGGTGGTTAGGCCTTATAGTCCTTTATCCACTGTATTTATATGATGACATCTCCCTTTATGATATATGGCCTTGCTGCAATGCTGTGTTAGTTTTATGCATTTTTCTGCTGGTTGTGGCTCGTATACTGCGTTTTAGAGCACAATAGTTAAAATAAACATTTTAAGCTATATTCGTGTTTCGGTCAGTTCTTATTGTGGACATGTACGAGAGAGTGAGTGAAAAGGTGTGCCTTGTTAACGCGATTCCTGAGAGATCCGGGAGTGTTGTGTTCTGGGGTGTCTAATCATTTACTTCTTCACGAGTGTGTAGGAGAGCGAGTGACACACTATAGCTAGTCAGTCCTGGGTTCGTGGGCACTAAGGTGGTGGGAAGGCTTAGCCCCTATACACCGAGGTCCCATATTCCTGCGCATAGGTCTGTGTATGTGCAGAATCCCTGCAACACCATCCCCTGACAATCTGTGTCCACCAAATTTGTACGTATCCGCGCTCACCGTTAACCCGGTCTCTTGCAATTTTCCCAGAACCTCATTTAAAATGCCATCATGATTTTTCACATCTGCACCCCAGACTAAAATATCAAGTTCATAATAATTTTTTTAATGCTACTCATGAGTCTTTGGAAAATTGCAGATGCAGATGCCAACCCGAACGGCGTGCGTACAAATTGAAATGCTCCCTCTGGTGTTATGAAAGAGGCCAGATGTCTGGAATCGGGATGTAGCAGAATCTGGTGGTAAGCACTGGACAAATCTATCAATGAAAAGTATTTAGCATTCTTAATGCTGGCTAGCATCTCATTTATATGTAGCATAAATGGCGGTCAACCCAGATGTTACGGTTAAGGTCCCTCAAGCCAACACACATGTGCAATTTGCCATTGGGTTTGCAAGCTAATATGATGGGACTAAGCCACTCAGATTATTCTATTGGTTCTATAATTCTTGCTTCACATAATCTGTTCAGTTCTCCCTTGAGTTGTGCTCGCAGGGCGAATGGCACATACCTCACCTTGTGTCCCACAGGAGCGCATCCAGCTTTTAGCACAATATGGTGCACACATTTGTCTAGGGATCCAAGCTTGCTAGCAAACAACTCGGGATATCTTGGGATCCACTTCACTCTCTCCGCATCCTCTGTTAATAATACTTCATCAGGATGATTGGGATCCAGTATGATGTCCAAAGCTTTTTGCTCCCTCCATCCCAAAAGGGATTTTCCCTTTTCGACCATGTACACCTTTCAACATACATTTCTATTCTTATACGATAATTTGCAATTGAAAAAGTTGACGTTTTATCCCACAATACCCCTCAGGCTCAATGTCTGGTGGGAACAGTTTACACTCTCCTACACTCTCCCACACATGCAGTTGATTATAGTGTAAGGGGAGCATGAGTCCGCCCAAACAGATACATTGACTTGATTTACTTTCATGGTGCACAGTGGGCAGGATATCCTTCTTTTATTTCACTAACGACATTCTCGCAAATTACCAATACCTCAACACCGTCATCTTCTTCTTCTTCCTCAGAGTACTTTCCCTCATACTCTCTCACAACATTCACTGACCATTTCCAAGTTTCTCAGGATCTACATATCTGCGAGAAATGGCCTAACTTTATGCACTTACAAGACTTAGCTAATGTAGCAGGGCATCTTTCTGCTTCTGCAGTATGTCTAAAACTCCCACACCTGAAACATATGTGGTTATTTTTTCTTAATGGAATTTTAGTTAGACTTTTAGCTGAATTATCAACACTCTTTTTAGTTATGTGTATCACATTTACCTTGTTGAAGTCACGCTTGTCTTGCCCATGTTCCTCATTAAGTTCCTTATCATATCTGGACATGTTTTCTACACACCATGCAATATCTATGGTTTTCTGCAAAGACGGATCCTTTAATTCCAGCAATCTTTCCTGAATTTTACTGTTGCTAGTTCTGTTGATGAACTGATCTCTTATTATCTCTTCATGTAAGTCCTTAAACTTACATGTAGCAGCTAATGTTCTTAGTACAGCTACGTATTGATCTACCGTTTCCCCGTAATTGAGCCCTAGAAAAAAGCATATGCCTCTCTACAACTATGCTCGTTTTCTTCCTGTAATTGTTTTCCAGTGCTTTCATGGCTTCCACATACTCGTCAGTAGTTATCTCCTCTGACTCTGATCCTTCCTCACTTTCTCCCTCTTGATTGTTTAAAGTAGCTTGCATAGGTTTTGGTACAACCTTCTTACCTTTAACACCCAAATTGAGTTTCAAGAACACCACTTTGCTCGATGACACAAAGGTTTCCCCATTGCTTCCAGGTATGTTTCAAAGGATTCACACCAGTCTGTCCACACCATGACAGGAACACCTGGATTTTGCTGTGGCATCCATGATTTTATTGTGTGGTATGTGGTATTTGTGGTCAATAAGTCCTGTGGGAAAAAAATAATTGCATCACATCACAATTTCAACCCCACTGTATAAAGTGTTCACTTCAAAAACACAAATCAGGAATATTCAATATCAGCAATACCAATAACACAATAAACTAAAATAAGTAAAGTGGTCACCGTCATCAAGTGCACAAACTCGATTTAACTGTACCCAATGTATGTTACCATGTGCACGCAACATGAACAAGTGTCATACACAAAAAACTAAAATAAATAAAGTAGACACTGATGTCCTTGTTCGCCTGCACCAACGATCACCGTCATTCTTCCACATGCTTGCAATGTTCTCTCGCTGAATCCATACAATGTTCTCCTGCTGGATCCTGCAAGACACTTCCGGATCCACAGATTCCAATGCGCATATACGCCACAGCTGCCAGGCGCACAATGCACAAATCTCCTCAGCAAACTTCCACCCATCACGTGGAACCGCCGACAGAAGCCTGAGAGGATCAACAAAGCCCAATGCTAGCGTTGATCACCCTGGTAACCATCACGTGTTCACGCAGTGTGACAACGACGAAGCCTCAAACAATGTATACATGTCACTGGTGCTCACAGCAACGTCACTCTCTTGCTTGAGCATCCACAATGAAATGCCTCCTGGAACCGCACTGCAAACAACCATGTCACAGTGGTGCCGGCTAATGCTGCCGCCCTTGCAGGAATACCAGCAAGACTCGCTGACATCAGTGATAGTGCATAGACACAGTCGAAAAACAACAGGTAGCACGAGCGTAGAGTAACGCTCCTTCCTCGTGTCCACTAAGTGCTTGCGAGCCAATGTCTGCACTCACCCCCAAACGAAATGAAATTGCGTAATTTTTGCACCAGTGTTCACCACCAAGACGTGGTATATCCGTAAGATCCAATACATTGCAAAGCAGTACAGGATTTCGTTCCAAAGGCAAATAGAGAATAAGGGGTTGTTTTGCCAAACCACGAACATGAAAATTAGCCCCAATACTTCACACCATGTTTAGTGCCTCAGGAATAGGCCATCCCATCCTCGTTGCCACTTTTAAATCTTCAGGACGAGTGAAGAAAGATGAGACTGGTTTATTAAGTTCAGTACAACAAATCCTGCTCTCCACCTCCTTCAGCAACTGCCTACTCTCTGCCCCTGGAATCCACAATCTAGAATCCAGTGGAGATAGCAACCAGATGCTAGGGCAGTTATACAACAGGGTTGCCATGTTCTGCCAGTGAAATAGCAACTGAGGTTCCTCGGGAAGAAGGTTAAACACAGTGATTTGGCATTCCCATTCCTCGTGTCTGAATCAGACAATGTAAGAATTTGGGATAACAAACTGTGGGCTCTATGTTCATAAATGTAATTTACCGATTTGTTCTTTACGAGAAATAATGAATCGCAAATATCGAATCGGTAATCATATGTTCGAGAAGTAACGTTTCTCCATTAGTGATGTCTTCAGATTCGCAATCCCAAATAACAAATCTATTTTAGTGACTCAAAAGTAGTCACAAATAGAGAATCTCAAATTTTGAATGTCGCACAAACTGCATTTGATGACCTCATAACCAGAAATCAGAAAGTGAGTTACCTGTCTCACGTTGCTTCATTAGCACTTTGAAGACACTCATCTCTGTGGACCAGGAGAGTATTGGAGAGCTGTTCCAATGTCCAGCCAGGATAAGAGCAAGGAGGATGGAGGGCTCAAACAATAGCAGTAGTTTTCTGATGTTGAATTGGAGATTTTGATTGAAGATTTCAATAATGAAAAACATTTTGGGAAAACATCTTTGACTGTGCCAAAGTCAACTAAAAAGAAAATCTGGGTGTCAATCAAAGAAAGAAATACTGCTGTTGGTGTCACCAAGAACACCATTGATGAAATCCATAAGCGCTGGTATGATTTACGGTCTTGCACAAAATAGAAACCTGCACAAAGAATGTCTCGTGCTGGACTTACTAGAGATGGTTCTTCATCTGTCTCCCCTGCAAATCCAATGGAGGAAATGATAGAAAGCACCTTTGTACCAGAAGCAGTGTCCAGAGTTACAGACATAGACACATCAAATCTTCCTCCATCAAACAAAGGTTAGAAAGTCACCTTTTTAAAAATAAAAAAACAAACTATTTGTGTGGTGGTTAATATGCAATAATGTTTATTGACATTGCAAGATATATAATTGCAACGTAAATCTCAATTTAAATTTTAGTTTAAGCTTGTCATTAACAATATTAATGAAATGCAATATAACACAATGCAATGTTAAGGCAATCATTTTTAACAAACCTGCATTTAAGAATTTATTTAAGTCTAATAGTTATGTTAAATCGACTTGATATAGCGCGCAAATCACCCTGGGGCATCTCGGCGCTGAAAGCGGGTCAAGAACAGAAATTACACGCTGGGGTAGTTAGAATAGATGAGCTTTAAGTTGTTTCCTGAATTTACAGTAACTGGGACAGGAACGGACGTGAAGAGGGAGCTTGTTCCAGTACAAGGGGGCGAGATAGGAGAAAGCCTTACCACCACTGCGTGTAAGATGGATGCGGGGGATCCACAGCAGTGCATTCGAGCTGGATCTTAAGGTACGACTGGGGGCATATGCTTTTATGCTCCTCTGAAGATAGAGTGGACCTTTACCCTTTAAGGCATTGTATGTAAGGCAGCAGATTCTAAAATGTGCGCGTTTCCTCATAGGAAATAGTTAACAAATTAATAACAATATATTACTCTAGAAATATGTCAATCTGTGTAAACTTGGCTGCACACAAATGCATTATGATTCATGTAGTTTTACTATATAGACGTCAAACCATAACAGAATATGATATTGAAAAATGAAAATAATAAAATGGTCTTTCTCACCAGAAAACACTTCTGAACTGAAGAGTATTGAAAATGAAGATGACAGTGGGGAAATTATTGATGATGTAGAGATGGGTAAAACAACTGCTGTCCAAGATCTCAGCAGCAATGTACAAACAGAAGGACCATCTGAATTGCGAGAAGAATCCCAAAAACATTTAAGATCGTCAATACGTCCAACTACCCAGATAATTCAAAATATTATTCCTTCAACAAGATACATTATGAGAAACAGATTGTTACAAAATTGTAGAGCTAGTGTATGGCCGAGGGCAGAAATGTCTTTGAATTTGGAAGCTGAATTACAATCTACTCGAGCTTTTCAAAATATTGAGAAATCTATGCTGCAAGTTCAAAAACAACAACTAAGAGAAACACGTTCTTTTAGAAACAAATTAAGTGCCATTGAGGATCCATAACATCTGGTTTCATACAGATTTGTGGATCACTTGAGGCTATATGTACAGAGATTAGTGCATTAACAGAGGCCGTATCCACACTATGAAGATTAATGAATGCTGACAGATGTGATGGCCAAACTTTAAACAAATAGACTGCAAGGCTTTGTTAGATCAGTAGATAGTCTTGCTCCTGCTTCGAGTTTTCGATCTCGAAGGTCCTTGAATTTGCAAGTAGAACTAGGAAGTTTTAGAGGGGATGTGCTAAAGGCCTACAAAAAGTAAGCAATATGTTTTATGAAATGGAAAATAGACACACAAGAAGTGCTGAGGGAGATGTACTAGAAGAGAGTTAAAAGGCCTCAATCCACAGCAATTTGTCTGTGGAAGAGCAGGGTACTCTAAGACACAGTACTAGATGAACCCCAGACGTACATGCAACTAATACACCAACACCAACATCTAATGACTGAGTAACAGGAATGAAAGGGGAAAAAAGAGCAAGGCAGTAAAGCTCAAAACTTGTACTACCTCTTTTTTTTTACATACAATTTAAAGTTAAAAAATGTCTATACAACGTATATTTATAATTACTTTTTCATTGGAACAACGTTACTTGAAATTAAAACATAACTTTGTTCTTCGACGGCCTGTGAAAACCAGACATAAATATTGTTCAAAATGTAAATCTAATTCTTTGCGCCAGTAGAAAATGCCCAATTTTTTTTAATTCTTAGGGCCTGATTACGATGCCGGTCGGACCGCCCGTCCTCCTGCTGCTGTCCGATTCCGACTGCTGAGGCCGGGAAAGCTCCGCCCACTGCATTACGATGCAACCACTGCTATTGCAGAGGTCTCATCGTCGCCGGTGCCCTGCTCCCCGGACATGTCGCTGCAAGTGGGCACAAATGCACAGGAAACATGTGCAGTTCTACACACATGCATGACACGTGGGGACATGCCTTGTGCACCATGTATCCCATTGCTGGAGTGTGGCGATATGTGCACAGTCCAGTCAATGGGGATACATACCACATGAGGACTTACCTGGATTCCGCCGCCCACAGGACCGTCTATTTCAGGGTAATGCAGTTGAGGTGTAGGGGGACCTGGAGGAAGGGATCCAAGCCGGAGTCCGCCGGGGAGAAGGGGAATAGGCTGATTATTCACCCCTTTTCCTTCATTTCCGACGACTCGAGGCAGGAGTTCGGACCGCCACGGTTGCATCGTCTGAAACCCACATCGTGGTCCGGACTGCGGTCGGATCTCCCTGTACTGCCCTATGGCTGCTGTTCCTCTCTGACCGCCAACTCGACGGTGGGAGGAAGGTTGTCTGAGTCAGTGGTCTGTCAGCGGTCAGTCACAGTACAAGCTCGAAGCACTGTAATCCGGGGGTCGAACTGACCGCTTCCGACTAGAACTTCAGCGGTCCGACCACATCCGACAGGGCAGCGGAATGCGGTCGGACCGGCATCGTAATCAGGCCCTTACTTTAAAAGTAGTTGTCGGTGATTTGTATTCTAACATTCCTTCCATCAATAGCTCTGTTGGCATCCTCATCTTGATATTGTTCACGGTGTGGAGGAATATATTCATCATCAATATTGCACTCAAGCATCTCTAAAGGAAGGCCTCTTTGTGTTGCTACAATATGTAACATAGCACAACATAGCAAACACAAGGAGATGATGGACTGAGCGCTGAAACTTTTCAGACACTCACCCCCAGTCACAGATCTGGGTTGAATCCATCATCGTTCTTTAGCTCACCTTGCCACCCCAGATCAGACACAGCTATATGCAAATCAGTCTTGACCCTGTGCCTCATGGGAACAGTCCAGCCCGAACTGCCAAGCCATGTCTTCCCTGGACCAGAAACAAGCATCCTGGGACCGGTTTCGGGCTAACAGCCCTCATCAGCCAGGCTAGCTTGAATCCAGTGGCAAAGTGAGCAAGGGACCCACGTCTGGGCATACCCTGCCAACTTAGGGCGAACAAAGCAAACACAAGGAGATGATGGACGGAGCGCTGAAACTTTTCAGACACTCACCCCCAGTCACAGATCAGGGTTGAATCCATCATCGTTCTTTAGCTCACTTTGCCACCCCAGTTCAGACACAGCTATATGCAAATAAGTCTTGACCCTGTGCCTCATGGGAACAGTCCAGCCCGAACTGCCAAGCCATGTCTTCCCTGGACCTGGCACAGGGTCAAGACTGATTTGCATATGGCTGGGTTCAAACTGGAATGGCATGGTGAGCAAAAAAAGATGGATTTAGGCCCAGAACTCTGTACTGGGGTGAATGTATGACATTGTTCTGCATTCTGTCCATCAATTGTTCTTTTTGCATTTGTCACCCGAGTGGGACGGGTATGCCCAGACGTGGGTCCCGTGCTCTCCATGCCACTGCAGTCAAGCTATCCTGGCTGATGAGGGGTGAAACCCCAAAACTGGTCCCAGGATGCTTGTTTCCAGTCCAGGAAGGACCTGGCCTGGCAGTTCGGGCTGGACTGTTCCCATGAGGCACAGGGTCAAGACTGATTTGCATATGGCTGGATTCAAACTGGAATGGCATGGTGAGCAAAACAAACGATGGATTTAGGCCCAGATCTCTGTACTGGGGTGAATGTATGACATTGTTCTGCATTCTGTCCATCATTTGTTCTTTTTGCATTTGTCACCCGAGTGGGACGGGTATGCCCAGACGTGGGTCCCGTGCTCTCCATGCCACTGGAGTCAAGCTATCCTGGCTGATGAGGGGTGAAACCCCGAAACCGGTCCTAGGATGCTTGTTTCCAGTCCAGGAAGGACCTGGCCTGGCAGTTCGGGCTGGACTGTTCCCATGAGGCACAGGGTCAAGACTGATTTGGATATGGCTGGGTTCAAACTGGAATGGCATGGTGAGCAAAAAAACGATGAATTTAGGCCCAGATCTCTGTACTGGGGTGAATGTATGACATTGTTCTGCATTCTGTCCATCAATTGTTCTCTTTGCATTTGTCACCCCGAGTGGGACGGGTATGCCCAGACGTGGGTCCCGTGCTCTCCATGCCACTGGAGTCAAGCTATCTTGGCTGATGAGGGGTGAAACCCCGAAACCGGTCCTAGGATGCTTGTTTCCAGTCCAGGAAGGACCAGGCCTGGCAGTTCGGGCTGGACTGTTCCCATGAGGCACAGGGTCAAGACTGATTTGCATATGGCTGGGTTCAAACTGGAATGGCATGGTGAGCAAAAAAACGATGGATTTAGGCCCAGATCTCTGTACTGGGGTGAATGTATGACATTGTTCTGCATTCTGTCCATCAATTTTTCTTTTAACATAGCACAACATGCCGCGATTTTGCAACCTAGGTCTGGTGCATACTGCACTGCTCCACCACCCTTATGTGGGCATCTGAAGTGTTTTTTGAGGAGGCCAAACGTCTGGTCTGTCGGTGTGCTATATTATATCTTTGCTTCCTGGCTGAATGAGGATGTAGGAAGGGTGTCATAAACCTTGGGTGAAGAGCATATGCACTGCCACCTAAAATTAAACATTATTAGAAACCCACCACATTCATGAAACAAATTAAAGATATATACATCTTTTTTAAATTATATTGTATTTTATACCCAAAAGAAAATGTCTCCATATAAAGAGTGCAGTGAATTGATGAGAGAAGACACCACTAGCTGATTCCTAGACTGATCTTGCTTGAAGGTAACTGGTATTGACAAAAACTGACTCTTCGGGGTGCAGTTTGGTGCTTGTATCCACCCTCTAAAATGCCCAAGACTAGCTGTCTCATCCATCACTTCCCACAGAAATTTCCATTCAATTTAGTCAAAAGCTTTTTCAGCATTGACTAGACCTAATGGCAATGGATGGTGATTAGTTTCTGTCCAGGCGATAAAAGCAGTAACTGATCAGTATGCTCTATGATATCTCTACAAAGGACAAATGCAGACAGATTTGCGGATGGCAAGGAGCTAACAAGATGCAAGAATACTGATGTACATCTTAAAATCAGCATTCAACCGAGAGATCAAATGATATGAATCTAAATGAGATATAGGAATACCCTATTTAAAATGGTCCCGAAATGGGAGAAATCTATCCTCATGCAAGATTCCATGAATGAGTTCAAACAGAATAAAAGCCAGAGTCTCTTAAAAAGGTTGACAGAGCTCAGTTGAAACAGCATCACCAATAGGGAAGTGCAAAATTCCTGTAATATGCTTTCTCATAATGACGTGAAATTTCAGTAAAATTATGCGAATTTATGTGCAATTACGCAAACTGCTAATCTGTCATTTTGCGTTATATTTTAGCACAAAATGGGTTTGTGCACCATTTTTTGACACAAGGACGCATTTTGTGCTAAAAAAAGAAGTGCAAAAAAGAAAAGCACTGCCATCAACTGCTGCTCGTGTTTTGTTGTTCCCATGTGTGTGCAGTAAATTTTCACCATGAAGGGCATGTTTGCTGTAAATGTTTACCATAACTGGTGCATAATTAGGCGAAGATTAAAGGCGCAATTTTGGGAATTTCACATAACAAGGGTAACGCAAAATTCCCGAAATTACATGAATTACACAAGCGTAATTTAAATTTCACACAGGTCTAATCACTACCAGCAGCATGTAGCGGTCCTGCCAAAAGCATCTCAAACTTCCTTCAGAGTCACCTGTCTTATCAACAGTGCTTCTTTCTCATCCATTTACAGTACCAACTGGTAATGGCATCAATCGGCACACTTTACATTGGAAATATTTCCAGAGGTACATAGATGCTTATAGCTTTTTGAGAGCCTGTCAAGTTTCTCGTAGGTTTCCTGATTAAAGCTCCACGACTCATCTTCTATTGCTTTAATGTTTGAAACTGACTTTTATGCAAGGAGTGCATCTAGTGATACATCAACCAGGTCCACAAATTTCGAGGCCTTAAATAGTGGACTGATTCTCCTCGGCTAGTTGCTGCAGATGTGTTGTGTCCATTTTTGTATAGGTACTGCTCAATTAGTTAGTAAGATTACAAGAGTACATGAATTAACCATTTGCACACTGCCGGGCTCAGACAATTTTTAGACTGTTAATCTGTCGTTTTTAGGTCGAGCCTAGCATGCGCTGCCCTAGGAAAACGACCTTTTGGAATCGCTCTGACTTTTCACACGCTTGTGCGTGTAAAAAGGCCTACGGCTTGCGGTTACGCGCAGCGGCGCGCAGTGTGCCATCTATTGTGTCAGATTTCACACGAGCGCGCGCACGACTCGCGGGACGCTGCAGCTGCTTTCACTTTTGCGGCCACACGCCCGCGCTTGTCTGTCTTTGCAAGGGAAGCTTGCCCTAGGCCATGCCGTGCTGTACCTTTTCCCTGCGTCTTACCGCTGCTTGTGAAACTGTTTACTATACACAAGCGAGGGGGGCATTGTTGGTGCTGCTCTCGCTACCTTCTGTACCTCAACTTATATCCTTGATGTTGCCGATCCGTCCTTCTGTTCTTCCTCTTACACGTATCCACTCTTTCTCTTTCTGTCCGCTTCTTTCCCTCATACCATCAGCCACACATCGCACTCCATCTGTTTCTCTTCCCTCAAGTCCTTAGTACATTCAAACTCCGACCGTGTCTCCCTTCTAGTTTTATTCGCCCTCTCACCGTCACTCGCAGCTTCATGATCTGACTCTTTCTTATGCTGTTTACCCTCCCCTCCCCTCCATCTTTACCTCTGATTTCTTTTTCCCGCTCCTGTGCTCTCTCCCCAGTGCTTGGCGCCTTCCCAACCCTCAGTTCTGTCTCCTTTCCACCTGGCTTCTCTCTCCTGCTCTCTCCACTCTCCCTCCTTGAGTGTCTTCCTCCCAGCTCCCCTCAGCCCACCTCCCGCTCCTTCGGCCTACCTCCCGCCTCTCCCCACGCCCTCGTCCCCCGCTTCCTTTGTGTCTCTCTGATTTACATGGGATATGCTCAGTGTTACCAAGAAGTCGCAGGCCCCACCCCCTGCTGTAAATGACAGATAAATGCTTAACAAGGGCCCGTGCGGGATCTCGACAGACAAATAAATCAAATGGGCAGATCCAGGAAAGTGTGATACAAGGCCGCAACCACCTTCTCTTGTACACACAACACAAAAGTGGGAGGAGGAGGAAGTGCACCGAGGTCAGGCCAACCAGGGGGCTCGTGAAGGTGAAAGGTCAGACTTCTAATAATAACTTCATTTTACATAACGCTTAATACTGTACACCGGGACCTGGGGACATCCCCCAACTCTGATAATTGCTGTATTTCACTGCCAGCCCAAACAGGGTGCCCATTTATTTCTTGCTTGCGCGGAACCTACACCCCCTCCCCCCCCCCACCTCATTAGCCCAAGGGGGCATGAAATGACACTTTGCATTTGCCAGAGGCTGGGGGAGGCAGCTCCCAGAAGGCGACGATCAAGGCAAGCTATTGAAAAGGGAAGGATAGGCCAGACACTTGAACACAGGAACATTTAGCATGCTACGTAGCAAGAATGGGGAATAACAGAGCTTCACAGAGGCTGTGTGCGGGTGAGGGGACTGGGTGTTATAAAATGGAACGTGCTCTTGATGAAGGAGATGTTGTGACCAGCCCTTCAGGACCATGGAAAGGAGGTATGTCCCACCAGGGCGGGGAATCGCCTTGCATGAGGCAGTGTTAGCCCGAGGGGGTTATGTAGACAAATGAACATACAGGTAAAACAAGCATTTGCAATGCAATAGGTCTCGCATGTACGCGAGTTTGAGCTATTGGCAATGAAAATGAAAATGCCTTTTATTTATGTTCTGGTTTTTAAAACATAAATAAAAGGCTTTGTCATTTACAATGCCAATAGCTTAAACTCGCGTAAATGCAAGACCTATTGCATTGCAAATGCTTGTTTTACATGAAGCTGGACTAATGCACACCATAATTCTTTAGCGGCTAGATCAATTGTGCTCATTATCAAATGTAACTTCTCCTTCAAAATACAAGTCAAACCCTTGTAGTTTTATTCCAGCGCTCACTTCTGAGCAGTTTAGAGGCCTTCTCCCTGATTCAGGCTTTATAACCACAGTTCAATCCCTGATCCTTTACTACCTGGGCAGCAGCAGTGTCATATCCGCCAGCCTGTCTGATGCCACGATGACCCCCAAATAAATAAATCAAATAACTGAAAAAAATATACCCACATAAGTCACAACATTGTATGCCTTTTTTGGCTTTCCCTCCAAGTCTGCATCACCACCTACAAAACCATAATGCTAACCTGGCCAAAATACCTGATCACCCTAGTACTGTGCCAGGAGCCATGGTGAAGAGCCTGAGACGTGGACAAGAGCTTCAGAGAGCAGCATTCCTTTCTGAACCTGGCTGGCTAAGTCCCAATTCATACATTTAAGAGTATGGTTTTAGCTGTTTCTAAGAAGAAGGGTGTTGGTGAGAATTCAGGAGGAATTTGTGGTTTATCTGTCAGATCTGTCTCTTTTTGGGGGTAAGTATAGAAGATAGGCAGCAGGGGCTATGAGATTTAGTTTAATGCCATTACAAGTTTTGCTAATTTTGCAGCTTAATAAACGGTACAGGTCATGTTTGTGATTCACTGCACTGCATGCTCAGTGGTTACAGGTTAACTGCGGGAGATACTTTTAACAGTTCTCCTGAGGGATTTTTAGATTTATTTAACAACCAAGTGTAGTGTGATCTTTCTCTGCAAGGAATATTGCTGGACTGTACCACATGGTGAGGGTTTTAAGGCTTCATATTTTCTGGTGTAAGAATTAAACAAGCAAATTAAACTCACCATGATGAAAAATTAAACTCTTCTACATTTATTTTTTGTAACGTCATGGCGTAGGTCAACCATTCATATAAATCCCCTGCTAAATTAACGCATTTAGTTAGTGTATTAGTCATTTAGTTTTAGTGGAAAATAGTATTGGGATTTCATTAGGCACTGTGTTCGGGAAACGATAATCAGTTTCTCTGTGAGCTGATCCTTTGCGTGGTTCCTAAAGGTGGTTTGTTATGGTGACTTTTGGCTAGCTTAATCCAGAAGAGCTAGATCAGCGCACATGCCAGGATTAAGAGTTTAATGGTATCAAAGCTGTGAGAGGGTTTGCATCAGATGGTATATTCTTACGAAATGTATTTATTCTGGGACAGGATGCTGTAGAATTATAATTTTGCTCCAACTGAAATGCTCAAGTAGGGGTCTGTTTTGTCCATGTCAGAAGAAATATCAAATGGTGCTCAGAACTAAAGACGACTTATTTTATAACACAACATAAAATAATATAACTATATGGCTGCCATCCCTTCTGTGGTCCTGTGTACAGAAAAAAACAGACAAGAAATCTCTGGCGATGTCATTAGTGCACCAAGAAAAACAAGCATTGGCATAGCCAATAGGTCTCGCCTTTGTGGCCTTAAGTATTTAGTTATGCAGCACAATATCCTTGGTGCAACAAAATCAACTGTTGCATGGCTAAACACTTATAAGGTCCCAAAGGCGAGACCTATTGGCTATGCCAATGCTTGTTGTTGATGCTGCTCTGTTTGCTTGTACTCTTCTTGATGTATAAACTTTAAAGCGCTCTGATACCCTCGGTGGTCATGTTCGTGCTATATAAAACTTTCAAAATAAATAAATTAAATAAAATGGCACCGTTTTGCAAAATTGGAACTGTGCTTTCCCTCATTTACTTGTCTTTAATCATACGATTAGCACATGATAGGCAAACCTTGAAAAGTATGCCTATGCACATACTTAGGTGGTAGACGTTTGATTAATGGCAAGGGTGTTTTTGATTTGCATTATAGCAAGTTATAACAAGCCTTGGCAAAGCTAATATGTCTGGATTTTCGTGAGGGTAGTATTTGGAAATAGTTGAGGCAACTTTGTGTGTCTTGGTCCCAGCTGTCCTAGAAAGAAAAGCCCAAAATAAAGAAACATCCGTACCCTCAAAGAACAGGGCAATAAAAAGAATCCAGAAAATGAAGTTTGGTTTGTAACCGGTGAACTTAGAAAGCATACACAAAAATATTGCATTGTAGATATGTTTGACAAAAAGTTCAGCACTTTAATTGCATATTTAAGAAAAGTTATGTGCCCTGACATTATTTGAGGTTGGAAAGATTACATTGACGACACCCACTTAACTGGCAAAGCATCACTATACTACTCCCCATCATGGAATCCTTATTCTGCATCAGCAAATTCTCTCATCACTATCAGGGCTTAAAAGATCTAGTAAACCCTCATGGCACCTGATCCAAATGCAATACTAATGGATGTACTGATGAAAGTCTTATGATGTGGATTATATTCCCCCAATTATTAACATACAGAAATATGGGGCCGTATTACACATACAGCGCATCTTCCTTGATTGCGCCGCGCGCACCTTTTATAAAGTGCGCCCGGCGCAATCAAGGAAAATGCGCTGTATTAGGGTGAATGCTCTGCCCCAAGGGCAGCCACAAACTCGAGCTGCTCTGGGGGCAGCACATTCCTATGAAAAACAGAGCGGCTGCTTTGAAGCCGCTCTGTGTTTTTACAGTGCAGGCGGCAACCTGCCTGCACTCTGAAGGGGGATTAGAGACCCCCTCCCGACATTCACTTGCAGCCGGGTGCAGTGAGTGACTGCACCCGTCCATTGGACCACCTTTCCCCCTCCAGAGGTCTGTAATCAGGGGGCGCACTGACAGTGTGCCCCCTTTTAGGTGGCACACTGTCAGTGTGCCTCTTGAGAGCTTCTTTGCCTCTGTGCCTGCTTCTATAATATGCCCTCTGAAGATATCGCTGGAGCTTTATGTGCGCCAGTGCTATCGGTATTACAGAAGGGACCGCACAAGTGTCTGCAGCCTCTTCTGTAATACCAAAGTGCCCCGGGGCGTCAAAGTGGGCGCAAACGCCCGTTGCGCCCCCTAGGCGCTTGTATAATATGGCCAATGGTATCATCCCTTCAACTTAGAAAGGGTCAGCAATTCAACTCATTCACAAACAGATGTCAAAATGTGATCCCATGAATTATCTCTTGATAGCATTACTAGAAAGGCTTATCACCAGGTTATTATTGAGTAACCTTGATGCTTTGGTACAGAAGAGCCAAAATTTCATCTTACTTATACTGGTTGCGGAAGACATTAGTCTGCAAGACAGTGTTATGACTGTGACAATACAAGCCAATAATGGCATAATCTCTAAGCATTCTCCTCTTTTTGTTTGTTTCATGGGTTACAGTCCACATTTCACAAAGCTGATCTGGTGCAACTGTGGTCCAAACTTTGAGCATGGGGCATTGATAACTCACTCTTGACCGTGATTATTGAACTTTCCAAGGAAGCCTGGCTGAGGATCAAGTCAAATGTTTAGATATTGTCATCAAATCCAATTGGAATCTAGAGACTATTGACTAGGCCAGGGATTCTTAACATGGGGTGGACAATGCCTATTTAGGGGGTCTGCAACTGTTTGGAAAATGAAATAATGTTAACAGATTAATAAAGTTTATGTATATAAATATAAATTGACGATTTAGCAACAGTTTGCAAATCTTGAAATTGGTGGCTCAAAAATTAAATTAGTATTCTTAACTTGATTCGTAGGCGCAGCGCATGTACAGCAAACTAGGTCGGAGTCCCCGGATCCCAGTAATAATTCACTAAGGATCCACAGAAGGATTAGAACAGCGACATGTTTTTGTTTGTAAATTTCACAAATAAAACTTATGATCTTCTCTAGGTCTTTATTCAAATTTGCATTATTCATTATTAACATCAAAATAGAACAAATGAAAGAGTAACAATATTTTGAATTATCAATTGATAGCAAATTGAATTGGAAGTCTAATTTTGCCTCTTTCTCTGAAAGTTAAGTGTCGTGGTCATTTTGAAATTATTGAGGTTGATCTATGAAGGCAGGGAATTAGGCGAGGCACTTACAGCATTTATAGGCATATTGCATCTGGTTGCATTATATGGGTGAGTAATAATCTGCAGAAAAGTAAATTGGGAAACTTGATTTATCTTTATTAAATGAATAGACAACTACTGAGCCTGAGTCCTTTGACCCTTCGAGGTAGAGTGCATTTAGAACTAGATTTAATCAACACTTGAACATAAATGCTTATTAGGATATTTAATGCCACATACTAATGCTGATGCAAATTATTTGAATACATTGACCAAGAAATTTCCACCACCTGTTATAACTTTAAATGTTTCAAGTATAGCATCCTCTTGTACTTTGTGCTGGAGAAGTATACATTTGCTTTGTGGAATAAGCTGCGTGAATTAACAAGAAACGGTTATTAATCTTGTTGAAGGAATCAATTTGGGAAGCATCTTTTATTGCAGATTCAATGGCACAATGTAGGAAGCTGGCTCTGTATATACTATACCAAAGTAAGGTATAGTGTGCACAGAGTCCAGTGGCTCCCCAGAGGCTTACAGAGGCTTAAGTAGATAATACTAAAAGCTCTATTTGTGGTAGTGTGGTCGAGCAGCAAGTCTTATCAGAGGGCAGTGTTAAGCATTTGTTGTAGAAACTCAGGCAAGAAATGATTACACAAACTCAAAGGCTGGAACCAATATCAATTGTTATCTATAAAATATTATAACTTAGCTATTTTATTTTAGAACCAAGAGGAACTCAGCTGAAGGTAAGTAACAGTTTTAAGAGCAGTAATACTTTTCAAGATGCAGTAGGAATTGTTTTGCAAGGCAGTAAAAATGCTTTACAGTATTAGAAATACATTTGTATTGTCAATTGGAAACAGTAGAACTTAGCAATGGTAAAAGATAGACATTTGAATGCAATAGGAGAAATGCAATGCAATCCTATAGAAGGAAAACAGTTATATGCATTAACAGGTAAGTGCACAACTTACTAGTCCAGTCTTCAGGGGTTTAGACCAACACTAGGCAATGTTCAGTTTAAGGTAGGTACTGCACCACCAGCGGCACTGGGCGGCTGGGTGCAGAGGTCACTGCGCCCAATGTTAGTCAATGGAGACTGGGGGCACCCAGAAGAGGTGATTGTTGCAGGTAAGTGTCTGCAGTTTCAGGGCACAGGCTCCAGGGGGTACAACAAGCACCTGCTGGGGGGGCCACAAGGCAGCACCAAAGCTAAACCACCAGCAGCAGAGGGGCCACCGGGTGTAAATCATCGTCAGGTGCCCAATGCAAATGATTAAAGGATCTCGGTCACACAAAGAGGCTGCAGGCTCGGACAGGAGACTGGATGAAGGTGACCACTGGCTGGACAGTTAATTTGGGATGCAGGGTAAGGTCTGGGCACAGTCGGTTGGGCTCCCCAAGGTCGGGGGCTGAGGATGCAGGTATGCCTTTTGGTGTTGGATTTTCTTTACCAGAGCCGGTCGCAGTCAGAGGTTGCAGGCGACTTCGTGGGGTCCAGGAGAGGTCAGTCACCGATGGAGTCAAGGTCTGGATCGCTGGGGACACTTACCGGGCAGGTGAGCCACTCAGACTCCAGCCGGGGACGTTGGGTGCAGAGTGGGCTGAGGTCGCGGATCCGCCTGGATCCGGAGTCCTTAAAGTTGGAGTTTTCTGGACAGGTTGCTGTCCTTGGGAGATCTGGTCTTTGTTGAAGAGTGGCAGTCTTCCTGGTGTTCTTGCAAGTCGCTAGCCACATGACAGGCATTGTCTTCTTCGCAGGCTCTTCAAACTGGAGACAGGCCGGTAGGACTTAGGCTAAGTCAGTCGTCGTCTTCAAGCTTTGCTGCACGGCGTCTTCTTCATCCTTCTTCATAGGTTGTAGGAATCTGAGGATCAAGGTTCAGGGGTGCCCCTAAATACTGAATTTAGGGGTGCTACTGGTACTGGCAGATGGTAGCCAATGGGCTACTTGCCTTTAGGGTGACTACACCCTTTGAATGTGCCCTCCCTTTGGGGTGGGGGCATCCCTTAACCTGATTGGGTAGAATCCTTCCATTCAAGATGGAGGATTTCCTAAGGAGGGGGTCACCTTGGTCCAGATCACCCTAGGGGTGGTCCTGGCAGAGAGGGTACACACCTCTCCTGGCTAATAATTTTCCTGCCACCTTGCCGCCAAAAGTGGGGCTTGGTCAAGGGGGCGGGCATCTCCACTAGCTGGAGAGGCCCTGGTCAGCATAACAAAGGGCAGGAAGCCTTTGAGTCTCACCGCCCCGAATGCTGCTCCTGCTTAGGGGTAGGTGAGAAGCACCTCCACCCCAAGCAGGCTTTGTTCCTGACCCACAAGAGCACAAGGTCTCCAACCTCAGGGGGTCAGAAACATGTTTGTGTGTGATAGACTGGTGCAGACCAATCAGCTGCACACTAGAGAGTTGGTTGTTTTTCAGGGGGCATCTCTGAGTGCATTTTGTAATAAATCCAACACTGGCATCAATGTGGGTTTATTATGCTGAGAAGTTTGATACCAAACTCCTTAGCATTCAGTAAAGCCATCATGGAGCTGTGGAGTTCGTAATGACAAACTCCCAGCCCATGTACTCAATATGGCTCCACTGCACTTACAATGTCTGTGAATGGACACAGACACTGTAGGGGCACATTGCTCATGCAGCTATGCCCTCACCTGTGGCATAGTACACCCTGCCTTAGGGCTGTGAGGCCTGCTAGAGGGGTGACTTACCTATGCCACAGGCAGTGTTAGGTAGGCATGGCACACAGGGATGTGTACCATGTCGACTTTTAAGTTTTGTCTGCACCAAAGCACACAGTCTGCAATGGCAGTGTGTATGTGTTAGGTGAGGGGTCTCTGAGGGTGGCACAATACATGCTGCAGCCCTTATAGATCTTTTCTGGTCACAAGGTCCTTGGTATCAGTGGTACCTTTTACCAGGGACTTACATGTTGGCCAGAGGTGTGTCAATTGTGCAAACAAAGGTACAGTTTTGGGGAAGAACACAGGTACTGGGGCCTGGTTAGCAGGGACCCAGTACAGACTCAGTCAAAGTTGCATCAGATACCAGGCAAAAAGTGTGTGGGGGGTACTGCAACAGAACTCCATTTTCCTACACATAAGCATTACATTATTTTGCACATTACACATTTGAAAGCTTTAGTATATAGTACTTAAACTCACGAAAAAGCAAAAATCAAGACCAATACATTCTGATTTTTCAATTCAAGGGAGAAAGGATTGCTGACTAAAAAAAAGATTATAACTGTCGGTAAACATATTTACGTATCATGCCTGCACTTTACCATATTCTCATTAAATGCTTACTTTTTATTATTAGCTAAAACTGGTCATAGAACTATTTAGGGCCTGATTACGAGTCTGGCGGTCTGAGGACAGCCAGACTCACTGGGGAGCGGCAGTGGAGGAGTGGCGGTGGCGATCCAGCCATGGCCGCACCAGCGGTCCAACCGCTGTATTCCAACTTTGGCGGTCGGACTGCCATTGCACCCCCACAACATACAGGGAACCACGTTCTCTGGCAGTGGTGCGGTGGTGTGAAGCCGCAATATGCTTGGCAGGGCTGCTGCGGCCTCGCCAAGCATATTACGAGTTTCTTCACTGGCAGCAGGCTCATGGGGGTGTTGACGTCATTAAACTGCTGGCGGTGAGGAAACTAAGGGGGCCCCCCTGTCTGCATGCACGCCAATTCCTGCAAGGCAGTGACTTAACAGTCCATGCCATGCAGGAGCTTGCTTTGGTATTCCCATTGCGGTGCCTTTTTCATAGGCACCGCCGTGGGAACTCCAAAGGACCGCCTGCCATACCAGGAGAAAACTACTAATCTGCCAGGCGGCCGGCGGTCGACTTGGGCGGTGGCATGCCACCCCGCTCCCACACCGCACAAAGTCCTAATCAGCCCCTTAATCTGATGTTTCAATGGAGCAATAAACAAATGAACACTAGAGTAAAAACTTAATTAAAATAATTTTTACCTCACTTTGATTACCTAGAAACAAAATCTGTATAATCAAGTAAAGTGGGAAATTTATGTCGAAATTTAGAAGGTGTGTGCGGGAATAAACAGGGATGAAAGGGGCTACTGGACCTCATCTATCAGTCTTAACCATGCAATGCCATTGCCACAAAGTCTTCACAACTCATGTGTCTTTTACCACGCATGCCCTTACCATGCATATACCATTACCACGCATGTCTTTACCTCGCATGCCTTCACTATGCATAATGGTAAGTATAAGTAAGTAGTGGGTAAGTATGTTAAGTGTTTTAAAAAGTAGAATTTTTTATAAGTTATTTATTAGCTGAATTAAAAAAATTATATATACTAATTACAAAATATGTAACCGACCGACCTTCATCAGAGCGCTCCGACCGCTGCTTGACGATGCGGTCGGTTGGACAGCATCGGTTGGAGAGACCGACCGACTCTTCTGATGTGCTCAAGGAAGCCGTTGGTCGGATCATATTCCCTACAATAGGGGCAGTGCCTGCGCAGGCACCGCCGTAGGGATTACGATGTCCCTTTCTGACAGACTTTCCATGGCGGTCTGACCGATATGGAAAGGCCGTCGGAAGGGGACTTTGGGGGCCCCTAGCAAGGCCCCCGTCCCCCGTGGGCATCCGCTATGAGGCCTAAGGTGCCCCCCAAAACATCCATACCACGTGTGTCAGGCACCACATGGTGCCTGGCACACAGTGCATGGATGGTTAAAAACATCCCTTTTTCCATTGCGGCTTGTGCTGTGGCCCTTTTCGGGCCGCAGCACAAGCCGCAATAGAAAAACCATTATTCTGACCGCCTACACGACGGTTGTATCATAATTTGGCGGGTGGGACTACTTGTCGGTCGGTCCCAATCCCGCTGCGATGGTGGTCGGACACTCGTCCGACCGCCCATAATTATATTCTAATTATATATTACTTTAAAAATAGTTCTATGGGGTGGGATGTCAAGGACACAGGGGCTATGGGTGGGGAAGTGAATTAATACTCCGGTAATAATTTATTGTTCAAATTGCTAGAGTGTTCATTAAAAAAAAAAATTAAATGTATATTTCATTTATTAATATTAGATTATTATAGTATAAATTTAATTTACAAATGTATTATTACGACTGGGATGTTAGGTATACAGGGCTATGGATCGGGAAGTAGATTAATAATCAGGTACTAATTTAATTGAAAAAGTATTAATTTATAGTAAATATACAAATTAAATATTTAAAAAATATATAATATATATTATTTAATTTTGACAAATTATTTTTAGGTGCAGAATGTTAGGCATACAGAGACTATGGTTTGGGATGTTTAATAATACTCAGGTACTAATTAAGTTTTTACAGCATTATATAAATTATTTATTTAAAATAAATAATACATTAATACATTTTAAATAATTTTTCAATAATATTTTTAGTAGTGGGATATTAAGGATACTGGAGAAATGGGTGGGGAAGTGTTTTAATACCCAGGTATTCATTTACTTTTTTTAATTACTTTTTTAGAGTATTAATTTAAAGAAAAAATATATTTCATATATTAGTATTGGATTATATGTTAATTTCATTTACAAATTAAGTAATAGGTGCAGGATGTTAGGAATACAGGGAGTATGGGTGGGTAAGCATACTAAAACCCAGGTGCTAATTTAATTGTAAGAGTATTAATTTATAATAAATATAACAAAATAATTTTCAAAAAATGAATAATAGATTAAAATGTTTAATTTCATTTTGAAAAATAATTGTTAGGAATGGGATCTTAGGGATACAGGGGCTAAGGGTGGGGAAGTGTATTAATACTCAGGTGAGATTTTAAATGTTAGAGTAAGGGACATAGGGGCTATGGGTGGGAAAGTGTATTGATACTCAGGTATTTAAATAAATACTCACTTAATACTATAAATTTCTTGGAGTATATTTTCTAAAAATAAAATTATTTCTGTAATATAATTTTAAACATCTAGATTTTTAAGAAAATATAAAATATTCTTTATATAAGAAAAATTTATAAAGGAAGAAACGTGATAAAACTAAGTTAAATGTTGTTTTAAAAGAAAATAAATAATTTTTGTTTTTAAATATTTATTTAGTTTAAAAAAACAAATTTTAATATACAGTATATATTTAAAAAAATGTTAAGCATTAAGACATTATTTAATAATTTATATATTTTTTAACTTTTTAAAAAACATTTTCCCACACTTTTCATTACATTCCAATGGAACAAAATGTCCTTTATTTATTTCTTTGTTTTCAGGTTGACGTCCGCAGTTTTGCATCTTTTTCTACAGTCAGTGGAGCATCGTAGTCAAGATCGGAGGTAACACTTGGGGGGAGTTGGAATAGTAAATCTTCCCCCCCCCCAGTCACTGTACAGAACCTTGTCCTGAGGTTACACTTGGCATATTTAGAACAGTAAATCTGGCCCCCTCTCCAGTCAGTGTATAGCACCTTCCCTGAGATAACGGTTGCCGGAGGTAGAAAAGTACATTTGCCCCCCTAGTCACTGTCTGGCACCATCCCTGAGGTAACACTTCACGGAGTAGGAATAGAAAATCTGGCCACACCCCCTCCCCACCCCCGTCACTGTCCAGCTTCTTTCCTTGAGTACACAGCGATTTGGGGGGGAAAAAACAATAGAAAATTAGACTGTATTCATTATTCTGCATGTTTTCCATTTTGGTATTAAAAATTACATTTTATAATTTATTTTACCTTACATATTTCACAAATTCGAACTGGTTGATAGATTCAATTAATCTTGAGATTGTAATATCCCGCTGAAAGCAATGTCTGATTTTTTTTTCTTTAATTATATTAAAATGTATTTGCTGTAATATGTTCATTCATTTTAACACTTATTACATTTTTTTACTTATATCTACTGTGATAGATAGATGGCACTGTTTCAAATAGTGTCTCTGTAGTAGTCTTGCTCTCTCCTGTGCGTTTTGTCACTTCAGAAGGCAGTGCACCACTGACACAAAATGGTGGGTGCCTGTTATATGCTTAGTGAGGGTTAACTATCATTTTCAGTAAAATAACTGCTGTAATTTGCATTTTTATGTGATAGAATATGACAAAAATTATAATTATTTTGTAAGTGTTTTTTGACATGTTTCTCAGAGACTTTGTTCACCATCTTGGTTGGGGATAGAGTTACATGTTGTGTAGAAATGGAAAATATATTACTTTCATATCTGCACTGTGTTTTTTTTGGTTAAATCATTTGTGTACTGTTGTGATGTGTTGCGTTGTTTTGTGTTGGGCTCTGTTGCATACATATGCGCTAACCAGCAGCACTTTTTATGTTGGTAAACACATTTTTTTTTATATTTAAATGTATTTGGCAAAATATATATAACTTTTTGTTCTTTTTTCTACAATTAATTGTAATTTTTTCTATTTAAAAAAAGCATGGTAAAGGTTTACGCGGTAAAGGTATGATGGGTAAAGGTTACTTTAATGTAATCCTATGTATGTCTATGGTAAAGAAATGTGTGGTAAAGGTATATGCGTTGTCAAGATTGCGTGGTAAAGGCATGGATGGAATAGGCATGCATTGTTCGGTGTATACATCCATCATAAAATGGCTCCTCAAACTGTGCCAAGGACAACCCTTCCCGCACCTGACTCTCAGGTTAGTGCCGGCAAACATTCAAAGCTTCTCAGGGAGGTAGTGTGGAGTGCAAGAAGTCAGAACTCCACAGTCAACCAACAGACACAGTAATGTATATTCCAGCCCTGTGCTTATCTTTTAGTTAAAAAAAAATACTTTAATCTCACAGCACAATTAAATATTGCACAGTTCAATAGGAATTTCAATTACAGGGTTGTAATCTCCGGCTTCAGTAATGCACTAAACCACTCTTCATGTAGACTCTCTCCCTAATATAGGAGATTTTTACTTACTACAGTGCCAGGTATACTGTGCGCATATGCATTGATTAGGCACAGGTGCAGATTACTTCAAGTTACCCCACTGATTAAGTGTGCACCTCAGTTCATGTCTTTTACCCCTTGCTTTCACTCAGACATAAAGGACCTCATTCCGATGTCGGTCGGACCACAACCGACAGCTTGTTGGTTGCGGTCCGACTGACATCTGCTGCTGCGGTCCGACCGCGGCATTACAATGCATGCAGTCGGAGGCAGCAGGCATAGGGACCATCCGACGCTTTCCGACCGGCTCAAGGAGCCTGTTGGACCGTTGTAGAGACAGTAATCCCTACAGTAGAGGCGGGGCCTGCTCAGGCACCGCCATAGAGATTACAATGTCCCTTTCTGCCTTCTCTTTCATGGCGGTTCGCACGTCATGAAAAGGCAGGTGGAAAGTGATTTTGGGGGCCCCTAGCAGTGCCCCCTTCCCCTCTGAGCCTCTGCTGTGGTGCCTTGGGGGCACCTATGGTGCCACCCCTGAACATCCCTGCACCATTTGGCAGGCACTGCATGGTGCCTGCCACACGGTGCAGAGATGTTTTAAAAGTGTATATTTTCTATTGTAGCTTGTATTGCAGCCTACAGCACAAGCCGCAATAGGAAATATACACTTTGCGACCACCGTGAAAGCGGTCGGATTGTAATAATGGCAGCAGGACAACTGACTCCTTGTCAGCGATCCTGTTTCCGATCGTCCGACCGACATCGTAATGACCCCCAAAGTCTTAAGCCTACTTTGCAGACTCTTCTGCATGCCCTGGTCTCTTTTTCTGATTGCAGCCTATCCCCACTTTTAACTGTGGATTAGCGTTGCATTTCTAGCAGTGGTTATGGTTCGCATACCGCACCTTGCAGTGGGGGTTTCAATTCTGCTGGAGCCACAGCACTGAACTCGCTTTGGAACAGGCACCTCTGGATGGAGGCAGAGCAGCTGGCCTGTGCAGCGGTACCCATCTTTGGCAGTGGCAGCCTCTCTGGCTGGATACAGACATAGGTTCAGGTGTTTCAGTTGCAGCCTCTGGGCTGACTCGTGCACAGTGTAGTGTCAGCAGTTGTAGCATCCAGGCTGATCAAGTTTTTCCGTTTCAGCAGCAACATGGCTACTCTTCTTGATGTTGGCACTGGCAGCACCAGTCAATTGAGCTCAAGGTGGATTGCCAGATAACACAGTGATACGTGTTCTTTCAAAGTATTAGCTCAATTCACAAGGGAACCATTCAGAGAGGTCAGGGGACTCCTTCATAGCACTGTTTGCTCATGCACTGTCTCTCTGTCACAGTCCACTTTTTCTAGGTGTTCCTCAAGCCTGGAATATGCTGGGTTTCTCTTCCTGGACAGTCACTCCTCCTGTAGGGCCAAGCAAACTCCTTCACTCCACCAGCAGGTAGGCAGGCTTTTAGGCATTTATGCAGACCCTCAACTCTTCCAGCAGAAAGTACGGACTTCAGGTGATATCACCTCACCTATGGGAGATTGGTTGTCAGGCAGACGTAAGCCATGGTCACAGAGCAGCTCTTCAAGTACTCTGATGAGTGCTCCTTTCCTTAGTTAAGAACTTGGAATGGGAACCAAGTGGGGCAGTTTGGATCCTACTTTTATACACATTTTTCAGACAGCAGATCTGGATCTACTGTCTCAGGTTTCAGAGCTGTTTGTTTTGGTGACAGCTCTCACAGCAGGTAGCAAAGAGGTTAGCTCCAAGAAGTATCCAAAACATGGGTACAAGGAAGTGTGAGACCACTGCACCTGGTGTCAAAATTAGGAGTGGGTGGTAAACTCCGCTCCACCGGCGGAGTTCACAGAGTTTTACCCACTCTGCGCTCCGCTTGGAGCAAGGAGTTTGGCAAAAACTCTGCATTTCAACATGTGGTGGAGATTACCGACCACTACTGGAATCTGACCCTCTATAAGTCAACTCGACGAAGGTAACACGGAGGTTTAAATTAACAATTGTCTGTTTTTAAAAAGCTGGTCATTCATCACTAGCCACAAGGAGTGGAAAGGGCAAAGAATTCCTTCAGGCTCTGTAAACATCTCTTCATCTTCACGGAGCCTGCTCCGCAGAGCGCATTCTTCGAACAATTTCTAAATGCTCTGTTAAAAATTACGATGGAGGAGACAGTCTATCTGCTGGCGAAGCGAGGGGCACAGGAGCGCAACATGGTGAATGGTCACCATTAGGCAGGGCAGGAGATTTAGAGACGTAATCAGGAGCACATTTATGATTAGTCTCCAAGACAGCTGCAGTCTGCGATCCTCATTAGGAAAAAGCTATGCTGGTATTACCGTATTTTACATTTAAAATACTCATTCTGTTCTATTTTTTATTTTGGGAGGAGGTGTGATTTGGGGTAAATGTTTAACTCCTGCATGCTCTTGACTAAAATGTGAGATTCTGGGTTAACCACTTAATTTGCTGCTAGCTAATTCAGCATTTGCTTATATGTCATCTCATTTAAAGTTAGCACCTCATTGCCATAGCTAATGTATTCTGACAAACAACATGGCTGACATTGTGAGGATCCTGCTGCTGGCAAAGTTAGCACTCTGGCTGTTCTCTGGAGCTCTCTGATGGGAGCTGTCACATTTTGTTTTGTCCGCTGTCTTTGTCTAAGGTACGCGTCATTGCCTGTTTGGTGTGTCAGGGCTCTACGCATGCTCGGCTTGGAGGCCCAAGCGGATTGTTGTGAGTCTGGTTCTCAGAGATTTTGGGGGGCCGAAATTAACGGGATAGTGTGCAGAAAAAGTGGGTGGTGGTTTTGAGCGTAGCAAGGACCCAGCCAGGGTAGCGTGCATAAGGCGAACTTGCAGAGAAGGGGCGTATTGTTGTATATCTGGTAAATCTAGGTATATGCAGTGAGAGAGGGCAACAAAGGATATCTTGGGTACAGTGCAGCAGAACTCAGTGGAATGCAAGGGATTTTTTCTGTAACTCCGTGGAATTCTGTGGAGTGAAACTCCACAAATTCTGCCCACCCCTAGTCATCAGCCTTCCTGAAACAGCAATCAGAGGCAGACCAAATGAAAAGCCCTGCCTATAAACTTCCTCACCTTGAACAACAGAAATTGCAGTCTGGCTCCTCACCCTTACCATTTACTAAATGGCAGAAGTAATCATCAGCCTTTTGCTGCAAGATCTTCAATGAATTTCTAAACAGAGCCCTGCGTCCAGCCTCCTCCACTGCAGAGTCTGTATTTCCATTCTCAAGCTACAGGAATACAGGCAATAAACTTCCACTGTTTGGAGAGGCATCCTCATCCTCCATTTTCTGCAATACTTAACCAGCAGCATCCAAATTAGATTCCACTGGTCCCAGTACTCAGGCTTAAACTAGTAGTCCTACTACAATACATGTGCTAAATACTCACTGCGCATAGACACACTGGGCATGCATAGGGTATGTCAGCATAACATTGTGTGGATTAGCATAGAAGTGTAACTTTACATGAGAGGAGTTCATGGCCCTACTCTCCACGACACAGAGAAAAATGTTTAGTCACACTTATGATTCCCAAAAAGTCAACATGGTGACACCACTACTTTATGTGTCTCACCAAGATGAACAGTAGTCCGATGCCCACTCTAAGGCACAGTTTGTGAGCCCCTTTAGGTGACAGAACAGGTTCTGGACCTTGCATTACAAAGTACACATCTAGGCTTCTTTGCACGTGCTAGGTCCAAACAAAATGTCAGGATTCCAGTTTTATAGGTAGGTGGGAATGCTGGGCAAGGGTACATGTCTGTTTACCATGCTGAAGACAATACTTTCTCAATATATGTTTTCATTGTAATGACTTTATATCTAAAGAATAATGTTTACTACTAGTAGTGATGATGATATAAATAAGTATACATTCTCATAAGACCTGTCCCAATCATATTTCCTAAAAATGGAATGGAGTGCTGCTTTGACTGTCAATGACTAGCTTTGATTTCCATTTCCCTATTATCTTTATTTTCACTTGTTAAAAACTTAAACTCCACTCAGGTACAACCAACTAGATGGCTGGAAGGGAAATCTAAAGATGACATCGAGCATAAGACACAGCTGCATCTTAATGTTACAAAGAAGTCTCCTTACAGAGAAGCCCCAATCAACTATCACCTTGACCACAAAACATTTTTACAACACATTCTTTAGCAAACTCGTTTTGCTACAAGCTTTGGCAAATCCAGTCGGTCTGGTGTTTTGGTAGCAGAACTCTGTAGCAGTAGATGGATGGATTTATATGTGTTGCTCCGAGCTGTCCTAGAAAGAAAGTCCCATGATCAAGTAGGGGAGAGGATGTGGTCCGTCGGCTAGATTGCCGACTTTGGTGCTGGAAACCAAGGTTCGAGCCTCGGGTCGCGTCAACATCCTGTGATTCTGGGCAGATCACTTAATCTCCCCTCCCTGAATGTGTAACGTAACCGGTGCTCATGTAAAGCGCTCCAATACCTTCGGGTCGAGTTTGCGCTATATAAATCTCCATAAAAAAAAAAAAACAAGTAGCATCTTTGGGTACAAGAATATATGCAAGATGGGAATGCTGTCATGTCAGCAAAGTAAGTACCATCAAAGAATAAACTCTTGCTCTCAATTAGAAATTCAGAAACTACAGCATCATATCTCAGCAGCAGTCTAACACAAACTAGTTGAAGAGACATCACCAAGGCATGATGGGAACAGAAATGGGACAATTTAGCCATCCTTGAAATGTCACGGGCTCGACAGATAGCCTATCTAAGCACTGGCAGCACATGAAAAATGCAGAGAAGCCAGTGGCTGGAGGATCATCATCCAAAGCCCACGCTCAACCACTGATTGTGCTTTTTTTTAAAGAACTGATAATATGAAGTCTATTAGGAAACAAATGCTGACTGTAGACAGACCTAACAAGGTTAACCTTGTCCATTGACCGCTAGTGCAAGAATCAGAGCACGTCATCTGTGTGTTTTCTTTGCTTTAATTATTTTGGTTTTGTTTTTATTTTAATGAAACTGCAGTCTTTTGATGCCACTGAAGGCAAGCGACCTCACTAATTCAATAAAGCAGACATACCATGTGGCATTGGGGCAAGTATTCAGGTTACAATTATGACAAAAATGGCAACTAAAGGGGTAGAAGTACAAGTGTCACTGGGGATCATGTGAAACAGGGATTCATGTAACACATGGAACTCCCATGTCATGTATTATGCTTCATGAAATAGAACCCTTTCACATACTTCATGTAACAGAGTCCATTAACACATTACATATGTGGAAGCAGAAATGGGATATATGCATGTTGGGCTCTTTTCAAGATAAGGGAGAAGTTGAAGAGACATGCATACAGTTTTCAGGGGTGCTTAACAACATTGGGCCTCATTTGGATGTCGGTCGGAAAGGCTTTTTGACCGACATCCATGATTTAAACTCTGACCGCCTTATTATTACAAAGAATGCGGTCGGAGTTTAAACTGGCCGGTCAATCCGACTGACTTCCGACAGGCTCAAGGAGCCCGTCAGCCAGTTGGAAACCGATCGTAAACCCTTACGGACGGCGTTTCCGCCATCAGGATTATGATGTCGGTTTCTGACAGGCTTTCCATGTCGGGCTTTCCGACATCGAAAGCCTTTCGGAAAGTGACTTTGGGGACCCCCAGCAGGGCCCCCTTCTCCGGCCTACGGTTGTGGGCCGGGGCACCTATGATGCCCCCCTGTAAATCCCTGCACCGTGTGGCAGGCACCATGAGGTGCCTGCCACACGGTGCAGGGATTTACAGTAACTCCCATTTCTGTATGGGAGCTAGTACTGCGGACGGTTTACGATTGCTGCACAAGCTCCCATCGGGAAATGGGAGTTTGCGACCGCACCATGTGTGGTCGCATCGTAATTGCGGTTTCGGACCGCCGACTTGAGGCCGGTCGGTTCCGAAACCACAGTGATGTCGGTCGGAGGCAACTCCGACTGACATCATAATCAGGTCCATTATGTATTCATGTTTTCTGTTCCTTCACTGGTTTTATTCATTCAAAGAAAGACTTATTGTTAAAGGTTTCCTATTTTTTTGACCATCCCCGAATGACATTAGCATAGAGGGTGTTGAATAATTATTTAACAGAATTGGAATGGTGCGTATGAGCACCATCCCAATTTAACATGTTGAAATTTAGAAAAGCTCTGAAGACCTGGTTGTTCCCAAAACAATAAGTGCCTGCTATTGATGTCACCATTCCCTGCTTCCCCTACCTGGACAATAGTCGCCGCAGCGCCAGGATACCAGTCTGTTCACAGTGTGCTCTACAAATACTATAAACAAAATTGTGTTATGATTTGCTAAAGAAATTATACTATTGCTCACACCATGATGAAATGGCTAAAATTGCTCATATTCTATGCAAGAATTGTGTATAAAAACCCCTTGATTTTGGGAGTGAGCAAGATTTCAGGAGACTTTCCTATTCTACTAGGGATGCTGCAGGACTATTTACTGAATTTGCTGCTGATCTAGGACTTTGAATAATTTCTGACTCTTACATACTCTCTATAACTCACTTCTGAAAGCCTTCATGCATTATTCTGTATTGTTTATTTTGAACTTTGTGATAAACCCCATTTAACTATTGTTGATCTAGAACTCAGTTATCGAGTGGGCTCCACTATTTTAAAAAAAATCGTTATACTCTTCCAATTTGATGGTTGGGGAGGTGCCTTGACATGGGGACACATTGTGGCTTAACACCGTCTCTGAACCAATATTCTGCAGGAGAACTGAATGAGGTAAATTTTGGGGTACAGTTTTGCTCTCACATGGGCATTTGTGTTAACAATTTTGCGCTGAGCCATGGGCCCTTTCACATGGTAAGTACATAGGTGAAATGCTCCATGTCTCTTTGCGCATCACGAGCGCCGATGCACAACGTGAGTAAACCACTGTAGTTTATGAAGGAGTTTGCTCTTGTGCTCTAATAGGTGGTGCACTTGTGTTTTTTAGCGCTCGCCTAGGCAGCGCATGCTGTGTCTCTTCGAGACATGCTGTATCTGGACTATGGGCTTTAAGCACCACCCATCTTTCAATTTGGCTCCTTTTACTGACCTTTGTAAAAAGCTGCTTTTCATTGGCTAATATGGTCAGTAGTCCCTCCTTTTTTGCTTATGTAACCTCCCATGAGGACTGCCCCCATTGCATGTGGTGTTACTTGGCAAGAACAAAAGTATGCAGTTCCTAAGAAGGGCGTGGAAGGGGAAATGGATGTGGGGTGTTCCTAGCCTGGAATGGAAACTATAGATGGAATAGCTCTAATAAGGAGCAAGGGCTCTTACACACCCCAAAGGGTGTCATGCTTCATCATAGGGCAGCTCCTCGTTGGGCCGGCGCTGCAATGCCCAACGGGGGGCTCTTTGCCGGAGGTCTTCTCTGGTTGCCGACATGAAGCTAAAGAGTGATGTGGGGGCGTATGTGTAGTGAGTGGAAGGGGGAAACAAAAAGTGTGAGTTAAAAATAGCTAGGGGATTCCAAAACCAATTTTATTCACTGGATTCCTCTGCTACCAATAAAAACAACCGACTATCAAAGTCGTGACTGGCAAGGAAAATTATACCTGCTGCAGCCCAGAGTGATATGTGTAGGGTGGAGATGGTTGACATGTTTCATGCCCTAAATCGTCCAATAGGATCTATGGCATTTCTTTAGAACCAGGGGATCCTCATCTACTCTAAAAGGGACGGTCAAGGATGAGAAGAGAGAGATCATGTCCCATGTAATCTGGACTCGTATCGTAGTCCTGTGTGAAAGTGAAAGTGTAAAAAATAATAGTGTCCCTCTGAAGAACACCTAGAAGGGGATGTAGATACGACCCCAACCGTGACGTTGACGCTACTAGCTCTTTGCGAGGGAAGAACGACTCAGAACGAGGTCCTCCACGGCGTGAGACCTACCCACATGTGTACGTCAGTGGTGTTACTTGTCATGTTATTTATTACTGTCTGAGCACTTTTTGCTTGTTTAGTCTCAGGAACTCGCTCGTGCCCATGCTTGCTCCCTCTCCTGGTTATTCTGAACAGCTGCTCTTCATATTTGCTAACGCTCGCTCCCCATCCTTGGCTGCAGCTGCCTCCTCCTCCATCCTGCTGTTTGTTTTCTATTAACAGAGAGCACTCGCGGCTCGCCGCAATGTCGTGCTTTATCTTTAAATATGGTGGCAGCACCTTTTTTTCTTATTTACTACGCATGGCCACTTATGTGGATGCTTGAGCGGCTGCTTTATATTAACATAAAGACCTCGCGGCATGCTGCAATGTCGTGTTTTTTCTTTAAATATGGTAGCAGATCATTTTTTTTATTTACTACAGACGGGCACTTATATGGGTGCGTGTGCGGCCATGCACCATTTATCAGCACAGCGCCCACCACGCTTCATGTTCCATGAAGCTCAGCTGCCGTGAAGCAAGCGCCAAGTTGGTAAAACAATGCACGTCGCTGCTGCTCCAACAGCCCTATAAATCTTTCCTTTAAACATGTCCACTGTGATGCGCTTTTTCTGTTTGCAGTTACGTGTGGGTTGTGAAGGAAGCACCTCAGGCTCCAAGCCGTTTCTTAGCTATTCCATATGAATATGCACTACACTATTTAACAATGGCGGTGACTGATTGTTCTTTAACATTAAGGGCCCAATTAAGAGTCTGGCGGTCCAAGGACCGCTAGACTCCTGGTGGCGGATCCAGCCACCGCCACACTGGCGGTCCAATCGCCCCATTATGAGTTGGGCGGTTGGATCGCCCTGGGACTGCTGCCAGAGAACCGCCGTTCCCTGGAGTTGGCGTGGCGGTCAGAGGCTGCAATATGTTTGGCAGGACCGTCGTGGTCCCGCCAAGCATATTGCGAGTTTCCTCTCCTCCAGGGTTTCCATGGCCGTTCTTCCTCCATGTAATCCTTGGCGGGGGCTCTAGAGGGCCCCCTGTGCCTCCTCCTTTTTGTGCATGCACACAGGGGGGCAAGCAGAAATGTTCCTGCACAGTATGGGCTTTCGAATCCATGCCATGCAGGAACCTTGTGAGGCATTCCCATTGCGGTTCCTTTTTCAAAGGCACCGCTGCCTTTAAAAGAGGCACTGCCGGGGGCGTGGCCAGCAGCCGACGGGAATGGCCGCACACTAGCGCGGCTCCATAGCCCTCGCTAGTTTATCCGTCATATATCCTGCTGCAAAAGCATACAAACAGCGTTCATCTGTGGGGACCCCAGCCCTGATCCCCGGGGCGTCTTGATTTTACTGATTCCCGGCCTGAGGACGCACTAGGAGAGAGAACGGACCAGACTCGGGCGAGAGGCGTCGGGTCTAAAATGGCGGCGCAGTAAGGGGTTGAGAGCTGAGGATCCGAACCGGAGGCTCCACATGGCGGCTGCCCGGCCCGGAGGCCAAACGTGTGGGCGCAGAGGAAGATTGATCGAGGTGCTGCCCGGGAAAAGCAAGAAGACCGGGAGGACTGTATCCTGATCTCTCACGAGGCACGGAGAGACCCCTGCGGCAGCAAAGAAGCAGTGTGCCGCCTCGGCGGAAGACAAAGGATCCTGCGACCAGGTCCCAGCGCCGTAAATAAAGAGGACAGAAAACGGTGCACGCATGGGGAGCGGAGCGGGACTCCTCACACTGGCGAGACGGTGAGTGCTGCCATAGGCGCTGGACCGTATGTGGGGCCAACAGGGGAGCCCGTCACCTGTGAGACGCTCCGAATATTATCGGTGGAAGGCAGCAGACACGGCGGACGTGGGGCACCGGTGCACACCCGAGGGAGCGGGAACTGACTGCACGCAAGATTGAGGGTTGGAGACCGATGCTGGCGGCAGACCCTGGGTGTCACGGACAGTGGAGTGCTTCCCCCCCTTCCCATATTGAAAGGGGGGAGCTCTTAAGAGGCTCACCATCAAGCCTGACTGTATCGAGGAGGTGGGCCTGAGACCCTCATTCTCCTGGGGGGCACCCTCTCCAGGACAGACCTGTGGTATTAACGCGCTGGGGAGAGGGGGAGCCCCCCCACGGGTCGGACATCCTGCCAAGTGGACCCACTGCATAGCCCAAACCACAGTACTGGTTTTCTCTCCCCGGGCAACGAGTAGAGGCGAAGGGAAGAGGAAAATAGGAGGGCACCACCGAGCTAATAAACAGTGGCAGCTGTATACCCACCACATACGGTCCCAAAGTCTCCATTCTTGCTGACACGCGGGGGGACACGGACCAGGAAACCCGACAGGCCGCCGGAGGAAAGTGTCCCCTGGGCAGGCAGCGGGGACTACTGGAACTGTTCACCCACTGACTGTCTATCTAGGGATCAACAATGGCAGGAGCGAAGGGAAATAAAGTAGCGCTGCAAAATAAACTGGCTAAATTTGCATGGAACAATAACGGGGATGACCAAGACGCCACTCGCCCGGATGCTGTAGAGAAGACGCAACCACCCCAGTCGCAACAAGACCCGACGCTCCAAGACATTATGATGGCGATCACCGGGGTGCGCACCTCTCTGGAATCCCGCCTCGACTCGGTGAATATTGAGGTCTCCCTCATAAGGGCAGACCTTCGCAAAATGGACACTAGAGTTAAAGAAGTGGAAGATACCACAGCGGAACTCCATAAAGATACCGCTCTCCTCAAACAACAAGTGCTGCAATTGCAAGACAAGCAGACTAGAATGGAAGGGCAACTGGACGAATACAAAGAAAGAGCGAGGAGAAATAATGTGCGCAACCTTGGTGTTCCGGAACGCGCAGAAGGCCCCTCAGCGGACCTCTTTGTAGAGGACTTAATTTTAAAACATCTCCAACCTAAGAGACTCTCGAACTACTTCTCCATCGAACGGGCCCACGAGTTCCAGGGAGGAGACCCAAACCGGGAGCTCCCCCTCGTCCAATAATCGCAAGACTTTTCAACTTTCGAGATTGCGACGTTATACTTCAGGCGGCGCGGACTAACCCGCCGGTTAAACTGGACGACAGTGTGGTTTCTTTTTTCCCTGACTTTACCACAAAAGTTCAAAATTAACGGCGCAGCTTTTTGGCGGTCAAGAAGGCGTTGCGAGACAAAGAAGTACAATACGCCATGATCTTTCCAGCGAAACTTCGTATTGAGGCAGATGGTAAAGCATGGTTCTTCTCCTCACCCGAGGAAGCATGGGACTGGCTAGAGGGCTGGCGTCGCGTTGAGAAACCCCACAAAGAGAGACAGGTTGGACCACGAAATAATAAAGCAGACCAAGCCAGTGGACAGCGGAGTGATCCTGCCAACAAAGGGACTGATTCAACATCTCGAAGCTGAAACAAGTGCGCGCCTGACTACATCATGGACATTGCAAGCTACAGCTAAGTGACTCTAAAGGGGTAGTACCTATAAGATAATGCAGTGGCATAATTGTGTGGGTTGTTCGGTTTGGCACGCCACGGGGTGCACCCGCAGGGATGGGGGGATCGATAATAGTCGCATAACGGTTATGAATACAGGAGGGGACTGGGGTCATCCCACATATTCAAACTCATTTAAAACTGTTAGATTCAAGCGGGGGAGGGCTAAGGGCTGCGGACCAGGTACCTTTAAATGGAGGGAGGGGCGACAGGCACTCTGCCTTGTTGGGGAGCGGGTAGTTTAACATCCACTGGCAGGGGAGCAGGGAGGGGGGAGGATGGGATGGGGAGGGGGGGGGGATATGTTTTGTTTATGTGTTCAAGTCACAAGTTTGGAAGCACTGGAATCAACCATAGGTTATCACTCCATAGCAGGGGAGAAGGCAGTTAAGTTGTTATGTAGAGCTGTTCCGCCCGACTGCTGTTTACTGTTCACAGTCACGAAAGAAATAGTGATTAATGCAGGCCTTGCTCTATATGTTCAGTCCCTGAGCTCCTTTGAAACCCGTTTCACGGAATCATGGTGGGAGGAGCAACAGATACGTCGCTCTCCATCCTGACCTGGAATGTCCACGGAATGGGAGATAAAATAAAACGGGGTATTGTACTACAATATCTTAAACGACAAGCCCCGGATTTGGTCCTGTTACAAGAAACACACTTAGTGGGGAATAAGAGTAAAGCCTTGACGCGCTGGGGCTATAAACTTCTAAGTCATGCGGGGTATACCTCAGGGTCGAGGGGGACAGGAATCTTGGTCAAAAAAAGTCTAGCATTCACCCCGACACGAACATGGGCAGACCCCCAGGGTAGATTTGCAGTCCTAGAGGCAAGGTGGGAGGGACAGGCGCTAAATGTGATATCTGCATATCTTCCACCAGCGTTAGGTAAGGAGGCACTCGCACCTAGGCAAAATTATGGTAGATCTCCCGGTGGGCACTCTTATTCTGGGTGGAGATTTCAATCTGACCCTTGATGAACAACTAGATAGACAACCAGTACGTCCCCATGCCCGCCCAAACACACAGATGTCTGAATTCACGAAAGCGATGGGACTTACCGATGTCTGGCGATACTTTCACCCAGATCTAACCCACTTTACCTACTACTCGAGCGCCCACAAGAGTCTATCGCGTATAGATAACTTTTTGACGCACGTGACAGATATCGGAAACTTTCGAACCCCCCCGCGGTTTACCGCGAGGCATATCTGACCATTCACCGGTGTGGGTGGTGCTCACATACTATAATCAGAGACAGAAAAACACTATAAACATTAATCCCTGGTTGCTCAAAATTCCGGACATAAAGGAAAGCCTAGTAACCCAGTCGGAGCATTATTTTAATGAAAATGTAGGCTCGGTGGAATCGGCACAAACAATATGGGAGGCCTTTAAGACGGTACTGAAGGGGCAGGCACTGGCGCTCAAAGTGGGTTATAATAAAAAGCAACAAGAGCAATTAATACAGCTTGAGAGCGACCTACACCAGCTCGAAACAGACCATGCACAGTCACCCAGCGATACCACCGCCCACCACTTATCCCTCAAACAATTAGAATATAAAACCCTAGCTGCAGAAAAGGTGAGGGCCTGATTGCTCGACACACGGCACAGGCTCTATGAACTAGGAGATAGAGCTGGCAAAATGCTGGCATGGTAGGAAAGGAGAGAACAGGAAGAGCGATGGGTGCCTAGATTAACTATAAATAACGCGCAACATCTAACAGATCCACAAGCTATAGCGGATGCATTTGCAGACCATTTGGAACATGTTTACACCTCCTCGACCACTGCCACAGCAGAGGATTCCCGCCAATTGCTGGCGGATATCTGTCTGCCCACCCTGTCCACTGAGGACAGGAATATACTGGAGGAGGATCTCTCCGATGATGAGATCTGCCTTGCGATAAATAGTATACAATCTGGGAAGGCGATGGGTCCCAACGGGATCCCTATCGAATTCCTGAAAAGTACGGCCTCCCTTGTTGCGTCCCACCTATGAGAAATGTACAACGAAAGTTATGATAAAGGGGTTTTGCCAGTGGACCAGCGACTGTCCTCCATCGTGGTTATTCGTAAACCGGGGAAACTCGCAGACAGCTGTGGATCTTATAGGCCAATTTCGTTAATTAACGTAGAAGCAAAAATCCTTGCAAAGCTCCTGGCGTCTCACCTGATCACGAGGATCCCCTCATTGGTTCACGCAGATCGGGTTTTGTGCCAGGCCGGAACACTGCGTTGAACATCCATCGTCTCCATAGCGTTTTAGGACGCAAACAACTAATAGAGGAAGATGCAGTAATATTATCGTTAGACGCCAAAATGGCGTTCGATTCCAATGAATGGCCGTATCTCTTTGAAGTGCTTCGACGCCTGGGGTTTGGCCCGAAATTCGTGAAGTGGATTAAGTTGCTTTATACGGACCTAAAGGGCCAGGTCAGGGTCAACAACCGTCTGTCCAGGACATTCTCACTGAGAAGGGGTACAAGACAAGGTTGTCCCCTGTCCCCCCTGATTTTCTCACTAATACTGGAACCACTGGCCTCAAGGGTGAGGAGGGATCCGCTGCTTAGAGGGCTGAAGTGGGCAGAGGGACACGAAGATAGAATATCCCTCTATGCCGATGATATCCTGCTATATTTGGCGTCTCCTTATAAATCGGTACATAGAATCTTGAATATCTTCACGAATTTCGGCAGGTATTCCGGTTACTCGATCAACTGGTCTGAATCGGCGATCTTTGCGATCCAGGGACCGATCCCAAAACTCCCCAGAGGTTGTGAGGTGGAGGTAGCTACTGAAGGATTCCGCTACTTTGGGATCTATATAACTCCGGATCCTCAGATTTTTTACGGTATGAACTTGGCAGTCCCTCTGGAGAGATTGCGTAATGACGTTAAGCATTGGAGGTCAATGCCCCTCTCCTTACTGGGTCGAGCTGCCCTTTTTAAGATGCTTGCTCTCCCCCGTTTCTTATATATCCTCCAAAATTACCCACATAAGGTCCTCGATTCCTACTTCAAGAACATAGAAAGTGAGGTTCGGACCCTACTATGGCACCCCGAATAGCACTAAATAAATTAACGAAGGGTTGGTACGATGGAGGCATTGCACTCGCAGATATGCGATTATATTACTGGGCTTCGCAGTTGATTGTGGTAAATCACTGGATTTATCGTTCCCCATTGGATCCAGCTTATATGCTGGATAAATACCAAATGGGTAGAGAGGGCTATCTTGGAGCCCTCTACTCGAAAGTTCGGAAAGGTCGATTCCTGGGACCAACAGCCCACAAGGTAGAGATCTGGCGCCAAGCTAATGGCCGGCTCGGATGGTCGGATGTACTGACACAAGCCACTCCATTATGGTCCACTCAAAAGCTGGGTTTACTCTGTTATCAGCCAGGTTTTGATAGGTGGGACACTATTGGGATCTCGACAATTGGCCATTTAGTAAATAAAGGGAAAATATTACCATTTGCAGAACTTGGGGAGAAGATATGAACTTGCTCAGGGGCAGGTTTTCAGGTATCTACAGGTTCGTCATGCCCTTAAAGCCGCACTCCCCGATATGGACCATATACTAGAGTCGTCCCCTCTGGAGGACCGATTGCTCTCGGAACCTATGTCGGAGAAAGCTGTATCGTTAACATATAGGAAGTTATGTAACAACTTACCGGATCCATTCCATACTCTCCGAGAAAGGTGGCTGACCGATGTGGGGCAAATCGAAGATGACGACTGGCAAACGGCACTGATGTCCCCAAGAGAAGCCGCCATTCCTCTTAGGCTCCGTCTTATTCAACTTATAATCCTGCACAGAGCCTATCTCACTGGGGTCACCTTAGCTTAAATAGGGAATAGACAAGACGCACGGTGTCTCCACAGCTGCCATCCGGAGGCCACTTTTTATCACACTATCTGGCATTGCCCCTACATACAAACTCTATGGGAAAAGGCCACAAACCACATGCAGAGGGCACTAGAAATGTAGATTAATTTAACACCACAAATGGGACTCCTTAATATATGGGACGCTACAGACCTAACGGAGGTGGAGCAACAGATGGCCACTTTGGGATACACATTAGTGAAGCGGGCGATTGCAATGAAGTGGGGGGTGAAAGAGAAAACATCGTCGAAGAATTGGGCTAAGGAGTTAGACAAGTGCATGATAGCAGAAAAATAAGTGTTCAAAGCAAGGGGTTGCCCTAAGAAATGGGATAAAAAATGGAGCAGGTGGAATGCGTACCGAGGGGACTTGTGTACATCGCCTACCAAAGAGATGGAGATGAGACAGAATGTCAGGAACAGTATTGTGGCAAATGACTGATTAACTTTTGATTCCTTGTATGCGCGAATGATGTAACTTCATTGTGCACTATGTATTCGAAAGAAATGTGACGTTTTTGTTTTTCGATTCAATAAAAAAATCTTTAGAAAAAAAAAAAAAGAGGCACTGCCATGGGAATGCTACACCGCCCGCCTGCCAGACTACAAATAACTTGTAATCTGGCAGACGGCGGTGAGTCTTGGTGGTGCGCGGGCACAGAGGTGGAGTACCGCCCACCCCCACACCGCCGAATCTCGAAATCAGGGCCTTAGTCCTTTGTTAGTGTTCCTGGCCCTCCGCCTACATACGCACAACCAGGGCCTGCGCAGGGATGGGAAATCGCATATTCCGTCTAGAAGTGCCAGGTGAGCTTTCTTGTGTTTACTGGGATGTTACGATTATTTTAATTGGCTGCATTTTCATTCTCGCCACCAGGCCTGATTGTGCCATTGCATGCAGTGCTGTGCTGGAAACGATGAATTTCTGCCAAATAAAAGAAATAAAACTTAAGTTACAGGTGCTTAAGATTGGATTAGAGGAGGCACGGGGAGGGTACAGTGTGGTTTTACTCTATAAATTGAACCCTGTTCGCAATAGACAGAAAAGAGATCACAAGTTCCCCAATGGTCAAAATGGAAATGAATTGCGAACCCTATAACTATATTATATATAAATGTATATATATATATTACCTACTGGCGGTCGCCAGTAGGTATAGTTAGGACCTTGTTTCTATTCAAAAAGCATTTTTTCTTTTGCCAATATCTTTGGCGCCGTTTGACAAATCTTCGTGAAATTTTCAAAACTAATGGCCCACTCATGTTAGCTGCTGTCTTCAAAATTTCGGGGTGATCCGTCATGTGGGGGCCGAGAAAACGGGGCGGTCCCAAAATGCTTTTTCTCTATGTTAATTTCCATAGGAAACTGTTGATGCAGCTACAGCCCGAACTGCTGAACAGAATTACACTAAATTTGGCAGAAAGGTAGCTCTTGGACAAGAGTGCACTCTTTTTGTTAAATTGTGTAAATCCGTTCAGTAGTTCCTGAGAAATTTAAAGATTTCTCAGATATACAAATATGGCCACGGAGTATCTGCAAACCCTCCTGATCTCGAGCCTGCCATCTAATTGACTGCCAACACTTCAAACCAGGAAGTGTTGGCAGCCATGTTGTGACTCAGTTGAACCGAGTCACAAGAAAAAAGGTAAAAAAACATTTTTTTTTTTTAAAAAGAGGGGGGCGAGGTAGAAACACCCTGACCCGCTAGGCCTGTTCAGGGGGGTCTCACAGGGACCCCCAGGGCCCCAAAAAAGCTTCTTTTATTTTAAAATTCCAGCGGGATACGCATTGGATCCGCGAATCCCGCCCCAAAAATGTTTTTTAAACGAAGCGCGGTCTCCCGTGCGTCGTTTCCTTTAGGCCTCCGGGTGGGCCAGGTCCCAGGGGCAATTGACTTAATAATGCGCCCCGGGGACTGCCACCTCCCCAGGGCTATTTACATTAAAATGCAGGGGGCCATGCGCCCACCCCCCCACTGCCCCGGAAACCCCCACCTCCCTGGGGCTATATTTGTAATATAATGCGTGCTGGGGCTCATGGAAAATGCTCTTGCTTCCATGAAGCAAAGCAGAATTGCTTTTGGGCACAGGGAGGTGCATGCTTGCAGCTCCCTCTGCCCAAAAGCAATGCCGGCTCCCGCAGGAGGCGGGGAGCCAGCAGGGACTGCAGGGTCCTTGAGGCTCCCCCTGTGGTCCCCAACAATGTGGCCATGCCCTGGGGGATGGGGTCCTCAGGCAATATCGGCCTGGGTAAGGGAGCTGCGCAGGCCCCCCTACCCATTTAAAAAAAAAAAAAAAAGTTAAGGCCTGGTCCCTGAGGATAGGGACCCCGGGCCGAAATTGGCCTCAGGAGGGGGGGCCGCGTGGCCCCCCTCTTTTAAATGTATTTTTTTTTTCATAGAAATGGCCATGCCCCCCTCCCCTTTCCAAAAAAAGAAATAAATATAGGCCTAGCCCCGGTAAATGGGGTCAGGAGGGGGGCCACGCGGGCCCCTCTCCTTTTTTATTTAAAACAAATATGAGGGTCCCCAGGGTCCAGAAAGGGTCCAAAAAGGATCAAGGGAAGGGGGGCCACACAGTCCCCGTTCCTAAAATAAGAAAAACAACGATGTCAGCAACTTACTGGAGGCCCGGCCCCCTCTCTGCACTAATCTGCAAACGCACCACCTGGCGCGCTCTTGGTTGGGGGATGAAGTCCCCTTTGCTGCTGAGGGTCCTTAGGGGCCAACTAGCTCACCTGTTACCTCCTGTAAGTCCTACGCAGCGGAATTCATGTGAGCTGGTCGGAGGCCACGCCCCTTTTTCCACCACTCTGCAAATGCGATGGCTCGTTAAAAAACCTTAGAATTTCACAAAAAAAAACAAAGGTTACAATGACGTTATAGTTAGCAAATAGAATTTAAAAAACCTTGGAAATTCACTAAAAAAACTAAGGTTACAGGGACGTTATTGTTAGGAATTAGCATTTAAAAAACCTTAGAAATTCACTGAAAAACCCACAGGTTTCAGGGATGTTATAGTTAGGAATTTGCATTTAAAAAACCTTAGAAATTCACAGAAAAAAACAAAGGTTACAGAGACGTTATAGTTAGGATGACATTTCACTCATACAAACCAGAGAAATTCAGCTGTTATAGTTAGCTGAGCTCACCATAACTCGCGCCCCCGCAATGCACTGCTGATGAAGTCACATATTACATCACTCATGACATGATCAATGGTTTTAAATACTAATTCCTAACTATAACGTCCCTGAAACCTGTGTTTTTTTTCAGTGAATAACAAACATATGTATATATATATATATATATACACATATATATGCACCTATATATACACACACACACATATATATACACACACACACACACATATATACACACACACATATACACACACACACACACACACACACATATATACACACACACACACATATATACACACACACACACATATATACATATATATATATATATACACATTTATATACACACACATATATATATATATAGAAAAGTTAATGCGTGCCGAACAATCTAAATGGTGGGAGCACCGGTCTTTGTCACGATATTTGGAGGTGGGGCGCATTCCTCGTGGCTTACGTATCATGCTGGCCCCCAGTTACGAGAACCCTGACCCTAGTATGCTCTCTGAGTGGGCGGAATGTAATTTGGAGTCCTCACGTAAGTTGGTGATAATTCTGGTGAAATACGCAGAAAGCGATCGCGCTGCTCTGCAAATCAAGATTGATGAACTGAATGAAGATATCTGCAAAATAGCAACGTCAGAGAGCACCAAAAACTACGTGAGGATATGACTAGCCGATTACAGAAAGAAGAAGCTATTATTAAAAAACGTAAGACTTACAAATTTCAAAGGGATAAGATTGATTACCAGCAGGGGCAGGTTTTCACATTTGCTAGGAAGTTTGATGCAATGAAGGCATCCAAAATACCTGTGCGACCTGCCATTCCAGAAGCTAGTACCAGCATTGCTCTTCCATCATCATCGTCCCTCTCTGATGTGAGTTCCGTGCCTGACAGTGAATCGGACAACGAAATGAGCCGCCAGAGAGCGGGGTTGGGGTTTACCAGGTTCTCCCTGGCGCAGGAGGTAGATTGTTTGCGCCAGGATCGAAGGGCCACCTTACGACCTCGAGAAATGGGGGCAACAACAAAAACAAACAGCGCCGGGAAAGACGGCAAAGTAACATCAAAAGACAAGCCAAACAGCAACAGGAAGGCCAACACCAACAGAAGATGGAACCGCAAATGAAGGTATCTAATTGCAATAAGGGGCAAACATTTGACTCACAGTCTGTGATTAACTTGACTAATATGGTTTTGAGCCAAGCTGAATTACAAATTTTAACTTTGGGTTTGTCTTACTGCCCGGCCAGTAATTTCAACTATGCGCAGACACGCATTGATCTTTATAAATTCACAAGAAAGTTAAAATTGCGCAAATTCCATGCATTAAAGAAAAAAGATAGCAGCAATGTCAACACTGATCTAAATCCAACCAGTAGTAGTCCATCAACCTTGACGGTCAATGACTTGGCACTATTACAGGATTTGCAACAATTACATAATGAAGATCCCAATAATGAGTTTACTGAGCCATTGGTTTTGTTGAATGCAGCGGGCAACACAGGTTTTAAACCCAAGTCTACTTTCACCCCTATAATGGTACACGATAACATTGATGTGTTTCACGAATTGACTACTGTTGAATTAAAACGTCTGTGCACTACCAGGATGCGAGCAAAGTACAAACAAACGCCGCAGAACTATTGCTAAGTTCAATTAATGAAAAAGTTACAGGCAGGAGGTAATATCATAATACGCCAAGCTGACAAAGGGGGCAATGTTGTGCTATGGCCCCGGGATATGTACCTGGAGGAATCGGCTAACCATTTGAATGACAGACAATGTTATAAAAGGTGTGACATCGGGACTGTAAAAAGTCATGGAATGAATTTTACATCAAACTTGTAGGTTGGAAGAGTGCAGGGTTATTGAGTCATGATGAATTTAAATTCTTAAAAAATGATCACCCTGTCATTCCGACCTTGTATTTCATTCCCAAGGTCCATAAAGATCTCCGTAAACCTCCAGGTAGACCCATCATTTCCGCCCGCAATAGCCTGCTAGAGAATGCCTCTAAGTACGTGGATGCATTCTTGCAAGAACATGTCAGGGCATTGCCTTCCTTCATCCAGGATACCAGCGATTTTTTGAGGAAAATCATGAATGTTACATGGCAAGATGACTATTGGTTAATTACTTTGGATGTTACTTCCCTGTACACATGTATAAACCATCAGGATGGTATTAAGGTGATCGATCATTATTTGTGCACTAGGCCCATCCAAATGCACAACCACAACAAAATGTTGCTTTCTATGATTTCCATCTGTCTTAACAACAATTTTTTCATGTTTTCACATCTGGTTTATCAGCAGATCAGGGGTGTTGCGATGGGGGCCTGCTTTTCCCCCAGTTATGCTTGTTTGCATATGGGGCTGTGGGAGGAGCAGGTCCTTCATGGTCAGCACGCTGAGATCTTTGACAATTGTGTGGTCCATTGGTATAGATATATCGATGATATATTCTTGATTTGGAAGGGTTCTAAACAGCAGGCTCTCAATTTTGTTAATATGATCAACACCAATACTCTAAATCTGCATTTTTCAGAAAACATTAGCAATGAGAAGGTGTGTTTCTTGGATGTGGAGGTAGTCATCAACAACATGGCTATTGAGACTAGATTGTTTAGGAAGCCTACAGCCGGTAATACTGTGTTGCACGCTGCTAGCCACCACCCGGGTCACCTGATACGCAGCATTCCTTTTGGGGAAATGTTGCGTATCAGGCGGATCTGTAGTACACCTGATGAATGTAGGTTGGCCCAGCATGCTAGCGGCGACAGATTTTTGGCTAGGGGTTACACTGTCCAGATGGTCAACAAAGCCATCAATAAAGCCAATTGTATCTCCAGATTAGATGCTTTATCTGAAAAGTCTCTAAAAATCGACACTACTTTAAACCTGGGAGATGCTCCGACTAGATTAATACTGACTTACAATCGACAACACTTGGCGCTCCGCAGGATTTTTAAGAGCAATTGGAATTTGATCCGCAATGACCCAGTTACTGGGGATTGCATGACATCAACGCCCAATATCACATTCAGGAAAGCTAGATCTATGAGCGATACATTAGTTAAAAGCAGTCCAGAACTGGTTGTGTCGAAATCATGGCTTAATACAAGAAAGGGATTCGTTAAATGTGCCTCCTGTAAGGCCTGCAGACATGGCATAAGTAAAACATCATATAGAGTTCCCTTTCATGATATACCGGTTGCCATTAACAAATTCTTAACATGCAGGTCCGAGTTTGCGGTCTATGTGCTGGAGTGTCCTTGTGGCCTGCAATATGTTGGGAGTACCAAGTTGCAGGTTCACAAGCGGATACTCCAGCACATAAGAGCGATTCGCATTAGCGATGCTACCTACCCAGTGGCACGCCATTTCAAAGAGTCTCACAGTAATGACCCAGAGCTAATGAAATTTTTCGTCATTGACTCAATATTGCCCCTCAGAAGAGGAGGTAATCGTGAAGCTTTTCTTCGAGCATTAGAAACCAAATACATCTTGGAGCTCGATACAAAGATGCCCAATGGGCTTAATGCCAGTGAAGACTTTTATACATGCCTGTAAGTCAGCCATTTTATGGCATTCCAGTATTGTATTAGACTATTTTGCACATTTGCAGCCCTTCTGACTAAGTTTTTAACTTTTATATATTATTAACTTTTTCTACTTTTTTAGCTTGCTATTTTGCACAGGCACATTGTATTGCACTTTGTAGGATTTTTTGCACTTTAACATATTCTCATGGAGGTTTGAATGGTGGCCCACTTGGGCGGAATTGTCTTGCATTAATTCTTTTTATACCATGATTTTTTAACTTGTATTTAAGCCTGAATGTCTGTGTCAGCAATTTTTGTATCAATGAGGGACTCAATTTATGTTTTTAAAAATACTACCATTGATATTTTTATTGCGATTGGCATGTATTTGAGCTATCAGGTAATTGTGATAATTTTGAATATTCATGAAATGGAGTATGATAGGACTTAGTGTTCTGCCGTCTTATTTTATGTATGTTTTTTAAGGAGTCGCTACCCACTTGGGTCTTGATACTGTTCAAATAATTGACATCTAAGGGAGTCATGTTTGGAATCTTTGGTATCAGGAACAATATTGTTGATATCATTGTGTATTTTAAAACACTGTTCTTTATAATTTATAATTAAGTTTGGTGTTTTTAAGCGCTCCTTTGTAATTATGGTATTAATTGTCCAATGTTGAAAAAGGCACTTGCTTTTTTAACTTTGTATATGTTTCCTCCATGTCTATTGTTGGGTGCTTGTTGCCTATTGGTGTTTTTTCTGCACGTGTCACTTTAAATAATCCACACTCCTCTCCCAGCGTCATGTGATCAAGGCCTTCTGAAGGCCGAAACGCGTCATGGCGGACTCTATGGGCGTCTGAAAATAACATTCTGTCGTACTTACAACTGGGTCTGTTTTCGTCTGTTGGTGAACTGCAGGATTGCGGTGGCGAAGTACTTTGCATATATATTTATGGCGATATTGGTGGCAAAATAAATCAAATCTAGCACGAAATTGTGGTCTCGCAGTCCGTTTTTCCCAGAGGAAGGGAAGTGAGAAGGAACGGCGTTGTGGATATATATATATATATATATATATATATATATATATATATATATATATATATATATATATATTCACTGAAAAAACCATAGGTTTCAGACACGTTATAGTTACAAATTAGCCTTTAAAAAACCTTTGAAATTCACTGAAAAAACCATAGGTTTCAGACACGTTATAGTTACAAATTAGCATTTAAAAAACCTTTGAAATTCACTGAAAAAACCATAGGTTTTAGGGACAGTTATAGTTACTTGGACATTGCACTCGTACAAAACCCGTGAAATTCCCCGTTATAGTTAGTTCAGCTAACTATAACTCGCGCTCCGCAATGCACTGCTGATGACGTCACATATTACATCACTCATGACATGGTCAGTGACATCACTGATGACATCACTGATGACATCTCAAATGACATCACTGATGACATCATCCAGTGACTGTGTGTTTCTGTAAAGTTTAAATATTTTTAAAATATATAGGAAAAGACGTATTCAAGAATGAGTGGGTGTGTAAGTGTCTGTATGGATGATTTAGTAGGTGCGTGACTGACTCTATAAGTGAGTGATTTAACGTATCTTACTGAATGCATGGGTTAGTGACTAAACTGGGTGAATGTCTGTATCCGTCTGTCTGTTGCTGTGTAAGTGGCTGCATGTGTTTGTGAATAGCTACATGAGTGTCTATATGAGTTATTGAATGCTTGTCTGAGTATCTGTATGGGTGCCTGAGTGTTTGTGTGGGAGGGGTGTGTGCAACTCTGTGCATAGATGTGTGAGTGGGTGATTCACTGGGTGGATGGTTTCAAGAGTGCATCTGTGATAGACTGTATGGGTGGGTAAGTGTGTGTAAGAGTGTGTTAGTGAGTGAATGTATGTCCCAGTGGTACATGTGTGAGTAACTACATATGTGAAAGGCAGTATATATGTGTGTTGGAGTATATAAATAGCTATAAGCAAGAGTGAGTGATTGTGATAGTGGCTGTATGGATGAGTGTGTGCTTGTATCAGTGATTGTATAAGAGCGTAACAATGTGCTACTATTTGTATGAGTAAGTGAGCTGGTGTGTGTATAACTGTATAGGTGAGTAAATGGCAGTGTGTTTAATTATTTGCATGACTGACTAGGTGTGTGAGTATCTCTATGGATGAGTGGCGTTGTTTGAGTGTCTATATAGGAGTAAGAGTGCATATGATAGTCCTGTACTGAGTGACCGTAAGTATGAGTGACTGTACGGGTGAGTGAGTGGATGTGTGTGTGTAGACCTAAGAATCAGTGAGTGGGTATGTAGTTATTGGTGTTGGAGTGTCTATGGTTTTGCGAATGGCAGTCTGTAATTTAGAGTGGGTGTATCAAAGGTTATATTAGGGTGTGAGGAGGTGCATCAGATTATCACGTGGATGATGTCATCAGTGATGTCATTTGAGATGTCATCAGTGATGTCATCAGTGATGTCACTGACCATGTCATGAGTGATGTAATATGTGACGTCATCAGCAGTGCATTGCGGGCGCGAGTTATAGTTAGCTGAACTAACTATAACGGGGAATTTCACGGGTTTTGTACGAGTGCAATGTCCAAGTAACTATAACTGTCCCTAAAACCTATGGTTTTTCAGTGAATTTCAAAGGTTTTTAAATGCTAATTTGTAACTATAACGTGTCTGAAACCTATGGTTTTTCAGTGAATTTCAAAGGTTTTTAAATGCTAATTTGTAACTATAACGTGTCTGAAACCTATGGTTTTTTCAGTGAATTTCAAAGGTTTTTAAATGCTAATTTCTAACTATAACGTGCCTGAAACCTACGGTTTTTTCAGTGAATTTCAAAGGTTTTGTAAATGACAATTTTTAAATGTATTAATTGTTATATTAATTTTTTTCATACTGATTTACTACATTTTTAGAAACAATTTTTTTACATATTTTATTTTTTAAATTACATTGTAATTACATTATACATTACATTACAAAAATACTTTCTCAGAATGAATTACTTTAGTTTAAATACTTTGCAGATAGGCAATAGACTTTTAAGTACAGTAGTTACAGTTGTTGCAATGGGCAACACATTTTCAAACACAATGCAACATTCAGCTCAATGTGAATTTCTAGTTAAATGCAATTAGTTACTTTATGGATTACTTTTGTAACCACAGGACTGGATCCTAGATTCAGTCCTGGTACATCTCCTGTAAACAGTTGAGTAAAAGCGTTTTGGTTACAGTCGTGATTTTTAAGGAATATTATTGTATTTTAAAAGTTGACACTTAGAAACTTTTTCTCATAGAATCACCAATGTTATCCTATGGAAGGAAATTCACTTAGCAGGTAAAAACTGTTATCGTTACTTTTTCTTACTCAGTGTTGGATCCTGGATCCAGCACTGGTGCATCTCCTGTAAACAGTTGAAAGAATGCGTTTAAGTCATACTGTCGATTTTTAAGGAATATTTGTAGTTTGTGAAAATCAACACAAACTTTTTTGCTGAAAACCAGTCAATGTTAGCCTATGAAGGAAATTCAAGTTACCGGTAAGTACGGTTAAAATTACTTTTGAGGATCAGTACTGGGCTGAAAGATGCAGCACTGAGGTCTCTCCTGATAACAGGTGAGTAAATCAAAATTCGTATTTCGGCTGATTTTAGAAGAATATTTTAAAGTTCCAAAACTACACACTTAGAAGAATTTCCAAGTGAAACCAGTCAATGTTAGCCTATGGAAGGAAATTCAAGTTACTGGTAAGTACGGTTAAAATTACTTTTCAGGACCAGTACTGGGCTGAAAGATGCAGCACTGAGGTCTCTCCTGATAACAGGTGAGTAAATCAGAATTCGGATTTCGGCTGATTTTAGAGGAATATTTGTATGTTTCAAAAATCAACACTTAGAAACTTTTTCAGCAAAAAGCAGGCAATGATATCCTATGGAAGGAAATTCAAGTTACTGGTAAGTACGGTTAAAATTACTTTTGAGGATCAGTACTGGGCTGAAAGATGTAGCACTGAGGTCTCTCCTGATAACAGGTGAGTAAATCGGAATTCGTATTTCGGCTGATTTTAGAGGAATATTTTAAAGTTCCAAAACTCCACACTTAGAAGAATTTCCAAGTGAAACCAGTCAATGTTAGCCTATGAAGGAAATTCAAGTTATCGGTAAAGTACGGTTAAAATTACTTTTCAGGACCAGTACTGGGCTGAAAGATGCAGCACTGAGGTCTCTCCTGATAACAGGTGAGTAAATCGGAATTCGTATTTCGGCTGATTTTAGAGGAATATTTTAAAGTTCCAAAACTCCACACTTAGAAGAATTTCCAAGTGAAACCAGTCAATGTTAGCCTATGAAGGAAATTCAAGTTATCTGTAAGTACGGTTAAAATTACTTTTGAGGATCAGTACTGGGCTGAAAGATGCAGCACTGAGGTCTCTCCTGATAACAGGTGAGTAAATCGGAATTCGTATTTCGGCTGATTTTAGAGGAATATTTTAAAGTTCCAAAACTCCACACTTAGAAGAATTTCCAAGTGAAACCAGTCAATGTTAGCCTATGGAAGGAAATTCAAGTTACTGGTAAGTACGGTTAAAATTACTTTTCAGGACCAGTACTGGGCTGAAAGATACAGCACTGAGGTCTCTCCTTATAACAGGTGAGTAAATCCCAATTCGTATTTCGGCTGATTTTACAGGAATATTTGTATGTTTCAAAAATCAACACAGAAACTTTTTCAGCAAAAAGCAGGCAATGATATCCTATGGAAGGAAATTCAAGTTACTGGTAAGTACGGTTAAAATTACTTTTGAGGATCAGTACTGGGCTGAAAGATGCAGCACTGAGGTCTCTCCTGATAACAGGTGAGTAAATCGGAATTCGTATTTCGGCTGATTTTAGAGGAATATTTTAAAGTTCCAAAACTCGACACTTAGAAGAATTTCCAAGTGAAACCAGTCAATGTTAGCCTATGAAGGAAATTCAAGTTACCGGTAAGTACGGTTAAAATTACTTTTCAGGACCAGTACTGGGCTGAAAGATGCAGCACTGAGGTCTCTCCTGATAACAGGTGAGTAAATCGGAATTCGTATTTCGGCTGATTTTAGAGGAATATTTAAAAGTTCCAAAACTCCACACTTAGAAGAATTTCCAAGTGAAACCAGTCAATGTTAGCCTATGGAAGGAAATTCAAGTTACTGGTAAGTATGGTTAGAATTACTTTTCAGGACCAGTACTGGGCTGAAAGATACAGCACTGAGGTCTCTCCTGATAACAGGTGAGTAAATCGGAATTCGTATTTCGGCTGATTTTAGAGGAATATTTGCACAATGGTGAAGGGAGGGCGGGGCCTGAGGTGACATCTGTGCAAACGCGCCCCGTTGCGCGTTTTAAGTTGGGGGATTAAGTCCCCTTGAATCCTGAGGGTCCCTAGGGGCCAACTAGCCCACCAGGTACCTCCAATATGCGCCAGAGGCTGCGTTGCAGAGACGTGTAGAGAGGCCACACCCCTTTTACACCTCTCTGCTACGCAGCTCTGTGGCGCTTTCTGGATGTACCTGTTGGGCTAGTTGGCCCAAGACCCTCAGGATTGAAGGGGATTTAATTCCCCATCTTAAAACGCGCCACGGGGCCTGTTTGCACACATGTCACCTGAAGCCCCGCCCCTCCCTTCACCACTGTGCAAACGCGCCCAGTGGCGCGTTTTAAGTTGGGGGATTAAGTCCCCTTGAATCCTGAGGGTCCTCGGAGTCCAACTAGCCCACCATATACCTCCAAAAAGCGCCACAGAGCTGCGTTGCAGAGAGGTGTAAAGGGGTGTGGCCTCTCTACACGTCTCTGCAACGCAGCCCCTGGCGCATATTGGAGGTTCCTGGTGGGCTAGTTGGCCCCCAGGGACCCCCAGTATTCAAGGGGAATTCGTTCCCCTCTGCAAACGCGCCAGGGGCGCGTTTGCAGAGTGGTGAAGGAAGGGGCGGGGCCTGCGGGCCCGATCGTTTTTTTTTTTGTTTTTTTGTTTTTGTCCCCTGAAGGGGGCTGTGTGGCCCCCTTCCTTTTTTCTCTTTTTGGGCCCTGGGGACCCCATCCCACAGGGCCTTACCCCTTTTTAAATTACAAAAAAAAAAAAAACGGGGAAGGGGGCCGCGTGGCCCCCTTCCCTGGGCCTGTATTGGCCCCGGGGACCCCATCCCCCGGGGCATGGCCTCTATATTTATTATTTTGAGGGGGCAGCGTGGCCCCCTCCTCTGGCCATTTTAAGGCCCCGGGGACCCCATCCCCGGGGCGGCCTTTCCATTTTTTTAAATTATTATTTTTTTCCTTTTTTGGGGAGGGGCCGCGTGGCCCCCTCCCGGGCCACTACTTGCCCCGGGGACCCCATCCCCCGGGGCTGGCCCTCCGTTGGGGACTGTGGGGGTCCCCAATCCCCCACAGTCCCGCCGGCTCCCCACGTCCCTTGGGAGCCGGCATTGCTGTTCCCACATGGGGAGCAGCTGACATGCTGCTCCCCATGTGGAAAAGCAATCGCTTTGGATATTGGAAGAGAGAGCAGGTTTCCTGCTCTCTCTTCCAATATCCAAAGCAGTTTGCTATGGCAGGACGGGAGCCGCGAGGCTCCCGTCCTGCCATAGCAAACTACAGTGTCCCGGGGTAGGCACCCGGGACACTGCAGGAGCCGGCCCTGGGGGTGGTGGTCCCCAGGGCCATTAAGGGCTCCAGGAGGGGGCCGCGCGGCCCCCTCCCATTCAGTACACAGCCCCGGGGAGGTGGTGGTCCCGGGGCTCTGGGAGTCCGTAACGGACCCCCATATTAAAATGTTTAGTGCCCCGGGGAGGTGGCGGTCCCCGGGCGTGTGGGGGGCTGGAGCCCCCACACAGGTTTTATTTTTAATTAAAAAAAAGCCCCGGGAGGTGGTGGTCCCCGGGGCTGCGGGAGGGCTCAGAGCCCTCCCGCACCATTTTTAAAAAGCCCCGGGGGTGGCGGTCCCCGGGGCTTGGGGGCCCTTTGAGGCCCCCCACACATTAAATTATCCCCCCACCATGCCCCCGGGACTTGGGCCACCCGGGGGCCAGCTAACTATCGAAGCGCGGAGACCGCGCCTGATTTCTTCGGCAGGATTCGCGCACCCTGAGCGCATCCTGCCGATTTTTTTTAAATGCTTTTTTGCCCAGGGGTCCTTGTGGGACCCCCTGAGCAGGCCTAGGGGTTAGGGTGTTTCTACCCTGCCCCCTTTGTGCGTTTTGCGCACTTGTTTCTTTTTTCTCGGCGGGATACGCGCACCCTAAGCGCATCCCGACGATTTAAAAAAAGATTCTTTTCTGCCCAGGGGTCCTTGTGGGACCCCCTGAGCAGACCTAGGGGGTCAGGGTGTTTCTACCCTGCCCCCTTTTGCGCTTTGCGCACTTGTTTCTGTCCCTCGGTTCTACCGAGGGACAAAATGGCTGCCAACACTTCTTGATTTGGAGTGTTGACAGCCAATTAGCATGCAGCTCGTGATCGGGAGGGTACGCGGATCCGACGCGCCCATAGATATATATGTGATTTTAATTGTGAATTTCTCAGGAACTACTGAACGGATTTACACCATTTTAGCAAAAGGCACCAGTCTGAACCAAGGGCTACCTCTTTGCCAAATTTGGGGTAATTCCGTTCAGCAGTTCGGGCTGTAGCTGCGACTAAAGGTTCCTATGGAAAAATGAATGGGGAAAACGCGTTTTGGGACCCCCCTTTTTTCTCGGCCCCCGCTTCACGTATCACCCCGAGACTTTCAGGGTAGGAGCGGAGCGGAGCGCCCCAACAAGTTGGAAACTTTCACGAAGATTCGTCAACCGGCGCCAACGTTATTGCAAATAGAATGTCGCGGATTTCCTATGGATAATAGGTTGTAACTATAACTATCTACTGGCGACCGCCAGTAGATAATATACACACATATATACACACACACACATATATGAGACCACAAGGACAAGGGACAAAGACAATGACTTAAGCATTATTACAACAAATCAGGGCAGAACCAACACGCTCTTTAAACCCAAGTCGACTTTTAACCCCATTACAGCAAGGGACTCCATAGACATCTTCCATGAGCAAATAGTGTCTGACATAAAACAACTAAATCATAAAGTACATGGAATCAGACAGAAACACAGTAAACAAAACTATCAATACCACAAACTAATGTCCAAGCTACGAAATAACAATCAAATCGTAATTCGCAACTCAGACAAGGGAGGTAACCTTCTAATTTGGGCAAAGGATGACTATATGGAAGAGGCCATGGCACAACTCACTGATAGAACCTGCTATAAGAAAATCGATGCATTGTCCCTCAGGGCTATCTACAACGAATACTATGCAAAACTATTAGCGTGGAAAAGTGCCGGATTGATTACCATGCAAGAATATAATTTTTTTTTAAATGAAAATCCTACTGTGCCGATCATCTATTTCACACCCAAAGACAATAAAAATCCATCAAAGCCACCAGGAAGGCCAATCTTATCTGCACGTAACAGCCTACTGGAAAAAAACATCACAGTATGTAGGCTACTTTTTACAGGAACACGTACAACGCTTACCTTCCTATATAAAAGATACGGGGGACTTCCTGGCAAAGATAAATGATTTTGAATGGCAAAACGATTTTTATTGATGACTCTCGACGTAACATCATTATACACGAGTATTAACCATCAAGATGGACTAAGGGCATTACAAAATTACTTGAACAGACCAACACAGATGATACATCACAACAAAATGCTCATCAACATGGTAGAGTTTTGTTTGAATAACAATATCTTTATGTTTCATAATGTGTTATATCAACAGATGCGTGGGGTGGCAATGGGAGCCAGCTTCTCCCCCAGCTATGCCTGTCTACATATGGGCTGGTGGGAGGAGCTGATTCTCAAGAATACCTATGATCTATATATCGCAAACAATGTGAAACTATGGTTGCAATATATAGATGACCTTTGTAATTTGGCAAGGGACCTTGTCAAGTGCACAGGAATTTGTCGATATGATTAATGTCAATGATATCAACTTAAACTTCACTGCGACCATCAGTACTGAAACTGTGAATTTCTTAGATGTCCAAATTTACATCCAAAATGATAAGATCGAAACTAAAATACACAGGAAAGAAACTGCAGGCAACTCAGTGTTGCATGCAACTAGTTCCCATCCAAGACATCTGATGCACAGCATCCCCTACGGGGAGATGCTAAGACTAAAGAGAATTTGCAGCAACACTGAGGATTTAATAACAGCACAACAGGCCAGTAAAATTAGATTCCTAGAAAGAGGCTACTCCAACAAAAGTATCAACATCGCAATCGCAAAAAGCAATGCGATAGCCAGGTCAGACCTACTCAAAAACAAGAAGGAACATGCACAAACCCCACCCTCAGCATTGAAGACAAATGCCAAATCCCGAGAAGGTGATGACAACTTTAGAATGATTATAACGTTCAGCAAACAGGAAAGGGCAATCAAAAACATCATCAAAAGGAATTGGCCCATAGTTCTTAGTGACCCAATAATCGGACATTCTTTGCCCAAGAACTTAGCCATTACACATAGTACGGCAATGTCGATGAAGGATTGTCTAGTAAAAAGCAATCCCGAGAATGCTATGGGGACCACGTGGCTGACACAACGCAAAGGGTTTTACAAGTGCAAAACATGCAAAGCTTGACAATTGGCACTAACAAAACTTCCTACATGGTCCCATTTGGCAACAAAGAACATAAAATAACAAAGGCCCTAACCTGCAAGACTGATCATGTAATTTATGTGCTGAAGTGTTCTTGTGGCTTACGTTATGTGGGTAGTACCAAACTCCCAGGCCACAAAAGAATACTCCAGCACTTACGTGCCATAACTAATCAGGACCAATCCTATCCAGTGGCGCGTCATTTCAAAAACAGTCATAATTCCAATCCGAAAGACCTCCAATATTATGTGATCGATGCTGTGCCACCTAATAAAAGAGGAGGGAATAGGGAAAGGACTCTACGCCAACTCGAAAGCCGATATATCCTAGACCTAGACTCTAAGCAACCAGGCGGTCTGAGCATCACGGAAGATCTGTATACCTGTCTTTAAACAACAGCCACAGCCATAACAAGGTTCAAGAATCCAATATAATATATACAAATTAGGCAGTACTTGATCCATTAAGGACGAGTATGTAGAGGCCTTGAAATAATGGGGGCAACACACGTGTGTGATATTAACATCAAAAATAACTGCATCCCAGTGCTGTCCTCCCAGAAGTACAAACAGTTTTAAATAATCACTTTAGTCTTTTTACTCAGGGTGTTTAAACACATGCACTTTTTTCTATATTGCACTTGCACTTTATTAGTCGAGATGTCTACTATATGGACTTTTGAACATAAGAAATAAAAGGGTACTTTCTAATCAATAGGTCGAATCATTATATATGGCCAATTAACAACATCAAATGACAATAAAGAAATCTTTTTAGACATTTTAAACAACCAATTGATGTATTTATTTACAAGTTTTCATTAGACAATGGGTCTTGTATATTAATGTGTACTCTGGGTTATATATGTTCAAAAATGTATCAACAAAACCAGAAATGTAATTATACTGTATTTATACAAGGATTTAACCACTGGTTTAAATGTACCTAAACATCAATTTATAATGTTGAATCGTCATTATTTAACAGTCAATGTAACGTCAAAATACATTTAATAATAAGTCTATTGTCGATCTCTATGACTATAACGTATATGCACTTGTCACTTTAAGAAATTGGTTGAAAAGGCAAAATGAAGCTGTGGAGCGTGTCATGTGATCAAGGCCCGTCAGGGCTGAAATGCGTAATGGCTGACATTCAATAAAGAAACTTACAAGCACCAATTTTATGGTCTGTGCTCCGGTCTCTGTGTAAAAGGATTGCAGGCTGTGGTTGAAGTGCCCTGACACACACATATATATATATATATATATATATATATACACACACACACACACACATATATATACACACACACACACATATACACACACACACATATACACACACACACATATACATACACACATATATATATATATACACACAGATCTATATTATCTACTGGCGGTAGGAAATCCGCAACATTCTATTCCCAATAACTTTGGCGCCGGTTGACGAATCTTCACGAAATTTTCAAAACTCGTGGGGCGTTCTGGTCCGCTCCTATCCTAAAAGTCTCGGGGTGATTCGTCAAGTGGGGGCCGAGAAAAAAGGGGGGTCCCAAAACGTGTTTTCCCCATGCAATTTTCCATAGGAACCTTTAGTCGCAGCTACAGCCCGAACTGCTGAACGGAATTACACCAAATTTGGCAAAAAGGTAGCCCTTGGTTCAGAGTCGTGCCTTTTGGTTAAATGGTGTAAATCCGTTCAGTAGTTCTTGAGAAAATGAAAAGTAAAATCACATATATATCTATGGCCGCGCAGGGTCCGCGCACCCTGAGCGCACCCTCCCGATCACGAGCTGTATGCTAATTGGCTGTCAACACTCCAAACCAGGAAGTGTTGGCAGCCATCTTGTTCCTCGGTAGAACCGAGGCACAAGAAACAAGTGCGCAAAACGCAAAAAGGGCGCAGGGTAGAAACACCCTGACCCCCTAGGCCTGCTTAGGGGGTCCCACAGGGCCCAAAAAAGCATTTTTTTTTTTTAAATCTGCGGGATGCACGCAGGGTGCGCGGATCCCGCCGTGAAAAAAAAAACCGAAGCGCGGTCTCCCGCGCTTCGATGCTATTTTGCCCCCGGGTGGGCCAAGTCCCGGGGGCATGCGGGGGTTTGTAAAACTTATGTATGGGGGGGCCTCTAAGGCCCCCCAAGCCCCAAGCCCCGGGGACCGCCACCCCCGGGGGCTTCAACTAAATAATGGTGGCGGGGGCACTCGGCCCCCCCGCAGCCCCGGGACCGCCACCCCCTGGGGCTTCTTTTTTTAAATAAATAAATTACCTGTGTGGGGGGCTCCAGCCCCCCCACACGCCCCGGGGACCACCACCTCCCCGGGGCACTAACAAAAGAAATGTGGGGGTCCGTTTCGGACCCCCAAAGCCCCGGGGACCACCACCTCCCCAGGGCTTTACTAATGAAGGGAGGGGGGCCTGCGCGGCCCCCCTCCTGGAGCCCTCCATGGCCCTGGGGACCGCCACCCCCCAGGGCCGGCTCCTGCAGTGTCCCGGGGTGCCTACCCCCGGGACACTGCTGTTTGCAATGGCAGGGCGGGAGCCGCGCGGCTCCCGCCCTGTCATTGCAAACTTGCTTTGCTTCATTGAAGCGAGAGCAGGGAAACCTGCTCTCGCTTCAATGAAGCAAAGCAGATTGCTTTTCCATAAGGGGAGCTGCATGTCAGCAGCTCCCCTTATGGAAAAGCAATGCCGGCTCCCGCAGGACGCGGGGAGCCGGCGGGTCGGTGGGGGGATTGGGGACCCCCCCACGGTCCCCAACGAGTGGCCAGGCCCCGGGGGATGGGGTCCCCGGGGCCATTAAAAAAAAAAAAAAGGACAGAAAGGCCGGCCCCGGGGGATGGGGTCCCTGGGGCCTTAAATGGCCTGAGGAGGGGGGCCACGCAGCCCCCCTCCAAATAATTTCTTTTTTTTTTAAAACAGTGGGCATGCCCTGGGGGATGGGGTCCCCGGGGCCAATAGGGGCCCAGGGAAGGGGGGCCACGCGGCCCCCTTCCCGTATTTTTTTTTAAAAAAAAGAAAATGCTCAGGCACCGGGGGATGGGGTCCCCGGGGCCAAAAGTGGCCGAGGGAAGGGGGGCCACGCAGCCCCCCTCCCATAAAAAAACAAAAAATGAAAAGAAAAAAGACCGGCATCGTGCCGGAGGCCCTGCCCTCTCCTGCAGCACTCTGCAAACGCGCCCCTGGCGCGTTGTAAGATGGGGAAGTAATTCCCCTTGAATACTGGGGGTCCCTGGGGCTAACTAGCCCACCAGGAACCTCCAGTATGCGCCAGGGAGCTGCGTTGCAGAGAGGTGTTAAGAGGCCACGCCCCTTTTTACACCTCTCTGCAACGCAGCTCTGTGGGGCTTACTGGAGGTACCTGGTGGGCTAGTTGGACCACAGGGACCCCCATGATTCAAGGGGACTTAATCCCCCAACTTAAAACGCACCACGGGGCGCGTTTGCACAGTGGTGAAGGGAGGGGGCGGGGCCTGAGGTGATATGTGTGCAAACATGCCCTGTGGTGCGTTTGAAGTTGGGGAATTAATTCCTCTTCAATTCTGAGGGTCCCTGGGGGCCAACTAGCCCACCAGGTACGTCCAGTAAGCGCCATAGAGCTGCGTTGCAGAGAGGTGTAAAAAGGGCGTGGCCTCTGACCACCTCTCTGCAACACAGCTCCCTGGCGCATACTGGAGGTACATGGTGGGCTAGTTGGACCCCAGGGACCCTCAGGATTCAAGGGGACTTAATCCCCCAACTTAAAACGCGCCACAGGGCGCGTTTGCATAGTGGTGAAGGGAGGGGGCAGGGCCTGAGGAGATATGTGTGCAAACACACCCTGTGGCGCGTTTGAAGTTGGGGAATTAATTCCTCTTCAATCCTGAGGGTCCCTGGGGACCAACTAGCCCACCAGGTACCTCCAGTAAGCACCACAGAGCTGCGTTGCAGAGAGGTGTAAAAAGGGGCGTGGCCTTGGACCACCTCTCTGCAACGCAGCTCTGTAGTGCTTACTGGAGGTACCTGGTGGGCTAGTTGGGCCCTAGCGACCCTCAGGATTCAAGGTGAGCTAATCCCCCAACTTAAAACACGCCACGGGGCGCGTTTGCACAGTGGTGAAGGGAGGGGGCGGGGCCTCAGGTGACATGTGCGCAAACACGCTCTGTGGTGCGTTTTAAGTTGGGGGATTAGGTCACCTTGAATCCTGAGGGTCGCTAGGGCCCAACTAGCCCACCAGGTACCTCCAGTAAGCACTACAGAGCTGCGTTGCAGAGAGGTGGTCCAAGGCCACGCCCCTTTTTACAGTTACGTTACACAAGGTTAGATTATGTTTTTTAAGGCTCGGGGAGATTATGTGATTTGCCCAGAATCCGATAATATTGAGCAGGCGCCATGGCTCGAACCTGGTTCATCAGCTCCAAAGTCGGCAATACTGCCCACTGAGCCTAAGTTCGTCCAGAAGCCTAACCTCGGTGAGCCGCGTCTATTAAGCACTCCTCTGCTGCCTATAGGTGAACAATAAGCCAGACTGGGCAATATTAGGTGAAAAAACGCCTTTATCCCCAGAAAGGACCAAAAACATGTGATCAAGTCCCCTGCGAGGGACGAATCGCGTCATGGCTAACATGGTCTGTTGGGAGCAACTGTAATAAAATAGCCGACAGCAGAAAATTACCGGGTCTGTGCTCTTTCTTCAGCCAGCAAAGTGAGCGAGAAGGGAAGGAGTTGTTATATATATATATATATATATATATACACATATATATATATATATATATACACACACACACATATATATATATGACTGTATATCAAACTCCTTTTAGTCCTAGACAACATAAAATATCCAAATTACTGACATGCAAGACAGAATATGCGGTTTATGTATTGTCCTGCCCCTGCAATTTGCAGTATGTTGGGAGCACCAAGTTACAGGTTCATAAAAGGGTGCTCCAACATATAAGAGCTATTAATAATCAAGACAATACGTACCCAGTAGCGCGCCATTTCAAACAGAAACATAATTCAAACAGTCAAGACCTCCGATATTTTGTGATTGATTCAGTGGCCCCAAGCAGAAGAGGGGGTAATAGGGAGGCCAGTTTGAGGCAGTTAGAAACTCGTTATATCCTAGAACTGGATTCCAAACACCCGAATGGCCTGAACATATCGGAGGATCTTTATACATGTCTTTAAAAATTCGACAGCTTTGTTTTTACCAGCTTTTTATATGATATTAATTATTTAATGTTTTACATGAATACGTTTACATATATATATTTATATATTTTATGGTTTTATTGACTTATATTTATGGGTTTATTTATGTGGACGTGTTGTGTGTTTTACATTGAGTATTAATAAGTTTTGCATATACTAATTAGAGAGAACGCTGAGACTATTGCATATAATGGATCATTTAGTTATTGAGATATATATATTTAACAACACGACATTGGTAATTCCACCCATGCTATGATCTTGAAGTGACCAATAAGAGTGGTATTTGAACCAAAATGGATCGGCCATACACAAAATCTAAAAAATCTAAAAATTAATAAATTTGATAAAAAACCAAGTTTATAAAAAATATCTAAAAATTGGTACATATCCATGTAAAGAAAATAGACCTTAGGCTTGGGGCTCCAAGCCAAGGCAGATGTACCTATATTTTAAAACCTTTACCTTTACATGTGTCTATCATATGAAGCCTTATACTAAGAAAAATAAAATAAAAAAATAAAAAATAAATTTTAAAACAAATATGTAATAGCTGCAGACATGGCACTTAATCAAATTTTAATTTTGCACAATTGTTGGTGTTTTTAAATCACTTTGATTCACGTTTTATGTATTACACTAGGACATTTTTTGGCAAATGGCAATTAAGACTATGGAAACTGCAATACAAGATGATATGATCTTGTTTGAATACATGTGTTGAACAATGTAATTTTGAAAGGAATTGGTTGGAATTTGGATGTACACTAATACAAAAGACAGTGTCATAATTAAATTGGCGACAGGGTCACTGTGGCCTGATTAAATTCCAATAGACACTGCAATTGAATATGTGAAACATTTAAAGTCAGTGATGATTATGTATTATACATTTATTGAAAAATACGTCACATTAGTTACTTTGTGCATTTTAAATTTTAAATGTTATATTTTACATTTTTTATGCTGTGAATGTTTCAATATATTTAAATCCGTTTTTATCCAATTGCAATTGCAACAGACACATTTTTAAACATATTTATATGGTTTGATTTGTGAAAGTCTTCTATGTCTATTGCGCTATTTGCACATGTGGTTGTTATCACCCAGCACCTTGTCACTTTAAATACCGGAGTAAAACGCGGAGCCCATGTCATGTGATCAAGGCTCGAAGAGAGTTGAAACGCGTTATGGCTGTGCACCAATAAAATTCTGAAGCACGTATTGTGGTCCGTTTCCGTTCTTGTGGAGATTGAAGGTGAAACGGAATATACTGGATATATATATATATATATATATATATATACACACACACATATATATTCACACACACATATATATATATATATATATATATATATATATATATATATATATATATATATATGATTATATATACACTTTTTGGAGAAATCTTTTTACAAATTTCATAAAGAATGTATGTGTTATCAGAGCATTTCTGAAAATATAAATTGGATTTATTGTTTCAAATAACATCACATGTGATCCGTTTTATTGTGTCTCTGTCTCACCACGATTGCAATACGTGAGTTAATATCATATTTCTCCTTCTAAGCAAATGCCAGTAGGACCATTCTGTTGCATGTACTGTATGTTAGCCAGGTCCTAGGGCTTTATGAAATTTGTAACAAGATTTCTCCAAAAGTGTATAGAAAAGTGTTCATAGAAGTGCTCATGTGCAAAGTGCTAAGAGAAAGAAATAATAGTTGTTCACAGAATATTTTTTATACAATTTTCAACTGTGTCAGTGTATATATATATACATACATATATATGTATGTGTGTGTATATAGTTGTGATCAAGGCAGGGGATCCTGCTGAAACGCATCATGGCTCGAAGCATATAAGAATAAAAATCCTTACTTGAGAGTTGGAGACTGCTGTGTCGTCATTCCGGTGCAGGAGAAAGGCACTGGATTTGTTTGTTGATATATATATATATATAATCTCTGAAAAAAACAAAGGTTACAGGGACGTTATAGTTAGGAAATGGAATTTAAAAAACCATTGGAAATTCACTGAAAAAACCATAGGTTACAGGGATGTTAAAGTTAGGCTAACTATAACGTCCCTGTAACCTTTGTTTTTTCAATGAATTTCTAAGGTTTTTTTTTAATCCATTTCCTAACTAGAACGTCCCTGTAACCTTTGTTTTTTTCAGTGAATATATATATATATATATATCTGTAACTTCTTAGTGTGGGCCCTTCCCCACAACCTATCAACATATACCATCAGCTGTTTGTCATGGTTACAGTGGCCGCTCCAGTTCAGTGTTTCAATCTAGTGTGGTCTCATTCACAGAGAGCCTGCTAAATTACTTGAATTTGATAACAAGCAGCTCAATGTATCATTCCCCATTAACCACAGAGCTTTCGTCCCTATTGTTAGCCTTCCTAAATAACAGAGAAGCGCAAGAGGCATCGTACCACATGTGATTGAAACTAGACAAGAGATCAGAAAGGAAGACGATGTGCCAAGATAGAAATTAATGGCTAATATATCTGAGTCCGGTTTGAGTATAGTGAAGCTGCACTCGCTGGTAGTGAAGTGACTTGGCAAGACGTTTTTTTCCAAGCATCTCTTCACTTTTCCTAAATAAGGAAAATCTTTGACAGCCTCGTGCAAAGTACACTTACAAAAAGTACAGATTTGTGAAACTTATCCTGGCCTATCTGTAGAAGTAAATGAGCAATTTGTCTTCAGTAGATACCACACTGGAAGCAAACAAGTTATTAATGAAAGGGAATCAACATGGGAAGGATGTTTATGAAAATGGCTGCAGTGTTTAATATGTTATCATCATTTTATTTATTTACACTGATAACCTTGATCGTTATATACATTTTGTTTTATTCTTATTTTTAAATTGATCCCCGTGCTGTCCCTAAATTGTCACTCCACCACAAACAAAAATAAAAAACATTCTCATTTACAACACCAATAGCTCTAACTTTCACAAATGTGAGACCGAATGAATTACAAATGCTGTTTTATGGCAGCAGTTTTTTTGGGCCATTGCTGTTTAAATAAAACTGCAGTCTTTTGATTCCAGTTGGCACTAGTGGTCTCAGCCCCTTATCAATGCGGAAACGCTATGAGGATGAGGGGGCGCTTGGTGATACTTGTGCTTATGTTAAGAATTGGTAGAGAAAAAGGATCAGGCAGATCTATACTGGGATTCCTGGTTTTCAAGAAATTCACTCCAAAGGAGGCAGGGCCGGCTCTAGGACGGTGCAACTGCACCAGGCACGGACCTTGGGGTGGCTCTGTGATTAGAAACAACTTATGGGTTTAAAAGGAGAGTTCCTCTGTGTCTGAAATTTTCTGGAAACAATAAAAATGTCCAGATAGCTCTGGTGATTAATGTTCCTGCTGGAGGGAGATCGAGTTTTTGTCTAGTGGCAGTTCTGACCCATCATAAAGTAGCACAGAGGGTTAACATGCCTGCTGCAAAGAACTTGTACCATGCAGATTACAGAGAGGTATTTTATAGGATTGCTTAGCGGGTCACTGCTTTTGTCACAGAGATCCTTTTGTTACTTGCAGTTCATAAATAACAATCCTAATATAGCAGTGACCTATGAAATGTCATCAAAGCGCTGCATGCAAACTACAAGAAATTGGGTTTTCCCTAGACTATCATAATGTTGCTAAAAAGGGTTAGTTTGGGAAGAAATTACTTTCTTATTAGTAAAGCCAACCACTGTGGTACATTTTAAATCCAGAGTTGCTGCTTCTCCAGACCAAACACACATAAAATATACTGGCTACTGGTATGGATGCCACGTGATTGATTACACACATATGATTGATTCACTGTCTCTGTATAACGCGTGTGTGATGTACAGTGCTCTATACCTATACTGGCATTAGTAGCCTATAAAACAAATGAAATGCATGGGAAAGAGGAGCTGTGGAGAGATGAGGGCATTGTTGGAGGGTGGCAGTAAGGTAATCCGTGGAGGAGGAGGTCATGGGGAGAGGAGGCGGGACACCAAAAAAAGATTGTTGCACCGGGCGTTACCAGCGCTACGGCCGGCCCTGAAAGCAGGTTTCATTCACCCATCCGCGGGCCAGAAGGCAGGACTTTTTATTAGGAACATGGGGCAGTAGGGCGCCTGCGGGGACACAGAATCTCAGGCAGCCTGCTGCATCACCAAACACAAGGTAAAGTTTAGTAAACACCAGAGGCACACGGTAGGCCACGGGAATGCCGCCCGCGGCGCCACTATTATCAGATAACTTCTTTTGTAAACACGTAAAACGACAACCGAATCAAGGCTGCTTTGTGTGGGTAAAAGTACAAGCTCCAGCTAAAAGCCTGGCGCGCTTCGGTATGTAGCACCAATCACTCCTGGTGAGACTTCTAAGAGTGTCCCGGCCCGCCCTCTTCCTTACTCTGAGCAGTGTGGACATCAGACGCGCGGATGTAGGGTTATTTTATTTCCTTCTTTTTGCAGCTTTATCCAGCGCGGACGCTTTATATGAGCACCAGTTACGTTACACAAGGTTAGATTATGTTTTTTAAGGCTCGGGGAGATTACGTGATTTGCCCAGAATCCGATAATATTGAGCAGGCGCCATGGCTCGAACCTGGTTCATCAGCTCCAAAGTCGGCAATACTGCCCACTGAGCCTAAGTTCGTCCAGAAGCCTAACCTCGGTGAGCCAGGTCTATTAAGCACTCCTCTGCCTATAGGTGAACAATAAGCCAGACTGGGCAATATTAGGTGAAAAAACGCCTTTATCCCCAGAAAGGACCAAAAACACATTAAATGACTTTCTGAAAAGTGCTAGCGCACAGAAGTATGAAAGCACAGGAGAGAGATGTTCCGACTGCCCTGTTAAGTAGGACTCCATTTAATCGTCCTTGGAAGGGTGAAAGGCTACGTTTCCGGGGCTGGAATGAAAAGTTGGTAAACAGTTCGATACAACATATGGTAACACACTCAGCTACCCAGTCGGTGTAACCGGAGGCCTGCAGACAGCTTGGGGTGTTAGGGACTGAATACAGATGTACAGTTATACAAGAAGGTACCGCTTGTGTGGATAACCCCCATTCTGAGTAACTTTGTGGGATTCCTAAGGAGAAAGAGAGCACTGACCGCACACTTCTTTTCTCGGTCTTTCACCCACTGCATCTCCTAAGGACCCAGTTTTTGCTCTCCATGTTCTTGGCCGCTCACCGCTACACCTTGTCTCAAGCGGCCAAGCCCCCTTGTACCATCACCTGCTGCTTTGCCTTCCAAATCATTAAACCTTTGCTACCCTCAGATTCGTGCACACCCACCTATTCAGTAGCAAGGGATTTTCTTTTAGTTTACAGGTCCTTGAGAGTTTTAGGGTGAGTGTTAAAGAAGGATTCAGTGGTGGTGAAAAACCTTTGGTTAAAAAACTACACTCAAGGCTGGGGACTCACTGGCAGCTTCTACCTGGTGGTTTGTGGTTGTGGTGCTGTCTCGGATAGGGTACTGCTCAACTATTGAAAACCTGGGCAACCTGCCAACAGTGCTTTCAAATCTGTGTGAGCTACTCAACACCTCAGTGGATCTGCTCAACCATGGGAAACCTGGGCAACGTGCCATTAGTGCTGTCAAATATGCATGAGCTACTCAATACACCAGAATGTCTGCTCAACCATGGAAAACCTGGGCAACGTGCCATCAGTGCTGTCAAGTATGCACTGGATTTTTTTAACATAAATAAAACTAAGGCACAGGTTTGGTATTTAGACCCCGAAAAAGCGTTCGACCTAGTGTCCTGGGATTGTCTGTTCCTGATTTTAGAAAAATTCGGCTTCCCAAAGGAGTTTATATACTTGATAAGGCAGCTCTATACGAACTCTCAGGCACGAATTTTAATTAATTCGGTGAACATAGGCACATGTCAAATAAATAGAGGCACTAGGCAAGGGTGTCCTCTTTCTCCGATTTTATTTGCACTATTTATTGAGCCACTTGCAATAGCAATTAGATTTTTAAAAAAAGGCGTATACGGCTCCGTTTCAAGGTATGACAAATATAAAACTCTATGCCGACGACATTGTCCTTTTTTTAGACTCAGAAACAGACACTCAGGTAGAAATTATGAAGATTTTTTCAGATTTCCAAGCAATAGGAGGCTACAAAATAAATAATTCGAAAACAGAGATCATATTGTGTAACTGCTCTGTTGACTCTCTATTGCTGGAATTCAGACATGTATATAATACTCGCCCAAAGAGATATTTAGGGATTTTTGTTACGGAGAAAATAGAAGATCTATTCCATTTAAACTATACTCCGTTGCTGAAAAAAGTGAAACACTTGTTAGCACGATGGAACCAGCTCCCTCTATCTATACTGGGTCGAGCAGCACTAATTTGCATGTCTATTCTTCCACTTTTTAATTTTCTCTTTAGTGCTATTCCGTGCGTATTACAAGCAGCTTTTTTTAAAGAAATAGATAGCATGTTCTCTTCCTTTTTATGGGCTAATAAGATACCAAGATTGGCACTCAGCACTTTAAGCTACCCTGTTGCAGAAGGAGGGTTGTCCCTTCCAAATATTAGGAATTATTATCATGCGACTTTTGCACATCACAGTTTTAGATTTTTTCTATTGGACCCTCAGGAGGCAGACAATTTTTTTATGAAAAAGATCTTAAAGGAATACAATATCATTGACCCTACGAGAATAACTAAGTACCCAAAAAAAGTACGTTATAAGACTCTCCAATGGATACTCAAGCAAAAATCTAAATTTTTAATATTCTATAATATCCCGAGACTTAACAGCTCAACTAGACTCTCCCACTTTTACACAGGGGAAAGATGTCTTTTAGAGACTAGTATTTTAAAGATGTGGGAAGAAAATGGGTACCTGCAGATTCGAGATTTTATTATAGACAATTGCTGGAAGTCATGGCCAGAGATTGAAATGGGGCTTTTACACTCTAAAACAATCTTGCAGTGGTCATTTATCAGAATAAAACCCTTGTTACAAAAATTTGATATTATTAATGCATCTGTTAGAGCAAGTTTGAGTGAAGCCTTTGACTCCCTGATACAACGGAATATTAGTGCCTGGGTTAAAATTCTTGAGGAAAATAAGCCTCTCTTGACATATGAAAAAGTTCGGGATAGATGGTGGAGAAGGGAAGGGATGCAGGTCTCAAAATTAACTTGGGATAGAATAAATACACTTAATGCATCAACACTCAGAGGCGCAAATTTCAAGCGCATGCAATTCTATTCAAAATGGTTGATCTATAGAACCCCTTCCTTTCTTCATAAGATATACCCACAAATTGAGGACAGGTGTTTCCGATGCGCAAAAGAGGGCGGTGGCACCTGGTTACACATTGTTTGGGAATGTCCAAAGATCAGTCGTTTGTGGGAAGGAATCGAAACTTATCTCAGACCTATCCTAGACTCTTCTATTTCCATAGATGTAGATATCGCAGTTCTGGGTTGCTCTCCTAATATTACTGCACAAGAAGAATGCCTGTACATTGCAGCATTGGTAGCAAGATCTTTAATTTTACAATGCTGGCGATCAGCTAAGGTACCTTCGTTTCACGCATGGAGAGCGAAGCTAAGTAAAATCAAAGAACTGGAGAAAAAATATGCAATAAGATCAGGCTCTATAAAAAAGTATGAAAACCGCTGGAGTCTATTGGGGACATAGGCTATAGACAAGGTCAGTCTTAGAACATTGGGTCATGTTTATCTTCTAAAATCTATCCTCTATGCTCCTCCTTATCCAACTGTGGTTAGTAATTGCTTTGCATGATTGTTTTACCCTTTTTAGGTTTATGACGAAATATTTAGCACTTTGCACTTTTTAGATAGTATTTACCTTTTTTAACAGGGTGATGTGAGAGTGAGAGAAGATATGTTCATCTCAAATGGCTAGCACTCTGCACTTTAGAAGGCATTTAACTTTGTATGAAATAATGTGTTTTTACGTATTCTGATCATTTTGTAATATGCATTTTACTTGACAGTTATGTAGTTTTGTAATTTGCACAAACTCTCAATAAAAAAAAAAAAATAAAAAAAAAGTATGCGTGAGCTACTCAATATCCCAGTGGGTCTACTCAACCATGGTAAACCTGGGCAACATGCCATCAACGCTGCCAAATGCGTGAGCTACTCAATACTCCAATGGGTCTGTTTAAACATGGGAAACCTGGGCAATGTGCCATCAGTGCTGTCAAATATGCATGAGCTACTCAATACCCCAGTATGCCTGCTCAACCATGGGAAACCTGGGCAACGTGCCATCAGTACTGTCAAGTGTGAGTGAGCTACTCAATACCCCAGAGGGTCTGCTGCTTAATGGTAAACCTGGGCAATGTGCCATCAGTGCTGCCAAATACACGTGAGCTACTCAATACCCAAATGGGTCTGCTCAACCATAGGAAACCTGGGCAACGTGCCATCAGTGCTGCCAAATACACATGAGCTACTCAATACCCAATGGGGTTGATCAACCATGGGAAACCTGGGCAACGTGCCATCAGTGCTGCCAAATATGCATGAGCTACTCAATACACCAGAATGTCTGATCAACCATGGGAAACCTGGGCAACATGCCATCAGTGCTGCCAAATATGCATGAGCTACTCAATACACCAGAATGTCTGCTCAACCATGGGAAACCTGGGAAACGTGCCATCAGTGCTGTCAAGTATGCATGAGCTACTCAATATCCCAGTGGGTCTAACAACCATGGTAAACCTGGGCAACATGCCAACAGCACTGCCAAATGCGCGAGTTACTCAATACTCCAATGGGTCTGCTTAAACATGGGACACCTGGGCAAACTGGGGAACCTGGGCAAAGTGCCATCAGTGCTGCCAAATATGCATGAGCTACTCAATACCCCAGAGAGTCTGCTCAACATGGGAAACCTGGGCAACGTGCCATCAGTGCGGTCAAGTATGAGTGAGCTACTTGGCCATGGGTTGTTATTGTGCTGAGTAAAGGATTCACATTATCTTATGCTTACAACACTTACGCTCGCAGTCATCGCAGCTCGCAGTCATCACAGTGCCCTGGGTAAACATGCAGACCCCTCTTTTTCAGCACACACTTCCAGGCTAGCCGTCAGATAGTCACAATAACATGTCCTTACCCAGTATGGGTCCAGGCACATATTGGTCAGTTTCCACTACGCCATAAGCTAGGCATGCACAGAGGTGCTCATATCCTAGCATAGGTGTAATGTAGGAGACACAGGGGAGGGGCACAATGCATGCCCTTCAAATACAATTCTAGCTGCACCGGGCTGTGAATGTGGCACGAGTGGTGGCATGCACTCCTCGTGTCACTGCGATCATTAGCTGCAGGTCTGAAAGACGTGGCTTAAGAAGCAGATGTACATGAGGCCTTCCCCCAACAGTCTAGATAGATTAAAGTTTATGGTGCCTGCTTCGGATGGAGCTGCAGAGGAGCACAGTGCCTCACTACACGCTGCTACCTGGCACAGGCAGGGGGGCAGCGTCAGAAATAACTGTGAGACTGCAAGGGAAAAGCCACAGTGTGTGGTTGTGTAACCCCCCAACAGCATAACATACTACACACGCACACTTAAAGGACACACTCTTAATTAAGGGCACGACCAGGCAGCTGCCACAATTAAAGTGTACAGTAAAAACTCAGGCTACATAAACCCTAAATGAAAAAAGCACGCCCACGGGTCGTTAATTGTGCAGTGTGCACTTTTTGTTTATTAATACTCGAGCATAAAATAAGATTAGGTCAACCAGCAATTACTGAATGAAATCAAACATTTCCGGTGCAGCACATTATGCTGTAAGTGCTTATTACAGCGACCAGTGCAAAACTGCAAGGGGCACAAAAGCCCCCAGAAGAGAAAAGGTTGACCTTGAAATCCACCCGGCACGAAGCACCCATCTCACTCACCTCTCAACCAGCTGCCCTGTGGCATTCCACTCCACGGCAGTATACAGAACCAGTATCACGTTTACTGACGCAAAGCTGCTCTGGCACCTTTGGTCCATGCCACTTGCTTTCATTAACCAGAGCTGGCAACTGTTGCATTTAGGACGGCTGGTGTTTAGAGCTCACTTATGTATCGATCTCCAGTGTTTCCTGAGGCCCCACTGCCAGAACATTCTTTTCTTACTCGCCATCTCAAAAGACACGTCACTTAAATTCGCCTGAAGTCTGTTTTTTATGTCTGTGCTTTTCTGAAACGAGCTATTCAGGCTAGAAAAGCAATGACGGATTAAACTGTTTATTGACCCCCTTTGGGTATACAAACTTTTTGACGAATAGATGTTTTTTTATTCAAGTTTTATGGACTGTAATTTATATGCATGTTTTTATGTATCGTAATTATTGTATCACTCCCGAGTGTTTTTATCTTTGTGACGAGTTAAATATGTTATGATATAGCACGATGTATTTGTATTTTATGGTATGGTTATGTGTTTTTCTTTTATGATCTCTTTAGATCGAATAAAGATTTTCTGATTCTGACAGTCAGTCACTTATTCAGTTAGAAGCTCACCCCCTGACTCAGTCACTCGCCGTAGCAGTTTAGATACGGGAGACCACAATAATAAACTGCACACTTGTTTAAGACAGTGCCCTCTTTGGACTTCGGCCCTAAAATTCACAGTGACGCCTTTGATGTCGGAAGAAGGGGGGTGAGTGTAGCAGTAAGGAGTTGGCGTGATTGTGCAAACTATCTCTGAAAGCAATCTACGACCCACTTACCCAAATCCAGATTAGAAATGGCCTTTAGATGATTAGGTTGAATGAAGGGTGCATGTAGTGGGCTCGTGCTTTAGGTTGCAACATAGGGTTTATGTTCAGAGCAACCCAGCCCTTGAGAATCAACAAGGAAGGGCCCCTTCACAACAAACTAATGGCCACAAAACCACTCTGTGTCCATCACAACTTTTTGAGGTTACATAAACGCATGGGTTCACATGGTCGCTCAATACACAGTAACAACATTACCGCGGCGCATGGTGGGATCAGTCAATCAATCAATAAATCAATATGTTTATTAAGAATTTGGATCTCTAATGAGGTCCACTTAAGGCATACATTAATAGACATATTAAAAATACCAACAATAATTACAATAAAACACTTCAATAAAAGCCATTATATCTACGTCACTACACAGTTTTTTACAGATTAGTTCATCTTAAAGATATCAAAGTATTTCAAAATCAGCTCTGGAGTCTCCTTTAGACAACTAAGGGAGCCCCCCAGTAAGGAAATACAAATGGTGGCGCGGTAGGAACGAAATACAAAATAGAAAAATATAATTATTGTAACAGAGGGCAAAGTTACGATAATTTGATTAATATTTTTACCCCAGCAGTTGACACAAATCGAAACTATTAAAATCTAATAGTTACCCCACTATAGCACCCTCACATTAAATCCTAAAATGAATAAAGACAGTCAAGTGACAGTAGTGAAGTTATGGGCCAGGTAAAATTCTGAAGAACTAATCATGTACTGAACCAACTGTTCATTTTCCCTGGTTACTGAAAATTTAGAACAAATTAAATGTTCCCCCAATTTTTTTTACTAGGGGAATTAAGTATCAGACAACAAATAAATATGCCTGTTACCTTAACAGATCAAAGTAAAAACATGTGCAATTTGAAAGAATAGCATAAAGTAGCAGCTTCATATAATGACAATTTTTAAATAAAGTGCATCATATAGCAGCAACAAAATAGCAGCAATCGTATAATTAGAACCTATACTACGGCAGAAAAAAATAAAATTGTGTTAAATATAAGTGCAATTTAGAAAAGTATCATGCCATAGCAGCATCATGTAAGAACATGTTTTATAAGTGCATCATGAAGCAGCAGAGTCTTTTCCCTTAACAACAAATTTAAAAACAGATAAAAAACCCAGTTATGTGCAAACAGCAGATAACAGCAGTCACAAGTGCAAATTTTCCACAAGTGAGAAATAGACTCAAATGGCCGGAGGGAATATAAAAGCTCGGGACTTTAGGGGCTATATTATAAAAAAGCTAATTAAATGCACAGCCAACCATATCCTAAGAGAAATTATGAAAATGTAAAATATGTTCATATACTCCCTAAAAAAATTAAAAAGTTTTTTACAATCGGTTTCATTTTTTGGAAAAAGCAAGAAATCTCGGGCAGATGATACATTTTTAATGCCATTCTGTAAGAACATTGGTCGAAGCCACCGGAATCGGAGTAAAGTCAGAGCTGGGCATACAAACAAGATATGATCAAGATTCTGGGTGCCCTGATTACAGAAGTTACAGTTTTTTCCACCTTTCCTGTTAAGTGGCCAATTTGCGGTTAAATCATTTAATGGTAAAAGGTTCATACGACAGAGGGTAAGCCAACGGTGAATACCGTGGCTTAGATTCCAGGAAAGGTACTTCTGAGGAACTCTCAAGGAAGAAGCCTTAACTATTGTTTCCAGTCTGACCCTTGTTCTACAGATTTTAACATCTCTCTGGTGACTAACTATGCCACTTGACATTTTTAAAAAAGATTTCAATTCTGAGAGAGAAAGACAGCACTAAATCCTCTTGCACATTGAAATGATTCAGTGCCAAGAAAAAATCACTAGAAAAAAAATTATTTATACATTTGTCCTACAAAAATTTCCTGGCACATAAAACTCCTTAATGTAAAAGGCTTGCTGTTCTTTAGCTGGTATCCCCAACGTATTACCCTAGCTAAACCTTGTATAAATGAACTTACCAAGCCAAATTCAAGCCTAATTGTGGCTATAGGAACAAGAGTATTAAAATTGCATAGTTTGTACAAAATCTGGCCTTCAATCTTATCCAGAAAACTCCATTCTCTTACTGGAATATATTCTATAGCATATAACAAGGTGGGAGGGATTTTAGCTTTAAAAACTAAAAGCAAATGTAAAAATGTCTTCGACCCATAGCGCTATAGAATATGCGTAGGCCATTTGCATGCAATGCCGCTTTGCAAGAGCTATGTTCAATATGGGGAGTAATCCTTGTACTACTTGAAATAACTTTCCCCAGATAGAGGTAGGAATCTACAATCTCAAGTTTTTCGGAACCAATTCCCCAATTAAAATTACAGACTTTTCTATTTTTGCCACGTTTCATAATCAAAACCTTGCTTTTTGAAACATTAATCTTCAGAAATTGTGCGGTCGTAAAATTCTGCAGTAGTGACAATTTTTTATTCAAACCAATAGGGGTCAGGTCCATAGTTACAATATCATCTGCGTACATAAGGCAGGGGAATGGACGGCCACCTATCTTTGGAGCATCTCCTTCCATTGAGGAAAAACAATCCGGTAAATCTCTTACATATAAAGAGAACAGGAGAGGTGCTAATAGGCAACCTTGCTTCAAGCCATTTTCCGTAGGAATTACTGATGATAGGCCCCGAGTACCCCCCATTAGTACCTGACACCATGTTTGTGAGTGTAAGGCTATAACTAAAGATAACAGAGTTGTAGGCACCCCCATTTTATGTAGCTTTTTCCAAAGAAGTGGCCGGTATACCTTATCAAAAGCAGTAGAAAAATCTATGAATGCCACATAGACGTTTGTCCTGCGAAATACAATATATTTCTCCTCTATTAGTTTCAACATACTGATGTTGTCTAGGGTGGAATGGTTTTTCCTGAACCCAGCTTGCTCTATGGGGAGAATTTTCTCCTCTACAACCCAATCAGTAAGATTGTTAAGAATACTGCGAGCAAAAATTTTCCCCACTGCATCTAATAAGGCTATTTGCCGGTAGTTACCTGGGAGATGTCTTTGACCCTTTTTATACAGAGGGATTAGGATACTACCGGACCATGACGAGGGGTCAGCCCATGCAAATAACAATATTCAAACAAAGGGGTAAGATATGTAGCCCATTGTGTTGGCTCTTTTTAATAATTGACATAGGGATTTCGTCAGGACCCATTACCCCTGAGGCTCTCATTTCTTTTCTTTTTTTTTTGCATTTTCAAAGGAAAAAAACATGAGCATACACATGTATTAGCAGTTGTTGGGTACACACAATACAGGCGTCATTGCAGCACAATACAAGGATTTCAAACCAGTTGACATGTGAGATAGGCATTAATATTACATCGGAAGAATTTAAAGCGGGAATGAGCAATGTAGAATAATTCAGCTTGTGTCATAGCCATCAGATATCAGGTACAGTTAGCAAATAAGAAGTAAAAGGGCTCCATATATCACGGGGTTTCGAGGTTCTAGGCAACTCTTCAGCATAGCAGGTGAATTGATCCCGGCAATATACCATGTCTTGCAGCCAACTCTTAATAGTCGGAGCAGGTCTACCTCCCCAGCATATGGAATCTCTGCGTTTGGCAAGTAAGAGCGCTATCGCCACCAATCTCCTAATAAAGGCCTTAACAACGGTAACATTTCCCAGCAAACACAGTTGAGGAGTACATGCTATGGGTGTCCCCACCATTAATTGCAAAGTATGTGTGACCTGCTCCCAGAACAAATACACTTTCGGGCATGTCCACGCCAAATGGCAAAAGTCAGCATCCGGGGCGCCACATCTCTTATAGTTAGCAACCTCGCTTAAACCATATTTATGCAACTGAGCAGGGGTATAGTATATTTGATGTAAATATTTAAAATGTATCAATCGTAAATTGCCATTTGCTGTGAGTCGCCCTGTCAGTCTACAGCATGCACTCCAGTCGTTATCAGAGAGCGATAAAGAATTGCATTCCATTTTTCTAGCGAGCTCCTTCCCGCATCAACCCCCTCTGTCTGTGAGGCCCGATATAAGCGTGTGACTAGCTTAGCACATGTCGGGGTGGTGTAGAGGAGCTGCAGAGCTTCCAGAGTTGGGGGTTCAGCCGGAAACTGAGGATACAGCGCCCGTGTAGCCGATCGTAATCTTGTGTACACAAATGTTTGCATTGCAGCATTCTTCCCATCTCCTAGAACAGTGGCGGCTTCCACAAACTGACCCTGAGGAAATGCGTCCCCCATGATAGACAATCCCATTTCATGGAGAGTTTTCAGTGCACCAGTTTCCCGTCACCGAAATCGTAGCATGATGTAGGAGTGGCATATTTGGTGCATAAAGCGGTAATTTACTCGCACGCTTTCCCAGCGCCTGCCATGCCCTGGCTGTGTTTTGCACCGTATCTATTTCCTCCTTGTCAAAAACTGTATGTTGGTTAACTATCATGGCTTTAAGTGGTATCGGGTGTACTGCACCTGCCTCGACCGCTACATGTGGTATATAAGCTGGCGTCTGTTGCCAGTAGTAGGCATAGTGCGTCTGCGCGCAGAGATAATACAACTGGAAGTCTGGTGCAGTGAAACCGCCCATCTCATAGGGGAGAGTTAAGATTTCCCATTTAACCCGCGGTTTTTTCCCACCCCATGCAAGCGAGACTAATAGGGAGCGAAGTGTGTCGAAGAAGTCATGTGTCAAGTACACAGGTACGTTCAAAAATAAAAACAGAAAGCGCGGAAGCACCACCATCTTCATTAATGCTATCCTGTCAGCAAAGGACAGCGGGAGTGCTATCCAACGATGCACTTGTTCTTCAAGGCGTGTGACCGCTTTGCCAAAATTGTTTTGAACAACCACCTGCGGGTCCCTGTGAATCCAGATCCCCAAATACTTCACTGGGTCAGTGCTCCATTCCAATGGGTAATCTAGTTCCATCTGTGGTGTGCAATCTGTGAGGGGCAATATAATTGACTTAGCCCAGTTTATCCCAGGGCCAGAGTGCCATTCAAACCGTATGTATTCCCGAATAAGTTGTGCTAAATGTGTTGCCGGTTCACGCACATATAACACCATGTCGTCTGCGTACATGGATACTGCCAGGGGCCGCTGGTGAAAACGCAGCGCAGCCTGAGCGTAGCGCTGTCGCAGAATACAGGCCAATGGCTCCAACACTAGGGCAAACAGCAAGGGCGATAAAGGGCATCCCTGCTGTGTGCCCCGCTGTATCTGGAAGAGATCAGACATGTGGCCACTAATTCTTACTCGTGCCACAGGATCTGTATACAACAATTTAATCCAATTTGTAAAAATGAAAGGCACCCCCATGCGATGTAAGATTGCGAACATGTATTCCCAGGATATAGAATCAAATGCCTTGGCGGCATCTAACAGTACCGCCACCGCTGGCAAGGAGGGCTCCAGTACGTGTAATACGGCAAACAACGTACGCAAATTGTGCGACGTAGATCTAGTTGGGACAAATCCTGACTGATCAGGAAGAACCATAAGCGGTAGAAGCAGTCGCAGCCTATCGGCTAACACCTTAGCCAGGATTTTTACATCAGTATTTATCAATGACAGGGGTCTGTATGAATCACACCTGTCTGGCGCCTTGTCAGGCTTTTGTAGGGCGACAACCAAAGCTTCTCACAGGGTAGGAGGGAGACTCTTGGTGGCATATGCTTCCATGTACATTTCGAGAAGAATAGGGGCCAAAATGTCTATGTATTCTTTCTAAAACTCGGCCGGTAGGCCGTCAGTGCCCGCTGCCTTTCCATTTGGTAGTGCAATTATGGCCTCGCAAACTTCTTCTAATGTTAGCGGGTGCATTAAAAATTCTTGTTGATTACGCGAGAGCCACACCAGTCCTATGTCATCTAGATATTGCGCTATGTCTGTATCTTTCGTCGTCTGCCGATTTTCATACATGGATTGATAATAGTTTGCGAACGTGTGGAGTATACTGGGTGTATCATAATGTGTAGTGTCGCCTTTTGTGATAACCTTGACTACATAGTTCCGTCCTCGCGAGTCTGCTATCAATCAATCAATCAATCATGTCACTTATAAAGCGCACTACATACCCGCGAGGGTCTCAAGGCGCTGGGGGAAGAGGGGGTGGTGCTGCTACTGATCGAAGAGCCAGGTCTTGAGGAGTCTTCTGAAGGCCAGTAGGTCTTGGGTCTGTCGGAGGTTGGTGGGGAGGGTGTTCCAGGTCTTGGCGGCGAGGTGGGAGAAGGATCTGCCGCCGGCGGTCGTTTTCCGGATGCGGGGGACTGTGGCGAGGGCGAGGCTGGTCGAGCGGAGCTGGCGGGTGGGGGTGTAGAAGCTGAGTCATCTGTTGAGGTAGGCTGGTCCGGAGTTGTGGAGTGCTTTGTGTGCGTGGGTGAGGAGCTTGAAGGTTATCCTCTTGTTGACAGGGAGCCAGTGCAGGTCTCTCAGGTGGGGTGTGATGTGGCTTCGTCGGGGGACGTTGAGGATAAGACGTGCAGAGGCGTTCTGGATGCGTTGCAGCCGTCTCAGGAGCTTAGCCGTCGTTCCTGCGTAGAGGGCGTTTCCGTAGTCCAGCCTGCTGGTGACGAGGGCCTGGGTGACTGTTTTTCTTGTTTCGGTGGGGATCCACTTGAAGATCCTGCGGAGCATTCGGAGGATGTTGAAGCAGGATGAGGAAACGGCGTTGACCTGCTTAGTCATGGAGAGGGTGGGGTCGAGGATGACCCCTAGGTTGCGTACGTGGTCGGTGGGTCCTGCTAGCCAACGTTCTACCAGGCCTGCCTCCTTCGCCGTAGTATCTAGCTATGTGTCTGCGCGACATATGGCGTATTTCTTGATCGGCTACCTCGTTATATTCGGTGATCTTTGTTTTAATACTCGCTAATGTAGCAGGATCTGCAGTGGTACTATATTCGCGTTCTAGACCACCTAGTTCCCGCTCCAACCGGCTCATGGTGCCACGCAGGGATTTCAAGACTCCAGCCTGTAGTCCTATACATGCTCCCCGTATGGTCACCTTGAACGCCTCCCAAAGTGTCCCCACACAGGAGACTGACCCGGTATTATGTGAGAAATAATCTGAGATAGCTTCGCGAATACCTTCGCAGAAAACTTGGTCGAGCAAGGAAGAGGATTGGAGCCGCCACTGGAACTGTGGAGGATTATGCGTCGGTAGAGACATAGGGGCCGATTCCGATCTCGGCCGGTAGGGCACCGAATCGGATTCGGCTTAACCGGATCCGATTCGGAGCCCTATTTCCCGACCGAGTCGTACGTGGGTCCGGGCGAGCGAGTACGATGCGTGCGGTCGCGAAATCCCCGACCGACTCGTTCGCAGGACCCGACCGCTCCGACTGACTCGCACGGAGACGACGCGCACCGCGCAATGGAGACGTTCCCCGGCCGGGTAAGTACGATGCGCACCTCGACCGCTCCGACCGACTCGCGCAGTCCGGCTCCAAGGAGCTGTCGGAGCCGCACTTTGGGGGTCCGTGTCGGAGCCGCACTTTGGGGGTCCGTGTCGGAGCCGCACTTTGGGGGTCCGTGTCGGACCCCCCTGGAAGCGTAGGTGCGCGAGTCGCACACAGGGGGGACCCATGGGTCCCCCCTACACGTGCATGCACGATGCGACCCGCATCGACGCGAAGACGCTGTAGGGGGCGCCCTTGTTCGCGTCGTGCCCATTGAGTCAAAGGGAGCCTGTGTTCGCGTCGTACAACTGGCTCCCATTGACTTCAATGGGAGTCCGACCGAATCGAGTCCGATAGCATACGTGCGCATCGTACTCGTTCGGTCGGACTGCTAGGGTCCGATTCGGTCGGAAATCTCTCCGGGTCCGGCTCGGTTGGGGAGATTTCCGGCCTGAATCGGAATCGGCCCCCTAGTGAGAAGGACCGGGGAGTGATCGGACAAGGTTCTAGGTAGGTGTCGGACATTGACTGTCCAGGTAGCCACATCACTGGTGACCAGCCAGTAGTCAATGCGAGACCAGGACTGGTGGACATAGGAATGACACGTGCCCTCTCGTGTAGTGGGATATCGTAGGCGCCAAATATCTGTCAGGCCTAGATTGAGCATACCGTTTAGCACTGATGGCGCTGCTTTTTTCAGCGTGTACTCCGCTGCTGACCAACGATCAATTTCAGGTGATAACACAACATTGAAGTCCCCCCCACATATAATGGTCAATGGAGGTAGTTTATATATTTTGCCCCATAATGCCTCATAAAATGCAGGGTCGTCAGTGTTGGGTCCATAGACGTTTACTATAAGCACTTTTGTACCGCAAAGCATGCCCTGCACCAATATGTAACGCCTCAACACGTCCTCTTTGACATGTATGGGATCGAATGGGATGCCTTTCTTAATCAATATCATGACACCCCTCGAGTAAGAGGAGTAGGAAGCAGCCAGGTGTACCCCTGCCCATCTGGATGCCACTGTCGAGATAGTGTGTTTGGTAAGATGGGTTTCTTGTAAGAGAGCAATTTGGACATTGTGACGGTCTAGATAGGATATTACCTGCCTAACTTTTTTAGGGTGATTGAGGCCTCGGACATTCCAGGTTAACCACGAAATCCCTTTTGATTTAGCATCCGCCATTCCCCGTAGAGTACAATGTGACAAAATGCCATCTCACAGAGCGTGTCGCAATACGTGCCCATATCTGTCGATGTTGTGTGCCCCATGCAGTGTTAAAAACATAATTCCCCAACAGCCCATCCCTCCCACTCCAGCAACAGAACTGTGCTGAGAATCCCTCCCCAGAGAACAAAACAACATCCAGGCAACCGCATGCCGAAATTCAGGACACCCTTCTCTGCGGGAGTCCTAATGTAACAGTAAACTGTGGTGGGGTACTCCCTATCAGGGGGTCACCAGTAGCCGTATGCCTCCTGTGTGGTATCAGGGGGGGGTCGAGGTAGGTATTGATAAACATCACACCCACAGGTCTATAAACAATAAGAAAGTCCAGATAGAAACATAGGCCACACCCAACAATGTGTACACAATTCCAGTAAGAGCTGGCAGCCCTTCAGATCTCATCGTCTATGTATAGAAAACATTACATTGTGCATTAGGATGTAGCTATTATAGCATAGTAATCAGAACCTCACAGAACAGACAACGCTACATTAGTGATAAGTCTCTGTGCATCAGCAACCTGCATTCTACCCCAATGCGCCTCACATTAATAATCTCATGTGCTCAGTCCTCAGCATCAGCATCGGCTCCCGCGGATCGTGTCGATTCTTGCCGTTCAATCTGGCGCACATACTGTAGGGCTTCTTTGGGCGACGTGAAGTTTCGGGCTTTATCTGCATGTTGTATGCGCAACAGTGCAGGGTATAACATAGCATATGGAATCTTGAGTGTTTGCAGTTTCTTTTTTACAGCATGGAATTCACGACGCGCCTGCTGCACAGCCACCGTGAAGTCAGGGAATAGCTCCACTTTCATCCCTTGGTAGTTGGTAGTCCCTTTTTCCCTGTCTAGGCGCAGGGCTGTATCTCGATAGTTCAAGAGCCGAGCTATGATGGGGCACGGAGGAGCCCCCGGCACAGGCTTGGGCGCCAACGAGCGGTGGGCACTTTCCACAATTAATACATTTGAGAAATGTTCGGCTCCCAGCATATCTTTAAGCAAGGTCTCGATGTATGACTCCATGGGGCCCGTGTTGGTTGATTCCGGAATCCCCGTAATGCGCAGGTTGTTCCTGCGAGAACGGGCTTCAAGGTCCTCGTTCCGCGCTTGGATCACCGCCAGGAGCTTTTCCATACTGGAGCACGAGGCACTAACGACCTCCACCTGATCTTCAGTCGTCGCGATGCGCTGCTCCACCTCCGTTATCCGCGATCCATGCTTATCAAGCTTCGTTGCCATACCGTCCATGCGCAAGTTGAGGTGATCTATCTTAGCGTCGATGGACTGCAGACTCTGCTGCATTGTGAGCATCATGCGCTCCAGTCTGTTGCTGGCGCCTGCCTCCAACTCTGGTTCAGTGTCTGATGTAGCAGGAACCTGGGACTTCGTCAGCCTCCGGGTCTCAAAGTTCAATTTCGCCTGTTGCTTGTCCGTCCGGCCCATGATGCGACCTCCCCTGTGTGGCTGCTTTTGTGGCGTCACCATGAGGCCAGTAAGAGGGCTATGTTCTCCGCTCAGTGTATCGTGCTGATAAGGATCACCTGTTACAGATAGTGCTGCGGCACCGCGCTGTGTGTAGTCCTTTGCAGATGGAGCTCCCCACCGCACAGGCGGTCGTCGTTATAAGGGCGCAGCATGGGTCCCAGCCGTGGCAATAGAGCAATCCGCGCCGGCCGGCACTCCCAGTACCACGCCGCCCGTGTCAGTGTATGGCCACTAGTGGTGCGTGGTCCCAGACTGTCCAGGCAATGCACGCACTGCAAGTGATGTAAGGGGACAGGTCGCGCCCAAACGTTAGCACCCCAGGCAGACACTGTGACCGCACCTCCACGCTAGTCGCCCAAAGCGAGATAGGCCACAAGCAACAAGATCTCGAACACAGCCGCAGGTTACTGAGCGGTATGTTGACTCGCGACACATAAACCAGGTTTCCTGGGTCTCAAAGGTGTCCACGTACTGTCCTGCCGTCTTCTCCTGTAGAGTTAAGGGAAGGAGTTCCCACCACAACGGCAGCAACAGTGGCCGAGCCACTCTCTGACGCCACGGCACACCACAAATGACAAGCCTTTCTTGCAGCAAGCTACTGAGGCACCAGAGCAGCGATAGCAGCGGGCCGCCTTTCTGCAGAATTTCAGCGTGTAACAACGGAGGGTAGCAGGCCGCCGGTCAACCTCTACACCGCAGCAGCGTGATCGGGGCAGCAGCACAGACCGGGGCGTGGGCCGCACAGCCACGCTCCGTACCTGGCGGTGGCCTTGTCAGAATGTCCCAGGCCCCTCCGGCCGCCAGCAGCACCGCGGCGCTCCCCCAGGAAGCACTCGGCAACGGTAGCGGAACAGGCAGGAGCGGGTGCAGTCCTGTAGTACTCAACCGCGCAGCAGGCCCCGGTCGGTCCGAACTATCATGCGCTGCCGGCCGGTACACGTGGAGTGTGGGGAGCAGAATGAAGCAATGAAATCCTACCGCCGGTCGTAGCAGGATGGTTCAGCTGCAGCCCTCTGTGTCGCGGTACTTCAAAGGACGAGGGCGGCAGCGGCCGTAGAAGCGGTGGTCAGCGTCCGGATCACCCCGAAGCCGCCATTTTGTCCGGGGAGAACATCTACAGCTAGCGGCGATGTGAAGCACAGAGCAGCGACAGCAAGACGATCAAAGTGCTCCTGGTACGATGAGGCGTCAGATTTCGTAAGTGTTGCCTGTGGATGGCGTCATTTCTGTAGGATAATATGCGGATTGTTCCCTCGACCAGCAGAGCAGCACTAAGGTGCGGCCATTTTGCTCCGGGCTCTCTAGCACTCCCCTGGCTCTCATTTTTTTAATGAGTCCAACGACTTCCCCCTTTGAGGGAGCATTACTGTATTCGGAATTTTTTTGGGAGATTCATTAAAAAGAAGTCAGACCAAAAGGAATTAGGATTCGCGGAGTAAAGTTCTAATAGGTATGTTTTCCATTCTTCTTTATTTATTGGTATAGGAAGAGATTTAATTCTAGTGCCACAACTTTCCGCAATTATTTCCCAATATCGTCTAGAATTATTTTTAGAAGCAGCTTCTTTTAATTGAACCCATTCATAGTCTTCCTTTTGTTGTTTTAAGGAGCGTTTTTTTCTGTTGTCTTTTCCTCTTTAATAGATCTATTAGTCTATTTCGTTCAGGGGAATAATTCAAGAACTGAGCCCTCACTAATTTGTTTAAATCCCTATTTATTTGAAGTAAAGGATTAAAAGAACGGTCTCTGTTTAGTTATTGGGTGGCTAGATTTACAGGACATGCCCATACTGTTTATGCTATGGCTAAAAGAATCCAACAAATTAGTTTGGGGGTAGTCTAGATCTTCTGATACTATGAACTGCTGATCTCCTATTAAAATAGTTAAGGACTCTAAGTTTTGAAACGGCCAGAGTGTTCCAGTGAATTCTGCCATTTGCTTTATTGAAAGCTACCACTTTATCCTTAAAATTCCAAGAGCTCCCGCCAACACAGGACAACTCTATTTTTAAACTAATCACCATGTGGTCACTGAATTGATTTTCTAAAATTTCCATATTGGATAATCTATTAAAAATATCTGCTGAGGCAATTACATAATCAATAATGGAGCCACCATTAGGTCCCTTATGTGTATTTTTAGCTGAGATATATTTTTCTAGTCTCCCATTGACTCTCAATAAATCCAAATTTCTTAAGCCATCTAGTAAAATTGTTCCTCTTTTATCAGTTCGGCTATGATTTGGAAATTGAGCAGGCGGGATATTTAGTGCTTCATCCTTATTGGTATTAGCAAAAAGCCCCATACTATGGGTGGAAACCTTAGCATTAAGGTCCCCAACCAACATTAAGTTCTTACATTCTGAATTTCCCAGGATAGAGGAGACAAAGGCAAACAGGTCTTTTAGTAAATATGTATTGGATATGCCGGGTGGTATGTATGCGTTTACAATTAGAAGGGACTCAGAATTAACAAAATCTTCCTTGGTCTCTAGTTTAATTGCCTGAAATAGATTAGAGGCATGCAGGATTATTTTATATATCCAATTGAGGCTTGATCTAAGCAGAATGGCAATGCCTCCTTTCGCATGTCCCCTGCTCACCGGGAGCACAGGGTGGCTCAGCACATAATAGTCTTCAATGGACCAATTCGTTATAATCCAGAACTCTTGAATACATATTATGTCGGCGTTCTGTTCTTTCAAGAATAACCATTTGTTTTTATATTTTTGCTTAAGCCAGCTGCGTTCCAGGAGATCAGTTTAAGGCCCTTGCTAGGAAGAGTTCCCAAATCTTAGGCCAACAGAACTGTTAGCATTGAGAGCCCCTGCCACCCAACTCCATTTCTTATTTTCCTCGTCTACAGTTAATGCATGACAACTCTTTTTCTCTGGTTGGAGGGAGACTCTCCTTCCATCCTTACTGAGAGAGACCTGTAATACCCTTTCTCTCTCCAAATGGAGAGAATCAAAAGATGATAGATCTAGTATGGTGGGAGACTGCCTATTAACGGGCTCTTTTTCAGGAGTTTTCTCCTCATTAGGGACCAGAACGTCGATACCACAACATCGTAGTTTATCAGAATTTGTGATTATTAGGTGGGAAATCACCTTAGAGCCAAACGTCACTCTGGCTCCCCCAAGATTGACATCTTTTAAAACTTGAACCAACGCCAAATCACTACTCTGGATCATTTGTAGATTGTATATTTCAGTGAAACAGCTCAATAGATAAGACCTATTCATATATAGCTCATGATCAAAAATAAAAACAAAATCCAACGAAAGAGGTACGGCAGGCAGAAGGCTAACATAAGAGTCTCCCTTGTACAAATTTCTAGGAATATATGTCACATCACTGCCAATAGCAGAGGAAAATAGTACAGCGTTAGGATTCAGACTACATTTTGCCCCCGCTGTAGTATTTAAGTTTAAAATGGTAGCTTCTTGTGACACCGGGATTGCAGTACTAGAGTTCAACAGAAGTGAGCTAAAATCCATTGGAGAAACTTCCACTTGAACTTTTTCCCTCTTCTGATCATTTAGAGCAGGGATCGGAGGCAAAGGTAAATTTATATTAGGGTCGAAACAGAGTTGTTTTGCCCTTTTCTTCTTAATCCTCCGGATTTTTCCCCTTTTGTTTTCTCCTTTCTGCCAGCGGATTTTCTTTAGTTTTTTTAGGTCTTTTCTTCTGGTGGAATATGTTCCGTTTTTGGTTCCTCCAAAGTAAGATGAACAATTTTATTAAGCCCTGTTTTTGAAAAAAAAATTGGGAAAACTTTACGTTCTAAATTTATTTTGTCCTTTTCTATAATCAAAAGGGGCGATTTAGCAGGCAGCGACACAGAGGCCTCAGGATCAAAGAATTGCTGTAGCGAAAAAGGCTGAGATTCATCAAATAAGTCAACAATTTCTATATCCTTATGTTTTGAGGAACCAAAGGGCATGTCCACCTGAGTGCCAAAATCACGATAGTTCGGATAGAAAACAGAGCACGTTTGGGTAGATTTCATTTGGTTCAAATTAGGTACCTGAAGGTGTAGAGGAGGGATCTCTAAACAAGAGTTAGGCCAATGAGAAAGAGGGATGGAAACTTTACTGTTAGGCTGTATATGATCCGAAATTATTGATTTAGTCAATGACAAAAGGTAATCCAAGATATAATCCGAGTTGCTTACAGATCTTTCCATAAGAGCTAAAATGGACGATAAGACTCTTTCCAGGCAGAACAAGGATTCAGACATCAATATTTTATCATCAGGATCCTTATTTGGAGGGTCGGAACCCAGGGACAAATCAGGAGTAATAGATGCTCTTGAGTTCATTGAGTCCGCTCCACTAGGCGTGCTACTAAAGAGTTGCATTTTAATAGAGGGACCCGGAGGATGATTTTGAGAGTTTGAAAGATGTGAAATATTAGAGATGCGAGGCTTAGGCGATTGTGGAACCCTAGAGGAGTGATTTAAATTAATATTTATATCAGGAGTGTAAAATCCTCCAATAAAAGGCCTTCCACTCTAGACTCCGAACATAAATCAATAATGGACTGAGACACGCTATTTTCAGTAGAATAAATAGGATGAATTTCGCATGAAGAACCTTCCTCTCTGATTTTAGGACTTACTGCATCTCCTGCCTGAGTCACTCTAATTCCAGGTGAGAATATAGTAGGCAGAGGTATATTTTCCACTTTTTCTACTACCTTTTGGAATAGAGTTTCGGTCTTGGGCTCCATATTTGCCTCCTTATTTTGACTTCTCTTTTTTTGAGAAAAAGGTGGAAATGGCATTAAATCCTTTTAAAGTATTTATCTGTACTGACTTATTCCTCAAAGGATTGGCTTTGTTTTTTTTACACGCTCTTGTAAACACCAATTTTCCTGAACGCAATTTTTTTGCGGTTATGACTTTGAATAAGACTCAGATTAAATCTAGCTAGAGGGTGAGGGCCTCGACAAACTTCAGATTCGGTTGTCCAGGTTCCACTGGATGCCGCCATGCCAAACTGCTAGGCTTCTGGGGGGCGATCCTATGTCCCATTCGCTAAACCACCTCCGCCTTCCAATGCCTCATGTTGGTGTAAACTTCCGTTGTCTTACCTCTTCCACACACCGCACTCCGGACCTAGCCCAGGCCGGGCAGCTTCTATCGACCTCCTAGGGGAGTCTCTCCGTTTTAGCCAATTATGGCCACTACAGCCAGCCGGTAAACTCACAACAAAGGCGGGCAGGCCTGAACGCCCACTCCAGGCGCCTACCGGAGAGAGAAGGCTTGGTGGATCCAGGCTCCGACTCTGGGCACGGGCTCAACTTCCACCTCTCGCGACCTCAGCCTAGCCGATGGAGTAGGAAGTGCAAGGCTCAATGCAGGTTTTTGGGCAAGCGCCCACCGCCAGAGGAAGAACAGAAAGATGCGAGGTGGGAAAGGGCGGGCAGGCAGGCGGGCACTGGGCGGTCGCCCCGGCTCGCAAGCCGCACCGGCCTAACGCCGGCCGCCTCCGCGAGGACGGGCTGTACCGCAGCACCAGCCTCCAACGCTGCTACTGGTGCGGGTGCTATTAATGTCCACACGCCCCACGCCTCGATGATTCCCTGGTTTGAAGTAAGGCGGGATAACTGAGTAGCGAAGCCCACGCTCCTGCAGCTGCGAAAAAGAGGGGGGCGCAGGCTGCGGTCTCCTGCCGAGTTCTCTCCTTAAATTGGGTCCTCGGTCCGGTCCCAGGGTCTCCGGGCCTCTGGACCTCCACTGCACACGCTACTCACTATATGCCGTTCACCACTCACCGCCCTCCGATTCAGTCTTCAGGGCATTCCAGAACGCAGCACTCGCCACTCGTTGTACGAAGTTCACCGCTACTCACTGCTGACGTGCCACCACTGAGCGGGAACTGCAGGAGTGAGGCAGGGGGGGTCGGCAGGGGGAGCCACAGCCACCCGAGGGGGGAGCCACAGCCACCCGCGACCCGTACCACGAGGAAGTCAGGCACCGGGGCCTGGAAATCGGAGATCGGGAAATTAAAAGTTAGAATATCGGGAGCTCAGGACTGCTCGCAGCGTTGCCAGCCCCGCCCCTTACGTCAAACCGTTAGCGTTTGACGCAAGCGTGCTACTTTATTCAGTTTTTGCATAAAACCATAAAAGTAGTCTAAAACAATACATATACAGAGAAGTAACATGAGTGGCAGCTCGTACTTTAAGGGACACATTTTGCAATACAAACATAGGACACAATAAGATAAAATTTAAGATAAAACCAGGTCGTGGAAACGCCTAACAAACTCTTGGGGCCATGAACAATTAGTCACAACAGGCTCCAAGTCTCACTGCTGATTTAAAAAAACTAAGAACAGATAGAATAATGTCGCCGGATAACATTCGTAAAAATATAAAAGCTGGACGCACTTGCCTAAAATCCAGTCATTTCAGGGTTGGAATAATACAATTTTTCAGTGGAATCTTATAAAAATGACAAAACATTAAAAAATGAAGCATGTCCTGTGGAGACTTACCGTTGCAGCCACAGGACTCTAAGCTCTGGCCTCTACTACACCCACGAGGCTGAGCCAACAAAAGGTGGAAGAGGTCAAAGCGAAACCTAGTTAGTAAAAAGCGATCATGGGTACTAAAAGGCCCTAATAGATATGGCTCAGTAGATTGTACGGTTTTCAGAATAACAAACCTACGAACGCTAGGTTTCCTCAGCTCACACCCTTCCCTTTCGACAATTCTCCAAGTAAAAATGGTCTCCTTTACCCAACCCAGGTCTTTTTTGTGCACAGATTCTGGGTTGGAGAATAGTTCTACTCTTCCCAACCACTCAAAGCATTTCTTGATGTAATTAAGCCACGGGATATAGTGGGCACGATCAAGACCCATACACTCCTTTAGAATTGATTTACTTGGGGTCGGTCCCTCGTGCAGACATAACTTCAGCCACAACAAAAGAGGCCGAAGGGCCAACAGATCCGACAAATAAGGGACCCCCAGCTCCTCATGAACCATATAACTTGAGGTACCCTGCGGCACACATAGAAGACGTTTAAGAAATGTATTTTCAACCACTTGTAATTCATCCATGGTGATGTAGCCCCATATTTCGCTTCCATAGCAAACTTTTGCAATGCACTTTGCCTGATATATCAGCAAAAGTGCCGCAATCGGTTTCCTACCCAGTTTAGATGCAAAATTAAAAACAGCAGTGTTAGCGCGTACTAAATCTCCCTTCTTACTCCGTTTTAAAGGCCCCCATTTCATTTTATCATCTATCATAACCCCAAGGTAGGAGAAAACCTCTGTGCGGGGAACCAGGGCGGCACCAACCCTAAACTGGTACAGCTCTTTTGTACGGGGTCCCACCTGCATCACGTAAGATTTGGAGTCGTTAATAGACAAATCCAAATCTTCCATGAAAGAAGAAAAAGAGTTAAGCAGGGATTGAAACCCTCTGGCTGTCCTGGCCATGAGGACCGCTTCGTCCGCGTACAGCAAAACCGGCAGGACACGCAGTCCCACCTGGGGGTAATCTATCTTGGTCTCCAACAAGACCTGCTCTAATTTATTAATATATAGATTAAACAAGAAGGGAGCCAAGATACACTCTTGGCGCACTCCTCTTTTGATTGGAAAATGGCGAGATACCTTAAGATCTTGTGAATAATGAACCTCAGCCTTGGTATCGTTGTGGAGATTATCATGAAAATAAACAATATCGGCGTCCACCCCCATGGACAGCATGGTCTGCCATAGCTTAGTTCTATTCACGCGATCAAACGCGGAAGACAGATCCATAAAGGCCAAATAGATGGTACCAGGGCGGGCGACCGTATACTTGTTAAGGATCAGATGTAAATTAAGACCTTGGGCCACAGTTGAACGTCCAGCACGAAACCCGTACTGGATATCAGTTAGAATATTGTTTTCATCTGCCCAATTTGTTAACCTGTCTAGAATAACCCGGCCAACCGCCGAGGCCAACAGAGATATGGGTCTGTAACAAAGGGTACTATCCCTATTACCCTTTTTGAATACTGGAACAATAGTGGAGATGGCCCAGGAGGACCAGATTTAATTGCTGCATTAATAACGGCCGTGAGAACAGGTGCCCAGAGGTTTACGTCTGATTTATATAAATCCGGCGGAATACCATCAGGGCCCGGCACCTTGTTGTTGGACAACCCAAGGATACCTTTCCTGACCTCTTCAGCCGATACCACCATAAGTGATTTAACCTCCGCTACTCCAGGTAAACTATTCCTGTCTGAGGGGCATTGAAACATATCCTCAAAATGGTGCACCCATTCCTCCTCTGTTATATGGGCTTCCACCACATTATATGTGTTCGTATTTAAAAAAGGGTTGTTGATAATGCCCCAAAACTTGGCGCTACTCTTCATGGTACTTGCCTCAATTAGGTCCTTCCATAATTCCTCCTTTATTGCTGCCTTGCGTCTGGCTAATACTACTTTATACTCCCTTCTGCGGGTTTTAACTAAGACCATATCCCTTGGACTCTCGCCCAAGGCTTCTTTCAGGTTCCTGGCAGCACGGGAACAATCTGAATCAAACCATCTGGGTGTCAAGATAGCCGGTCGCCGTGCGGGAACACTGAGAAGATCTGATATTGTAGAAGAGACGACTTCAAAGGCTTCTTTGATTCCACCCAGATCAGTTAGTGGGGCAGTACACAGAGCTAGCTCAGTATCACAGCGGGCGTGTAAAGAGTAATAAAATGACTCTGGGGTTATCTGAGCCCATTTTAACCTTCTTCCTCCATCCGTTACTGTCATTGCCCCGCTCCTCCTTACTCCCTGGGTGGAGACCAGGGAAGGCCAACTGATATGCACACTTAGGGGATTGTGGTCACTGTGAATATTTGCCTCAATGGAAAAGCCTGAAATCATCTCAAGGAGGGGCAATGATTCAAGAATAAAATCAATGATAGAGCCTCTGTCACTTCCTTCTAAGGTTGGGTTGAGAACCTTACTGCTCGGGTCCAATGTGCACAAGGACGAGATAAAATCAAATTCATCTAATAAATCATTAAGGAAATCACCTTGTGCATTATGCTCAAAATGGATACCCGTCACATGTAAACAACCCAAATCAATAAGATTAGTTTTCCTTGGATCCCCGCATGGATGAATATTAAAATCCCCGGCTATCATAATATTTCCACAAACTGCCTTAAGTTTTTCTCTTAAAAAGGAGCCCAACGAAGATATATTACAATCTTCTGAGTGACATGAAAAATTCACAAGTCCCAATTTGCTAGGCCCTTTGCGCAAGATCACTGATTGTAAGCAAGGATTATCTATAGGCAACGCTGTTACAATGCAATCTAATGCTAAAGAAACATAAATTAAGAGGCCGCCCTTTGATCTTCCTGAACTCGAAGGGACAGCCGGTACAAAACAAGACTTATAACCCTCCAAATGGAAATTATTTGTAGTTGCCCAGGTTTCCTGTAGGCAGATGATGTTGAACCTTTGTATAAAAAGAAACCATGAAGGGTCACAAAACTTGTTGGCCAATCCCGCAATATTCCATGAGATGAAATTACAACCCTTTACACCCCTGTTACTACAGCCTGGCAAGGGATTGTCCTGATGGCGGTTAAGAGTCCTAGGTTCCGGAGATGCTGCCTCACACAGTCAATCACAATCAACCAGGATGCCCAAAGGTGCAAAACTGTTCGATAAAACCAGGGGGGACTGGGCAATCATCTGCCCTCCGCGTAAGTCCTGATGAACAAATGCGAGTTATTTCAGGGCCCTGTGATGTTAAAATGCCTTGGTGGGATGGGGAACTGCAACTGATTTCCAAAGGGGGCCTCCTTGTTAGGGAGTATAGTGCTCCAGCCTGGAGATTCAGGTTTATTAAAAAACCAAGAGGGAGAGCCTTAATAGAGGACTGCGGGCCAAGGGAAGAATCAATGCGAGAAAAGAAAGAGGCCAAAATCCTTTCTGCAACATGCACTTTGTTGAAATTAATGACCACACAGTCACCTTTATAGCGCTTTGTAGACCCCCCCCCCTACCCAATTCACCGTACGCACCATGTTTATATTTTTCTCCACCCTTAAACCCAATGTGGTGTTATGGGACAGCCAGTGCATTACTTAGTTCTTCAGTTGGAAGAAATCTTCCTTAGCCCCTGGTGAGAGGGTTGGCACGTTCCCCAAGACTACAACATATGGCGTTGATTCTGGAGGGAGATGCAGATTCACTAAAGACTGGATGGAACGCCTCTCTCCTCCATTTGATATTGCACCCTTATTCGAATTCCTAGGGTGCAAATAATCCTGTGGGTCATCCTGGGTGGGAGCCCTGCACACCGACTCTATACATGGCCCCATCTGGTTTTGTGCAGGCGGCGACGACAGTGGCCGAGAATTCAGAGGGCGGAGAGTATTTTCCCCCGTTACAACCCTTGAAGGTACCAATTGCTGCTCCCAGTCATTTATATGTGGGTCCACTAGGGTAGGCCCAACTTTTGTAATGTAGCCCGCCGATGGCCTTGGTCCCGTTGCGACTGCCTCCCCCCTAGATAAAAAACATTGTTTGAGTTCAGAGAGTCCCCTCTCTATGGAGGACAGACATCGTAAGAGGGGATCGAGTTTTGTGTCCAAGATAGCCCTTACGGATCCCTGTAATAGCTCCAAAGCAGCCATCATCTCTCCCTTAGTGAGTACTTGCTCTGTGGGTGGCTTGTGGTGAATCCCCTCATCCCGTGGTCTTTTTGCCTTTCCTCCAATCGTTGGGCCCTTTCTTTTCGTCCCTGAGCCTGGTCCGGCGCCTGTTACTACTCTCGTCCTCTGTTGAAGAATTACCTTATCAGCAGCTGACTGCTTAACAGCGCTGCTATTAACTGACTCCTGGGCAGGGGGTGAATTTGCTCCCCTTACGTTAGAGACCAATATGGTGGGAGAGGTACAGATTGATCAACTAAACGGCTACCTGTACCCCCGATTCCCGCGTAGGAGATACGTTACGTAAAACTATGGCTTCATGAGTCATCTGCTCCGTTGGCGGATTTACAAGGAGGTGGCTAATCGGGGAGCGGGAAAGCCGCCGTGTAACCATCTCTATCTCCTTGTCAAGGACTCCAGCTGCCCTTAATAGAAAGGAGTCCATGGTAATTACGATGCTGGTTGTCGCCATCTCAGGTAACAGCGCCGCCTTTCGTTTCCTCATGATGGACCGAAGGATAAACCCAGCCTGCTCAGCACTCTCCTACTGAGGCCTACTAAAACAATGGCCGTAACAAGAACCACTACCATTGCTGCAGATTCGTAGAAGGGGATGTAAGAATAATTTGACTAGGCCAATATACCCATGGAGTTACAAACATCTAATCACTGTGGAAAAAAGTATTAGGGAGGTAACACGACGTAACACCGTCCTTCCCTACCTTCGCACCAGGACGTTGTGCTTGGCTGGATACAAGTCCCCCACTTCGTCTCGCCTTGCTGCCATATAATACTTCAGTGGTACAGCCGGTTTCCAGCAACCCAAGTAATCCAGTCGGATAGGTCTACACGTACAAATAGAGGAACCAAGGGGGGTGGCCCAGCCCAGCCTCCTCCTGGCACGGACAGGCGCGGATGGGCCAGCCCTTGGCCCGGGCGCTTCCCGTGCCACGGGAGACAACCAGCACTTTTCAGTGCGTGCGGAGAGGGCTTGCTGCTGGCTCCTCCCTCGCTCCTCAGCAGTTCTGGGACACAGAGTTCCTCAGGCACAATCCCGGGTGTCAGCAGGGCAAGTGGCAGCTATCAGAAAAAGCGTCCTGAGCCGCGGGAGACAACCTGCGCTTTTCAGCGTGTGCGGCGTGGGCGTGCTGCCTGGCTCCTCCCTTGCTCCTCAGCAGTTCTGGGACACCGAGTCCCTCAGGCACAACCCGGGTGTCAGCAGGGCAAGTGGCAGCTATCAGAAAAAGCGTGGTGGGATCAGTCTCTAAACCTTCAATAAATGCCTCTAGAAAGGGGATTGTAATCATGTTAGTTGTTTAGTAAGTAAGATGCAAAGGCCACTAGATGAACACAATCAATCAAGTAGTACTTGTAGAGCGTGGCTTATCACCCTAGAGAGTATCCAGGCGCAGTGCTGCATGGTATCAGTCGAAGAGCCGGGTCTTGAGTCCCTTCCTGAATAGGGTCAGCGAGGATGCCGTGCGTAGGTGAAGTGGGGGGGGCGTTCCAGGCTTTGGCAGCGAGGTGGGAGGATTGTCCTCTGGAGTGGCAGCGGCAGATACGTGGTATCTGTGCGAGGGCGAGGTGTGGGGAGCAGAGATTCCAGGTTGGTCGGTGGAAGTGCAGGCGGTGGTTCATGTATGCAAGACCTTGGTTGTGGAGGGCTTTGTAGGCGTGTGTCAGACGCTTGAACTGGCATCTCTTCTGGACGGGGAGCCAGTGGAGGTCCTTCAGGTGGTGGGTGATGTGTGTCCTCTTGGACAGGTTGAGGATCAGTCTGGCAGCTGCGTTCTGGATCATCTGGAGTCTGTGCGCGAGTTTGGCGGAGGTGCCTGGATGGATGCATTGCCGTAGTCTAGTCTGCTGGTGATGAGGGCCTACATCACCGTTTTCCTTGTGCTGATGGGGAGCCACCTGAAGACTTTGCGGTGCGTATGGAAGCAGGCTGGGGAAACGGCATTGACATGGAGAGTTCACTGTCCAGGATGATGCAGAGGTTGCGGGTGTGGACCTTAGGAGTGGGGGTGGGTCTGAGCTCCGCCGGCCAGCAGGAGTCATTACAGAGAGCGGTGCGTCTGCCGAAGATCAGAACTTCAGTTTTGTTTGTTTTGAGCTTTAAGCAATTGTCCTTCATCCAGGCAGCGACGTTCTTCATACAGTTGTGGAAGTTTGTCTTAATCGAGGTGGGGCGAGAAGACCAGCTGGGTATCGTCGGCGTAGGAGATTATGTTGATGTTGTGTGATCTGGCGATGTCTGCGCGTGGTGTCATGTAGATGTTGAAGAGGGTTGGACTGAGGAAAGATCCTTGGGGTACGATGCAGACGGTGTGCTTAAATTGAAAGGGGGAGGGGGGAGGCAGACTTTCTGGGTGCGTCCCATAAGAAAGGATGCCACCAATCCGAGCGCATCGTCTATGATCCCTATCTGGCATAGTCGATCGATGAGTGTATGGTGGGAGATGGTGACGAAGGCTGCAGAGAGGTCCAGAAGGATAAGGTTGGCTGATTCTCCTCTGTCGAGTATGGTGCAGATGTTGTCTGTTGCCACAATCAGGGCTGTCTCGGTGCTGTTGTTGGTTCTAAAACCTGATTGGGAAGGGTCCAGTAGGTTGTTTCTCTCAAGGTGTTCAGTGAGTTGGAGGTTGATGACCTTCTCCAGGACTTTGGTCGGGAAGGAGAGCAGGGAGATTGGACAGGGGTTCTGGAGCTCACTGGGGGTCTGTCGAAGGTTTCTGGAGGAGGGGTCTGACCTCCGCGTGTTTCCATGCATCAGGAAAGGTGGCTCAGGTTACGGAGGCGTTGAGGATGGTGGTGAGCTGGTGGCTGATTCGTCCTGAGGCTGAAGAGTTGGTGGGGGCCGGGCGGTGGGTGCTCCTGAGTGGATGGAATTCATAAGAGTAGTTGTGTTCGGTGTGCTGAATTGTTCCCTAGCAGTGAGCGGGTGGTCGGCTGTGGCGTTTGATGGATTGCTGAAGAGGTCAGAGGGTTGGGGATCGAAGTTTCTGTAGATGGTTGCTATCTTGTTGTGGAAGTGGTAGATGAGGGCATCACAGAGTTCTTGTGAGGAGGGGATCGAGTTTTGGTGGCTGACTGGCAGGCATACTGATGTTTAGGCAAGGCCATAATGCTTGAGCATTATTAAACATTCTCTAATTTCTATTAAACATTATTAAACATTCTCTAAGTAAAAATTCTTTAATGTCCTTCATGAGTTTATGCCATACAATGCATTGATGTTCTAATGTTTTCAGTTTTGCCTACACAGGTCCATGTTGTAGGACTTCTTATTACTTCTACTCAGTCATGTATTCTTGGGGTCGAGGGTGGTCATGTAGTCTCCCTCTCGCAGCTAGGATATCACTTCTTGTGGAAGTACTCATCTTGAAATGAAGCATCATTGCATAATTGTCAGAACCCCTTTCAGATGACTACGGGGCAAATAGGGGTTACTGGGCCCCACCGTGGGGGCTGAGGCCTTTTACTTCTGATGTCCCAGGGTCCGTCTTACTATGGATTCTGAGCAAATGGGCCAAGTACCCCTTCTGCAGTAGTGACGTGGTCGAGAAGCCCAAGTCTCCCTCAGGGGGAAGGTGGATTCCAAGTGAACACAGGCTCAAAAATAAAAAAAAAACAGACCCCCTCCCCCTCATCCGCCCCCCAAACATAAGCTTCAAAGACTCGGACACTAAATCACATTTGTTGTCTGGAAATAGACTATAAGAAGGGGAGCTAGAGACCCCAAAAACTGTAATCCGCCAAGTAGTCAGACAGGTTGTGTGAGGAGGGGAAGCTCTATAAGACTTCTGCCTGTGACCAGGACTGGCGGCCAAGGCCTGCTAGTCTCCGTGCTGGGTGAGGGGACATTACTCAAGGAATCCAAGACCTGGAGCACCATCACCTGGCCAGGCCACTTTCTGGATGATCTTCAAAAAAATCCATGAAAGCTGTTTTTTTTTTTACTGTTTTTATTAACACAAGAGTAGCCAGCACATTGGAGCTTGTACATTACACGTTGTAAATTTGCCTTTCCGATATAGGTTACAGCAGTAGAGAGCAGTAGCATTGAGAGTACAAACATTCAAAGGTTGGCCTGAGATGGGGCAGAAACGTCTCTTCGCCCCCCTCCCTACTGTGGGGATTTAGGGCCAGGGGGGAGGTCTCTGGTCTCTTCTCTTCCTGTGCCTCTGACTCAGTCCAGTGTGTAACTATTTCTCGTCTCATTTTCTATCTCAAGACCAAAGTGTCTTCCCAAACATAAGTCAGTGGCGCAAGCATTGGTTAATCTGCACTGGTTACCTATAGCTAAACGCATAGAGTTTAAGACCTTATGCATAACCTTTAAAGCATTGCATAATTCAGGTCCAAACTACTTTCGGGCAAAATTTGCCTGGTATTCCCCCGGCAGAAAGCTCAGTTCCTCAGATGCAATGTTGTTATCCCCTCCAAGAGCAAAATATGCTACATGGGGTGGTAGGAGCTTTCTTCTGAAGGCAGCTACACTTTGGAATGGTGTACCGCTGGACATAAGGAGATGTTCTGACTTTCTGGCCTTCAGGAAACAAATAAAAACCTGGTTGTTCTCACGCTAGTTATCTCGGTAGCAATAAGGTCCCCTTTCAGCATCGCTCAAGACAGCAGCAGCGCCAAGACGCCTCCGGGCATTCGAGCGCCATACAAAAAACAAAAATCAAATCAAACCAAACCATAAAAGCAGTTTTTTTAAGCATGGGTGGGTGGAGCAACGTGGAGGGCACAGGTACGGCAACACAGAGAGACTGGAAATGGAAGCAATACAGAGGGCAGGGGTTGGGGAGGAGAAGAAATAGGCACAAGAACAACATGGAGAGGGCAAAGGAGAACCACGTAGGTGAGAAAGTAACAGGGGAAGGAGACGAGAATGAGCACAACAGGGGGAGGAGACAAGAGCGAGCGCAACATGGAAGGGGCAGGGAGAAGCACATGGATGACAGTGAGCAACATGGAGGGCAGGGGAAAGGAGCATATGGAGGATGTTGATGGAAAACACATGCATTCTCGTGGAGTGCTTAACCAAAAAGAAATAAAGTAGTGCTTGAAAAGCAAGTAGTGGAAGCATAGTAGACAGGTAATCAAGAGAATTTAAAGACGATATGCTCCATGTGATGGACAAACACAAAATCTGAAAGCTGGGACACGAATAAGACAAATGAGTGATAGGAAAGCCAACCAATTGTAAGCAATGGGTGGGTTCCAGTTCGGGTACGCATGACCTAAAAAGTGACAGACCAGTCCTTAAAATCTCTTTGATTAGTTAGTACCCTTTTTATACTTTAAGTATTAATTATATGGTGTTTATTTGTTGGCATGCTTTAACTTCTTCATGGGAGTTAATATTGTTAATTAATTTTAGGGCATTTGATTGTTGTTTCGACCTCATCAGGGGTATGAAACACTTTGTTAATGCAACTGCAAAGCAATACATTAAAAGGTTAATAAGCACCAGAAAAAGCAAAATTTTGATGATACTTTACACAGGTGGACACCTGTAATGACAAATACATTTAAAAAAAAAAAAAAAAATGAAGCATGGAATTGAGGGAATACAAATGAACACTCCCAAGCAAAAGATTACAGCTTTATATAGTGAAATACTTCGATGCTGTGCTAGTGATACCTCAGTTTAGGCCCACAGACACTGTATCCATCTTAAAGGGTTATGAGTTCATTGGTTCTCAGCCGGTCATAGGTGGGAGAGTCCTCTGGCAATGAATTGCTGAAACAACTCAAACAGCTGAAACGCTCCATTAAAATGTACTGGCCTGCATGGATGCACATTTATTAAGGATGTGGTTGTTTTTCTAGGAATGTGGACACAAATATTGGACCTTAAACAAGTGTTTAAGGTCCAATATGAATTAAACACACATTTATATTGCGCAAATCCCTTTCAGTAGAATTTCTTTAGCGGAAAGCAGATGGCTGTGTCAGGGGCCTCTGAAGCCTACCAACCTATGACTGGTAGGAGTCGGGATGAGGAGGCTTCTTGACATGGATCCACTTCCGAAACATGGGGGAGATGAAGCTGTAGGGAGAGGAGAAATGGAGGTAGGAAAGTAAAGAGGAAAATCAGAAACAAAGAGAGGAAGCGAGACGGAGTGGAAGTATGGAGAGATGTAGAGGAAAGGGAAAGATTGAGAAAGTGTGTGAAACAGAAAAAGAGAAGAAAACGATGTGCAGCAATGGAGGAGTGAGGATAAGGTTGTAGAACTACAGTGGGTAGAAGGAGAGAATCATTAATGCTCTACAAATAGAGGAGGAAGCAAGAGAGAAGAGCAACAAAGCTACACTTTCAACAGGTGTAAATCGGCACACTGCCTGTCCCCTCAACGGAGAGGCCATGGACTGACACGACATAACGTGAAAATTCAGAATTTTCCCTTCAGCCTCAACAGCAAATCAATTGGGACTGGTGTGAAATGCAAAACGATGACATAGGTGGGCAGTGCGGCGAGAATCTGGCACTAGCAGGCAGCGTGAATGTGAGGACTTCACACTGGAGTGACAGACTTCAGACCCGGGAGCGCTTCATCTGTCTCCCTTCACAAACACAAATTCACTCGCACCCTCAACGCATACGATGCATTCTACACCTGGGTGATCACGGCGACTAAATTGGACACTGTCAGTTCAATAAATGATTCTCTTCCAGCCCCAGCACAGTAAAAGAAACGTACAGAAGGCAGGAGATATGCGTGACGTTAAAATCATGAGGTGGCGGTTGGGGAAAGGAAAAGAGTGTTTGGAGTTAGTTTTGTAGTTTATAATCAGTGACATTCTGGCACCGGCTATAATGAACTCAATCTGCCTTCTGCTTCCTTTCAGTCGAATCTTTCGTCGGAGGGACTTAGCTGAAAACATGCGACACTCCGCTCGCTTGTGTAATTGTATTTATACAGCGCTTACAACCCCTGACGAGGCGTCCAAGCGTGTACCCATTTTATGACTTTATATTCACAAATGCACGTCTGCACCTTTAGGGAGACTGATCAGCACACGTAGTCCATCCATTTCATGAAAGATTCTTTATGCTCCAAGACGGCAAAGGTAGGAAGGCACGCCTTTCTTTGTTTGCAGAGCATCGATTTGCGTAAAGATTAACATTCTGTGTTTACTTTGATGAACACCACAGTTTGATTCACAGCAATAAAGGGGCTCTTTGGCAACGGCGGTCACTTCCTGCCCTCCATCGGGCACTTCTTGCAATAACGATGCAACTATTTAAACATATGTCATAACCAAAAACATGTCTGAGGAAACATTATAGAAACGTACAGATTAAAAAACGACAAATGCTTTCGTGTGAGATACTGAACTGGAACACACCTGCACAGATGTAAATTCTGTAGGGACTGGCATGATGCCTGGCAGATATTAGAGGAACGTGGCAAGTGTAAAACACGGACACACGCACGGCATTAAACAAGCTTGCAGAGCCTGGGAAAAGCAACAGCATCACTGATAATACACGGATGAATAAAAGCTGCGAACTACATACAAAATAGTTTTACTAACCCGATCAAGGGCACCTGAAAATGAATCAAGCAGGCACTCTTTGAAGCTGCTCTAAATTAAGACTCCTCCCATAAAACTAATTTGAATATGTGCATCTTTCTACTGTAGATTATTCTTTAGCCCCCTGGAGCTTCACCAGATACTAAAAGAAAACGCTTGCAAGAAACACCACCAGGACGTATAAGGCAGGTTGTCTCGTAGCAACCTCACGTCTGACTCCCCACCAAAAATGCACCGCACGGTTCATTACAGCTTCAAATGTCCCTTCAAGATGCAGGGAGACGCTCAAGCCTGTACCCTTCATATCCTGCGACAGAAAACATGTGTAACCAATCATCTATTACTTCTAAACAGGGCTCGGAGTCATTCCAACGGAAAATATCTCGCACTGCAGACTCACTTCCACACGAGTGTGTGACTGGCTCCGTGTTACTCAACTGGAGACTACGAAAAGGAGAAGTAAAAACATGCAATGACAAAATACTGGAATACTGTGAAAAGTTGCACAACACGTTTATTTGTGAGAAAGAAGAGTACAGCTAACAATTTCCTCTGGGACATGAACTGGGAATAAACAGAATTGGGGAGCAGGGGCTGAAAGGTTAAATATCTGTGCAGGGCAGGTGCCGCAGTTCCAAGGCACTTGCAGGTAAGCAGCCTAAATCACAAAGCACTCGTCCATTCACAAATATGACAACACAGATGCAGGTCTCAGGTCCACCACATGCGCCCTCTAGCAGCATGCGAGTGAATCGCTGGCAAGTGCTTGTAAACGTCTCAGTGACACAATTCTTCAATTTTTGTTACATTCAAGCCAAGTCACAGAGAGCCTTGTGTTCAATCCTGTCAGTCTCTGAAGTGCCACATTCACAGCAGGAGTGTCATCGACAATGGACCCTGATCTCTGGCCATGTGTGTTTCCATTCATTCATCACTGCATTATCACTCCCTTTTGTTTGCCCTGCATATATAGTGAACATTGCTAATACATCTTTGGAGCTATTCTAAGGCAGGGCAGAGAGAAACCCGGAGACTTCTTTTACTAGAGGATCAATATATTTAAAAAATATTAATATCTTTGCAGAAAAATATACACCTGACTAAGGCCTGGTCACAAAACGTTATGCTCCCCGTGACCATTGGCTTCTATTGCTAACACACAGGGAATGGAGCCCTTCATCCATCACTCTATCCAGAGACGCGGTAGTTGATGTGGATTTCCGGTTTGATTTCACAGACCAATTTTAAGAGGCTCTGCAACACCATCTCTTTATTGCTCTCGTAGTTATCCTGTATAATTTTCATCTTCTCCAGTGTACCCTTGTCCATTTCAGAGCTGTAACTTCCGTGTGACCCCAAAGCCTACAGTCAATAAAGAAAAGGACATTGGCAAAATGCAAAAGTCAGGAAAGCAATAAAAAAAGAGCTCACTGTATAAAACAACCAGAAGTGCCTTGCTCGGAGAATGCCCTGGGTGAAACCAAATTTGGCGCCCCCTCCCATTCGTCCTCTTTAACTATGGACCAATGGGAGGGGTGGGGAAAGGAAATAGAGACAAGAGAAAGACCAGCAATGAGAAAAGAAAGCAGTCAAAAGGCATGATTGGGTACCAGCAGCCTCCATAAAGTGTTTAAATGCACTTTTCTTTGGAGCCACGTCGGAAGGAAACTGCTGCAGGCAACTCCTGTGACCCTCTAAAGGTGTGTGTCCTGAGCTCACACATTCTAAAGTTCGGCGCTGCTGCTCCCCCTAATGGTTTGAGCCATGGTTTAGGCAAGGCTGTGACTGCTTGCTGATTAAAACCCACCCAATCCTGAGAGCTACTGCAAGAAATACATCAACGTGGCACTCATTGTTTTTAATGCTGTATTACTAAATAATGCAGTAGTTGGGTAACAGGTGCTACAGGAGTGCAAGCATGCTTGCACCGGCCTACTCTGTATCCATAGTTACCCACTTCATGTAATTAGGTTCTCAAAACCATATAATACACAATTCATTTTTAGAGCAGTGACAAAGCTAACAAGGAGACCTGAACTAATTGAAGTGTTGAAGCTGATCACTGTGTGGCTAAGCAACACCTGGGTGGCTAAGCAACATCAAAAGCAATTTGGACAGTTGGTATGCAAATGAATACACACTTTGTTCCACAATCCCTAAGAATAATGTTTTATTCGATAAACTGATTGCCCTCCTAATAGTATTTTGGTTCTGCAAGGCCTATGGAAGCTGGAGAACGCCTTTGGGTTTGGAAATGAGCCCTTGGGAGTACACCATGGGAGACAGAGTACCGGTAAACTAAACAGGGTTTTAGCTAATCATACCGCATTTTCCTTTGTTCTGAATTCCTGCTCTCTCTGCAGACGATATTGCTCAATCTCAGCCTGAGCTTCCTCTTTTGCTTGCTTCAATCTTTTGTTCTTTCCTGTGTGGATGAAAATGAGAGACAAACGATTACAGATATGGAAAAGAAATACAAAAGGATATTTCACACATAGTAATTGCACTTGTAGACATACACTAACTCAAATATGTGACCATGTAATGATAATTTCTCTTGCAATATTTGTCCCTTCCCTTTACTGAATCATCCAGCCTTCTGTATCCGTAACACTTTATGATGTATCCATCCCATGCCAAATGCCTGTCTACTAATACAAAAAGTTTCATAGTTCATCCTAACTGCAAGGGCAGTAAAGTGCTGAAGAAGGTAACCGTAGCCATGACAATGCATTACAGAGAGTTATAAGCAGGACAATGGACTATAATCACAACCCTTTATCAGAAGACAGGCAGAAGAAGAGAACGGGAATGTCCGTGATTAATAGCTACTTACACTTGTACCAGAAGGAAAGGAGTGACGCCAAGAGTCAAAAGTATTTTGAACATGCATTCTAAATCCTTTCACCAACACAAGTGAAGGCCTAGTTGACAGGTTTTTCAATTCTTTATATGTGACAACAATTAGATTAGATTGACTTCTAGTAAAGCAGCTCAACCCAAGATCGAAGATTTGTTTTGTAGGTATGCTGGCTGTTGAAGAAAAAGAACCTTTTAAAGACGTATACAATTTATTTAAACTATTTGGCATCAAGAAGTAGAGTACAAGCCCAGAGAAAGGAACAGGCTGCAGTCTAGAAAAGATCTTTCAGGGGTGTAAGGTTGGCATTCAGAAACCATGCATGAACATTTTCATGGGGAATCAAAGACTTTACTCTGGATAGACGTCACAGTTGACAGTGGGAAGACAGTCAGTCTAGTATTGTGAAATTGTAGAGTAATGTCTTGGCTCAGTTCACGCTACAGAAATATTACATACACATGCATAACATGGCAGTCTCAAGTAAAAGGAGGGATTTTGCAGCATAAAATGACTGATGCCTAGTAGAGAGTGCTGAATAAAGCAGGGTATCATGTCTACAGTACTGTGGCCAGACAAGGGGAATTGGATTATGTTATATTCAAGAAATTAACAATTGAGTTTTTGAAGAGTTTACAGGGGTCCTCAATCTAATAATGTTAACCATAGATAAATTCCTCTGTAAGTTTGGATGTCATCACAATATCAACTAATTACAATTTCCGGTCTAGACGAGAACTATGTAAGAAGCTGCATGATGACGCTGAATAGTGTAATAGTAAAAAATAGAACCCTGGGGAATTTCAGAATGACAGGGCAGATGATCTTGTGGACTCAAGAAGAAACAACCTGGAACAGTCTCTCGAAAGCACAGTCTCATACAAAGTATCATTTAGGGGTTGCAAAATCCGCCATGAGCACAGCAGCCAAGTGGCACAGGAACTTTAGCAGACATACATATCCTCATCAAGAACATTTAATCCCGACTTTGGGGGCCCCTAGCTGGGCCCCCTTCTCCCTGCGGCCTCTGGTTGGGGTGCGAGGGGGCTCCTATGGTGCCCCCCTGTAAATCCCTGCAGTGTGGCAGGCACCATGAGGTGCCTTCCACGCTGTGCAGGGATTTACACAAACTCCCATTTCTCGATGGGAGCTTGTGCTGCGGTCGGAAACTGCCCGCAGCACAAGCTCCCATAGAGAAATGGGAGTTTGAACCGCACTATGTGCGGTCGCATAATAAAGCGGTGTTCGGAACCGCCGACCTATGGTCGGTTCATTCCCACACCAAAGCAGTGTCAGGTGGACTCAAGTCCGCTCAACATCGTAATTAGGGCCAGAGTTGTTAAATGGATAGGATAAAAGCAGGTTTTAAAATTAGCTTCCTGGATTGTCATCCAAACAGGAATTTTTCATAGTTGGATTGATGAATGGGTGTATGCATAAGAATTGGAGGAAGTGCGTATGTGAAAGAAAGCAAAGACCCAGGGAAGCCCACAGCCATGTCCTCTACATGTTAATGCACAAATACAGCAATCACCAAAAATATTTTAAGTGCAAATTCACAAGTCAGTGGACCAGTACATCACTATCTTAGCCTTTGCAGCATACAATGCTAACCCATTTCATTTTTAACCTTCTTTTAACATTTTCTATACTGCAGCAAAAGGAGGACAACATGCAATTAAGCTGAAACTCAAAGTCTTTGACAATGTTTTAAACGGGCATAAAATATTTCTACACTAATCTTTTATATTTTTCACTAAAGAGCATTCCAGTACAGCTTTCTATCTAATGCAAGTATGGGAGTTGCATGTTATATGGCTTGAATAATAGCAGCATTCAATAATGATGAATGCCTTTCACTGGTTAAACATTGATTTAGAAATTTAGTACTGAGCTTCTGAGGTGTGGATCAAGATCATATGGCTATCACACCATTTCTAGTTCTTACACATATTACTCCATCAGCCTAATCCATATCAGAGACTTATCTACCCACATTTTTTTTTACCATGGTTTCTTCTGAGATATTTGCTCCCATGCTTCCACATCTTAGTGCAACTGCTGGAGGTGTAGGATGGGCGTATCGTTCTCACCATTTCAACCTCTGGTTCAAGAAAAGCACCAAGGCAGAGTTAACAAGCATTAACGCCTCACTCATTGAGTTAGAGCTGCTTTGAATCAATCATCATTTGAAATGCGGAAACTGCTTCATTTCTGTCTGTTTTGATAGGAGACGTTGTCATTTATTTTAGGGTCATCCAATGGAAGGTTTAATCGACTTAAATGCACGGCTAATACGGAGGGTGTGATTCACTGCCTTTATTAAGATTGGGAGGAGGTGCAGCTAATTGCATAATAATCCCCACAGCCCTCTTTGTATTTTGTCTATATATTTTAGTGGGCATGGGTGGTCTCTATATTCCAAATCTTTCACCCGGTAGGAAGGAGGGTTCACATTTTTACCTAAACGTTTTACCTTCTAATCTCTGTAAAAATCACAGGGTAATGCAAGCCATGTAACAATGTACATCTATTATCCAATTGAAAAGGGATCTTTTGTCAAAACTCGAAGGTAGAAAAGTTGATTTTTAAACATGTGATCTGGTAAACTCATGAGCTAGCTAAGCTGGATCACAAATTGTGACCAAATACATACAGCCCTCTGCTGAGGGATTTCAACACTTATCTGATTTACTGGGATTGGGACTTGTGACCCTCTTGTTAAACACAAATAAGCGCAGCATGTGCAAAGCTTATTTAACCATTTAACCAGCCAATTTCTGGATCCTTTCAGATAGCAACTGAGCACTCCATGTGCTGCTATGACTGGACAGTTTCTTCATAAGCCATTCAATACATTGCTTTATATAGACTGGGTTAATAAAATGTGTTATTCTCCAACTCTGTGCCAATAATGTTTCCAACTCAGAAGAATGAAAGGATTTACAACTTTAATATTAATGTTATAATGATATAATTATGCAGCAGCTACACTGATCGTTGACCTACCTTACCAGAAATAAGAATGTGATTCAAATTACCAATGAAATGTGTTCAGAGAAATGTAACATTTGGAAAGCTGCTGTGTATCAGTACAGAAAGACAAGCACATTTTAGATGTTGGAACAGAGGTGTATCATGGGAGCTCTGCAGATGGTTACTTAGAGGCATGCTAGTTTAGAGGTATCTTGTGAAAGCCGAGGGGATATCTTAGAAGAAGGATAATGCCCCAAACCACTGATCAAGGATAGAGGGGAATGGTCAGACCTTTGTTGGTGTTGTGGATTTTTCAGGTATGGGATAAGCAATCCCTAGTGCACATCAGAGTGGAGGGTCAAGGACAGAGATGGGAGATTAAAGTAATAGCATAAATATTCCACAAAAGACTGGGTATACTGAAGAAAACCAGTTTTAACACACACTAGACCAGGGATCTTCCAAACGTTTCTGTAATAAGAGCTACTTATATTCAATTAAAATCATCTCAAGCTACTAATATCATTAGTGTTGTAATTGTGACCACATCAGAAAAGATTCTATTATTGGCCACTGTCTGCAAGCCATAGCAGCACTTCCTCTGGCACCACACCAAGGAAATAATATTAGTAAAATTCTCTCCAATGCCAAATGATTTATCACTCAAATATCAGCTTTAAATATATTTTGAAAATTCAACCATTTTTCTCCAAACATGAGGTTGTGAGTCCTCAAAATACACACATTTATGTATATGTTGTACACGCACTGTTAAAGTTTGGTATACATATATTATTAGTTCAACGAAGCACAGGCTTCTAATTTAGTATGCTGGGCTACACACAGGAGAGCTATTTAAAGATAGATGGGGAGCTACCAGTAGCTCACGAGCTACTTGTTGGAGAATACTATTCAGACAATGAAGTGGGTATTAAGAGTAGCCATTTCCAAAGCAAGTGTCTTTCACATTGAATATCCTATGACTAATGGTTGTCTAACACATCACCATTCACTTTTGACGTAATGCGAACAAGGCACAGTGATTCAATGCAAATATACACTATGGCCATGCCAAGATGGCACCTTTGGGTTTTGCCATCTTTGCCTTGTCACAGAGTTTTCTTACATCGGCCCCCGCCAAGGTTTTAATCATCTTACTTCTCCAATAATTGATTTGCATTATTCCCTGTGGATGCAACAAAGCACACCAGAGATTTTCCGATGCCCTCTCAAGACAGCATACTGCCTATGCTAAACAATGAATCTTTCTGGAAAAATACATATAAATAATTTAAACCACAAAGATCATGCAAACATGAACTTGGTTTCAATGGGTTAAGCCTACTGCCACTTTCTTGATCTTAGGGTTCCTTCTTATTCAGAACTTATCATTTGCACCTTCCACTGTCCTACTTCCGCTACCATACATGCACATCACAAGTTTTTTTAATAAATTAATTTACAATTCAACTTAGATCAACAAAACTAAAAGTAAAACAGAATATATTGTCTTTAAATATTTTCATAAAATTCTTTAAAACATTAAACAAACTATAACATGCTTGTTAATTCGGTGGATTCAATATAAAACTAACTAATTCACTGTATGTATTTATCTTATATTTAAAAATTATTCCACCTAGGTACCGTCTTCGGTTAACGGATAATGCCGAACATACTTGCAGAACATGGTTTTCTCCCTGACAAAGACTGCAGTTGAGAAGTCATTGGTTTGTCCTGCCCATTTACCAATTAAGGGCTTAAGAGGCGCATTTCCTGTTCCCGGCATCATTTTTAATTGCCTTATTGTATGTTCAATAAGAAGGGAAAGACAGGGATGGGCTTGACCAAGTGATACATTAACAGAAAAAGTTTTGTAAATCTTACATTTTGCACAGAAGTCTATAAAGAGATTATGGCTCAACTGCACAATCCAGGTTTTCAAAAATAGTTATAAATATCCTCAGGTGTACGTTTGAAGTAGTTCGATTTTGCCCCCAAACTTATGTAGTGAAAACTAAATTCAAAGTGAAAGTCCTTTGCATACAGGAGCTTCTCAGATCCTCCTCAAAAGTGGATTCAGTAATCCTTCTGGGGTATGTAGAGGTGGGCAAGCCATTAACCCCTTCGGTGCTCATGACGAGCTGGGCTCGTCATGGCACACAGTGGGCGTGTGCTCATGACGAGTCCAGCTCGTCATGGCACCCACCCACGGGGGAAGCGCTGGTGCTCCCCCCGTGGGACGCCGATCTTGGGATTTTTACCGGGGAAGGCAGGGGGAAGCGTGCCTCGCGCGCTGACGTCATTGGAGGTTTCCCTTTGTTCCCCGACGCGCAGGAAGCCATTTGCTTCCAGCGCGTCGGGGAACAAACAGGTAAGTTTTGTTGCTGGGGAGGGGGGTATTTCTCCAAAAGAGGCATCAGGGGAAAGGAAAGGGTTTTCCTTTCCCCCCCGATGCCTCTTTTGTGCATTCCTGCTGCACGATCGTGCGACCGTGCAGCAAGAATGCCCACTAGCGCCAGGGATTTTTTTTTTTTTTTTAAATTTAAAGAAAATAAATCATTTATAAGTGTAGGTAGTGCTGGATACATTATGCAGAATAAAAACAGATAATGCAATAAAACATCCTTTAAAACACACAAATGCCACCGTGTTGGAACTGCACTTATGGGAGAATGAAATTGGTGCAATGAAAAGCATTGGTTACAGTATACATTGAAAATATAACTGATACAAAGGGAATGTGTGTTTGAAAGTTTATTTTAATTATATGACAAAACAAGCACCATCTAATGGAATAGACAACAAATTGCCCATAAAAGAACATTAACTTCTATAGGAGCAAAAATTTGTGCTTTTTGTATTCTCATAATATTATGAGCCCATGTACCTGCTTCAAAAGATTGCACTAGTGCAGGTATATTTTTGCACTGACCTGAATTATGTTGGCTCAACTGATCACTGAATTAATGTTCACAGAGGGTTCCAGGAAGACCAAGCATTTTACTCAGTTCCTTTCATCCACGTCAAGAACTATAAATATTTTGATGACAGTAGAAAACTATCGGGATGGCTTGCTACAAAGGCTAAGGCAATTTTTAGCCATGCCCTAAGAAACAGCTGTGCTATAAAAACAACAGCTTGAATAACAACTATATTGTAAACCTGCTAAAGAGTCGATTGGGGATCCTATTCACAAAAAAAGTAAAAGTGCTATCGGAGATTTACATCGCCACCTAAAAGTAATTTCATAATAGTTCCTATTCACTACCATTCTTAGTCATACACATAGAAAACTGTGCCAGGCACAAGTTTCCTGGTGTATTAAAGGGCGATCTTGCGTGCGGGGAGCGGCCCCTTAGGCAAGGGTCGCTCCCCTTATTGGGGGCACATGTAAATGACTGTCTGCCCCCCTGGGGTGGGAGGGGGGGCAGATTTTGGCATAATTTATTTTTTTAAATGGCCCATTGGACCAAGAGTCCGTTTTGTGTGGGGAGTGGCCCCTTGGGCAAGGGCCACTCCCTTTGGGGGTATGTTTCTGGCTGTCTGCCCCCATGGGGGGGCAGATCTTGGCCTTTTATGTTATCTAGGGCCCACTAGGCCACCAGGGTTTTTTTTTTTTTGGGAGCGTGACCCCTTGGGCAAGGGTCGCTCTCCCTTGGGGGCTGTCTCTCCCCATATTTGGCCCACTAGACCACCAGGGATTTGTTTGTGGGGAGTGGCCCCTTGGGCAAGGGTCACTCCCCTTATGGGGGCAATGTTTTTTGGCTTTGTCTGCCCCTCTGTGGGGCAGATTGCCATTTTTTTTTAATGTGGCCCACTGGACTACCAGTGAATACTTTGTGGGGTGTGGCCCCTTGGGCAAGGGTCACTCCCCTTCGGGGGCTATGTTTTTGGCTGTCTGTCCCCATGGGGGGGGGGGGGTAGATCTTGCCTTTTTTTTTAAATCTAGGGCCCACTAGGCCACCAGGGAATTGTTTTTGGGAGAGTGACCCCTTGGGCATGGGTCGCTCTCCTTTGGGGGCTGTGTCTCCCTATGTTTGGCCCACTTGACCACCAGGGATTTGTTTGTGGGGAGTGGCCCCTTGGGCAAGGGTCACTCCCCTTCGGGGGCTATGTTTTTGGCTGTCTGCCCCCATGGGGGGGGGGGGAGCAGATCTCGCCTTTTTTTATCTAGGGCCCAGTAGGCCACCAGGGATTTTTTGGGGGGAGAGTGACCCCTTGGGCAAGGGTCGCTCCCCTTTATGGGATGATGATTGTGGCCATTTCTGTCCTCTTTGGGTGGCAGATCAGCAGTATGTTTTTTAGGCCCATCTGCCCCAAGGGGGGCAGAAGCCACTACACAACAGGGGTTTTTAAATTTTTGAATTGGGGAGTGGCCGCAAGGGTTTCTCCCCTTTTACAGGGGGTGAATATTTTATTTATACTCTTAGGCCCTTAGCTTAGCTGGTGGATTGTGTGTAGACTGGTGCATTATTTGAATATGTGATTGTAATGGTTTATTTTCTCCTTTTTATTCTAGTGTAAAGCTTTTGATTCCTGTTTGCGGTTTTGGCAGTGGTTGTTCTGCAGTTTTGCGTAATTGCATTTATTTGGTAAGAAAAGTATTTTTGTTGTGTTTACTCTAAATGAGTATTATTGTCATGCATGAATTAATTTTTTTGTAAGTGGTGTCATAATGGCAGCATATTTGTTAGTGTTCAGAGCATGAAATTCTTTGCAATGTGTTTTGCATTGTCTTATGTGTAATTTTCTTTTTCTTTTTTAGTGGGATATTGTTGATCCTTATTGTGTCTGTGCAGAGTAGGTGGTGGTGAGTCTAGCTGCTTCGGTCAAGTGAGTGGTATAGTGTTGGAGTATATAGGTCTTTGTGATAAATCTACATTTTGTTTATTTCTTTTTTTACAAATGGTTTGTTGTTGTTGACTTGTTTGAGAAGATACCTTTATTAGTAAGCATTATGGCTAGCCGTAGAATGACTGCTCAGCAGGTGGTTGGTATGCTTCTTGAATCTTCCTCTGACCATGATTATGAGACTGACAGTGCATCTGAGGGAGAGGAGGGAGGGGAAGATTCAGGCAGTGAGTTCTCTCTCCACATGGAATCATCGGATGATGAAGCTACTCTCAGTGCGGATGAAGCTACTCTTAGTGCCTGTGTTAGAGGAGGACATTGATGTGCCGATAGTGCGGCAAGAGGCATCTGGGCTGGAGCCTGCGGCTGCAAGGCTTCACGTTGGTGTAGTGCGGCAAGAGGCATCTGGGGCTGCAAGGCTTCACATTGGTGTAGTGCGGCAAGAGGCATCTGGGGCTGCAAGGCTTCCCGTTGGTGTAGTGCGGCAAGAGGCATCTGGGCTGCAGCCTGGGGCTGCAAGGCTTCCCGTTGAAAGTGCTGACCTCTGGGTTGCCCCAGGCATGGTGCAGCCGGCATTGCCAGACTTTACTGGTGTTCCAGGGTGTAGAGTGAATACTGAAAACTTTTTGCCGATACATTTTTTTCAGTTGTTTATGGACGATGTGTTTTTGGCAGAGATTGTTGAGCAGACTAATTTGTATGCCGAACAGTTTTTGAGGGACAACAGTGCCAGCCTTAAGCCCCACTCTAGAGCTACCCGGTGGACTCCCACAAATCTGGAAGAGTTGAAGAAGTTCTTGGGTTTAACTTTTTTGATGGGCTTGCTAAGGAAGCCATCAATGTCTTCATATTGGTCTACTAGTCCCTTGATGGCAACGGCTATATTTCCGGCAGTCATGAGTCGTGATAGGTATTTGCTTCTGCTTCGGATGCTGCATTTTGTCGATAATGGTTTAGCGTTGGCACGAGATCACCCTGATCGTGACCGTCTTTTTAAGATTCGGCCTGTCCTTGATCACTTTGTTGATCGATTTTCTGAGATCTATGCTCCAGGAAAAGAAATAGCAGTGGATGAGTCTTTGGTGTTGTTCAAGGGCCGCTTGGTTTTTAGGCAATACATTCCTAGTAAGAGGGCACGCTATGGAATTAAGCTGTATATGCTGTGTGACAGTAGGACTGGATATGTCTCTAATTTCAGGGTGTGCACGGGTAAGGAATCCAGGATTAACCCCCCTGGTTGTCCGTCCACTTTTGGAGTGACTGAGAAAATTGTGTGGGAACTTGGTAGAGGATTATTTAACAAAGGCCACCATTTATATGTAGATAACTTCTACACTGGTGTGCGGTTGTTCAGGGAATTGGCCAAAGTGGGCACTAATGCTTGTGGCACAATCCGCTCTAACCATAAAGGTTTCCCAAAAGAACTTGTTTGTCAAAAGCTTGTGCGGGGACAGTGCAGTGTGTTGCGAGGAGCTTCTAGCTGTGAAGTTTTCAGACAGGAGAGATGTCTACATGCTGACTACCATCCATGATGAAAGCACTGCACCTGTGACTGTTTGGGGTCAGGTTGCTGAAGTGCGCAAACCTGTGTGCATTTTAGACTATAATAGGCACATGGGTGGTGTTGACAGAGTAGATCAGAGGTTGGAACCTTACACTGCTCTTCGTAAGGCATACATTTGGTATAAGAAGTTGGCTATCCATCTTTTCCACTTGGCAACCTTTAATGCGGTTGTGTTCAAGGATTCTTGTCCTGAGTCAAAGATGTCTTTTGCTAAGTTTCAGGAGTCTGTAATAGGCAGCCTTGTTCTAGTGGAACAGGCAAGTGTTCCTAGAGTTGGAGTGGTGGAGGATGTGGCTAGATTGAAAGATTGCCACTTTCCTGAATACATTCCTCCCACACCCTCAAAAGACTTTCCCACTAGGAGATGTAGAGTCTGTTGGCGAAGAGGTGTTCAGAAGGAGACTCGTATGTACTGCCCAGAGTGTCCTTCTAACCCTGGACTGTGTGTGTCTGCTTGTTTTAGAACGTACCACACGCATAAGAATTTTTGGGAGCATCCATGAGTGGTAAAGTGATCTGCCTGGACTGTATTGTTTAAAAAATGTTGTTCTGTTTCAAGGTTGGCATTACTGCAATGTATTTAGTTTCAGATTTTGTGTTAGTAGATTTTTATCTATTTGCAATTTGTTTGTGTTTTCTTTTTTGTATAAAAAAATCCTAAATGTGATGGCGGTGTGCGTAGGCTGGCGCTTGGCTGGCGGTGTGCGTGGACTGGCGCATGGCTGGCGGTGTGCGTGGACTGGCGCATGGCTGGCGGTGTGCGTGGACTGGCGCTTGGCTGGCGGTGTGCGTGGACTGATGCTTGGCTGGCGGTGTGCGTGGACTGGCGCTTGGCTGGCGGTGTGCGTGGACTGGCGCTTGGCTGGCGGTGTGCGTGGACTGGCGCTTGGCTGGCGGTGTGCGTGGACTGGCGCTTGGCTGGCGGTGTGCGTGGACTGGCGCTTGGCTGGCGGTGTGCGTGGACTGGCGCTTGGCTGGCGGTGTGCGTGGACTGGCGCTTGGCTGGCGGTGTGCGTGGACTGGCGCTTGGCTGGCGGTGTGCGTGGACTGGCGCTCGGCTGGCGGTGTGCGTGGACTGGCGCTCGGCTGGCGGTGTGCGTGGACTGGCGCTCGGCTGGCGGTGTGTGAGTAGTGACTTGCTGCTGGTCACTACACACACTGCTAGCCGAGCGCCACTCCACGCAATCCATCAGCTTGTGTGGTTGCTGTGTCAGGAATGTGGGCGTGTGAAAGTGATGGGCCCTTGAATGGCGCTGTCTGCTGGTGTGAGTGTTGTAATGTGATGGGCCCGCAGCTGGCTGTATGAATGGTTTTGTATGTGTCACACGTATGAAAGGTGTATGAAGGGCCTGTAAAGAGGTTGGTGCCTTGTCGTGGCTTTACAGCTCACGAGCTGTGAGTCAATGGTTCAGTTTCTCGTCCTTTCAATTATTAACAGTGCATTTCATTTTTGTGAAATCACTTGTTAATACAATTGTATATACTGAACCATCACTCACCCTCGTGCCAAATCCAACCAGTATGTGTGTGTGTTTGAGGATTAGATGGCTGTGCAGTAATATTTGTCTTTTTTGTCTCTCAAGCAGGGTGTACCTTTTCTCTTTTTGTTAATGTTTTAATGTGTTGGTTTCGTGCCTGGTGGTGTGAATGGTCTTGTGTGTATCACGTATGAAAGGTGTGTGAATGGCCTGTAAAGCGGTTGGGGCCTTGACGTGGCTTTACAGCTCACGAGCTGCGAGTCACTGGCTCAGTTTTTTGTCCTTTCAATTATTGACAGTGTATTTCATTTTTGTGAAATCTCTTGTTAATAAAATTTTATATACTGAACCATCACTCGCCCTCGTGCCAAATCCAACCAGTATGTGTGTGTGCTTGAGGAATAGATGGCTGTGCAGTAATCTTTGTCTGTTTTGTCTCTCTGCCAAGCTGTACATTTCATCTAAGAATAACCTAACAACTGTAGTTTTTGTCGTAAACTAAAAACCCATGGGGGTGCATGGTGATTTCTCTCTTGTGGATCCCAACAAGTTATCTTACCCACAATGTCCTGCAAACCTCAAAATGTGACTATGACATTTACCATGCATTATTGTGCCCAAATTTTCACACTGCAGAAAGTAACAACAAATTTCCAACCCCCCAGCATTTCTCCAAGTATCCCAATAGAAATGGTACCTCACTTGTATGGGTGGGCCAAGTACCCGCGACAGGCATGGGCCCAAAACCTTTTGAGGCGACATCAAAATTACCTATCACAAACCAACCTGGTTTTGCAAGGGGGGTCCCATGAGTTTTTGGCCCGGGGCTCGGCGGCCATCTAGGGAAACCTACCTAACCCACACATTTCTGGAAACTAGACACCCGGGGGAGTCCAGCGAGGTATGGCTTGCGTGGGTCCCCCATCATTCTCCTACCCAGAATCCTTTGCAAACCTCAAATTTCGCCGAAAAATTCACTTTTTTCTCAAATTTCTGTGTGGGAAAGTTCTGGAATCTGCGTGGATCCACAAATTTCCTCCCACCCAGCGTTCCCCCAGGTCTCCTGATAAAAATGGTACCTCACTTGCGTGGGTAGGCATAGTGGCTGCAATAGAAAATGGGCCAAATCGTACTGTGGAGACTTCAAAATTACCTATAGCAAAACTACCTGGTGTGGGGGGGGGGCACCTGAGATTTTGGTCCCGGGCTCGGCGGCCATCTTGGGAAAGTACCACACCCAAACATTTCTGAAAACTAGACACCCGGGGGGAGTCCAATGAGGTATGGCTTGCGTGGATCGCCCAACGTTTTCATACCCAGAATGCCATGCAAACCTCAAATTTAGCTGAAAAAACCACATTTTCCACATATTTTTGTGTGGAATCACCGTGCCAGCACAAATGTCCTACCACCCAGCGTTCCCCTTGTTCTCCCGAGTAAAATGATACCTCACTTGTGTGGGTGGGCCAAAGGCCTGTGGCTAGGAAGACATAGGGATTTATAGTATAGCACCGAGAATTCTAAGCGCTACATTTTTTTAAAAATTCGTTTTTAGCCAATTCTGCTTTGGACACCCACACAAGTGAGGTATCATGTGGATCCACGCAGATTCCAGAACTTTCCACCACAGAAATGTGGGGAAAATGTGGTTTTTTTGACAATTTTGTAGGTTTGCAAGGGATTCTGGGTAACAGAACCTGGTGGGAGGCAGTCAAGTCACCCCATCCTGGATTCCCCTGGGTGTCTAGTTTTCAAAAATGTATAGGTTTGCTAGGTTTCCCTAGGTGCTGGCAGAGCTAGGGTTCAAAAACTACAGCTAGGCACTTTGCCAAAAAAGGGTCATTTTTCACTGCGAAATTGTGGTGTGTCCACGTTGCGTTTTGCGCCGTTTCCTGTCGCGGGCACTAGGCCAACCCACACAAGTGAGGTACCATTTTTCTCGAAAGACTTTGGGGAACGCGGGGTGGGTGGAAATTTGTGGATCCACGCAGATTCCAGAACTTTCCACCACAGAAATGTGGGGGAAATGTGATTTTTTTGACAATTGTTTAGGTTTGCAAGGGATTCTGGGTAACAGAACCTGGTGGGAGGCAGTCAAGTCACCCCATCCTGGATTCCCCTGGGTGTCTAGTTTTCAAAAATGTATAGGTTTGCTAGGGTTCCATAGGTGCCGGCAGAGCTAGGGTTCAAAAACTACAGCTAGGCACTTTGCAAAAAAAAGGGTAATTTTTCTTGGTGAAAATGTGGTGTGTTCACGTTGGGTTTTGAGCCATTTCCTGTCGCGGGCACTATGCCTACCCACACAAGTGAGGTACCATTTTTATCGGGAGACTTAGGGTAATTCGGATTTGTAAAGCAACTGTTATTACCTATTGACTTTCGATGCATTTCTGCCTTCCAAATGAAAGACATTGTGTAAAAAATAAGTCATTTTAAAAAACGACCGATAATTCTCATGCTAGTATGAGTATTCCCAATTTCGGAAATGTGCAAATATCTACTGTTTCTAAACTCTATATTTTTTTCCCCATTTCAGAAATACATAGGTGTCTTTCATACCGATTTTTCCATGTATACATTTTCCCACAATAATTGCTATATACCCGGTACATAATAAAAAGCCATTGCAAATTGCTTCTCAGTTTTTGACTCTGGGTTCGTCGGGTTCTTGGTGAACCTACAAGTCCTATATATCCCCACAACTAGTAAGGTCCAGCGGATGTAACGGTATATTGCTTTCAAAGAGCTGTCATAATTAGAAGTTACAGGTGAAAACGTTGACACAAAAGGCTGTTTTTTTCAACTAATTTTCAATTTTTCCTATATTTAACTGTTAGTTTCTATAAAGAAACCTTGATGGATCTACACAAATGACCCCTTGCTGAATTCAGAATTGTGTCTACTTTTCTAAAATGTATAGCTTTCCAGGATCCATTATTGCTTTCATACCCATTTCTACCATTAACTGGAAGGAGGTTGAAAGCACAAAAAATAGCAAAAATAGGCTATGTCCCAGAAAAATGCCAAAACTGTGTAAAAAATGTTGGTTTTCTGACAAAAGTCTGTCATTCCCTAAAAGCTGGGAAAATGGTGATTTCAGCCCCACAAACCCTTTTTAATACCATTTGCAGGGAAAAACCCCAGACGCTTTCATTTGCAGCGCTTTTTTCCCATTTTCCCCCCCCCAAAAAAAAACTTTAGCTGTATTTGTCTAATTTCTGGGACCCCTCCAGGGGAATCCACAAACCCTGGGTACCTTTACAATACCCATGATGTTGGAAGAAAAGGACGCAAATTTGGCGTGGATACCTTATGTGGTCAAAAAGTTACAGGGGCCTTAGCGCGCACTACCCCAAATAGCCAAAAAAAGGCTTAGCAAGGGGGGAAAAGGCTTAGCAACGAAGGGGTTAAAAGATCGAGCGAAATGCCTGGCTCAGCAAAAGGTACACTTGGACCCTTGAACCCAAAACAAGCTAAACTATCCTGTGGCTTCTGCTTTGCACCCACACTCTAACCACATGTGCCGAGAATTAAAGAAAAAATGTTAAACCTGAACGTAAAATATGATTGGGAAAGAGAAACCCATCTAGTGGCTGAATGACTAATGTGCACCTAGAAAACCTGGGGTTTATGCTGGCCTTCCCACTTGACCAAATTGTGTTATCCTGGGCAAATATTTTATTCCCATGTGCTTTTTTATCTGCTCATTATTGCATTTGAGAGCATTTTGCAATACGTGAGTTCAGGCTACGTGCTCTACAAACACCTCTCATGTCTCTGATTTAAATAGACTACAATGTTATTCCATGAAAAAAATCTAGGCCACATATAGGACGCTCATAACAACTGACTAGCATCTTAATTCACTAATGGCACTGTCGTCATGGGACAGTAGGCGGGCGTTTTAAGTTCATATTTTTAAAAACTGCCACTCAAAATAGTGATGCAATCTGATCTACTAACTTGAAACGCTTCAGCAAGTTTTGAATTTCGAACAGTAGTCATCATATTTTTACACAGTTTTTTTACCCTATTTAGGTGCAAACATTTTCAGGGCTCGGCTCATGCATGGGCTTTTAGAGCCAAGCCACACCATTGGCTCAGCTCTGCTTTTTTGTTGGCACGCCCACCTCTAGTACACTATACACCATCAAATAACTTTAGCAAGTGCTTGGACATGTGTATTAGATAATCCAAGTTCTAGTTGCAATGCTTGGACAGAAATTGTTGTACTTAAAAGTACAAAGTTTTCGTAAAATCTTCCCTTCGGCACTCCTACCAAATGTCGGCCTTCCAACATGAACAACACAACCGCCCACAAAGGAACCATTGCAGCATCTTCGGCAACTGAATTTTGGCCCCATGATCTTTTTGTCTTTGGGCTGGTTTCCCTCTTATTTGCTTACCCTTCAGCACAAACCGCATGCAACCCTGCTCCCTTCCAAATGCCCTCTAGTTCAAACGTCTGAATCGTCACCCAGCATAAACAATCAGATTTCAATTTTTTTAAACCTCTGATCCTATAGCCAACATGGGATCTACCACATCAAGTTTCAATACCTCAAAAAGCGTCACAAGGTCCTCAGCATCTCTGTGTCCTCCATTCTGGCATGCCCAACATACCCTTTGTTAAGATCCAAAACTCTGACTGCTTACAAACCTGCCATTCCCCTACACCTGCCAATCAACTAAGTTTCCTTTACCCAAATATATTTTTAGCCACATAATCTGTTAATTCCGTCTGGGACTCCTTCCACAAGGTATATGTTTCTCCACAGTACAGCACATCAGCAAGATCATTTCAAACTCCTCTACCTGACTCCACCTGCCCCAAATAAAAAGTTCTCCAGATCCTTGTAGCTCAACATAAGAAACCCCTGACTGTTTTCTTTAGTAATTCATCAACCCATACCCCAAATTTCTTAATTGTTCTTTAATAGTTGACACTGACTGATCTCCCAAACTACTTAAGTACCACTAGTCCCAGTTTTATTCATCAGTCTATATCTCCACTCAAACATATTTGTTTTATTATCTCACAACTCCCCCTCACTCCTGAAAAAAGAAAGAGTCATTGTAATCGCACTTATACCCAACCACAGAATTTTATCACCATCTGAATCTAAGCCCATAAGGATTTGTTACTATCAAACTACAAGTAAGCATCTTTCAGCCCACACACTGTCCAACCATGGACCAAGCCTGTACTGCAAGATCCCAGGATCTTATTAGCTCTTCAGATTACTCCTAGATTTTTTTATTTCCCCTTAAAGTTACTAGATCTTCAGCCTCTGCTAGGGTACTTTCAGCTCAAGAACCTTTCTATTCTTGGCATCTTCTATCCTCTAAAATTGCACCACCAAATGCCCGGATGGTAAAACCTCCTATACACCACTGAAACTTTCATCCCTTTCACATACCCCAAGCATTTACTAGCTCCTCATCGTCCAAGGATCCTTTTAAATTACACTCGCCAAGGAGGCTCATAATTCACAAAGTATGCCCAAGGTTTAAACAAGATTTATCTAATCATCACCCCAGGATCATCATCTTCGCAGGCAACACCTTACCAGAGGGTCTTGCCATACACTTGATAACAATTTACTATCCCCACCATGGCTCTATCTCTCCTGGTTCTTCTTCCTTGAAGGGTCTCTCTGTCTGCACTACAAAAGCTTTGCAACCCTGCGCTTTTCCTTCGCGGCTTAGACCCTCTCCAAAACTATATCCTTGCCTCTCTTCTTTGCGCCCGTTTACAATCTATCCCCGAACAGCACCACTCTTCTTTTTTAAGGACCCATTCCCTAAAGCCTTATCCCCAATATAACGAAGCACTTTCCCTTCTCAATATATTTATTTCTGAGCCCGTACAACTCCATACACAGCCCGGGAACGCATAAGGCTGTTTTTCAGCATCGGTGTGAATCCTCCCCCAGAGTCCCCGGCCTCTCAATGTCTCACTCTTTCGGGCCTCCGAAACCTTCTCGGCCGCCCTCTTCTCGGCCTGGAGCAGCTGCTGGATACCCTGGGACTGACTGGCCATAGCTGGAGACGGGAGCCGCTACTATCCGTACAAGCCGAAGATCACTGAGCCTGTCAGCTGACTGCTGCTTCCTGTCACCAGACAGCACTCCTCGCGCGTCAGCTGACCGCACTTCCGCCTTCTCACCCAGAGCTCCCCCCCCTCCTGCATAGCCCAGCCTAGAGTGATGTTCTAATTCAGAACTAGACTGCTAACCTATCTTTCAATGTGTCTGCACTGGGAACGTGCTCCTCCACTAATCAACTTTAGGATTCTTAACTTTTCTTTACAGCGTGCTGTTTGTGTAGTCCATGGGTACTCGCCAAGATTTTCCCAGGGGCCAAAAAGTTTTGTCTCTGGTGTGACCGAGGGCCGCACAGGTACAGGGGTGGTCGGGCGGAGGGCGGGGAGTAAAGGTTGTTGGGGAAGCGAAGCATGTACATCTAGTGGCTGAATTGAACAATCCCGACTTTCCCGCTTGACCAAATTGTGTAATCCTGGGCAATTTTACTTTCACTCATTTTCCTTCATTTCCACATGGAGGACGACTTCGAAATACCTGACTTCAGAATGTGACTGTACAAAAACTTCTGTGTTTTATTTGACAAACTATAATGTTGTTCATGTATGATAACAACCCAGCCACGCAAAGGGTGCACATAACTGACTTGCGTCTTAGTTCACTATTGGCATTGTTGCCAGGGTAGTGGGGAAGCATGAATGTTTCTAAATTTATGTTTGAAAACTATCACCTTGTAAAACAAGCATTTGCAATGCAATAGGTCTCGCATTTACGCAAGTTTAAGCTATTGGCATTGTAAATGACAATGCTTTTTATTTATGTTTTAAAAACAAAAATAAAAGGCATTGTTATTTGCAATGTCAATAGCTCAAACTCGTGTAAATGCGAGACCTATTGCATTGCACTCAACTAGGCTGAGCCAAGGTGTAATTGTCAAAGTTTCAAGCCAATGGCTGAGAGAGGCTGGTCGAAGAAAGACAACATAAAAACAGGCAGACCCAAAGGCCTTTTTTTTTGCAGTTTCATATAGAAGGAACGTGACACAAAGATATTAGAGCGCTTTACATGAGCACCAGTTACATTACAGAAGAACACATTCATTTTTGCTTTTTTAGGCACTGTGAAATTAAGTGATTTGCCTATAATCAGAAGATGTTGAGCAGACACCGAGACTTGAACTTGGTTCCCAAGTTCCAAAGTCGGCAGCTCTGACTGTTACTCCACATCCTCTCCACACTCTATACATATTGTAGGCAATGGGTCACTTTGACAGCTATCTAAGCCCAGACCTAAAAGAGGCACCCCATTTTGGATTACGAATTCAAAAGCGGTAACAAACTAACTCGTACCAAACCTTCAATGGGAGGGCTTAAACACACTGCAGGACCAGGGGAAGAGCAGCCAAAGGCTATAAGAGGACATCCGCAGAGGTCATGCCCGCAGAATCACTTACACTCCTCCATTCACATGCTTTACTCCTACAATTGTCTCTGGTCAACGAAGGGCAAGTGCAGGGGTGAGACAAGGGAGCATCAGGTGTCCTTCAGTCAACACCACAGCGAGTCTTGAACATGACACACAAAGATCTGTGACGCCACAGAGCACGAAATATACCTGCCTGCCACACCATTACAACTCTCTCTACAACAGGAGCTAATACCACAACATACTTGATAACGCTGATCCTTATCTTATCTTCTCTAAGGATCTCCAGGTCGCCAGGATCTTTTTACCTGCTGAATAGCGTGAAGGGAAGAAAATCTTTTTTTTTGTTATACCATTATCTTAGAATCCAGTTTACCTTAAAAGACCACTGACTCCAAATTCAATTTTGTGGGTTTATTACTGCCAAGAATAACTGCACGTGCAAGCACCTCAACACGAGGTTAAAGAAATAGATGGGCACTAATACAAATAGCATCCTACGCAGGAGTCTCATCCGACTCAGGATAAGAAGAATCGTTAGCTCCAGAAGTATTAGACAAGCGATAACTGCTCCAATCTCTATATTATTCTTCATTTACCTAGATAAGCATAAAACCGATCAGCTGTCCCTACTCTACCACTCAGGTGACATACCTACTTAACGAGCTACCCAGGCAAGAGTAAAGAAAAGGTGTCAGCTGTGAAGATTTCCTAAGAAGTGCACTCACATAGCATTTCGAGCTCGTTCTAAGATGCTCCTTCCTAGAATCTCTCTCTGGTCTCCTCTACCTCCTTTCTAACCTCCACCCTCGGGGCACTATCCCTAATACAAAACCCAAATACAATTGAACACGCCCTTGTCACGCCTCTTCAGCCAGGTCTTCCTTCTCGTACTTTTCCATCAAAACTCTTACTTCATCCAGAACGGTTACGATGACCTTGAATCCCAGGCACCTTCTCCGTTGAAAACATCATCCCTGCATTCCAGTGTACTCCCATCTCAATGCCTCCCACCACCCTAACTTCGTGAAACAAAGAGCCAGTCTTTCGCTAACGAGGCATGTGTCCTTGCACCTGCAACAGAAGATACATTTCAACAGACTCTTCCCCTCTACATGAAATTACCAACTGTGCCCAGAGAGCCTTTCCAAGAGAAACTTTTTCTACCTACAAATAAGCTAACATAAGCAGAAATCAGGCCTTTCCTTTACGTATATGCAGTCAGGCCTTTACACGATTTAAACACACAATTATAATCACTTCGATAAGCATTGGTTCATTACATTTCATATACGAAAGGTGAACTACATGTGCAACTTAATATGGTACACGTTTAAACTATTACATCTCGAGTACACATGGCCTAATCCATCAAGGCATCATTTTGAACATGTTCAGTTAAGCATTGCAATTGCAGAATTATTAGCAACACAATTACTCTTCTATTCACTCTAATAATACAAGTTAAACTACATTTTACTAGCCCTTCATTGATATATATATCTGGATATATGTGGGTACAGACTAACGGTGATTATGATGCACCCCTACAAACTTTTCGAGAGCATAGCGCTCTATCAGTTCCCCCCTTTGATGACTCCTGTCATCACATCTACTCAACTCCCTTGGAGAAAGAACCGACCTAAACAGAACTCGTTGCCATTCTCCCTGGTCTGTATCTTTCTAAACTCTTGAGGCTTCGATAGTGACTGTCCTGCAGTCTAGCCATTCTCGTCTCATTTTCTCTCAGAGCCCTCTCAGCTCTGCCTGCTCGATACCATTTGTATGCTTTGATCAGACCCCACAGACAAACCACACAAACCACCACAATAAGGAGAGGTCTCAGAATATAGCCAAGGAATCCCTTTCCCAAATTCGCAAACCAGCTCCCTACTTGACCAAATCCTTTGCCAACTTTCTCCCAGGCTCCCTCTTCAGTCAGATCCGCTATTTTCGTGTGGATGGTAGTGATGTTACTTATATATTTCTCCAGATCCTTACTGCGGTCTGGTATATAAGTACAGCACTCTTGAACCTTCAATAATTTACAGACTCCGCCCTCTTTTGCCAATAAGACATCCAAAGCAAGGCGATTCTGCAAAACCATCGTCCTTATCGACAACATCTCACCCTCCACCAGTACCAACGATTTCGCTGTGTTCATTGATAGTTCATCTATCACAGTCGCCAATCTCCGGATCTTCACGTCATTCAAGACCACTCCCAAACTTGGTATCATTGCTCCAAAGATATCTCTCACTACGACCCCTGCACTCGCACCTCTTCTTACTCTAGAATGCTTTTCACCTTCCAAAAGTTTTAAATCCTCTGTATGGTAAATCTTGGGAAAGATTATTCCCAAGTAACACGTACCATACCAGTTCGCAGGCAATCTCACATAAGCATTCCTTCCACACACGAAATACACCGTAGGTATCACTTGTACAGGGCCTTGGAGAAAATTCTTTGCTGAATCTGCCATGGTGAAAACATGGTCACATGTACTCTGTCCCACTGGAACCTTTTCATAGTAGGTCTGATAACGTCTCACACACAGCTTTCCCCTCTGCTCATTGTCCAAGGCTATAGGACCATAACTTCCTTTTGTTCGGTGCAATCTTTCCTCCTCAGTCCAATCTACTGGACTATGCCCTGTGTCCCGTGTCTGTGTTAGTTTTCTATATCTATCTTCTACCTGATCTACAAACTTCTTTTCTACATCTGTAGTGAGCACGTCAAGTTATGAAGGTGGGCATATGCTGTGTCCAGTTCCAAAGACGGTATGAAGAACATCCTAAGTCTATCCTCTGACTTGTAGTAATCGTACTTATTCAAATGTTTATAAGCTGGGACTTCAGAAAGCACTGCATCGTAATTGGAAAAGAAATACTCAAACTGATCTCTTTCATAAAATATACTAAGCAACAGACTACATTAAATTCCATATGTCAGTGGAAGATGGTGATACCTAATACCCTCATCCACTGAAGCAGGCAACTGCATACACACATAGCAATCTTTAGCATCCAACGCATCTACATACTCATATAGCAGCTTGGCGTAAGCGTTAAGTTTGAAATCACTTCTACACAAATCTACATGCAACCTACGACTTTCTTCTATCAGCAAAGCCTTGTCAGCTCCTATGTTTCCCTCTTTTTGGCTAGGTGTAGTAGGTGTAAGAGTTCCTGACACCCCCTCCACTGCTAGCTCGTGTGGAACTGTATATGAGACTACAATTACTATGATTATAGAAACTATCACACCCCCTATAAGTATGCCTACGATCAATTTGGATCTACGATGTGGATCTCCAGCCTCCATGATCTCGAAAGTTCTCGAAAGTTCTTTGTTTCAGCAATGAGCACTCAAAAGTCTCTGTCTTCTCCACACGTGACTTGCTTAACCGATTCGAGCAACGCTTGAAACCTCTGGAAATCCCCTTGTTCAGCTACAGTCTTATTTACATAGTCCAGAAAAAGACTTCCCTAACCTCTTGTTCCTCTTCGGTGGAAAGTCCCTAAGTTTATTCTTCTTCCACTCGGATCTAGGTTATCTTCTTCTTTAGACTTTTTATTTACAACAGGTTATATTTCATCCACAAGAAGATCATCTGCAAGTGCTTCTAAACCATGGTACAAAAGTTCAAGACAAAGAATCACCAACTCATGTGAGGACGGCCCAAATCCAAAAGACGGAAATTCGAGTCGATGCAGAACCAATTCTCGGACTTTACTCAGAAGCGGGGGATTCGGAGCCGTGAGGGTCAGTATTCCTTCGACCTCGAGTCCTGGTATTAACAACACCACCTTCAGCACTACGCTCGGACTCTTGCTAACAACCTGCACAAACCTCAGCCTCCCCGAGCTCACTACCCCCTGCATCAGTCACTGGGTAAGTCCACTCAGGGGTAGAGTATCTCTGGCAAGGTACCCTCGTTCTTTTCGACCTCCTCCGACCCTCTTGCGTCTGCTCTTCGTCACTTGCTTCTGTTTCAGACATTTCAGACACTGGAGCAAGATCTCTTTCGGGTGCCAACCTCAGATTCAGTCGCCTCTGTCTTTCAGGCCAAGCCTCCTCAACTCTGGTCGTTCTTCCGCCGTCCCCTTCTATACCCTGTGCACCACTTCCTTCTTCTGCTGAATCTGACTCCACTCCACCCACTGCACCACCTCTGTCATCTGGGTCAGAGTCGAGGTTCGGGTTGTCGGAACCTCCTTCAGCTTGCTCTGGTGCACCACCAGCTGCGTCAGCTACCCTCACAGCTTGACTTGTCCTCTCACGTTGCCCTGCCACATCAGCTGGATTTTCATTTACGAGAGGAGCTGTTTCTTCCGAGGGTGCTGAAACTCTGCGGGTATGGGAAGCATGTACCCAGTTCGGCAATCCTCCACACTTCACTGCTGTGTTCGTTACCAGTATCACCTGGTACGGGCCTCGCCACCGAATATCCAGACAGCTCTTCCTCACGTGCTTTCGGACAAGCACCCAATCGCCTGGACACAGGTCGTGGCACAGATCACTTGAAGCCGGAACAGCTGCAGCTTGCACTGTTAAAAGCAAAATGACAATTATGAACATTACCTGCGCCATCTTGTCTGGTGAAATTCTATGTGCACATAAGTTACAGTCATTTCAATCTATCACAGCCATTTTGTACTCTGTTGGTCACCTTTGTTTCACCCTGCCCTTACTAGCATCCCTCTGACCCTCTGACCGACCTGGTATGTGTGCTGGGGGCTATAAACTCTATTGCCACAACAAACCTCAGTGCCACTTGCTGCCACAAACTCGTTTTTCCTCTCATCCCTGTTTTCAGACAAGCTTTTGGACGCTCTACCCTTCACTACACCTAGTTACACAAACAGGCTCCAAACACCAAAGAGACTCTTACAAAATGATTTATTGCACTGCAAACAGCAAGACTTGTTATTACCAACAATGGGACCTGTTTTTATCAACAGAACGGACTCTTAGATCTGACCGGTCTCACTCGTTTTTAGACCCTGAAGCAAGGTCCAGCTGCAATTAAATTGTCTGTTTTTGACCTGGGCGGGAGGAGAGTTAATGTTGGGCTTGTGTAACCATGTTGATGAAACAATGTCGGGCTTGTGTGACAACCTGCCCGGGCGGAGACTCCAAGCTTGTAACCATGATAAATGAAACAAATACATTGTGTAAAACCTGTATAAAAGGAAGAGCCAAAAGCATTGCCAGCAGAACACCTCCCTGAAGACATCCTGGTGTCAGCAGTTGACGTGGTCTCCTCATGAGAAATAAACCATTTTCTTCTCTTCCAGTTTCCAGCGCTTGCCTCCTTATTTTGATAGCGAACCCAAAGTGAATTAGAGGTGGAACCCTGCACCGGGCAGCATTGAGGGTCTTAGAAGACTCGCTGCCTTTCACAAATTGGCGCCCAAGCGTAGGGGCCCATCAGCGACGCACGGGTCCGGTAGAGAGGTCCTAACGACGGAGTGAACAACTAAACGATTGGGGTATACCTGCCTGAGAAGACCCTTGTCTGGCTGCCGATCGACTGAACTTCACCAGTTCCGAACAGACCTCTCTCGAGTGACCCGTGGTCCTGACTGGGACCTTAGAGGAACGCCGCATTGATTGTTGGAGTGAGAGGACAACCAGGCGCTGGAAGGGGAAGACTAAGAACTGTCCATACGGTCCGGGTAAGGTCGTGAAAAAACGACTTAAATTGATTGATTGATTGATTGAATAGTTTGATTGAAATACTAGTATTCCTTTTTTGATATCGAGTTATTTGAGACATTCCCTGCTTGCAAACAACGTAGAATAGGAATATTCTCTCTTTGCAGACAGCGAAGGACAGGTAGTGCAGACTTTTTGTCTAAATTAATTGATTGAGATTTTCATTTTGACCGATAAATACATCATGCCTGTTTTCTCTAGATTGTTTGATTGTAATTGTTTTGGACCAGACCGTTTGTTAGAGGTCAGTCAGCCGGCACCGCCGGAAGGCACCCCTAACAAGGACATGTACGTAAAGTATGGATTAGCCAGCGTAGCTTATAGCAAACTATGGCATAAATACACTAGGAAGGACCGGGTAAATCAGTGGCCACTGACGGGATCTTTCCATCCCGCTAAAATAGAAACGTTAGAATTAGCTCTCCACAAAAAGAAAACTAGACCAGCCATGTTAGACAGTTTTGGCTTATGGCGAAAAGAGGCAGCTCAAAGAAAGAAAAGGGACGAAGCTAGACAAGATAAAGAAACGCGAAAATCAGCTTACCAAGCCTGTAAAAGATTAGAAGAAAAACTAAAAGAAAAGGAAATCGATAAAAAGGAACAGGAATCAAAAATATCAGGTCAATGCCCTGTTAGAACGCCCTCGACTCTTTACCCCAAGTTACCAGCAAAACAAAGGGTAGATGATGATTTATTGTTAGGTCCCCAAATCATATACATGCCACCCCCTTACGCCCCTACTCACCCCGTAGTACAACGCCAGGACCACCAAAGTATAGCCGGAGATGGCACGATCACCTCAGTCTCCACCGCCTCTGCTCCCACCGAGCCACCCACACCAAATGCCTCATCAAAGGAGGCAGTAGTAGAGGTAGGAACCAAGGAAATAGGAGCGCCCAGGGTCCCGCGATTAAGTAAAAATGAGCGAGCAGGCATTGATAAAATAGTTAAAACCCTCATAGATAGGAAAGAAACAGAAGAATACGTAACTGACATTTGCGACTCCTATGTTGAAAACCGCAAACAATACTTTATTGTACGTCTCTGTTACCACACCCTTACTGCATATGAAGAGAAGTACCAAGACGTAGGGCCCGAGCGATTAGTGGCTCTCTACAGGAAGGTAGACATCGGAGATGAAGACGACAACGATGTTGCAGAACTATTTTCATCCACACTAGAAGTATTGCGTCACCTCATAGAACAAGGACAGATAGATAGGGACAGGACAACTAAGGTAGCAGGACCCCCAGTGGAAAAAACAGATAGCATGATGCCAATAAAAGAAGTTGCCCCTTACTGGGTACCTCCTAGAGGACAAGGGACTAATGACGATATAAACCATCAAGACGCTAGAGGAAGGGTGGTCTACAATTGGGTGTATCAACCATGGGACAGACAGGACATTTTGACGTTCCGTAAATCTCTACCGGATTTACGAAAGAACCCCACCGCCTTTTACACCGAGCTAGGTACCGCTCTGGGATCAACAATAATGACACTTGCCGACATAGACTTGTTCTTCGGGTTATGTTTGCCAGCAGATGTGTGGAAACAGATTAGGAAAATAGACCATACCGAACTGCTTGGTCATACCTGGGAACAACTCAACACATTAGATAAACAGCGGAACCCTGGTCAAAAACCGGTTAAAGCAATATTGGACCTCCCTGACAAAATAGTGCAGAAAGTGAAAACGCTGATCCCAGAGAAAAAGATAGACTGGTCCATAGTAACCGCGTGCCGCCAGAAACCACAAGAGGATGTCTCAGAGTATTTCTCCAGATTTGAAACGGTGTTCTCCGATTACAGTGGACAAGACATGTCCACCGCAACCGGACACCACTTATTTGTGCAGAACTATGTCAAAGGACTACTGCCAGATGTATCCCAGAAATTACAAGCCAGCGAAAGTAGTTGGGCAGCATCTAAACCGGTGGCCATTCTCCAAATGGCCCAGTACTATGAGCATCAGAAAAACGAAAATGACAGGGCTACAGAAAGGAAAAAGAAGGACTTGAAGGAAAGGGTAATGGTAGCACAACTCCAGGGGGCGAATACAGGAAGGGAGCAATATAGGGGAGGATACCAGCAGAATACCCCTAGAGTACAGCCACCTAGTAACAATTCATCGACATCATATGTAGGACGCCAAGACCTAGGACAGGATCAATGTGCATTTTGCAAAGAATATGGACACTGGAAAACCCAATGCCCGGCTTTGTTAGGAGCTGGTAGGGGCAGAGGGGCGATGGAAATAGCAAGTGGACAGAGAGGAAGAGGACGTGGGAGAGGGTACACGAGTGAAGCAAGCGAGGAAAGGCCAGGAAGAGTGAACACATTTGACCATCCCAAACAGAATCAGTACCAACAGACAGATTATGACAATACGTACGACTTTGCATAGGACAGCCAGGGGCAAGGGAGGGATCCAGTCGAGCTCTATGTTGATCAGCAAGGCCCTTATGTTACCGCTGAGGTCCTGGGCACAAAGTCGCCATTTCTGGTAGACACGGGAGCAACACGTAGTGCACTATCCAAACGACTGATTTCAAGGGCACTCTTGTCAGGCTCACATGTGACCTCAATAGGATTTGACGGTACACCCTCCACCAACCCTTTGTCCCGACCGATCTTAGCGACTGACACGACAGTTAACATATACACCGACAGCCAATATGCCTTCAGGGTGGTTCACCATTTTGGAATCTTATGGAAAGAAAGAGGGTTCCTGACTTCACACGGTACACCCATCCTGCATGGAGATTTAGTCTCCGCCTTGACGCAAGCAGTCCTCCTCCCCAAGAAGTTAGCAGTGATAAAATGCCAAGCACATAGGAAAGTGACTGATCTCATTGGACAGGGAAATGCACTAGCAGACGTTACTGCCCGAGCCACGGCAGGAGACAGAACTACGCAGATTACTTGCATAATTTGACAAACGAGCTAACAATTATCCACCAACAGGTGCAGCAAGCCTTGCCTGACTATCCAGGGGCCCGGGACATGAAATAAAGCCAGGCGACCATGTTTGATAAGAACGAAGAATCTGGAGCCTAGGTGGACGGGCCCCTGGCAAGTCCTGAGCACCACCCAAACTGCCCTCCGAGTGGAAATAAAATGAAACTGACTGCACGCTCCATTGCAAACGAGTCCCTCCAACCCTGGCAACCTGTGAAGGGGTGGAGGTGCAAGAGGAAGTACTCGCAAAAGACCGACCAGCTCTGAGTTGCTACCCACAAGAAGACACCCTCCAACTGTCTGAATTTCCCGACCCCACGGTGCCATCCAAGGAAGGGTACAACCTAAGATCGACGAAAAGGGGAGCTCCAACAACCAGGCCACTAACTGAGTCAGAGTCTCAGATCGGTAGCACAGCCAAACAACGCTACCAGGAAAAACACCAGACAAAAGTCTGTGGTCCTAACAGTTGATGAGCTCCTCGAAGATGATGGAAGAGACGGAACACCTGCAAAGCCACCGCAAAGACACCAAGACTTTTGAACTGCACAGTACAAAGACAATTGCACTTGTAGCTGCATTTCTCACCTGCCTCCTGCTAATGGTCACACTCTGGATCATTGAAGAGAATGCACCTGCATACAGAACATTGTCACCAACCATGCAACCAATCACAAAGAAAGAACACTACCTGGTGTCACTACCGCCACATCTCCGAGAACGACGCAAAGAATTCTGGAATAATTCTTTCGTACAGATGCTGCACCAGCACAATCTTGCCACCAATGCCATTAACTGTTGGGTCTGTGGGCTGCTACCACATGCCACTGAACATTCCATCCCTTTCATCCCTTCACCCTTTTCTGTTCATGGATCTTGCCTTGCCTGGATGATGCTCCTACAAGAAAGTTACAAAGACAATGCCACTTCCGATGGGACAATCGCTCAGTTCTACAACGAGTTCTGGCTAAACCAAACAGGAAGAACAGCAGCTCCCTTTTGCCCTCACACCTCCAATACGACATACCCAATGAATGTCCCCTCCAAAGAACGAGTGGAAATACAAGTGTTCAATAATCCTGTCAGAGCCACATTTTCCTACCTGAAGAAAAGAACTGCTGCAACACTGACTGTGGCCCTATCTGTGGTGAACGTCTCTGGCCTTGTATGCATTGAAGGCCGTGGGACTAAGAATGTGGGTCACAGCACTTGTAACATTGTAAGGACTTTGAACACTGCCAACCCCCCAGTGCTTGTTGCATCACCCAATATGTACTTTGTTTGTGGAACCAAAGCCTACACCTGGCTCCCAGGAAACTAGGGGGCACGTGCTACATCGCCTTTGTTCTGCCACCAACCTACACAGCCCCTGCAGAGCATCATCGAGAAAAGCGTTCTAAAGACATTGATCAAACAGACTCTGCCTCATCACAGTTCCTCGACGCAGCCTAATAATTCACCCTCTGTCTATGAAGCAATCGAACATCTCCACAGACTGTCTTCAGAAATTCATCAAGGATCAGAGACTTGGACAATTGGAAGTTGGCTTTGGGGCATCTTGAAGGACTGGGGTTGGAAAATATCAATGTTTCTCTTGGTCCCAGTATTGGCAATATGTGGTTGCTGTTTGGGTGTACACTGTATACCACCTTTGTGTTCTCTTTGCCTAAGTGCCTTGCGCCCTAAGAATATGGACACTCAGTTAACAAAAATGAGAGTAATGTATGAACAAGAAATACAGGACATTATGGAGATCGAAATAGACTAACAAGATGGCTAGTTATGTTCAAAGGGGCCACTGTTAAAAGCAAAATGACAATTATGAACATTACCTGCGCCATCTTGTCTGGTGAAATTCTATGTGCACATAAGTTACAGTCATTTCAATCTATCACAGCCATTTTGTACTCTGTTGGTCACCTTTGTTTCACCCTGCCCTTACTAGCATCCCTCTGACCCTCTGACCGACCTGGTATGTGTGCTGGGGGTTATAAACTCTATTGCCACAACAAACCTCAGCGCCACTTGCTGCCACAAACTCGTTTTTCCTCTCATCCCTGTTTTCAGACAAGCTTTTGGACGCTCTACCCTTCACTACACCTAGTTACACAAACAGGCTCCAAACACCAAAGAGACTCTTACAAAATGATTTATTGCACTGCAAACAGCAAGACTTGTTATTACCAACAATGGGACCTGTTTTTATCAACAGAACGGACTCTTAGATCTGACCGGTCTCAGTCGTTTTTAGACCCTGAAGCAAGGTCCAGCTGCAATTAAATTGTCTGTTTTTGACCTGGGCGGGAGGAGAGTTAATGTTGGGCTTGTGTAACCATGTTGATGAAACAATGTCGGGCTTGTGTGACAACCTGCCCGGGGCGGAGACTCCAAGCTTGTAACCATGATAAATGAAACAAATACATTGTGTAAAACCTGTATAAAAGGAAGAGCCAAAAGCATTGCCAGCAGGACACCTCCCTGAAGACATCCTGGTGTCAGCAGTTGACGTGGTCTCCTCATGAGAAATAAACCATTTTCTTCTCTTCCAGTTTCCAGCGCTTGCCTCCTTATTTTGATAGCGAACCCAAAGTGAATTAGAGGTGGAACCCTGCACCGGGCAGCATTGAGGGTCTTAGAAGACTCGCTGCCTTTCACAGCACCTGCTGGGACACAGAACGGACCACATCAGATAGTCCTTTACAGTAATCGAGAATCAAATCATCAGTGATGTTTATCAAAGCTGTAGTCGGTACTGCTGGCAACCGCATTGCCCTTCCCATCAAGATTTCGTGAGGGGACAACCCAGTCCTCCTATCTGGGACACTTCGCATGCTCATCAGCACAAATGGCAATGCGTCAGGCCACTTCAAAGACGTTGATGAACACATTTTTGCCATTCTTGCCTTCAAAGTTCCATTAACCTGTTCCACTATCCCAGAGGCCTCTGGTCGATAACTGCAATGGAGTCTCTGATCAACATTCAATGCGGCACAAAGTAACTTCATGATTTCACTGTGGAAGTGTTTTCCTCTATCTGATTCCAAAGAGGTTGGTATCCCAAACCTCGGGATGAGCTCCCTCAACAATAATTTAGCCACTGTGAGAGTGTCACACCTGCGTGTCGGGTAAGCGTCCACCCACCGTGAGAATACACATACCAGCACCAAAATGTATCTCAACCCATTGCACTTAGGCATTTCCACGAAATCTAGCTGTATTCTATTGAAAGACCCTCCTAAACTCCCAAAGTGACTCCTAGTGACTACAGTTTTCTTTCCAGCATTCATCTGCTGACACGTAACGCACCTCTGACAGACTGTTTCAGCAATCGCACGAAATCGTGGGTTATACCACGTTTGTCTAAACACACGCATCATTGCATCTCTACCAAGGTGTACCGATCCATGTATCAATCTCGCCATTGGGCTCAGCAGATTTTCTGGCAACACAGCCCTCCCATCACTGGAAACCCAAACATCCACATCCCCTCTTTCACACCCTGCTTTGACCCATCCGTTCCGTTCCTGGTCTGAGACCTCATCCTGCAGTCGCTTGAGTTCCTCCCAAGTGTCTGCCATGGCCAACATCATGTTGAGCTCGGTTCTTTCTTGGCTCTCTCCTGTGTAACCCTCTGTAAATATACATCCTTGCTCTGCACAGAAGCGGGCGACTTCGTCCGCGTAATTGTTCCCCAGAGAGACAAAATCATCCCCCTTTCCGTGCGCAGTGCACTTGACAACTGCGATTTCCTTCAGACTCTGCAATGCATCTAACAGTTGTCTTACATATTCTCCATTCCTAATGGGTGAACCAGATGATGTCAAAAATCCCCTTTGTGACCATAACTGTCCAAAGTCATGAACCACACCAAACCCATAGTGTCTGTCCGTGTATATCGTGATTCGGATTTGATCAGCGGCCAAACAGGCACGAGTCAAGGCAATGATCTCAGCCACCTGCGCGGAGTGTACTCCTTCTAGGCAAGCGGCCTCAACCACTCCTGAAATGGTACATACAGCAAACGCTGCTCTTAGTTGGCCAACACTGTCTCTTAGGCATGAACCATCGACAAAGAAAATTTCATCTGGGTCAGTCAGTGGTTCATCGACAATGTCAGGTCTCGGTTTGGTGCATAGCTCAGTCACATCAAGACAATCATGGTCCGCACAATCTTCATCATCTGCATTCGGTATAGGCATTAAGGTCGCAGGGTTTAAGACGGAGCACCTTTTCAGAGTCACATTCTCTGCGGCAAGTATGACTTGCTCATACCTCGTTAACCTGTTATTCGTTAGGTGCTGTGTCTTAGTTCTGGTCATCAACAATTCAACCGAATGTGGCACATAGACTGTTAAAGGGTGACCCATCACTATGCTTTCACATCTTTCAATGCTGACACCTGTTGCAGCAACGGATCTGAGACATCCGGGCAACGCAGAAGCTACTGGATCTAAAGTAGCTGAAAAATAGGCAACTGGTCTACGGACACCTCCATGGTTCTGAGCTAAAACTGCTAATGCACAACCTTCTCTCTCGCAACAGAACAGTGAGAAAGCCTTATTATAATCAGGCATTCCCAAAGCTGGTGCAGAACACAACTCTTCTCTCAGTCTTAGGAATAACACCAAGCACTCCTCGTCCCATGGTACCGGATCACTCACATCTTTGTGCGTAAGTCTCTGTAAAGGCTTTGCTCTCAGGGAAAAATTGGGAATCCACTGACGACAATAGCCGACCATTCCCAAAGACATCCTAACTTCCCTTTGGGTAGTGGGCACTGCCATGTTCATTATTGCCTCAATTCGATCTGGTGACACCTTCCTCTTGCCTTTTTCCAGTCTATGGCCCAAATACTGAACTTCGTTCAGACAATACTGCAACTTGTTTGGGGACACCTTGTGTCCATTCTCTGCCAAATGATTCAGTATGGCTAACGTGTCTATCCTGCAAGCATCTTCCGTTTCCGACGCCACAAGTAGGTCATCTATGTACTGCACAAGGACCGAGTTCTGTGGCAATGCAAGACTCTCAAGATTCTTCTTCAAGATCTGATTAAAGATTGATGGACTTTCTGTATACCCTTGAGGGATACGACACCATGTTAACACACGATTTTCCAGCCGGAAAGCAAAAAGAAATTGGATTTCCTCATGGAGCGGTATCGAGAAGAATGCTTGACACAAATCAATGACAGTAAACCACTCGGCTTCGCATGGGATCTGGAACAGTATCACTGATGGATTCGGTACCACTGGACAACAAGGGACAACTATCGTGTTGACCTTTCGCAGGTCTTGCACGATCCTGAATTTCCCGCTCGGTTTCTGTAGTCCCATAATAGGTGAATTACATGGGCTACCTCTGATCTCCTTCAGAATGCCTTGCTTGATCATAGACTCGATTACAGGTTTAATTCCTGCAATCGTTTCAGGCGACAGATTGTACTGGGGAGTTCTAGGGAATTCAACATTCTGTTTCACCTGGATCTGCACAGGTTCCACCCCCTTGATCAGTCCTATCTCTTCTCCTGTAAAGTCCCACACCTCTGGTGACACAGTGTCTCTCAAATCCGGTGGAAGCTCTTCCACGATCACCATTGGATACAAGTCTATACACAAATGCTGATTAGCAACTTTAAAGGTCTCATTATCATCCCTCGTCTGAACCTCCACTCCTCTGGGTGTGCAATAAATAGTGCAATTCAATTTACATAACAGATCTCTTCCCAGGAGACAAACTGGACTCGTATCGCACACCACAAACTGGTGTCTAGTTTGGAAGGACCCTATCCTCACTGGGATCGGTTCGGTCAGTGGGCTGTTTTTCTTTTATTCGCCACTCCAACAACTTGGATCGATTGTCCCGAGAGGGGTAGGTTGGGGACTACTGCTGATCTTACAGTAGACCGGGTAGCACCAGTGTCAACCAAAAGAGTGGTAGGATGACCATCAATGTCTGCCTCCACAAAAGGTCCTCTCTGGTCTACCTCCAAGACTGCTCCAAGGGTGCAGTCTTCCTCCCCCCTCAGGCACCGTCAGGATAACGGGTCTGGACTGTACCCATCATACCCTTCGAAAAGGGTCATCTGCTGGTAAGTCCGCATTCCCTGCGAGATTCTTGGTGGCTGGGGGACCTGTACTTGTGGGTTATACGTCCCCCCTTTCATCGATCTGGGCCTCATCACAGTATTAACTACCTCCGGCGCAGGTGCCTGAACCACGTCTACCTCCTGCTGTACCTGGTTGGCTGGGTTCAAGGGACACTCGCACTTCCAATGTCCAATCTGATGACAAAGATGACACGCAGTGGTCTTCTTCAATGTCGCCACATCCACCCCTGTCTTGGGATCTATAAGTTTCCCCTTTCCCTGTCCTTGTCCGTTTTTGTTCCCTTGATAATTTCCCTGTCTCCTTCCCAGCGTCCCTCCACTAGGCTGGATCTGAGCTGTCTGCATCTGAACGAGCATCAGCTTGTCCTTTAGCTTCCGGTGCTTTGAGTCTACTTCATCGCTACAGTACCTCGCATACCACAAGATTTCATCTACCGGCTTGTTTTGCCAACAGATCAAATGGTGCTGTATCATGAGGCTGACCTCTGGTCTCAATCCCAAGACAAATTTTGAGACAAATTGTCCCATATCCTTGGGATCCAAGGCATCTAATCCACTATACTGTTTAAAGGCTTGCAAGAGTCTTTCATAATATTCATGCACTGTCTCCTTGGGTTCCTGCACAGTTCGATCTATCTTAACCCAATCGATATCTTGGGGTGAAATTTTCAGCTTCAACCATGTAATCACTTGCTCGAATTTTTTCATGACAATGGGTGACGGACCATTTGTAACAGCATCCCTTTCAGGTTCAAAGGTCGGCCACTCAACTGCAATTTTACAAGCTGTCCACAAATCTCCTGGTACCACTATATCAAACAAAGTGTTCAAATCAGTCCATAGTACCTTCGAGATTTTAACGAAACGCTCAACCTGTTTGTACCACTCTATGGGTTTTTCCCTCAGCCGAGGAAAATCATTTGTAAACGCAGCCAAGTCACCTCTACTCCACGGCACATGCACGTACCCTCCGTTCTGTACTTCCCGTAAAGGATAGTTCCCGACGCCCGTCGCCCCTCCCCCCGGAGGTGGCGTTTCTCCTACAATTTTTTTGGTAATCTTTTTCTTTGACCACCTTTCCTCCCATTTACCCAACATCATCCATATACGCATCCCTACAATCAGGTCTTTAGTATGCGTCCTTAATCCTATGATCCTTTTCTCCTCCAATTCCTGATCACTATATTGCAACCTATGTGATCCTTGCAACGATTTTGTTTTATTCAAATCCACCTCATATCTCTTAGCCAATTCTGTCAATTTCTCATGTGCGGCCCTTGCTTTACGAGTCACATCTTTTGCCATGAAAAGCAGCTCGTCTGGCCCATAAATCTCTATTCTCTCCAAAGGCAGGTTCCCACTAATCATTTCGTCTACCTCCGCCTTTAGCCTTACTACGTCCAGCAACCTTGCCTGTACTGCACTCTTCAGTATTTCTTGACAAGCCGCACCATTCCGCTTGTCATAATCATTGCTTTGTTCTCGTGACCTGCTCTCTTCTATTGTATTCCTGGAATCTGGTCTGTCTCCTAAGTTGCCTTGCTCCACATCTCTTGGCATCCTATCGCTCTGATTCCTTACAGGTGGTACCCACATTCTTAAGTCTGATCTGGACTCAATTAAAGACCTTGGTCTGACTGGTCTCACATCCACCTGTCCAAAAGAGGAGTCTGCGGTGGCTGGCAATGGCTTGCTTGTTTCTAGGGGCTTCGGAAAGTGAACCACTTGTACTCCTAAGCCATTCCCTCCCACGCTGGTCCCCTCTCCCCCTGTTGTCTGCATTGGACTTCCTTCACTTATTCGGTCTGGGTCATATACCGATACTATAGGACCAATGGTAACAGGTACCGTCAGGGAGTCCGGTAACCGAATATTCCCAATGGAAGGCTGGGTTCCCACTCCCTCTGTTCCTGTGGAAATTTTTCCCACTACCCTCATGTTTGTCTGATTCCGTAACTCGCCAGTTTCTACTGCTGAAGCTGATTTTCCCTCTTCTGAATCTGGATTAAATGGAGGTGGTCTCTCTGCTAGCAACCTATCTAACAGGCTATCATCTGTATCACTGTCGTCCTCTTCAGCCCACCTCTTCTTAGCCTCTCCTACATTTATCAACAGTGGAAACAGCCTATCCCCTTCAATAGTTTTCACTCTCCACCTTTTCTCCAATGCATCCCATCTCGCATCTTGAAATGCCCTGATCGATTTCTTCACCCTTTCCTGACTTTTGTCTCTTTTCCTGTCATACGCTGCCCTAATCCATGCATGTAGTGCCTCAAACTGTGTCAGTCTAGGCAGTGGTCGTAAAGAAGACATTACAGTTTTTAGCTGGTACAACACTTCCAACCTGAAAGTGCCATAGCGTGGGAAAGTCAATTCTCCTTCTCCTTCTGTCATTTTATGCCAATTCTCAAGCCAAATTATAGTATGCAATCCTACATTCTTAGCCATATAATGTGCTGGCGTATCCTCGGGAGGGGCTTCCTCTCCACCCCGAGTAACCACATGTCTATCACCTCTACAGAGTTCTCGTAAAACTTTAAAACATTTCATGATGAAACAAATTTCCGTTCACGCGCAAGTTTTCGTTTTACTTCCTGATTTCAATCCACCAATGCCAGCGCGGCTCACACCAACCGACCTATCGCAGCGCGGCACTGTCTGACGTCACTCTTCCTCTGCTCGCAGCAGTTCCCCTCCTTCTCAATTAACCCTTTCTCGCTCTTACATGTCCCAATCACACTGAAGCAATTGCCCTTCCTACCGAACAATTACCTCTCTGACTGTCGGTCAACCAATGACCGATCAGCCTCTCGAAATTGTTGACCTCAATCTGGCAACTGTCTGTCCGCGAACGACCGGACAATCACCTCTGACACAATCGATAGGATTCAAACGCTCAATATTCTGCATACAACAACCTACGACCAGCGTCGGTTATTCACACACTCACACATGTGCTCCCTATCTTCAGTGGGTTAATCAAGGACGTCTCATGACCCCCACAACCTCTGGTCAACGATCTCAATTCTGGGTGTCTTCTACACCACAATATCAAATCTCTCGGTCCCGCGCGCGCTCACGGTCCGATCCTCACCCACACGACTCTCATTCCAACTCCGCAAGACATCACACAACAGTTAAACACCGCAATCTAACAAGCATCACCCTGTTCATACTCGCTCTACCACGAACTGCTACTTCCGCCGCACCGTCACTCTTCGTCAGTTCCCATCAACCACCGTCGTCCTCCTCTTACGATCCACTGGATCACCATCACTCGGGCTCTATGGGGCAAATAATCTCTTATCCTAATCTAGATCTCCCCTTACTATCAGAGGTAACCATCCTCTGCTACCAACTGATAACGCTGATCCTTATCTTATCTTCTCTAAGGATCTCCAGGTCGCCAGGATCTTTTTACCTGCTGAATAGCGTGAAAGGAAGAAAATCTTTTTTTTTGTTATACCATTATCTTAGAATCCAGTTTACCTTAAAAGACCACTGACTCCAAATTCAATTTTGTGGGTTTATTACTGCCAAGAATAACTGCACGTGCAAGCACCTCAATACGAGGTTAAAGAAATAGATGGGCACTAATACAAATAGCATCCTACGCAGGAGTCTCATCCGACTCAGGATAAGAAGAATCGTTAGCTCCAGAAGTATTAGACAAGCGATAACTGCTCCAATCTCTATATTATTCTTCATTTACCTAGATAAGCATAAAACCCATCAGCTGTCCCTACTCTACCACTCAGGTGACATACCTACTTAACGAGCTACCCAGGCAAGAGTAAAGAAAAGGTGTCAGCTGTGAAGACTTCCTAAGAAGTGCACTCACATAGCATTTCGAGCTCGTTCTAAGATGCTCCTTCCTAGAATCTCTCTCTGGTCTCCTCTACCTCTTCTCTAACCTCCACCCTCGGGGCACTATCCCTAATACAAAACCCAAATACAATTGAACACGCCCTTGTCACGCCTCTTCGGCCAGGTCTTCCTTCTCGTACTTTTCCATCGAAACTCTTACTTCATCCAGAACGGTTACGATGACCTTGAATCCCAGGCACCTTCTCCGTTGAAAACATCATCCCTGCATTCCAGTGTACTCCCATCTCAATGCCTCCCACCACCCTAACTTCGTGAAACAAAGAGCCAGTCTTTCGCTAACGAGGCATGTGTCCTTGCACCTGCAACAGAAGATACGTTTCAACAGACTCTTCCCCTCTACATGAAATTACCAACTGTGCCCAGAGAGCCTTTCCAAGAGAAACTTTTTCTACCTACAAATAAGCTAACATAAGCACAAATCAGGCCTTTCCTTTACGTATATGCAGTCAGGCCTTTACACGATTTAAACACACAATTATAATCACTTCTATAAGCATTGGTTCATTACATTTCATATGCGAAAGGTGAACTACACGTGCTACTTAATATGGTACACGTTTAAACTATTACATCTCGAGTACACATGGCCTAATCCATCAAGGCATCATTTTGAACATGTTCAGTTAAGCATTGCAATTGCAGAATTATTAGCAACACGATTACTCTTCTATTCACTCTAATAATACAAGTTAAACTACATTTTACTAGCCCTTCATTGATATATATATCTGGATATATGTGGGTACAGACTAACGGTGATTATGATGCACCCCTACAAACTTTTCGAGAGCATAGCGCTCTATCATACTCACTACAGCACCATTTAGTACACCATTCAAGACCACTCTTTGCCATATCAGTCATCAGCACATCTTTCAACACTACATCAAAGAAAACCAGATCATGGGTGGGAACAACCGCTGGCACAACGAATATAAAGGTGAATAATTATGGTCTGGCCCGTAGCACAACCCCTCTAGCAAAGTTTAATTATCGATTTTTGCAGGAACGTCCGATATTAAGGAATGCACATATATGGTATGTGTGAAGAGAGAACCGAGCTGGGGCGCAGCGGAGCGCTGTACATCACACATGGTGGTGGGAGATCAAGATGGTACACAGGAAGTGGTAACTACACAATTGCATTACAGTTCACGGTTTTTTGAGAACCGTGAGATGAAGTAATTTGCTCAGAATAACACAATGTTATGTCAGGCGCCGAGGCTCGGATTTGAAACGAGGTTCCAGGATTCAAAAGTGGGCAGATCTAGGCACTAGTCCCCAACTCCTCGTTTCCCATCTGGCACTAGGCATCGAGCAGGAGACACGTTTCGACGGCTCCTAAAGCCATGCTCCATTAGTGCCCTGGGGGCTCACAGGTCAGAACGGCATCGCCTTGACTTCTCCTGCACCCCTGGACGGTATCGCCGTGACTCCTCCTGTGCCCCTAGTTCATCACCTTTAAAACACCGGGTTCTCCCTCTCTGGCCGACAGTGCCTGTCAGAAGCAGCGCGGCGAGGGCCTCCACCCCGACAGGAAGCCAACTGCAAACCCGGGCACAACTAGTCATCGGCCTCAGTGTGTTAAGGGAAAGTGAGACCGCTCAAAAATGGGCTTTACAAACCATTCACGAGGCTGCGCCGCCATTGGCTTAAGATCAAAGGCCATAAAAAGGTAATCGCGGAGTTCATCAAAAAGCGATGTCAGGGTCGCATTTAATATGCTGCTTCGCATCAGAAACTAATGGGGGTGGTTCATCCATAAGAAACAAGCATTTGCAATGCAATAGGACTCGAATTTACGCTAGACCTATTGCATTGCATCACAGACAACGGGAGGGGGGAGCACGGATAACGGGAGTGCGGGCGGGGGGAGGGGGGAGAAGAGGACGAGAAGGCATGGACAAAGTAGTGCTCACAGTCTAAGTACTGTGTAACACTCGAAGTAAAGGGGCCAGTAGCCATGGGAGGGTACAAATGACGACATGGCCAAAATAAGGAGGGACTAACAAGCCTCATAATCAATCAGACAGCAGCATTTACGAAAGACAATAACACAAGCCAATTAAAAACATGGGCGGAGAGCGGGCGGAGCTTCCACCGAGCTTCCACTCCATACTCGATTACTGCATGCCTCGCAAAGTGAGCAGCGCATGCGCGCTGCCGCTATAGGCTCGACCTAAAAAAATACTTCTCAGTGCACTGATAGAGCCTGATTTACTAAGGTGAAAGGTTCTGTATGTTAATAACATACTTTTTTTGAATTTTGAAGAGACTTTATCATATTTTACACGTTTGCTGCAAGATGTCTTCATAAATGAAGGTGTTCCTAAAGTTAAGCAGTTCAGGACTCCTTAGCTTTTTCCTCTGTTTAACTGCAATTGGCATTTAAATAAATGCTTGCCTGTTATTTAACATATTTTTAATGTTGGTGCTCTGTCGAGTAAACAGCAGCCCAGTGCTGCTGTTAACCAGAGGGCTCTACGTAAATGTCAAGAGGGCCGCATGCGGCCCCCGGGCCGTACTTTGAGTATGATACCGGTGTAGCCGAACTTGCTTCTTGGTTCAACAGCTAAACTGCAAACGTAGATGCTCCAAACATTATGAACCCACTTATGCATGCATAGGGCTCAAGTCCTAAAAAAGGAATTGGGGGGGACTCAACAAGTTAGACAGAATAGGTGTGACATCACCACGCGTTACATCACAGAAATGACATCACAGCGTGTGATATCGAATGTGGCATCACAGGAAGTGACATCACAACCCATGACCTCACAAAAAGAGACATCGGATCTTAAGACCTCACATATGTTTAGCAGGTCTATCATGAGTACATTTGAGTGCATTACAATTTTAACAAATTAGATTTTGCATTGGGGTTGTGCCAAAATATTGACGAAACCCAGACGCAAAATCTGGGTCTCAACTTAGACTTTTTTTTTTTTTAAAACCCTGCCTCAAAGAAATTGGCAACAAGGAGAAACATGTCAGTAAATCTGTTCTGCTTAATTGGTTGCAGTGCCTGTATTTTAAAATATCTTATAGGGTTAAGGCACTTGCTGCAGAGATCTTTGTGTGCCTGCTAAATCTCAGAGAATAAAAATAATGGTAAGGTAACTCTGGAGGATAACGTATTTGCTGGAGAGATGCGCGTTTTTGGCTAGTCCTAGTTCTGAATCAAAGTAGCTTAGAGGGTTAATATGTCTCCTGCAAAGCACATTATGTAACACGCAGATGACACATTTTTATTTTATGTAAATGGATAAGTGGGTTACTGCTTTTAAGACAGGGAACCTTTTGTTACTTGCAGTTCATAAATTGTAATCCTTCTAATATAAAACAGTGAGGTATGAAGGATGTGGCTCCTGCACCTTGTAGCCCTCACTCTACATATTGATTTACACACATATGATTTATTGTCAATTTATAATCTGTAGGTGTGAGGTAAAGCGCTCTGAAACCCTGCATTGGGATAAGTAGTGCTAAAGCGCTAAAAAAGAAATAAAAGAAAATAGTGGTCTTTAAATTGCTGTTTGTGTAAATATTAGTAGAGACCAACACATATGACATTCTTACATTGCATGCATATCTCTTATCTACAGTGACTGAACAAAGTCAAAAGCATTTCTCTCTTAAGTACCTGTGATGTGATAAGCTGTGTGCCTTTGTCTCCCCTCGATTGCATCGATTGTGTGAGGATCCCAATAGCTCCCAGCCAGGATACTCCAACAAAAAGAGGCCCAATGGCCCCTTCACTCCAGCTTTTGTTATGGGTGAAGCTGGAATCTGATAAGCCCCTTCTTCACCTTCACCTTGCTGCTCGGAACAAAAGCAGACAATGTGCAGGCACTGCTGAAAGTCTCCCGGTGTCAGAAAATTACACAGGGACAAGTTTAGCATATTTCTGTGAATTCCGGGAGAAGTAGGAAAGGGACGTGGCACTCTACTGAAAGGGTCCAGCTTAGCAGCATGGTAGAAGGCGTCTACCCTCTGAAAATAGTAGGTAGACGGCGTCTATCCACGTCTACCCTTGACTCGAGCCTTGTGCATGCATGCCAACCGAATCAGGTGGGAGACACCTGATTTTTTAAGCCAAAAATGGGTTTATTTTAGCTGGCTCCTGTCTAAAATTGCTCCTATTTTAATATATGTCAATGGAAAAATCACACATCCCCAATTTTGCTTGCAAAATCTCTCACTTTCCAGTTTAAAAATGGCATGTGTGGTTATGAGCTAGTTGGAGTATTGCAAAATATTATTATTCTATATGTTGTATCTATTTACAAGTAGGAGTATTAACTACCAAAAGGAAAGGGCAGCAAAAGACTGCAGAAAAGATGAACATCTTTGAGCGGAAACGTTCAGACAACTGTGCAGAATGAACAAACATTAAATGATGTTTAGTTTTGAGTTTTTAAGCAAGTAACAGTTTTTTATTTGTTCATGTATTTATTTATTTTTAATGGACTTCATCTACAGGAAGGGAATTTAGTTTCACAGCACCAAAAACAAGAAACAAACATAGTAAATGGAATAAAATGATATGTCTAAAATAGTGAAGAAGGGCAGGGCAAAGGAGAAAGTGGGTGGAATAATTCCTTTTCAAACTGTGGCGTCATCACAGTTTCAAAGCGCTCAAGATTCCAAATTCAATGCACGAGTTGTTCATGCTGTCCAGATTTTTTTTTTAGATGTGAGAGATCCACCAGAATAACATGAAGATCCGAGTCAGAGCCAAACCAAGGATCTAACTTAGCTCTAAGAGCCTGTGCATGTGCCGAGTCCTGAAAATAATTGGCAAGTAAATCATACGACAAACTTCATATAAAAATCTAAAAAAATCTCTTAAAAATTTTCAAAAAGTTTCTTTGTGTAATATGCAGATGTGGTGCGCCTTATTACACTAGAATATATCACTACATTATCAGGTCATTATTAAAAGAGATTATTTTTAAACATAAACTTAGACATTCTTGCCTCCTGCCCTGATAAGAATGCCATTAGTGAACTAACAGACAAGGCAGTTTTCATTTATACCCCATATGTGGCCTAAACTATTATTATAAATGGTGCCACATTCTTATTATACATGGAGGCACATTCTATTTTATTAATTCAAATACAAGATTTCTGTACACTGCACACGCTCAGCTCGCTTACCTGAAGGTGCTTGTGTGTGCAATAACAAAGAAAAAGAAGGCTCAGTGAAATAAAATATGTGCTTGGGATCAGACAATTTAATCAAGTAGGGTAGCCAGGATTGATAGCAGGTTTTCTGCTTTTACATTATGCAATTCAGTCACTAGATGACGCTCATCTTTTTCACATCAAAGGTGAAAGACATTGGGTTATTAGTTGCAAAGAATGTGAGTCCTTCACAGGTTATAGGTATGCAATTGTATTATTACTAGGAACCTGTTCCCCATTGCAGCACTTGAATCCCTCAAGGTAGTGAAGCAGAACAGCCAAAGCCTACTCAGGGGAGGTGGTGTGTGCTTGCAATCCCTAGGTGCCCGTCTCCATAATAAAATAAACATATTTTTGCTTGCTGTGCATAACACTCTTTTTCTGTTCCAGGCACAAGATTCACAGTGTTCTTAGTAAATGTATTATTTTTTGTTAGATTACTATATGAAGGTCATGTTTGTTGCAATTAATTGGTTGGACAATGATTCCTAGCCCCTGCACAGAATGGGAGGCAGAGGAGACAGGTGCACCTTTATGAGATATTGTGAAGGCTGCGATATGGAAGAATCTGACATTGTATTATTCGTGAGAAGGAGGCCGACAAGAAGTACATCTGAAACACTGGTGTTTGATTGGTTCTTACTTGGTTTGAACCCGTGGAATGTATCTCTTAGACTTGATTTCATGTTTTAACTGTGTGATCTGTCTTTAGTTGGTAGAAGATTTGCCCCTGTCCACCTTTGCAGGAGGACTTCTCTTTCCTTCTCTCTGAGACCCAATGCGCCATGTCTGCTCATAGACTTACTTTCTGAAGGAAGTACATTTCTTCTTTTCTTGATTGGAAGCTTCATTTGGTTTGAAATTCAATGCTATATTTACTGACACCAGCTGTTCTCAAATTTACGACTTACCCACAACCTTAGCTTAGCTTTAGGGAGTTTCCCTTCATGGGAACAGAACTTTTCTCACTTTGCCGATGCTGTCTTTAATAATGTGGTACTTGCATTTGCCGAACTGAATTGCTTGGATTATATTCATACATGCTGAATTCCTGTAACTACTGGTTTATGCTTGATAGATCCGATTTGAGATTGTAACTTTACTAAGGGCCCCATGCATCAAGCTAAAAACCGGTCGCAAACGGGCAGATTCTCAGAATCTGCCTCTTTGCGACCGGTATTTTTACATTTGGGATGCATCATCCCAAATACAAAAATCGGAAATTGCGATTGCATTTAAGGAATCGCAAATTGCGATTCCTTAAATGCAATGCTAGAAGCAATTTAAAATAGCGAATTCGCTATTAGGGGTTGCAATTTACCGTAAAATACAACAGGTCGGTAATTTGTTAAAACTTTGAAAAATGCACTAAAGTGCATTTTTAAAAGTTACATGTCACACACACACATGGCCTTGGGGCATGTGTGTGCGCAACATGAGTGCACAATACAATTTCAGGAGTTCAACAGGGTGTCCTTTGACACCCTTGCACCCTTGAAATTGCCTGCGCAATTTGCGAGTACCTAATGGGTACTCGCAAATTGCGCATGCAATTCCCATTCATTCCTATGGGCCTGTGGGCCCATAGGTATGAATGGAAAGCCATTCCTTAATTGCGACTCGCAATTTGCGAGTCGCAATTAAGGAATCTTTAGGAATCGCTATTTTTATAGCGATTCCTACATGCATAGGCTTTTGCGATTCCTTAATTGCGATTCCTTAATAATCGCAATTAAGGAATCGCAAAAGCCTTCCTTGATGCATGTGCCAGTATGTTGTTAATAAACCGCCATGGTTTGCATATCTACTTTTCTTTGTCGTTCCTGTGGGGCAAAATCTGCTTCACTGACATGAGATTTCACCAACCTGGATGTGCTCCAGATGTCCCTGTTGTAAAGCTTAACCACGTTCCTCATCGCTTTTTCAATCATGAAAGGACCCATGTAACTTGACACACCTTTTCTCACGAAACCTGTTTTTTTCACCAGCGCCTCCTCTCCAACTGCCCACTGCTTGTCCTTAGTACAGTTCTTCTGATCATATGAACACTTATATTGACCTTGATATTGCTTCCTAAGCCACCAGCCCTTCTTCTTAAGATCACTCATACTTTCCTTCTGCTCTAACTCCAACCTGCAATTCTTCCCACACAACCTTGCAGGGTTAGGTTTATTGTTACCAACCCTACCTCTCATCCAAAAATAAGGTGATTTCAATGTAACAGTACTGGGTGCATTCTGGTGAGCCCACCATGCTTCATTCAAAACCTCAGTTAAAGGTCTCCTCGACTCAACTGCCCTTTGTACACAAGACTTCACTACCCTATTCATTCGTTCTGCGAGACCATTGGCCTGTGGTGAGTACAATGCAGTTTTACTGTGAGTAATAGACAGCCCACTCAAAAACTCCTGCATCTCTACAGAAGTCAACTGGACCGCATTGTCTGTTATAATTTCATGTGGAATCCCTTCACGGAAAAATTCCTCCTTCAAGAAGTTTATCTCCACTCTGGTGTCCATAAAGCTAACACATTTCGTCACCACCCATTTGGACATATAGTCCACCATGAGGATCACATACCTTTCATTATGAGGTGGAAGGGGCCAGCAAAATCCAACCCTAACTTCTTCCATGGTTCAACAGGGATTTCAACCGGTGACATTGTAGCCTTTGAAGTAATCTTGCTCTCGTCATTCCTTGCACAAGAATCACAATCTTTGACCACATCTTCCACTTGTCCATATAAACCAGGCCACCAATACCACTCCCTCACTCTGGACTTGGTGAGATTCCTCCCCAAATGGCCTTCATATGCCAAATTTACTATTTTCTCCCTAATCATGTTGGGAGGAATCAATCTAGAACCCCTGTACAACTCACCACCAGTCCAACTGAGTTCATGTCTAACACTCAAGTACCTCCTCATCTCCTCACTGAGTATTTTGTAATCTGGCCTGCCTTTGACAATGAACTGCTTGAGTTCTCTCACCTCCGCATCCTGATCCTTCGCAGAGTCCCATTCACTCCCTTGTAGTGCCTTCTCACGAATCCAATTAAGTGGAAAAACGTGTTCCCCTTCTTCTCCCAATAACTCACTTTCTGAGTCCTTGTTCACCGGAAGACATGACAAGCAGTCCGCAACCACGTTCTTGTTACCAACAATGTTGTCCACATGAAAATTGAATTCACTCAACCCCTCAATCCATCCTTTGATACATGGTGTAAGGTCACAGTCTCTCCTAGTGGAAAACACATGGACCAAAGGTTTGTGATCTGACCGAACCACAAACAGGATCGCCCACAAATAGAACTTAAAATGCTTGATGCCCCACGCACACGCTAAAGCCTCCCTTTCTGTCACTGAATACCTCTCTTCAGCACCTCTGTGCACCCATGACACAAACGCCACCACCTTTTCCTCACTACCATCTCTCTGGGAAAGCACCGCTCCCAATCCCTTCAAGCTTCCATCAGTGGTCAGAATGGTTCTTAGTCGTGTCAAAATGAACCAAAGTCAGTACAGTACTAATGTGTTTTTTCACCAACTCAAATGCTTTCCCACATTCTTCACACCAATCAAACCTCACACATTTTTTCAACAGCAATCTTACAGGCTGAACACGTTCTGAGGAACTAGGTATAAACTTGGAATAAAATTCAGCGAAACCCAGGAAGGATCTCACCTGGTCCTTATCACTGGGTACAAGAGTTTTCATAATAGTATCCACTAACTCAACCTTGGGCTTGATTCCCTCTGCCGAGATCGTATGCCCCAAATAAGATACAGCGGTGACTATGAACCTACACTTTTCTTTTTTAAGTGTCAAGCCCGCTTCAGCCAACCTTCCTAATACTTCCATTAAGGTCTTATCATGTTCAACACGATTCTTCCCATGAATCAGGATGCCATCCTGAAAAAATAGAGTATTACTGACCCCACAAGCACCTTCTTCATGACTCTCTGGAAGCATGCCACAGCAGATGCCAAGCCAAAAGGCATTCTCACAAACCGGTAAGCTCCGAGAGGAATATGACTCTTTACAACGAATGCGTTGTTCACGCATTCCATTACAACGCGGCAGTTACAACGACCGTGTTGTTTTCAACGCAAACCATTACATCGCAAGTCGTTTCAACGACTTGCTGTAGGGGGCGCGCTGGGCTTAGGAATAGTATTATTTACTATTCCTACTCCAATTTGTGCAACAGCAGGGAAGGTGTTGGATTGTAAATCCAACACCAGCGCGCCCCCTACAGCATGTCTTTGAAACGACTTGCGATGTAATGGTACGCATGGTAACAACGCGGTCATTGTAACGACCGCGTTGTAAAGGAACCGCGTTGTGGAGACAGCGTTGTAAACGCTGTTTCCCCTCCGAGAGGTGTCACAAATGAGGTCAGGTGTCTGGATACATCATGCAGCTTTACTTGATGATAGGAAGATGATAAATCCACCACACTGAAAAGTTTAGCATCTTTTAACATGGTGAGAGCCTCAGAAATATTTGATCGCGGTTGTTGTTCAACCCAGATATGCCTGCTCAAATCTCGTAGGTCAACACTCATGTGAATGCACTTGCCCCCATCCTTGGGTGCGATCATAATTGGGGCAAGCCACTCAGAGGACTCAATCTCTTCGATTATGCCTTCCTTGAGCAACCTGTCAATTTCAAACTTTAGTGGTCCCATCATAAGGTTCAGAACTTTCCTCACTTTTTGTACACATGGCACAGCATTTTTCTTTAGAACAATCCTGTATTCAAACGTTTTAAGCCAACCCAGTTTATCACTGAACACGTGAGGAAATTTCAGTTCAATGTCCTCACAATCCTGCTCTAAGGATACTGACATGACAGGGTGTACAGCATTGATATTGAGCATGATACCCATATCATGCTGATGCCGCCACCCCAACAAATTGTCTCCAAACTTTGCAATATACACTTTCACCACAGTCTCCTTACCATCAAACAAGATCCTCATAACAACATAACCCAGCACATCTATTTTCGACCCACCATAACTCACAGGGTTTATATCTGGTGGAAACAAAGTTATATTCTCACTCCCAAACTCTTTTTCCCAATTTTTGTCCTCCATCATTGTGTAGGGTGACCCTGAGTCCGCCAACACCACCACATCTTTGCCATCCAGCTTAATATAGCACTCTGGCATACATAAAGGACCAACATCTACCTCAGGCGGATTAGGTTTCACTCAATACCATTTTTCCTAACTCCTCCTAGACCGTGTCTACCATTTGAGATTGGCTCACCTCCCCTTTACTTACCCGGGCATAATGCCCCTTTTTGACGCATCTCCTGCATATCAAATTCCTGACAAAACAATGTGGACTGTTCGCTGATTGACCAGGGTTACCACAGCGGAAACACTTTATTCTCGTAACCTTGCCCTCTTTGCTGCCACCAAACGATTCCACATTACTCTTACCCTTCTCCCCCTCTGGCTTGGTTTTCCCCACAACTTCACTCACAATTCGCTTACCACAGGGTCCTTGACATCACTATACAACACTGAGGGTACAGCCCTCATTTCTTTTACCCATGTGTTTGATACTCTCCACCCCTTCTACAATTGCAATAGCCTCCCTCAAGTCCAGGTTTTTGGCCAACAACTTTTCTTGTGCCCTTACACTGTTCATGCACCTTACCAACTGATCTCTAATTAAAGAGTCTGTTAAAGGCTCAAATTCACAAGTTCTCGCTAATGTCTGCAAACAGGCTATGTAATTAATAACACCTTCACTCTTGCCCTCCGTTCTGGAGAAGAACGTATGACGTTCCAAAACAACATCAATCCTTGCTTCAAAATGTTTTTAAGCATCACAACAGAACAGACATGTCAAATACACCTCTAGCATCTCCTTCCACATTGCCCACAGGATTGGTCTCCAAACTATCATAGACATTACGGCCCTCCACTCCTAAATTATGGAGCAGAACCGCCTGTTTCCGGGCCGCAGAGAACTTCTCCCCTCCAATGGCAATGATATATGAATCAAAAGATTTTTCCATCTCTTCCAAGGTATAATTGGCTCGCCTTTATCTGATAAGAAAACTGGAGGAGCAGCCATACTTGTTGCAGTCATAGCTGTCTAATACAACACAGAAATGCAGATGAAGACACAGGAAATAATTTTGCAAGATAAAATTCTCCAGTTGTTTGTGTTGTTGGGTCTTCTGTACATTCTCTGATCATCGGAGAGTCCACGTGCTGAGAGAATGCATAGAAGGTTATGGCTAACGGGGTTCTAAATCGGGGACTTTGACGGTTGGGAGCGCTTGGGAAGAGGTGTGTCAGAGTTGGTGTCGTCCTACTGACAGCGAATAAAGAAGCTTGAACTCACCTGAAGTTTGTGCACCTTTACACTGGTGACGAGTTGTCAGTCAGCGGGACATCCACGCATGTAGAAGTTACTGTATTCAGCCACAGTTTAAGTGAGCAGCTTTCCAGTTTTCACAGCAGATTCGGAACCCATCTGTGACCGCCATCCCCAGGTTAACGGTGCTACCTTGTGCACCGCTGAAAGGTACTGTGACTCATTTCATCCTTTTTCGGGGATTTGTTGTAGCTGATGCTCGCGCGAGCCATCCCTCAACGTTGCTGCCTACGTCATTACGGTGTTGTCCTTGACAACGCTTAGTTACCTCAAGCATTCCTTGCGTTCCAGCGGTTTCTCGTCTGTTTGGGTTACGGTGATAAGCACACCAACACTGTCCTATGTCACCACACAAGCGTACCAAGCATGGTGGCCATCTTAAAATCAGGCAATCTCCTTAAGTTGTGCCGATCTCTGTGATCCGCACACCAACGTACATCCTACCTCACCCCGCAGGCATACAAAGCGTGGTGGCCATCATGGAATCAGGCTATTTCTTCCAGTAGTGCGGATCTCAGTGATCTGCACACCGCTGTACATCATTTGGTCTTCATCTTGTGAAGTGCCGATCTTGGTGATCTGCACACCACTGTATATTGCATTTCATCAACACGTGTTCCAAGCAACTGTGCTGATTCCAGTGATTCGCACACAATAAATTGTGTGCAGTTTTCAGTGACACGCACATTTCTCATCCGCTATTTTTGCATGCACTCTCAACGGTGACACGCACACCAAGCATGACAATAGTATAATATGTCTGCGTGCATCTTTTGCGGTGATACGCACACCATCTACTTTCTGTGCTCATTCTGCCTTGTTTAGTATAACTGCAGTTGCATTTTCAACATAATTTACTTGTAATTTTTAATTATTTAGCATTCATTGCACTGTTGGCACACCTCACAACATAAAAGTGCTGTATCTTTATTGCCTTTGTTATTGTGTCATGCATCAAGCAATTGCCCCACCTGCACCTTTTGTGCCCAATCCAGCCTCTCCGGAAAAAGATTGGGAAAAATGGAAGGAAGGGTTTGAAGCATATCTGGAGGCCCTTGACGGAGAGTCGTTCACATGCAAAAAGAAATTTGCCATTCTCAGACATTGTTTACGTTCAGAAGGTCGCAACATTCTGAAGCATATTCCAAAAGAACTTGTTATCATAGTCGATGGTGAAGGTGATGGTGTATAAGATCAGTAGGCAACAGCCATCAAGGCTCTGAACACTCGTTTCAAGGCCTGCAAAAGTGTAACTTTGGAGAGACATAAATTTTACAAGAGAGTCCAATTGCAAGGGGAATGTGCTTTAAGGTATGTTGGCGCTTTGTGCATTCTCGCAGCCTCTTGTGAATACAAAGCATTTGAAGAGGAAATGATAAAGGACCAACTAGTCGAAAAAACAAACAACAAAAAGGTTCAAGAAGCACTTTTTTCCAAACCTGATCTCACTTTACAAAAGGCGTTAGACATTGCCACAAGAATAGAAAGCACTAGTTCATATGTGGAACAAATGTCTTTTCTACAAATCTTAGCGTTCTAGCAGTCGAAAACAAATATAAGAAAACAAAAGAATTCAAGGAAAGGTCAGATAAAAGAGGCAGTAACTATACAACAAGGAAAAAGTTAGAGTACTACAGATGTGGCAGTACTAGTCATCTGGCTCATGCTAGATTGTGCCCTGCTGTAGATAAAATAAGTGCAAAGTGTTCAAAGAAAGGGCATTTCACCAAGGTTTGTAGATTTAGGCCCATCCTAGAAAGGTGCATAATGTGGAATCGACAGCTGAAGAAGCGTCTTCATCTAGCGAGGAAGACCAAATATTCACCATTTTGGACATGGAATGTTCAGAGGGCATTTGGGGCGTTAATTCACAAGGAGTGAGAAGACTGCTGTGTTCCATAAGTGTGAATTGTGTGAATGTCAAGGTGTTAGCTGATTCTGGATCTCCTTTCACCCTGATAAGTGAACCTGTCTGGAGGGAGTCATTTTCAAAGCAGGTTTTAAGACAGTCTGCTATACATCCTGTAGGTTATGGTGGGAAGGCCATTGATGTTATCTGTGAATTCAACACTGATTTTGAATTCAAGGGGAGCAAGTCTAAAGGCATCATATATGTAGCAAAGGACGGGGCATGACTTTTTGGGTTGAAAAACAAGGCAATCTAGGTATCATACTAGATCCCAATAACGTTCATCAAGTAATGTTGAAGAAGGAATTCTTCCAAGTACAGGCTGTCAAGGAAGAATCATGGGAGTTATTGTACCCAGAAGTGTTAAAAAAGAGTTAGGTCTGTTTAAAGGTTTCAAACATTAGATTAAACTAGTGGAAGGAGCTCATCCTGTGGTGCACAAGGTCAGGAGAGTGCCTTTAGCGTTGCAATCAGATTTAAAAAAAAGAATTAGATAAATTGTGCTCATGTGACGTTATAGAGCCTATTGAGTCCTCTGACTGAGTATCTCCGGCGGTTCTTGCCAAGAAATTCAATGGTACCCTACGCATGTGCGTGGACTTGCGCGACCTTAACAAGAACCTATGTATAGACCAGCATCCTCTACCAAATATTACACAAATGATATCCACTTTCAAGGGAGCCAAATGGTTTAGCTTATTGGATATGTCATCTGCGTGCCATCAGATCGAATTGCATGCAGAGTCTAGGCATCTTACCGCATTCATTACTCCAGAGGGTCTTTTTCAGTTTAAGCGTATGCCCTTTGGCCTTGCCTCTGCTTCGGCTGTCTTTCAGAGAGTAGTAGAGAGCATGTGCAAAGGGATGCTTGGAGTAATGGCCTTTCAGGATGACATATTGGTGTATGGGGAGGACCAGGATCAACACAACGGAAAGATTGTCCCAAGTGTTGACCTTGTTAAGACAAAAAGGTGTAACTCTGGGAGTGGACAAATGTAGATTGAATGTACCCACTGTGGACTACTTGGGATATAGGTTATCATCAGAAGGGGTGCAGCCCAAGACCAGTTTAGTCAAAGCTATTGAAGACTTTAGCACTCCTAGTGACAAGGATCAGTTGAGATATTTTATGGGGCTCGTTGAATTCTATGCGTGTTTTGTTCCCAATTGTGCGTCCAAGACTTATAACATCAGATCTCTCCACAAGAAAAATGTCAGGTTTTGTTGGAATGACGAGTGCACTAAAGAATTTGAATTGATCAAACAGGTGCCATTCCTCTTAAGGTGTTCAGTACGGAGGATCAAACCGTGATTATGACTGATGCCAGTCAAAAGGGTTTGGGTGCTGTGCTCATGCAGCATAGAGATGGCAAGGATGAGATAATAGTATTTGCTTCTAGGAGTTGGCGTGGGGCTGAGTCCTCTTATTCTCTGATTGAGCGCGAAGCTCTTGCATGTTGGTGGGGTCACACATTTCAAACATTATCTGTATGGTTCAAGGTTCGTGGTACGTGTTGACCACAAACCGTTGGTGGAGTAATTCACCACAAGGGGTGGGGGAAAAGCGACCCCTAGAATCACAAGATAGCAGTATAGGCTCATGGAACATAATTTCAGCGTCGAGTATGTGCCAGGCAGGATAAATGTTTTGGCAGATTGCCTATCTCGGTTAGCTCCTCCTTGCAGTGACTGTGTGGAGACAAGAGATGAGTGTGATCAGTTTGAACTAGTGTGCAGTGTAGTAGATCAAACTGAAGGTGCCATAACAGAACAATGTTGGAGAGAGGCTTCTGAGAGTGATCAAGAATTTAAGGAGATTTAAAAAATATTAAACAAAGGATGGTCACATGAAGATAAAGATCAGAGTCATGTCAGCAAATACAAACATGTCTTTGACGAATTATCAGTTGTGAACGGATTGTTGTACCGGTCTTTGCTTTTAGTGGTGCCAGATGCTATGAGAAACAAGGTGCTTGCTCTAGCACACGAAGGCCACATAAGCATGCGTGCCATGAAGAGGAGGATAAGAGAGAATCTCTGGTGGCTGGCTTTAGACAGACAAGTAGAGAATTTTGTAAGGGATTGTATGGAATGTGTGGTTAGTGACAAATCACAAGTAACAACTCCCAGTCCCGTAGAGGCCAATGAAATTCCTGATAAAGCGGGATTCTTATCTTATCTTATCATCACTAAGAATCCTAAGGTCGACTGAACCTTTTTACCTGCTGAATAGTGTGAAGGGAAGAAAACTCAATTCTTCTATACAACAATTTAGGATTTAACTTTGACTCCAAAGATCACTGACTCCGAATTAAAATTTTAGGGGTTTATTACAAAGCCAAGAATAACTGCACATACAAGCACCTCAGCACGAGGTTAAAGAAATAGATGGGCACTAATACAAACATCATCCTATGCAGGAGTCTCATCCGACTCAGAATAAGAAGACTCGTTAGCTCCAGAAGCATTAAACTAGCAATGACGGCGCCAATCTCTATTTTATTCTTCATTTACCTAATAAAAGAAAAAGCGTTAAATCTGTCCCTACTCTATCACTAAGGTGACATCCCTACTTAACAAGTTTCCCCAGGCAAGAGTAGAAAGGTAAAGGTGTCAGCTGTGAAGACTTCCTAAGAAGTGCACTCACTTAGCATTGAGCTCGTTCTAAGATGCTCCTTCCTAGCTAGATCTCTCTCTTTCGCCCTTCTCTCAGGTCTCCTCTACCTCCAATCTGCTCTTCTCCCTCGGGGCACTATCCCTAATACAAAATCCACATACTATAGAACACGCCCTTGCCACGCCTCTTCGGCCAGGTCTTCCTTCTCGTACTTTTCCATCAAAACTCTTACTTCATCCAGGACGGTTGCAGTGACCTTGGGTCCCAGGCACCTTCTCCGCTGAAAGTATCATCCCTACATTCCAGTATACTCCCATCTCTGTGTCTCCCACCATCCTAACTCCTAAAACAAAGAGCCAGTCTTTCACTAACGAGGCATGTGTCCTTGCACCTGCAACAGAAAATACAGTCACCAGAAACTTTCCACTGTGCTAATTAATCTACCGTCGGTGCACAGAGAGCCTTCCCAAAAGAACACCTTCTCGGCCTACAAAAGTAGCTAACATAGGAACGAACAGGCCTTTCTTTGACGTATATGTAGTCAGGCCTTTACAAAATTTAAACACACAATTCTATTCACTTCTATAAGTATTGGTTCATTACATTTCATATGCGGAAAAAGTGAACTACACGTGCAACTTAATATGGTACACGTTAAACTACTGCATCTCGATTACACATGAAATAATTCATTTAAACATCATTTTGAACGCGTTTCAGTTAAGCATTACATTTGCATGATTATAATAGCACAATTACTCTTCTATTCACTCTAAGAAATGCGGTTTAGAACTACAATTTACTGGCCATTCATTGATATATAACTGGATATATGCGGGTGCGGACTAACGGTGATTATGATGCACCCCTACAATTTCTCGAGAACATAGGGCTCTATCAGTTCCCCCCTTTGATGACTCCTGTCATCACACTTTTACAACTCTCTTGGAGAAAGAACCAGCCTAAACAGAACTTGTTGCCATTCTCCCCTGTCGGAATCTCTCCAGACTCTTAATATTTCGATAGTGACTCTCCTGCAGTCTAGCCATTCTCGTCTCATTTTCTCTCAAAGCTCTCTCAACTCTGCCTGCTTTATACCACTTGTATGCTCTGATAAGACCCCACAAGCAAACCACACAAACCACAACGATAATGAGAGGTCTCAGAACATAGCCAAGGAAACCCTTTCCCCGGGGCGCTAGGTGGCGCACATCCAAGATGGCCGCACACCTGTGAGGCTCTGGAGGCTTGGCGACTAAATCCTTCAATTATCCTCGATCCTACCTCGAAACTCAGCACCACGACGCGACGCACCTGCCCCACCAACCTCCGGGCACCTCTGGGAACAAAATCGTGCCCCTCGTGCTCACGGGGGCACCGCTGGTGCGGGGCCTCGGCGGCGGATGCCTGCGGAGCCGCGAGCCTGGGCAACCTGAGCGGTAGTCGCTGATACTGGAGACCCGGGGACCCCACGTGGCTGTGGGCCCGGCGTGGACTGCGCTGCTCCCTGGCTTCCCGACGCGGACGTCTCTTCGTTGCCGGCCTGACGCGGGACGGGAGCGTACCGCAGGAGACCGAGGGAGGCCCGGCTGGGGCTGCTGAACCACTAAGAAACGGTGAGGTGCACAGGCGCGGAGGGGAGAAGCCCTGCTGCCATTTCTTGTTGTATGCCGTTGCCGCGAGTGGAGGGGACCGCGCAGTAGCGCGTCGACAGCGGTTCTACCCTGTAATCCTGCGACTGACCAATGCCGTACACGCTGTGAACTGCCCGGCAGGGGGGGAACGGAAATTATACGCTGCTCCCGGTGGGTGAGAGCTGTTGGGACATACAACTGGGACTCCTGCCCGCGCCGCCGCCATTACACCTTGCGGACTTGCTGGGGATGCGGAGACACGGCACTTACGCCAGCTGGTGGGAGGACGAACTTTCGGCTTTTTACCTCGTTTCCCCCGCAGTATCAGAGGCCAAGATTTTTTGCTGATATCCTCCTGCTTGCCGGACAGCTTCTTGAGGAGTAGTTTTCCCCCTGGGGGAAACGACTGTGCCTGTGTGGTGGGGCCCGCGGTGACCATAGCCGGGCCCTACTAATCGAATCCTGCACTCAGCGATAGCTGCTTGGGCCCTGGGTTCTATACAGAGGAGAGGGCTATGCGAGGGGGAACATGAGGCTACATTTCGACTCCTGATGTGGATAACCACCTACATACCGCCATGCTGCATTAGTCCTACTTCTGCACTCGACATATTGCTCTGAAATCCGGGGAAACACTGCCTGCATGCAGTGAAACAGATCCTCCAGTATAGAAGACATTACTGAGCAGACGTTACAGACCCCCCTGATTATACGTCTGTAGGTAGCCTTGGCCTTCGTTTACCCACTTGCTTGCCTCCTCACGCTTTGCTCGCCCTACATAACAGGGATCACGCGACGCAATGGGGAAACCTGATGGCCGCCAACCTAGGCTCACCTTTGAAAATAAGAAAACGGCTGCCAGATCCACGTCTGCTGATTCGGGACTGGCTGGCACGGACCAGTCGCAGATCTCCGCACCAACACAGGAGGATGAGTTAAAAACACTACTCCTGGCTATGAAACACAGTCTAGCTGACCTATCGGGAAAAATGGACACAATGAACAGCCGACTGGACTTCCTCGTCCAGAAGGTCGACAAGCATGATGGCCAGTTGAAGGAGGCGGAACGCCGCATCTCGGAGACTGAAGATGCTACATCCCAGATGCAACAGCATATGTCGCAAATGGACAGGGTGCTCAAAATTATCGCGGCAAAAAACGAAGATTTGGAGGCCCGCAGCCGCCGAAACAACATTTGAGTTCTTGGCATACCAGAGAGCACAAGCACTGGGCGTATGGAGGACTTCATAGAGCGCCTTCTCACTGGTACCTTCGGAGCGGACTCTTTTTCATCGCAATTGGTGGTCGAACGCGCCCACCGCTCGTTGGGACCTCGACCGCCGCCAGGAGGACCTCCTCGACCTATAGTTTTTTTTATTTTCAAAAATGTCGAAACCAAAGGACACCACAATACAATACAATCAAAATAACCAAAAAGAAGACGATACACAAAAAATACAACTTATGCATAATCATAATCATACAAATCCCTCCTTCAACATCATCGAAACCTACGTGCATTAAGTTGTAAAATAAAAGATAAAAACAGAAAGAGAAAACAACTAAATGCCCCCGTTCACCCTCACAAACATCCTAATGCATATCAGAGCCACAAAGCGGTTGCTCTCCTATTTACTCGCAGCCCCTCTGCCAATCGCACCCCGCCCTCCCAAAAGTACCCAGTACAACACAGGCTACTCAGCCTCAGCTGCTTTGGACAATAGGTAGAGCCTCAATGGTCCCCAGATATCCTTCGGCCTGGAGATGGTAGGCAGACCCTCCGCGTATGTCTCTAGGTTGTCCTTACAATAGACCAAGTCCTGTATCCAATGGTCGACTTTCGGCACTCGCCGCCCTCCCCATGTGATTGCCACTCGCCGTGCGGCCATGAGCAGGGCCAGCCTCACGAATCTACCAATCACGCCCCGAACATGGGGCACACAGCATAAAAGACAGACCAGCGGAGTGCATTGTAATTCAATCGCAGCCATATTCTTCACTGCGCGCACCACTTCCTCCCAGAATTCGGTCACCCTCCCACATCCCCAAGCCAGATGTAAAAAGTCAGCGTTCCCCTGACCACATCGCACACATGCATCAGACTCTCTCAATCCAAACCGCAGAAGGCGGGCAGGGGTGTGGTACACTTGGTGTAAATATTTAAAATGTATAATGCGTAGGTTTCCATTCATAACAAGAGTACCCGTCAATTCACATACGTATGTCCAGTCTTTCTCAGATATGGGCTCGGGCAGACAGGCACTCCATCGCTCCCGACTCCTATCAGGCGGACTCGGGCATTCTTCCCGTACCATCCTATATAGGCGGGATAGCAGTTTTTTGTTAGTGGGAGTAGTGAGCACGTACTGCAGGGACATCAGCGTGAGAGGCTCCAGGGGATAGGTATCATAGTGAGCCCTGACCGCATGTCTGAGTCTGTGCATAGCGAAACTAAACGACAGTGTTTGATTGCTTATATATTGCAAGTCGTCTGTTGTGACAAAGGACCCTTCAGGGTAGAGATCCTGCATCTGCTGGAAGCCCGCCTCCCCAAGCAGTCGCATCGATGGGGCTTCATGAGTGACCGACAGCGCTGCATGGTGTGTTATACGCAGAGCCGGAGCATCCACGGCAACTTGAGCGCGAGTCGCCCCACCTCCTGCCAGGCAGCTACAGTCGTGCTCACTGTGTTTATCTCCGTTTTTGGGATCCCTCGCGCCCTATGTGTGAACACGCTATGTAATGGTATTGGAGAGGCATCTCCTTCCTCCACCGCAACATGCGGTGTGTAGGCGTGAGGTCTCACCCAATAAAATGCGTATTGAGCTTGTGCACAAAGATAATAGATATAGAAATCTGGCGCCCCAAAACCACCCTTACCATAATCGCTGGTGAGCACCGACCATCGCACATGAGCACTCTTGCCCCCCCAGACCAGCCGGAGCAGCGTACCCCGGAGCGTAGTAAAACATCTTTTCGACAGGAGAATAGGGATGTTAGTGAATAAGTACAGATACTGCGGCAGGACCACCATCTTAATGAGTGCGATACGGTCCGCCAAGGAGAGCGGCAGGCCCACCCACACATCCACCTGCTGTTCCAACTTGACCTGCGCCCTCCCATAATTCTCACGCACCACCCTGTCCGGGTCTCGGTGGATCCAAACCCCTAGGTATCTCACGGGGTCCGCTGACCACATCAAGGGAAACTCCATAGCAGGCTGTGTCGTGGACTCCGTTAGTGGGATGATAATGGACTTATCCCAGTTCACTAGTAGGCCCGATAGGCGACCAAAGCGCACGTATTCCCTCAGCAACTGTGCTAGGTACCTAGCTGGCTCTCGGACAAAAAGCACCATGTCGTCCGCATTGAGCGAGATGGCGACCGGACGGTGATTGAAATTCAGCGCCGTCTCCCTATGACGCTGCCTCATGACACACGCCAGGGGTTCAAGCACCAGAGCAAAAAGCAACGGGGACAACGGACAGCCCTGTCGAGTGCCCCGCCGGATAGCAAACGAGTCGGATGTCAACCCCCCAACACGCACCCTTGCGGAGGGATCCGCATATAGCACCGCTATCCATTGTAAAAATAGAGGTGGAAAGCCCATGCGCCGTAATATAAAAAACATGTAATTCCACTCAACCGAATCAAAAGCTTTGGCCGCGTCTAGCATGACCGCCGCAGCCGACATGCTAGGCTCAAGGATGTGGAACATGGAGAAAATTGTCCGGAGGTTGTGTGAGGTCGATCTATCAGGTATAAAACCCGATTGGTCAGGTAGCACCAGACACTGCATCAGTGGCTGCAGTCGGACCGCTAAAATCTTGGACAGTACCTTAGCATCAATATTTATCAGTGACAATGGACGATAGGAGTCACATTGATCAGGGGGTTTGTCCTTTTTCAGTAGTGTAATAATTAACGCCTGCCTCAACGAAGGGGGGAGCGATCCTGACTCATGGGCCTCAGCGTACATCTCCAATAGATATGGAGCTAACAAGTCAGCATAGGCTTTGTAAAATTCGGCCGTGAGGCCGTCGGGCCCCGGTGCCTTGCCATTAGAAAGGGCTAGTATAGCGGTCTTAACCTCCTCGACAGTGACGGGTAAAGTAAGATAATCCCTTTGCGCGTCCGAGAGCCAGGCACATGCCACGTCCACCAAGTACCCCTCGAGTTCAGCTGCGGACGCCTCCCCCTTGGACTCGTACAGCTCAGCATAAAAGTCGCAGAATTGCTTGGTAATGGCAAGGGGGTGATAGTGCTCCCCCCGTTGGAGTCCGTGATCTTATCGATCGGAGGCTGTTCCATACTATTCCTGATCTTGCTAGCGAGTACATGACCAGGCCTCCCGCCCTCTCCATATCTGCGCGCTGTGTGTCTGCGTGTGAGGTACCGCACCTCTGTGTCAGCCAGAGTATCATACTCGAGAATTAACTCATGTATACGAGCCAGGGTTTCAGCCGAAGGGGTCGCCTCGTAATCACGTTCCAGCACCCGAAGGGCAGCCTCCGTCCGCCCCAGCCGCTCCCGAATATCCCTCAATATGCCCGCCGCAGTGCTAATGCACACCCCCCTGATCGTGGCCTTAAAGGCTTCCCACAGCGTGGAGACGGTGTCCACAGTGCCCTTGTTAAGTTCAAAATATTCTTCAATTGCTTTTCGTACCGTGGCCTCATATACCGGGTCCAGTAGTGCCTCCGAGCGGAACCGCCACGTAAAGGGGCGGCGTATTGCCGTCGGGATCTGTAGGTCTAGCTGAACCGGGTTGTGGTCCGATAGGGTCCGCGGCAGATGCTCAATCCCCAGTACCCAGTCAGTCGCGTCCCCCCCCAGTAACCAATAATCAAGGCGCGACCAGGTGTTGTGCAAAGGTGTCGCATGTGTTCCCTCCCGCACCGTGACATTGCGCACCCTCCAGATATCACTTAAACCAAATTCTGTCACCGCGCTCCGCACACACCGGGCTACCCTGGGAGTTCGGTGCAATAGCGGATTGGACTTATCCATCTCAGGATTCAGGTAAGTATTCAAATCGCCCCCCCACAAAATACTCGCCTCGGGCCAGGTCCTCAATTTAGCGTACATCTGCAGAAAGCACTCAGGGTCGTCAGCAATAGGTCCGTACATATTAATGATAGTGACTAGTGATCCCCCCAGCGTCCCCTGCACCATCGCGCATCGTCCCCCGTCATCAGTATGAGTCCGGGCAACTACGAAAGGCACTCCCCGTTTGACCAGTATTATCGTGCCTCTGGCATAGGAGGAGAAGGACGACGCCAACCTAAACCCCGCCCATCGCCCTGCCACACTGTGCGCCGAGTGATTAGTGAGGTGTGTCTCCTGTAATAAGGCAACGTGGACATCATGTCGGATCAAATAGGCCAGAACCTGTCGTGTTTTCCTGGGAGAGTTGAGGCCCCGTATATTCCAGGTCAACAACCGATAGCGCTCACCCATAGTCAAACTGTGAGTCTATAGTCAACCAGGTACACTGCGCAACCAACCGCAGAAGGGCAGGGCCAGCAGCACACGCAATCACCACACCGCAATCATCAGCTCTCACTTCAACCAACATCAGGGCATAGCTTAGGCAAAAATAATAAGACACATATCCCCAACTATGCACCCCCCTCCCCCCACCCACTCCAACCTCCCAATTAGGTCGAGAACGATGCCACCCTCCCTCCCACACATTAATCCCCGCACACATATTTACTCAACAAACGGGGATCACCCACTGGGGAAGCGGAGACGGCAGCAAACAGTCCCACCTAAGTGAGACGTGCCGGACTTCAATTATATGACACACCCATGTGCCCTGATCTAAGGATGTGGTCACCGACCACGACGGTATACCTGAACAGTGGCATACAACTACATAAACATATATAGTAACAATAGGCGGGATTCAATCATGGTGCGGATCCCCCCTTCTATGCAGAGGCAGTCCGACAAATGCCTCCAGTTCCTTGAGTTCTGAGCTGTCGCAGTACATGCCATCAACACTCGAGAGGAATCACTAGTCTGTATCATCCAGCGTCGGGGTGGCGGAAGGGCCCTCCACCTCGCGTTGTCGGTGTCCCGTCTTACAAATGTGTTTGGAGAACTTTAAAGCAGAGCGTGAGTCTGTGAAAAAATGCGCCTGGCCCTCATGAGTGATTTTGAGTTTGGCCGGGTACAGCATGGCGTAGGGCACCGCTGCCGTCTGCAGCAGCTTCTTGACCGGCACAAATTCCCTCCGGGCCGCCTGCACCGTTGGTGTATAATCCGGGAAAAAGGACAGAGTATCCCCCTTGTAGGTTATAGGGGCCTTGACCCTGGCCTCCCTCAGGATAGCGTCTCTGTCTGCATAGTTTAACAGGCGGGCGATAATCGGGCGGGCCTGCGCCCCCGGTTTAGGTCTAGGGCCGAGCGATCGGTGTGCTCTCTCCACAATCATGACCGTGGATAGCACGGGCCCGAACAGGTCTCGCAGCAGACCATCGATGAATGGTTCCATTCTGGCAATGGGAGTGGATTCCGACAGGCCTAGTATACGGAGGTTATTGCGCCTCGAGCGCGCCTCCAAATCTTCATTTTTGGCTTTGATAACCTCCAAGATCTTTTCCATATGCAAAATTTGAGTCCGAGATTCCGCCTGCGAATCGTGCGTGTCTGATAGCCTGTTTTCAAGGACATCTAGCCTGTGCTCGTGTTTCTCCACTTTCTTTTTAACTACATCAAGGCCAGCTGCCATCGCATCTATTTTACTGTCAATAGATTTCATCCCGGTCCGCAATTCAAGTAGGATGGTCCGGGTGTCATCCGCCGGCTCTTCCACGGATCCAGTGGCCCCCTGCGACCCAGGGTGGTCCCCCATGGCTTCGCTCGCTCGTGTACTGCGCTTGTTGTCAAACTGGAGCTTCGGCTGCTTAGGGTCAGTCTTTCCCATAGTGCCAGCTACCATGAAGCAGCACGGTATGCGTTGCGCTCCGCTCCAACAAGGCCAAATCCCCCTAGGCTACCGGGGCCGCGCCCACTCGCCCCAAGGGCACAACTTGATACACTGGGCCGGCGTGAACAGTACCACCAAGGAAAGGCCGCTCTCCGCAACAGCACCGGTCCGTCGCCAGGAATCACCACTGCAGCGCCTCCGTCACCGCCAGGCCGCCCTAGATGTCACACTGGTGCCGAGGAGTACGCGGGGCCCCCCACCCCGCAGCTCGGAAATCACCCACGACGCCCCAGGTAGCCCAGCCCGCACTGGCAGACCTGAGCCAGCACCAAGGCTGCGCCGCCGGTGTCCCCGCGCCACTGGAGGCGAGCCCACGCGATCCCCGCCCAAGTAAGTAGAAGCAACCCCGCGCCTCCGCGCCCGATGTAGGCCGCCCGCCTAGGCCCCCCCGAGCACCACCATGCAGGGCAGCAGGGGCACCGGGAACACCCCGCAGGTCAAGCCACAATCCGGCCAGAGCGCAGCTCTCGCCTCACTCACCGCAATCGAGGTGCGGCCCTCAGCAGGATCCAGCCGGGCGCCGCTCACTCCGCACCGTTCTCAGGGCTCCAGGTATCAAGGCGCCACAGCTCACGGCGTCTCAGCCGCCGCTCCAGTGCGACGGTCTCGCCTCCCACGCTGGACGTCGTCTCCTGGGTCGCCGCGTAGTGTTCACCGCGATGGACCCTCCGATGTGTGTGCGGCGTCCCGTCCCAGGCAGCGGTGGAGTCTCCCGGCCCCGGGGACTCGAGCAGGCGCCATTTTCCCGGCGAGCGGGCTCGACCAAACTCTGCCGATGCTACCGCCTCGGTGGGGCCAAAAGGACTCCCGATCTCGTCCCGCAGTGTGCGGCCCTACTGCAGTTGTCGTTTCGGCATCTCGGGCGGTCGTGGAGGATGGTATTTGTCAATTTTCAGGTCCGGCGTGCGGAGCTCCCTCAAGAGGCAGCCATTCCGCTTCGCGCCGTAACCACGCCCCCCTCCTCGACCTATAGTTGCACGCCTCCTAAACTATCGAGATCGAGATGCTGCACTCAGGAGGGCAAGGGAACAGAAGACACTACACTTCGAGGGTAACGAATTCACCATCTACCCAGACTTTACCATGGCGGTTCAGGAAGCGCACCGCAAGTTCCTGCCAGTCAAGATAAAGCTACGCAAGGCTCAAATCGACTACGCCCTTATGTACCCTGCAAGACTTCGGATAACGCACCAAGGCAAGCAGACTTTTTGCACTAACCCACAACAAGTGGAAGACTTCCTGAAGACCACTCAACGCAGATCCCCGCGACAGGACCAGGCTTCCGGATCTCCATCTCCAGCTGTGGACTGAGCTGGGACATGGACGGCCGCACTGTGGGCTCCTAACCTTGGCCTCCTCCCCCGATTTGCGAGGGGAAGGCTGTATGTTGTTGCTGTATTGGGACGCCCCAGGGGACTTGTCTCTCCCAACTTGGTTAATGAGGGCGCCCGGCGAGATGAACAGAATGGACACAGACAGCTAAGTGCCCTTTGGGCTTAATTCTCCTCTTTCTAAGATATATAACTGCAAAGAGTAATGCGTATTGGTAGGGTTGACATAAAATTTCGCCAGGCACCCCTTACACCGGGACATCTGGGAACTGCTATGCAGAAGAGTTGGGACATGGGAAGGTTTCGTGACCCACTGGCGCCCCCCCTATGGGAGATCCCCCTGATTGTTTTTATTCTCATTTCCTTCTGTTGTTTTGCTACATGCCAAGTTGGCTTTGTTTGACCAAGACAGTGCAGTTCATTTGTTTAGGACGTATGGGTGGGCACCTTAGTACCGGCACGATTGGGGTGCCGTTGTGGGTGGGGGTGGGATGGCTGTCAATCAGTTGGCCCAATGCCGACTCACTAGGGGGAATGTTGGGGGGAGGGTTAGGGATGGGAATGTTATACAATGCAGCGATGTTTGTGAGACAACAGCTACTAGTCATATTCACCTGTTTTGGACCGCACATTTGCTTTGAGACTATAGATTCATGCACTGCGTCGGGGCGCTACATTCTTATATACAACTGGCTTTGGGATGTCGCTGCACACTGAACCACAGCGAATTAAAATGATCACATGGAATGTCAGGGGCCTTGGAGATCCCCGCAAACGTCGACAAATACTGGCGTACCTGGACAGACACCATATCCAAGTAGCAATGCTGCAGGAAACACACACAGACCCCAGGCGTCCAAATTGTTTTGGAGCTCGGTGGGCCTCTGCTCGCGTATTCTCCTCATACTCCACATACTCGCGAGGCACGGTAATACTAGTGAAGAAGAATACACCCTTTATACTCGGGGGCACTTATAGCGACCCCTCGGGGCGCAGCTGTTTACTCTGGGGTACACTGGGTACACAATCGATCACCCAGGCGTGCTGCTATGGTCCGAACACAGACAACCCTGACTATTTCACAACATTGTGGGGGCAAATAATTAAAGTGGGATCCACTCACGTGTTATGGGGCGGCGATTTTAACACGGCCCTGCACCCCTCCCTGGACAGATCCAATCCCCTTCCGTGTCACTACACCAACACACGAGAGGTTCTTTCTCAATTATTTTTAGATCAAGGGTTAATAGATGCGTGGCGATATGTCCATCCAGCGGACAGAGAGGGCACTTTCTACACGGCCAGGCACCGGACCTGGTCGCGCCTAGATTACTGGATATGCTCCCGGGGAGTTAGCACTTGGATTCACTCAGTAGAGCATATGGCCCGAACATACTCGGATCATGCGCCTGTGTGCCTCGAGATAGTGCCACCTAACTCCATAGCTTCCCCACGCTGTTGGAGGTTGGTGCCGGAAGCGCTTCTGGATGCGGTATTCCAAGCAGAGATTGCTGAAGAAATAGCTGATTTTTTCGCTCGGAATAAGGGCTCCGTTACAAGCGTGGGCACGATATGGGAAGCCTTCAAAGTCACTATGCACGGCACATGCATGGCCAAAAGTTTTGGGGTCTTGCGTGATATACGGAGAAACTTGCGGCGCCTTGAGACAGAGCTGAAACAACTCGAACTAGACATGTGGGATAAGAAATCAGGTATCCACGGGGCACTACTCCGAGAAAAACTAACAGACTATACCATCACTGCAGACCGGGAGGCCAAATTCAAGGGCAAATACTTCATCGCCCGCAGATACGGGGAGGGGGAGAGACCTGGCAGGGCGTTGGCGACTGAAATTCGACAACCTCGCTTTTCCAATTATATATTGGACGTGGTGGACGGTAATGGGGTGCGACATAGAGACAGCTTGGACATACTGCATACCTTTTCTGACTTTTATGCAGATCTGTATAGATCGCGTCATGAAGACCCCCCGGACTTTTCGCACTATCTTGAAGATATAGCGTTAGGTTGGCTGGGTGATCACCAGCGTGAATTCTTGGCAGCGCCTTTCAAGGATGATGAGCTCCGCGAAGCTATCATGCAAATGAAATCGGGCAAAGCTCCTGGGCCCGATGGCTTCCCCGTAGATTTTTACAAAATGTACCTTGATCAACTGCTCCCAGTGCTGAAAGAGGTCTTCATGGAAGCCCAGGAGGCTCAGTATTTGCCTGCATCAATGAGGGAGGCGCTCATTATTTCTTTGCTAAAGCCCGGTAAGCCTGCGGACCAATGCGAGTCATATCGTCCCCTTTCTCTAATCAATACGGACGCAAAAATACTCACCAAACTATTGGCCAATCGTCTCAAACTCCTCATGAAGGACCTGGTCCTTCCGGATCAGGCCGGATTCATCCCCGGTAGAGCAACGTCCCATAATCTTAGGACGCTTTTCTCCATACTACAAAATGTGGACCCAGGGCTGGCACTAGTGGCGGTCTTCCTCGACGCCACGAAGGCCTTTGACTCGCTAGAATGGGAGTATTTGTTTACCATACTCCAGAGTATGGGACTACCCAAGGGCTTTTTGGCCTGGATCCGACTTCTTTTTTTTTAATGAAAAGGTCAGGTAAAAACAAATATAGCTTATACATTCGTCTAGAATAATCCAATTCATACAGCGCTAAATATATACATATATACAATTTACATATTTAGTTTATACCCTTTTACTATTCCGCCATAGTAATAAAGGTTCCCATAATTTCATACCCTTCATCTTTGCTTTACGCCCTTTACATTTATACAGTGATATTTCCTGTGCACTAATACTAATCATTCTATGCAACCAAAGCTGGTACGTAGGTGGCTCTGCATCTTTCCACGCTGTTGCTATTAACAGCCGGGCTATAGCAATTGTCATAAACACAAAATCCCTATGTTCCGAATTCAGGTTTGCCCGGCTATCATATCCCAATACCATTAATGCTGGAGTAATCATTACTTGCTTATCTAGTGTTTGTGCCCAAAATTCTTCTATGCTTTGCCTAAGTTGCAGAAGCTTAGTACAGGAATAAAACATATGAACACTATCAGCAGGACCTATCTGACATCTTGGGCACTTATCATCTCCCCTCTTCCCCCATGCATACAATTTTGCCGGCGTATAATATAAATTGAACAGAGTTTTATATTGCTGGGCTTTTAAATTAGCAGATAAGAAGGTTTTTACCCCTAGTTCAATTACCATATCCAGATCAACATCCCCATCCCCCAGTTTCTCTGCCCATTTTGATTCAGTTTTTTCAATATCATCTGGAAGGGTTTTTAATAATTCCAGATAATATTCCCTAATTCTACTATCAAAACGTTTACAGATTTCTAGTAATGGGATCTTCTCCAGCTTATTAGAATCCTGAAGAAATTGTTTTAAACACCTTTGTATCTGTAAGTATTTATACTGTGTGTTATTCTTTACCCCGAATTTCTGTACTAAGTCAGTAAACGGCATTAGTTTATTATTCTGACATAGATCTACCACACTGATTATACCAGCATTCTCCCAGTTTCTAGCCATACCATCATAAATGATTTCCGGCAGAACAGTTGAGCGCCACAAGGGGGAATAGCGATTTTGCCTGGGGATCCTCAAAACTTTACTAACTTTTTTCCAAACCTTCCAGGCACCTTGAATACATTTGAACCTTATTTTTTTAAATAACTTGGTTCTACCTGCCTCAAAAAGAGCCCGTCTGCTTCCTTTCCTAAGGACAGTTGATATATTGTGGGTAAACCAGCAGGACTATCTCCTTTTTGGCCAAATAGAATTAAACCACCCATCTGTTGGAGGGCAACAGCCCAATAATAAAATAACATATTTGGCGCCCCCCATCCTCCCCGTTCTCTAGGTAGAGTCAAAAAATTAAATGCGCGGCGTGTTTTATGATACCCCCATATAAATTTCGAGAACGTAGCACTAACTTGTTTTATCTTTTCTTCTGCTAAATCTAGCGGGATCGCTCGAAAAAGATATAATAGCTTTGGGAACATTATCATTTTAATAATATTAATTCTACCAACAATTGTAAGGTAGAGTCTGTCAATTCGTTTGAGTTCTCTAGTTATTTTCTCTATCACCGGGTCGATATTAACCGCCCATAACGTGTCTATTTGACTTGTAATATTCACCCCTAGATATGTAGCCACTCCACATCTTCGGGAATCTTGTAATTGACACTGTGATGAGCATATAATTTGAGTTTTCCCCTTATTCAATAAGTAGCCTGTTCTCCTACCAAATCCCTCTGCCATCCTTTCAATTTCTCTAATTGCACTCACTGGTTCACTTGTTATTATTGCCACGTCATCAGCATATGCTAAAATCTTGGTTTCAAAGCCCTTGGTACTTACAGGTTTTATTGCTTGATTCTGTACAATTTGCATTATAAATGGGTCCATATATAAGGCAAATAATATTGGTGAGCAGGGGCAGCCTTTTTGTGTTCCTCTGGCAATCTCGATCTTCCTTGAGGTATTACCCATTATTTGTAACTGAGCATAAGGCTGATAGTACATTGCTTGTAAAGCCCGAACCATCCGCAGACCTATTCCCCTATCTACCAAGGTATCCCATAAATACTGCCATGACACCCGATCAAATGCCTTTTCCGCATCCAGGAGGACCACAGCCACCGCCCTAGATTCTACTTCTGCTATATCTAAAATTGCAATAACCCGTCTAACGTGGTCTGTGGTCCCCCTGCCTGGTACAAAACCATGCTGCCAAGGTGAAATCAAAGTTAGTATAGCCCCTTGAAGTCGCTTAGCCATAATTTTTGAGTACAGTTTAGCGTCTGAATTCATCAGAGATATTGGCCGATATGACGCCGGCATTTCTGCCGGTTTCCCTTTCTTGGGAAAGATCACCACATCAGTTCCCTGCCATGATACAGGGGGATTCCGGTATACTGTACTCCCAAAAATAAATCATACAGCATTGGAGCAATTTCCTGTATCAGAATTTTATATACCTCTAACGGTATCTTGTCCGGGCCTGCTGCTTTCCCTGCTGACAAGACACCAATAGCCTCCTGAACCTCTTCCAGCGTAACTTCTGTTTCCATTACCTGCGCTGTAACTTCATCTATTTTTGTTAAGATTGGCCAGCTGTCTTCCCGCTCTAATATGCTCATTCCTTGCGTATCTACCTGGTATAGTTTAGTATAAAATTCTTCAAAAACCTCCATTATTTTATCTGGGTCATTTACAATTTGTCCATAATTATTCCTAATTTCCTGTATATTATTTCGAGTGCTTTTCTGCCTTGCTCGCAATGCCAATAGCCTACCTACTGTCTCCCCATATTCATACATTTCCCCCCGATGGGTTTGGTATGCCTGGGCCACCCTTTCCTGAAAAAAGTTATTAAATTCTGCCTTTATTACTACTAATTTCAGCCTATGTTCCCAAATTTGTTCTTCCGGTTTCCCCTCCCTGATCATAATCACATGTTCTGCCTCCAAGCATGCCAATTTACCCATTAGTATATCAACCTCGGACTTTCTCTGCTTACGAACTCGTCCCACATAACTAATTACTTCTCCCCTCAATCCAGCCTTGAAAGAGTCCCATACCACATTTCGAGAGGCACTATACCTGTTAACATCAAAGAATTCCCTGGCCCAATGCTTAATATAGCTACAAAAATCTTCACTAACAAGTAATTTCTTATCAAAAGACCAAACACTCGATTGTCTTCCCTTACTAGTTCCTATTAGCTCTAATATAAGTGGATTATGGTCCGAAAATAACTGCGGGAGCTTCTTAATTTTAACGCTATCTATTAATCTACGCGAAGCTAAAAAGTAATCTAACCGGACATACTTCCTATGGGGATGCGAGTAATATGTATATCCTGGATCCCCTTCTTTTTTCCCTTCCATATATCAGTTAACCCGTGGCTAGATTGAAAATTAATCAATGCTCTATATACCCTTGGTTTCTTTCCTACATATTGCTTAGTCTGATTTTTGGTAGTCTCTAAATGTATATTTAAATCGCCACACACAATCATAGGTTCAGGCCAGGTCGCCAATTCCAATTCCAACTTCTCCCATATTTCTGGATCATCCTGGTTCGCCCCATATATGTTAACCACTGTGATCCCCATAGCTAACCTTACTATTGCCCAGCGTCCCCAGTTATCAACTGCAACCCTCTTGGCCTTACCCATGTAATGCTTAGTATAAATTGCTACCCCTCTAATCATCGAGGTTTGGGTGGAACAAGCCACCAAATTATATCCCCTAATCACTAAAACATCTTTATTCTTCCACGGGATATGTGTTTCCTGAAAGCACATTACATCTGGACTAATAGTTCTAAGTATCTCATAAGCTCTTCCACGTTTGTGCTTATCATTCAGCCCTCCAACGTTAATTGTACAAAACTTGAGACTACTCATTTTGAGCTATACACAACAGTTTAGCGCCCTCCTTATTCATTTTTAATTTATATATACCTTTTATACCTGCCTTTCCTTTTTCAGTTTTCTGACCCCCTTGCCCTCACCCACTACCCCTACCCCCAACCTCCCATCCCCACATCCCCCACCCCCTGTCTGCCCCCCTGTCCCCACTCCCCATGCTCACCCTCCACCGTGGAAGCTTCCAGACCTAAGTCTGAGTGTGTGATGACGCAGTGTAGCAGCATGATCAACAAAACCCCAATACTATTCTAGCTAAAAAATAAACCAAAGAGATAGAAGAGAAGAAAGCATACTGAAATATGGGCTACGTAAGTACCAGATACATTAAACCTCAAACAGCAATGGGTCAAGCTATTACGATCTGAGTACTTCTTATGTCCCCATATTACTAATCCTCCAACATCCCCTATCCATTAATACTCTCACAATCTCTTATTGTACTCTATTCTAATTCCAAAAAAAAACAAAAAAAAACACCTAGCCCCTTATCTCCGCCAAGGCCACCTTAGCTTTAACCTCAGAATTATAATAAGAAGTACGGCCTCCTATGATTATTTTTAATTTAGCAGGGTTTATCAAATAAGCTTGAGCCCCTTTGGCCTGAAAAGGGGCTATCATCTGTCGCAGCCTCCAGCGTCTCTCAACGGTAATACGACAAAAGTCCGGTCTTACAAAAAAGGCCACATCCTCCACCCTCCGTTTAGCTTCTGGTTTGGCTTTCTCCCAAATGTTTTGTCGCAATAGGAAGTTCCCAAAAAATACCAGGATAGCCCTAGGTTTAACGTCTGGACCAGTTGGTTTCCTTAGATTGAAGGGGATTCTATGGGCGCGTTGAACTTCCTGCTGCCAATTCCACCCTTCCAGATCTGGAAATGCTTTGCTGAGAAGATCAACCATAAAGAGGCGTGTGTCTGATCCTTCGCGTCCTTCCGGAATATCAAAAAAGCGCAGATTATTACGTCGTTGGTAATTTTCCTGTTCTTCTAACTTCCACTGGATATCAGACAATCTAGCTTCATGTGCCTCCGATTGAGTCTGCACCACTGATACATCCTCCTCCAGGACTCTAGTACGTGACTCTAACTCACCCAGTCGTTCACTAATTGAGTTACAAATTTTGACCACTTTGCGTACTGAGCCTTGCATCTTCCGAAGGGCAGATTGCGATCGTCTACTATCTTGCTTAGCCTCTTCCCGGTGTGATGCGATTGCTTGCAATACTATTTCCAAACTTGATGTTGCGCTCTCCTGGTCCTCTGCGGCTGCCTTATCTGTTACAGCGCCACCCAGTTGTGTAGTTGGGAAATAATCCCAATTCAACTCTTCTTGCACTGTAACTTTCTTCCTTGCAGCTTTTTCTGCCCGACTCGACCTCCTTCTTGCTTTACGCCTAGATGCTGCGGAATCTACCTCGCTGATCCAGCTTCCGCTAGATCCTGATAGCGATATAGAGTCATCCACTGAACATGTAGCGTCAGATAATGAATAAAAACAATCTGCAGTTTCAGTATCATTCCCCTTTTTCGCGCTCATGACCTTGTTTAAATCCATTACTGGCTCGGCCTCGATCCCCTCACGCCGATCTCCACTATACTGTGAGGGATGTAGAGGTAGTTGATCCCTTTCTTGTACTCCCTTACCTTTCCCTTCCTCCTCTTCTTCAGGGTCTGCAGCCCTGCTCACCCCAGAGTTATCAATATCAAGGAGTTGAGGAGAGTCAGTTAGCAGGGTTAGTTGCTGGGAGATTGCCAAAGGGGGTGGGGGGTACTATCTATTACTAAATCTGTTAACGTGTCTCCATTGACCACATCATCCCCCTCTTCACTTACAGTTACCCCCTCATGATATGCCTGTTGTGGGGTATCCTTACCGCTAGCCTTCTCCTTCAAATTGTCCTTATTCCTTCGGTCGTTTCCTCCTCCTTTTCCATCCGGGCATTTTTCCACCCCTGCCCCCTGCATAGAGGTACCAGCAAGTTCTCCAACTGAGGTGCCCTTCTTGGCCCCCTTTAATAAGTCCAGCACTGTGCTGCCGGGCTGCCGTTGTTGCCGAGTGTTTGCAGTTTTCCCTTTCGCCTCCAGGGTTACCTCATTCCGGTTCCCTTGACCTCGGCGTCCCTGGTAACGCGCTGTAGTATTTCCGGATTCGGAGCCAGTCAGCGTACTGCAGCCTCCAGGAGCTTCCAGAGCCGGCCCAGCCCCCGCTATCGCCGAGGCTCCGGTAGTCCTGGCCATGACTTTCGGCTTCATTCTACCTGGTGAGTGCAGCCCGGGGATGAAAAGCGTTTTGCCGCAAGAGAGTTTCTGAGTCACAGCAAATACCTCAGGCCGTCCGTATTTAAGCTTTATAGCCCAGGCTGCCACTGTCCCCACAATAGCCTCGAGGATTGTGCGTAATAACGGGATCATTCCTCTACTCTCATTACGGGGTCACTTCAGCCGACCGCCATCTTGCTTCCTCCCCTGGATCCGACTTCTATACGCGTCACCGACAGCGAAAGTTTTGATCAATGGCCATGTATCTCCCCAATTACCCTCTCGCGCGGCACAAGACAGGGATGCCCACTTTCTCCTCTGCTCTTTGCTCTAGCCATGGAGCCACTGGCAGCTAAGATCCGGCAACACCATCAGGAGAAAGGACTACGATGTTTTTTACGCCCAATTCTCATATCTCTCTACGCAGACGATGTCACCCTATATATCAAAGACCCGCACCACAACCTTAACTCAATTCTCCGGGAATTTGTTAAATTTGGCGGCTACTCTGGAATACATATTAACTGGGCTAAATCCCAAATCTTCCCACTGACGACTGCGGTTGTACCCTTTGAGGCAGACTTTCCCATTATGTGGTGCTCGGAGGAGGTGATATACCTGGGGATAACTGTCACGACAGACCGCGAGGAACTCATGAGGGTTAACTATGGCCGTGCATTAGATCATATAACCGGCTGCATCACTCGATGGAATGCTCTCCCACTCACCATGGCGGGCCGCAACTCCCTTATTAAAATGGTGGTGCTCCCGAAATTTTTGTACTTATTTCTAAACATCCCATACGATCCAGGACGGCACTTTTTTTCTGCCATCCGAACGGAGCTGATCCGACTGGTCTGGGGGGGCAAACAGCCACGAATAAAATGGGACACACTTATGTGCCCATATTCACAGGGGGGTTTCGACGTCCCGGATCTGGAACTGTATTACATATGCGCCCAGGCACACTATGCCCATTTCTGGTTCCACCCACCTCAGTATACACCTCATGTTGCTACCGAACACTGGCTTGCTGACCCTATCCCATTGGAGGGAGTCCTGCTATCACAGATCAAACCTCGAGAACCCCGTCCCACTTCCGTAGAATGCACGCTCCTAGCTTGGCGCCGCATTGCTGCCCGCCTGCAGGCGCCGTGCCTATACTCACCTCTGCTCCCACTTGCATACCACCCAAAGATGCCGTTACTGCAGGAAGGGATTTTCAAAAAGGTTGTTAAGGCACGGCGACTCCATTCCTGGGGAGATCTATATTTAAATGGTAGGTTCCGTACCCTCCAAAAGCTCTACCCAAACCCCCCTCCTTCTACTATGGAAATGTTCTTATATGCCCGCCTACGTCATGGGCTCAAGGATTGCAACCCAACGTATCCTGTGGAGCCCGTAGTGGTAGCCCCGCTGCATAACATACTCCGCGCCCCCACCGCATCTCACTTAGTGTCCACACTATATCACAGCTTATACACTGACACTGAATACCCTCAATGCGCTGCCCGGGACAAGTGGTCGGCTGAATTGGCACTCCCCATTTCTGACACACAGTGAGTTTTTTGCTGCAAACAAACTGAAGACATCTCTGCTAGTAGCCGATTACGAATCACACATTATAAATTTCTCCATCGCAGCTATTACACTCCGGCGAAATTACATAGATTTGGGTTGCGAGATACCAGTAGATGTGATAGATGTAGGGTGGAAAATGCCGACTTCCTCCACCTTGCTTGGGGCTGCCCAGTGGTACATACCTACTGGCAACAGGTTTTTACAGCACTAGATTGCATGACCTCTTTGTCCCTTGCGCGATCCCCTCTGGTGGCTTTACTTGGGTACACTGAGCAACTGCCGGTGGCACACCGTAAATTTGTATCCTTTTGCCTCGTATTGGCTAAACGGCGGGTGGCTTGTAGATGGGGCCGCGGAAGGGCACCTAAATTTAAGGAATGGATTGGAGACATGGCACTATGGCAGGAACAAACATGTCTGTACGCTGAACTTCTCCCAGCCTCCTCACGTCCTCGGGACATATGGGGCCCATTACAGACATACCTAATGGAACACCCAACCGCCATTACTGAGGAACCCTGACACTTACCCGAGTAATTGTACCACCTCGGCCTTCCTATTACATGCTTTAATTGTTTATAGGTGCTGGTCGCTTTTGCACGAGACGCCCCTATCAGATAACAATACAATAAGCCTTGACATTTCTCGAATGTGATATTAATGAAATGACAATGCGGTGACGTACCACAAAGTAACGAAGTCCCACGATGCATGTATGGTTTTTTTTAAGTAACACTGGTATATCTGTTGTATACTATGCCATGACTTGATGTATAGCTTTCTGACAATCTCTTGTGTATGTTGTACACTGTTATCATGTACCATCCCTAACATTTAAATAAAAAAAATAAAAAAAATAAAAAAAGGAAACCCTTTCCCAAATTCGCAAACCAGCTTCCCACTTGGCCAAATCCCTTGCCAACTTTCTCCCAAACTCCCTCTTCAGTCAAATCCTCTATCTCATGATGGATCGTAGTGATGTTACTTATATATTTCTCCAGATCTTTGCTGTTGTCTGGTATATAAGTGCAGCACTCTTGAACCTTCAACAATCTACAGACTCCGCCCTCTTTTGCCAATAGGACATCTAAAGCAAGACGTTTCTGCAAAACCGTTGTCCCTATCGACAACATCTCTCCATCCACAAGTATCAACGACTTTGCTGTATTCATTGACAATTCATCAACCACAGTCGCCAATCTCCGGATTTTCACATCATTCAGGATCACTCCCAAACTCGGTATCATTGCTCCAAAGATATCTCCTACTACCGCTCCTGCACTTGCACCTCTTTTTACTCTCGAATGCTTTCCACCTTCCAAAAGTTCCAAATCCTCTGCATGGTAAATCTTTGGAAATATAATTCCCAAGTAACACGTACCATACCAGTTCGCTGGCAATCTCACATAAGCATTCCTTCCACACACATAATACACCGTAGGTATCCCTTGTACAGGACCTAGCAGAAAATTCTTTGCTGATTCCTCCATAGTGAAAACATGATCACACTCGCTCTGTCCCACAGAGACCTTATCATAATAGGTCTGCACACGTCTCACGCACAAATTCCCCCTTTGCACACTATCCAATGCTATAGGGCCATAACTTCCCTTCGCTCTGTGTAATCTCTCCTCGTCTGTCCAATCTACAGGACTGTCTCCAGTATAACGTGTTTGTGTTAGTTTTCTATATCTATCTTCTACCTGATCTACAAACTTTTTCTCTACTTCTGTTAATGCACATGTTAAATTGTGTCTATGGGCATAGGCTGTATCTAAATTCGAAGTCGGTATGAAGTACTTTCCCAGTCTATCTTCCGCCTTGTAATAATCATACTTGTTCAAATGTTTATGGGCAGGAACCTCTGAAAGAACGGCGTCATAGTTGGAAAAGAAATACTCATAGTGACCTCTCCCATAAAACATACTAAGTAACAAGCTACCCGAAATTCCATAAGTCAGTGGAAGATAATGGTATCTAATACCCTCATCCACTGAAGCTGGCAACTGCATACACACATAACAATCTTTCGCATCCATCGCATCCACGTACTCATATAGCAGCTTGGCATATGCGTTGAGCTTAAAATCACCTCTAGACAAATCTACATGCAACCTACGACTCTCTTCTATTAGCAAAGCTCTTTCGTCTCCTATGCCTCCCTCCTTTTTGCTAGGTGTAGTGGGTGTAGGAGTCCCTTGTACCCCCCCCACCTCTAGCTCGTGTGGAACCAAATATGAAACAACTATGATTATAGAAACTATCACATCCCCTACTAATGTGCCTACTAACAGTTTGGATCTACGGTGTGAATCTCCAGCCTCCATGATTTCAAAAAGCTCTCAAAGTTCTTGGCTTCAGCAACGAACACTCAAAAGTCTCTGTCTTTTTCACGCGTGACTTGCTTAACCAGTTCGAACAACACTCCGAACAGCTGGAAATCTCCCTTTCAGCTACAGTTCCTTATTTACATAGTCCAGAAAAGACTTCCCTAAGTCCTCGTTTCTCTTCTGTGAAAAGTCCCTAAGTTTATTCTTCTTCCACTCGGACCTAGGTTATCTTCTTCTTTAGACTTTTATTTACAACAGCTTATACTTAGTCCAAAATAAGATCAGCTCCAAGCTAGGCCTGGGCGGAAAACTACGCTACGCTCGCGTAGTTTGCGCAACTACACGCTACGCGAATTGCACGTAGCACAGTGCAAAAACACGTAGCGGGCATTTTTTGCTTGCTCGCGGTCCTCAACGTCAAGTTGGCGACCGCGAGCGAGCAAAATGACATCCCGGCGAGACTTTTTACTCGTTCGCGATCAGCAACATCAAGTTGCCGATCGCGAGCGTGGAAAATAAACCTCCCGGCGAGATTCTCAACGCGGGGAGGTCAGGTTTCTCATTGCGAGTGGTCGCGTATGCTCGCGACCGCTCGCGATGAGAAATTACCAGTCCGCGTTGAGAAAACTGCCGCTCGAGTAGAAATCTACTCGAGCGGCAGAAAACGACCGCTTGCACTGTGCAAGATGCCGTATGCAATGATTGCACAGTGCGGACAAGCATCCGGCACTGTGCAATCATTGCGAACAGCATTTCCTACCGCACTACGCAGTTCGCGTAGTGCTACGCGTAGCTCGCGAAGTGCACTCCGCGTAGCTACGCGTAGCGCTACTACGCGAACTACGCCCAGGGTTACTCCAAGCGCTTCTAAAACATACTGCAAAAGTTCAAGACGAAGAATTATCGTTTCATGTGAAGGTGGCTCAACCCCAAATGACGGAAATTCAAGTCTATGCAAAACCAATTGTCGAACTTTACTCAGAAGTGGGGGATTCGGAACCGTGAGGGTCAGTACTCCTTCGATTTCGAGCCCTGGCACTAACAGCAGCACCTCCAACACCACGTTCGGGCTCTTGCTGACCACCAGCACGGACCTCAGCCTCCCTGAACTCACTACACCCGGCATCAGTTACTGCGTAAGTCCACTCCGGGGTAGCGTATCTCTGGCAAGGTACTCTCGTTCTTTTCGACCTTCTCCGACCTTCTTGAGCCTGCTCTCCGTCACTTGCTTCCGATTCAGACGTTTCAGACACTGGAGCAAGATCTCTTTCGGGTGCCAACCTTAGATTCAGTCGCCTCTGTCTTTCAGGCCAAGCCTCCTCTGTTCTGATTGTTCTTCTGCTTTCTCCCTGAATACCCTGTGCACCACTTCCTTCTTTTGCTGAATTTGACTCTACTCCACCCACAGTAACACCTCCGTCATCCGAGTCAAAGTCGGGGTTCTGGTTGTCGGAACCCCCTTCTGCTTGTTCCGGTGCACAACCAGCTGCATCCGCGGCCCTCACAGCTTGACTTGTCCTCTCATGTGGCCCTGCCACATCAGCTGGATTTTCATTCACGTGAGGAGCTGTTTCTTCCGAGGGTGCTGAAACTCTGCGGGTATGGGAAGCATGCACCCAGTTCGGCAATCCTCCGCACTTCACTGCTGTGTTCGTCACCAGTATTACCTGGTACGGGCCTCGCCACCGAACATCCAGACAGCTCTTCCTCACGTGCTTTCGAACAAGCACCCAGTCTCCTGGACACAGGTCGTGGCACAGATCACTCGAGGCCGGAACAGCTGCAGCTTGCACCTGCTGGGATACAGAACGGACCACATCAGCTAGTCCTTTGCAGTAATCGAGAATCAAGTCATCAGTGATGTTTATCAAAGCTGTAGCTAGTACTGCTGGCAATCGCATCGCCCTCCCCATCAGAATTTCATGTGGGGATAACCCAGTTCTCCTGTCTGGAACACTGCGAATACTCATAAGCACAAGCGGCAGGGCATCAGGCCACTTCAGAGATGTTGATGAACACACTTTTGCCATACAGGCTTTCAAAGTCCCATTAACCTGTTCCACTATCCCAGAAGCCTCTGGTCGATAACTGCAATGTAGTCTCTGATCGACATTCAATGCGGCACAAAGTAACTTCATGATTTCACTGTGGAAGTGTGCTCCTCTATCTGATTCCAAAGAGGTTGGAAAACCGAATCTCGGGATAAGTTCCCTCAACAATAACTTAGCCACTGTGAGAGTGTCACACCTACGTGTTGGGTAAGCCTCCACCCACCGTGAGAATACACACACCACCACCAAAATGTACCTCAACCCATTGCACTTGGGCATCTCAATGAAATCTAGCTGCATCCTATTGAAGGGTCCTCCTGACCTCTCAATGTGACTCAATGTGACCACAGTCTTCTTTCCAGCATTCATCTGTTGACACGTAACACATCTCTGACAGACTGCTTCAGCAATTGCACGAAATCGTGGGTTATACCATGTCTGTCTAAACACACGCACCATTGCATCTCTGCCAAGATGTATTGCACCATGTATCAGTCTTGCCATCGGGCTCAACAAATTCTCTGGCAACACTGCTCGACCATCACTGGAAACCCAAACATCAACATCTCCTCTTTCACATCCTGCTCTGACCCATCCGTCTCGTTCTTGATCTGAAACCTCATCCTGCAGTCGCTTGAGTTCCTCCCAAGTGTCTGCCATGGCTAACATCATGCTGAGCTCGGTTCCTTCTTGGCTCTCTCCTGTGTAACCCCCTGTAAATATACATCCTTGCTCTGCACAAAAGCGGGCAACTTCATCGGCATAGTTGTTTCCCAGAGAGACAAAATCATTCCCCTTTCCATGAGCAGCACATTTGACTACTGCGATTTCCTTCGGACATTGCAATGCATCTAGCAGCTGTCTCACATATTCCCCATTCCTAATGGGTGAACCAGATGATGTCATGAATCCCCTCTGTGACCATAACTGTCTGAAGTCATGAACCACACCGAACCCATACTGGCTGTCAGTGTAGATCGTGATTCGGATTTGATCAGCGGCCAAACAGGCACGAATCAAGGCAATGATCTCAGCTACCTGCGTGGAGTGTACTCCTTCTAGACAAGCAGCCTCAACCACTCCTGAGATGGTACTTACAGCAGACGCTGCTCTCAACTGACCAACACTGTCTCTTAGGCACAAACCATCAACAAAGAAAATTTCATCAGGGTCAGTCAGTGGTTCATCAACAATGTCAGGTCTCTGTTTGGTGCATAGTTCAGTCACATCGAGACAATCATGGTCCTCACAATCTTCATCATCTGTATTCGGTATGGGCATTAATGTCGCAGGATTTAAGGCAGAGCACCTTTTCAGAGTCACATTCTCTGCGGCGAGTATGAGTTGCTCATACCTCGTTAACCTGTTATTCGATAGGTGCTGGGTCTTTGTCCTGGTCATTAACAATTCAACAGAGTGTGGTACATAAACTGTCAGAGGGTGACCCATTACAATGCTTTCACATCTTTCAATGCTGACACCTGTTGCAGCAACGGATCTGAGACATCCGGGCAACGCAGAAGCTACTGGATCTAAGGTAGCTGAAAAATAGGCAACTGGTCTACGGACACCTCCATGGTTCTGAGCCAAAACTGCTAATGCACAACCTTCTCTCTCGCAACAGAACAGTGAGAAAGTCTTGTTGTAATCAGGCATTCCCAAAACTGGCGCACAACACAAACCTTCTCTCAGTCTTAGGAATGACATCAAACAGTCGTGGTCCCATGGTACCGGATCACTCACATCCTTGTGCGTCAGCCTCTGCAAAGGCTTTGCATTCAAGGAAAAGTTGGGAATCCACTGGCGACAATAGCCGACCATTCCCAGAAACATCCTTACCTCCCTCTGACTGGTAGGCACAGCCATGTTCATTATTGCCTCAATTCGATCTGGTGACACCTTCCTCTTGCCTTTCTCTATTCTGTGACCCAAGTACTGCACTTCGTTCAGACAGTACTGCAGCTTGTTTGGAGACACCTTGTGTCCATTCTCAGCCAAATGATTCAATAGGGCTATCGTGTCTATCCTGCAAGTGTCTTCTGTTTCTGAGGCAATAAGCAGATCGTCTGTATACTGCACGAGAACTGAGTTCTGTGGCAATACGAGACTTTCAAGATTCTTCTTCAAGATCTGATTAAAGATCGATGGACTCTCTGTATACCCTTGAGGGATACGACACCACGTTAACACACGATTTTCCAGCCGGAAAGCAAAAAGAAATTGGCTTTCTTCGTGGAGCGGTATCGAGAAGAATGCTTGACACAAATCAATCACAGTAAACCACTCAGCTTCGCACGGGATCTGAAACAGTATCACTGATGGATTCGGTACCACTGGACAACATGGGACAACTATCGTGTTGACCTTTCGCAGGTCTTGCACGATCCTGAACTTCGCACTCGGTTTCTGTAGTCCCATGATGGGTGAATTACATGGGCTACCTCTTATCTCCTTCAGAATTCCCTGTTTGATCATGGACTCGATTACAGGTTTAATCCCTGCAATAGTCTCGGGTGACAGGTTGTACTGGGGCATTCTAGGGAATTCGACATTCTGCTTAACCTGTATCTGTACAGGTTCAACCCCTTTGATCAGTCCGATCTCTTCTCCCGTGAAATCCCACACCTCATGTGACACAGAATCTCTCAAATCTAGTGGAAGTTCCTCCACTGTCACCACAGGATACATTTCTATGCACAAGTGCTGATTCGCAACCTTGAAGGTGGCATCATCATCCTTCGTCTGGACCTCAACTCCCCTAGGTGTGCAATAGATGGTGCAATTTAACTTACACAATAGATCTCTTCCTAACAGACAGACTGGACTCGAATCGCACACCACAAACTGATGTCTAGCTCGGAAAGAGCCTATTCTCACCGGAATCGGTTCAGTCAATGGGCTAGTTATCCTCTTGTTCGCCACTCCAACAACTTGGATCGATTGTCCCGAGAGGGGTAGGTTGGGGACCACTGCTGATCTTACAGTAGACCGGGTAGCACCAGTGTCAACCAAAAGGGTGGCAGGATGACCATCAATGTCTGCCTCCACAAAAGGTCCTCTCTGGTCTACCTCCAAGACTGCTCCAAGTGTGCAGTCTTCCTCCCCCCTCAGGCACCGTCAGGCCAACGGGTCTGGGCTGTACTCATCATACCCTTCGAAAAGGGGCATCTGCTGGTAAGTCTGCGTTCCCTGCAAAATTCTCGGTGGCTGGGGAACTTGCACCTGTGGGTTAAACGTCCTCCCTTTCATCGATCTGGGCCTCGTCACAGTATTGACTACCTCCGGCACGGGTGCCTGAACCACTTCTACCTCCTGTTGCACCTGATTGGCTGGGTTCAAGGGACACTCGCGCTTCCAATGTCCAATCTGGTGACAAAGATGACATGCAGTGGTCTTCTTCAATGTCGCCACATCCATTCCCGTCTTAGGATCTACAGGTTTCCCTTTTCCCTGACCTTGCACATTCTGGTTTCCTTGATTGTTTCCCTGTCTTCTTCCCAGCGTCTCTCCGCTAGGCTGGACCTGAGCTGTTTGCATCTGAACAAGCATCAGTTTGTCCTTTAACTTCCGGTGCTTCGAGTCTACTTCATCACTACAGTACCTCGCATACCGCAAGATCTCATCCACTGGCTTGTTCTGCCAACAGATCAAATGTTGCTGTATCATAAGACTAACCTCTGGTCTCAATCCTAGGACAAACTTTGAGACAAACTGTCCCATATCCTTGGCGTCTAAGGTATCTAGTCCACTATACTGTTTAAAAGCTTGCAAGAGTCATTCATAATACTCATGCACTGTCTCCTTTGGTTCCTGAACAGTTCGATCTATCTTAACCCAATCAATGTCTTGAGGCGAGATCTTCGACTTCAATCATGTAATCACTTGTTCGAACTTTTTCATGACTATAGGTGACGGACCATTTGTGACAGTATCCCTTTCAGGTTCGGACGTCGGCCACTCAACTGCAATTTTACAAGCTGACCATAAGTCTCCTGGTACTACGATATCAAACAAGGTGTTCAAATCAATCCACAATACCTTCGAAATTTTAACAAACCGGTCAACCTGTTTCTACCACTCTACTGGTTTTTCCCTCAGCCGAGGAAAATCATTTGTAAATGCAGCCAAATCACCTCTACTCCATGGCACATGCACGTACCCTCCGTTCTGTACTTCCCGTGAAGGATAGTTCCCTACTCCTGTCGTCCCTCCCCCCGGAGGCGGCGTCTCTCCTACGTTCTTTTTGGAAATCTTCTTCTTAGACCACCTTTCCTCCCATTTGTTAAGCATGACCCATATGCGCATCCCTACAATCAGGTCCTTGGTATGTGTCCTCAGTCCTATGACCCTTTTCTCTTCCAGCTCCTGATCACTGTATTGCAACCTATGGGATCCTTGCAACAATTTCGTTTTAGTCAAATCCACCTCATATTTCTTTGCCAATTCTGTCAATTTCTCATGTGCGGCCCTCGCTTTACGAGTCACATCCTTTGCTACAAAAAGCAGCTCATCTGGTTCATAGATCTCTATTCTATCCAAAGGCAGATTCCCGCTAATCATTTCGTCTACCTCTGCCTTCAACCTCACTACATCCAACATCTTTGCCCTCATGGCACTCCTCAAGATTTCTCGACAAGCAGCACCATTCCGTTCATCATAATCACAGCTTTGTTCTCGTGGCTTACTCTCTTCTATCGTATTCCTAGAAACTGGTCTGTTTCCTGAGTTATCTTGCTCCACATCTCCTGCCATCCTATCACTCTGATTCCTCACAGGTGGTACCCACATTCTCAAGTCTGATCTGGACTCGACCAAAGACCTTGATCTTACCGGTCTCACATCCACCTGTCCACTAGAGGAGTCTGCGGTGGCTGGCAATGGCGTGCTCGCTTCTATGGGCTTCGGAGAGTGGACCATTCCCTCCTCTACACCATTCCCTCCAACGCTGATCCCCTCTCTCCCTGTCGTCTGTGATAGACTTCCTTCACTTACTCGATCTGGGTCATGCACTGATACTATAGGACCAATGGTAACAGGTACCGTCAGGGCATCCAGCAACCTCACACTTCCCATTGAAGGTTGTGTTCCCACTCCCTCTGTTCCTGTGGAGATTTTTCCCACTACTCTCACATTTGTCTGATTCCGTAACTCGCCAGTCCCTCCTGCCACAGTCGATTGTCCTTCGCTGCAGTCTGGATTCAATGGAGGTGGTCTCTCTGACAGCAGTTTCTCTATCAAGCTGTCGTCCGTATCACTGTCATCTTCCTCTACACTCTTGGCCTGCGTATCTCCCGTTTTCACAAACAATGGATATAATCTATCCCCTTCTATCTTTTCCACTCTCCACCTTTTCTCCAGTGCATCCCATCTCGCATCTTGAAATGCCCTGATCGACTTCTTCACCCTTTCCTGACTTCTGTCTCTTTTTCTGTCATACGCTGCCCTAATCCATGCATATAGTGCCTCAAATTGTGTCGGTCTGGGCAGTGGTCGTAAAGAAGACATTACGGTTTTTAGCAGGTACAACACTTCCAACCTGAAAGTACCATAGCGTGGGAAAGTCAATTCTTCCTCTCCCTGTGTCATTGTGTGCCAATTCTCAAGCCAAATTATAGTATGCAATCCCACATTCTTAGCCATGTAATGTGCTGGCGTATCTTCGGGAGGGGCTTCCTCTCCACCCTGAGTCACCACATGTCTATCACCTCTACAGAGTTCTCGTAAAACTTTAAAACATTTCATGATGAAGCAGATTTCCGTTCGCGCACAAGATTTCGTTTTTACTTCCTGATGTCAGTCCACCAATACCAGCGCGACTCACACCAACCGACCTATCGCACCGCAGCACTGTCTGACGTCACTCTTCCTCCGCTCGCAGCAGTTCCCCTCCTTTGCAATTCACCCCTCACGCTTACATGCATCCCAATCACACTCTGAAGTAACTGTCTGTCCACAAACGACTGGACAATCACCTCTCTGACTGTCTGTCCACAAACGACCGGACAGTCTCTCGAAACTGTTGACCTCAAATCTGGCAACCATCTATCCGCGAAACGACCGGACAATCGCCTCTGACACAATCAATAGGATCCAAACACTCAATGTTTCACACACACAACAACCTACAACCAGCGTCGGTTATTCACACACTCACACATACGCTCCCTATCATCAGTGGGTTAATCAACGACGTCTCATGACTCCCACAACCTCTGGTCAACAATCTCAACTCTGGGTGTCTTCTACACCACAATCCCTTATCCCGGGATATCGAATCAAATCTCTCGGCCCCGCGCGCGCTCGCGGTCCGATCTCCAATCACACGACTCTCATTCAAACTCCGCAAGACATCACACAATCAAATCAACACCGCAATCTAACAAGCATCACCCTGTTCATACTCACGCTACCATGAACTGCTACTTCGCCGCACCATCACTCTCCGTCGGTTTTCATCGACCGCCGTCGTCCTCCTCTTACAATCCACTGGATCACCATCACTCGGGCTCTATGGGGCAAGTAATCTCTTATCCTAATCTAGATCTCCCCTTACTATCAGAAGAAACCATCCTCTGCTACGAACTGATAAAGCGGGATTCTTATCTTATCTTATCATCACTAAGAATCCTCAGGTCGACTGAACCTTTTTACCTGCTGAATAGTGTAAAGGGAAGAAAACTCAATTCTTCTATACAACAATTTAGGATTCAACTTTGACTCCAAAGATCACTGTCTCCGAATTCAAATTTATGGGGTTTATTACAAAGCCAAGAATAACTGCACATACAAGCACCTCAGCACGAGGTTAAAGAAATAGATGGGCACTAATACAAACATCATCCTACGCAGGAGTCTCATCCGACTCAGAATAAGAAAACTCGTTAGCTCCAGAAGCATTAAACTAGCAATGACGGCGCCAATCTCTATTTTATTCTTCATTTACCTAATAAAAGAAAAAGCGTTAAATCTGTCCCTACTCTATCACTAAGGTGACATCCCTACTTAACAAGTTTCCCCAGGCAAGAGTAGAAAGGTAAAGGTGTCAGCTGTGAAGACTTCCTAAGAAGTGCACTCACTTAGCATTGAGCTCGTTCTAAGATGCTCCTTCCTAACTAGATCTCTCTCTTTCGCCCTTCTCTCAGGTCTCCTCTACCTCCAATCTGCTCTTCTCCCTTGGGGCACTATCCCTAATACAAAATCCACATACGATAGAACACGCCCTTGTCACGCCTCTTCGGCCAGGTCTTCCTTCTCGTACTCTTCCATCGAAACTCTTACTTCATCCAGGACGGTTGCAGTGACCTTGGGTCCCAGGCACCTTCTCCGCTGAAAGTATCATCCCTACATTCCAGTATACTCCCATCTCTGTGTCTCCCACCATCCTAACTCCTAAAACAAAGAGCCAGTCTTTCACTAACGAGGCATGTGTCCTTGCACCTGCAACAGAAAATACATTCACCAGAAACTTTCCACTGTGCTAATTAATCTACTGTCGGTGCCCAGAGAGCCTTCCCATGAGAACACCTACTCGGCCTACAAAATTAGCTAACATAGGAACGAACAGGCCTTTCTTTGACGTATATGTAGTCAGGCCTTTACACAATTTAAACACACAATTCTAATCACTTCTATAAGCATTGGTTCATTGCATTTCATATGCGGAAGAGTGAACTACACGTGCAACTTAATATGGTACACGTTAAACTACTGCATCTCGATTGGCACATGAACTAATTCATTTATACATCATTTTGAATGCGTTTCAGTTAAGCATTACATTTGCATGATTATAATAGCACAATTACTCTTCTATTCACTCTAAGAAATGCGGTTTAGAACTACAATTTACTGGCCATTCATTGATATATAACTGGATATATGCGGGTGCGGACTAACGGTGATTATGATGCACCCCTACAATTTCTCGAGAACATAGCGCTCTATCATTCCCAACAAACCTTGGGTCAAACTAGCTATTGAGATTGTTGGTACCATGATCATATCTGGCAGTGTACCTGAGTACTGTATAGTCCTCATGGATTACTATAGTCGCTGGCCAGAAATTAAATGGGTGAAAACGGCTGATTCAGCAGCTGTGATTAAATTCCTTGAATCGCTATTTGCGAGGGAAGGCGTGCCTGATGAATTGCTCACTGATAATGGTCCTCAATTCATATCCATCCAATTTGAGGAAATTTTACGTTCCATGGGCATTAAGCATGTTAAAACGTCTTTATATCATCCAAGGAGTAATGGCCTTGTTGAACGATTTAACAGAGTCATAAAACAGAATGTGCAGTTGGCAAGAGTGAGTGGTCTAAATTGTAAAGTGGAACTTGGAAAATTGTTGTGGGCTGTTCGCACCACTGCTAATTCTGACACTGGTGTGACCCTATTTGTTTTGTTAAGAGGGCGTGTGCCTGCTTCCAAGTTGTTGAGAAGATGGATGGGTGAAAGTGGGAAGGAAATTGATGAGGTTAGCAAAAGGCGAGTTGAAGCACAGAGCAAATATGATCAAATGCATGTTGATCAATGCCCCAAACAGTTAAAGGTCAATGTGGGTGATATGGTGAGAGTGAAGTGTTCCAGGATTTACCTAAAGGGGAATCCAAGTTCTCTGCCCTGAAAAAGGTTGTGAAAATCAACTGAAGAGTGGTAAAATTGGATGATGGCAAGTGGTGGAACAAAGGGAAAATTGCTGTGTCTAAGATGGGCTTGAGTGACCTATCTAAGAACCAGGTTCCGGATGAAGATCATAAGGAGACCAATGTCATGGGTCGTTCCCTGTCATTCAGACCTATCAAATTGCCTTCTAAGTTCCAAGATTATGTTTTATAATGCTATCATATTTTTTATATGTGGTTCTTTCTTCTTATTCTAATGTGCTGTGTTATAATTTTTGTTCCTCTGGTTTTGGGATGTTCTTTAATCATTTATTAATGTAAAGGGGAAAGATGTGTTGGGTCTTCTGTACGTTCTCTGGGATTCTAGAGATTCCACGTGCCAAGAGAATGCATAGAAGGTTATGGCTGACGGGGTTCTAGCTCGGGGACTTTGACGTTTGGGAGTGCTTGGGAAGAGGTGTGTTGGTGTTGGAGTCATCCTGCTGACAGCGAATAAACAAACTTAAACTCACCTGAAGTTCAATCAATCAATCAATCAGGGGTTTATAAAGTGCGCAACTCACCCGAGAGGGTCTCAAGGTGCTGAGGGGGGGGGGGGGGAATGCAGCTTCGGATCAGTCGAAGTCGAAGAGCCAGGTCTTGAGGCTCTTCCTGAAGGTGTGCAGAGTGGGGGAGCATCTGATGTTGACTGGGAGCTTGTTCCAGGTCTTTGCTGCGATGTAGGAGAAGGCCCTTCCGCCTGCTCTGGTTCTGCGGATGCGCGGGGTCTCTGCCAGGGCGAGGTCGGCGGAGTGGAGGTTCCTTTATCTTTACACTTGTCACCATAAACACTGTGTAAAGCACAAATCCCCAGGGCACCGTGTAAGGCACAGTTTTCCTGGTGTGCTTATCACCTTGATAATTGTTGCGCTGCCCCACTGGGAAGCGTCCCTTTGGTGCACTGCCGGGTTCCAATTGGAAGACTTTAATCAATTCGATTCAAAATCAACTTGCAACTTCAGTTTATTATTCAACAATGTAATTGTTTCTCAATGACATGGTTGTTCACATAGTTCATGTGAAAACATATAACAATTGCTTCAATAGTGAACGTGCAGCGAAGTAGTAGTTATCCCCAATGCATTTCGGGCATATCGCTGCCCTTCATCAGAGGGTATGTTTCTGCAAACCAATTAAATAAGGCAAAAATGAACCGACTATTCGGGGTGTGGGCTGCCCCCTCCCCCAAGTGTTCGCTCTTAGATGTCAATGTGACAGTGGTGTCAAGCTTGACATAAACCTCATCCTATTCGGGTGACCAACGTGAAAACAAACACTAAACATAACATACTAGTGATGAAGCCATTAACCACCTTATGTGTAATCTCCAAAAAATCATACCGTGCCGTGTGCCTAATGGTTGGTGACATGCAGGCTCAAAGCGTGTTAATGTGAGGTTTCAAAGGGCATGCACGATATTAAAATGTGCAAAAAGCGCTGGCTAAACGTGAACACATACCAAAGTGAGCTTGCCCCCTGTGGCGGGAGGACAGGTAGGAAAATTAGTTAGATTAGGAGGTGTGCCCACATTCAGCCAGCACAACCCTTAAGGTGGGGCAGGTGATGTGGACCCCACTTTTCCAATTCCTCCAACTTGGGATGGGGGGAATTAGCCTGTCAGGGTTGTGCCCCTTCCCACAGGAAGTAGTCACATAGAGAGTGTAGACACCCTAAAGGTAGGTAGCCCATTGGCGACTACCTGTCACCTCAAAAGAGAGAGAGGCCCTTTAAACCAAAGAGGTTGAGCACCAAAACAGACCAAAGTCAACAAAACAAATTTCCTCTTTGGTAGACTCAAACAAATCGATTTCCTCCACACCACTGTAATCACACCATATCACCAAAACATAAATTAAAAGTTATAAAAAGGGGGGAAAAATGATTAAATTCAAAATGGTCCCAAATGTATTTCAACAATTTATTACAATAATCATTAAAGCGCACAAAACAGACAATTTCATTTATAAAAACAACCAATTGTTGTATACACATTCAAGAGAATATAAAAAAACAACATGCATTATATCAAGTGAATCAAATAAAAAAGACAAGCGTTAAAATTTGATTAGAAAAACAACAGAGTGGTAGAACACATTAGACAGTAAACTCATGTCATTACACATCACACCAGTCTGTAATAGATCATTTGTAGCAGTCGGAATATTTCATCTATTATTTTTTCCTTTGACTCACAAATGTCCCAAAGATCTAGTGTAAACAATGTTTTTTTTAAAAAGGCATCGACGCGTTTCGGTGGGTACTAGCATATGACATCCACCTTCTTCAGGAAAGGCAATATCTCCCGGCTACACTTTGTTATCTATACAATATATAAAAACAGAAACAACAAATTACACATTGTTAATAAAACCCCTTATAGTACATTTATATTCTGGTGATACAGTACTCAAATAATACACAACATTCACACCATCCTACATTCATACCATTTGCACAACACCCAGATGGGAAATTACATAAATGTAATGGGAGGAATACCTTCAAAATATACGTATACCAACTCCTGATCCACCTCAAAAGGAGTCTATAGAATCCAGAATTGGAGGTAAACAATAGTACCTTCCGAACACTTCATAGGGATCTAGAAATAAGATCATATCCTCCATTAAAATCAATCCTTAATGTCCATATCATCCCATATTGAAACACATCATAGTGGAGGTTACCTGTATTCCATGTGTAACAAACCACTATTATGAAGATAATGTGCACAAGGAATCAGCACCTACAAATAACAATAAAAAGATCCTCAAGGTTGCTAATTCAAAATGGATAAAATCTCAATACTATAACCAGACTACAATCTTGGTCCATCAATCAGTACATCTTTTACCTTCATTATTCTTCCAACATCAGACCCCTCAGGCGAGTGATAGCGAGTAGGGGCACCAATATCGAACTTCCAGATTAAAATCCTTACTTCTAAACTTTAAGGCGGCCCAAGTTGCCTACAAAAAGAATTTATAATGTGTATAAGCATATATATATAAACATATATATAGCTTCACATATAGTTAAATTGCTCCTATATCTACCTAAACTCAAGAGCTGCTTTAGAGTAGCGAGGGGGCTCCCAGTCGTAATACCGCCTACAAACAAGTAATGCCTTACGAGACCCAGCTAACCAAGATAGTGCATTGCGGAGCCTCCCCTGGCCATGAAGTGGGGTAAAAATGCCTCCGTTTAATAAACGCGGGTAACATTACCCGTGCTATTAAAACCCGGCACCTCCATCATGTAACTGAAAAATGACGCTCCCGTTCATCAAACGGGAGCGCCATATTGGGAAGGAGGTAAGATATCTGGATTGCTATGAGCAGCGCGCATCAAACAGATAGACCCAAATAGCATAAGTGGACCACATCGGGATCTACAGACTTCTGACGGCACTAAACCTGTTATGCTTAAATTCTAGAGAACCTTGGCTGGTGGGCTTTTTCCGCTGTGGTGCCGCTTTGCTTAAAGGTAGTTTTCCCCATTCTATCAGTTAGCAGTGGCGCGTTAAGTCTTCCCTCTAGAATTTAAGCATAACGGGTTTAGTGACGTTAGAAGTCTGTAGATCCCATTAAGGATTGTTTTTAATGGAGGATATGATCTTATTTCTAGATCCCTATGAAGTGTTCGGAAGGTAATATTGTTTACCTCCAGTTCTGGATTCTATGGACTCCTTTTGAGGTGGATCAGGAGTTGCTATACGTATATTTTGAAGGTATTCCTCCCATTACATTTAAGTAATTTCCCATCTGGGAGTTGTGTAAATGGTATGAATGTAGGATGGTGTGAATGTTGTGTATTATTTGAGTACTGTATCACCAGAATATAAATGTACTATAAGGGGTTTTATTAACAATGTGTAATTTGTTGTTTCTGTTTTTATATATTGTATAGATAACAAAGTGTAGCTGAAAGATATCGCCTTTCCTGAAGAAGGTGGATGTCATATGCTAGTACCCACCGAAACGTGTTGATGCCTTTTTAAAAAAAACATTGTATACACTAGATCTTTGGGACATTTGTGAGTCAAAGGAAAAAATAATAGATGAAATATTCCGACTGCTACAAATGATCTATTACAGACTGGTGTGATGTGTAATGACATGAGTTTATTGTCTAATGTGTTCTCCCACTCTGTTGTTTTTCTAATCAAATTTAACGCTTGTCTTTTTTATGTGATTCACTTGATATAATGCATGTTGTTTTTTTATATTCTCTTGAATGTGAATACAACAATTGGTTGTTTTTATAAATGAAATTGTCTGTTTTGTGCTTTTTAATGATTATTGTAATACATTGTTGAAATACATTTGGGGCCATTTTGAATTTAATCATTTTCCCCCCCTTTTTTAACTTTTAATTTATGTTTTGGTGATATGGTGTGATTACAGTGGTGTGGAGGAAATCGATTTGTTTGAGTCTACCAAAGAGGAAATTCGTTTTGTTGACTTTTGTACTACCTGTCACCCCATTTAGGGCCCCTAAATTTAGTATTTAGGTGGCACCCCTAGGCCCTGAACTTCAAATTCAAAGGGCCTAAGAAGAAAACAGACAAAGAAGAGCTGCTGACCCCAGAATGGAGTACCTGCTGCAGAACTTTGGCGCAAAACCCTGCCTGATGCCTCAAAGAACTCAACTATCATTGTTTGCTGACTTGTCCATTTGCTGTGAGGCCTCGAAGAACCCCAGAGCACCTCCAGCCCTTTGAAAATCACCAGAGAACTCCCTTGGAGTGGAGTAGAGGAACTACTCCCCTGAAGTGGCAGGCACCGAACCCTCAGAGTCTGACTTACCGTCTTGCCGCTCCCCGGCAACACCGATGCAGCAACTGAAACAGAAGTGGTACACCAGCTCCTAAGGATTGGATCTGTCCCCCAACCAAGTGAGAGGACACCAGGACCTACCGGAGCTGTGTCGCAGCAATACCCGAGGTACAGGACAACCTGCAACCGAGACGAAGAGTCCAATCCAGACTTCAACTGCCCAGGAAGCAGGCAACCTTTGAGGGACGTCGAGACCCCTGAGACCTACTCCATGAGTGGGCCAGCTGTCTTGGAATCATCTCTACAACCTGCCTGCTCCTGACCGTGTTTCTATCGGTGAATCTGACGTCAATGTACACCATGATATGTACATGCAATACCAATAAATGCAATGTCAATGTACGCCATAAACTATGCACGCATAACAATGTCAATACCATTAAAAGCAATGTCGATGTAGGCTTTGACACCTGTACGCATAATAATGAGAATGCTGGTAAATATGATATCAATGACTGACATGTTCTATGTACACGCAATAACGAACTCGTATCATTGCTGTCGAATTCACCCAAGATGACCTCCCCATCTGCTCCGAATCAGAGATACATGGTCAGACAGGCCCTGTGACCCAAACCCATCTATGGATTGATAGCTCACAGGTGGGGTTACACTCAGCCCAAAGACAAACGCGCAACCAGGGAAAACCCTGATCCATCCCACAGAACCACAAACAGGTCCCAGAAAATTGGCCCAAATAAATCACGTTTGGCCCCAATAAAACATGTTTGGCCAAAGGCACACTTTAGCAAAATACCAGAAAGTTAGATACCCCATGAAGTTAGGAACACCCAATCAGGGCACCGCAAGCGCACTACATGTAGTGATCATGCATTCCCCATGCCGTACATCTGGGCACATACACACTAGCCCACACTACCTCTCCCTGAGGTCGAGAGCCACTGTGTCCCCCTTATCAGATGGTTGTATTTATTATTTATGACTAGGCCCGAACCCACAAGCTCTCTAAGAATGTGAAATAGTTTTATTGTGCCTCACAAACAGAATATAAAATCAGCCAAAACTTCTGTGCATTGGGACTGTCTTCAGACTTGACTCTGTCGATGCTCTCCCGGCTGCTGCATTTAATTAAACCAACTTGTTCCTGTTTTGCCAAACGCCTCTTGTCTTTTTATTTTTTCAAGGTAAATTCATATCTGAGCAACAACTGCGAAGTCCATCTTGATACACAGAGCCCAGCTGATCTATCTGCTCTTCACCGAGCCCGCCCAGCCTGGGTACTGATGGACGAGCTGTGCTCCAGTGGTCCTGAGGCCTTTGCGACCCGATCCCTCGTATGGGGTCCCCCGGACTTACCTGTACATCACCTTGTGCAACCTGTTTTGAGGTGGCCCCTTCTTTGTAGCACCCCACCTACCAATGACCTCAGCACCCTGCTCCCGCCGAATCCAGGACGCTCCTGACGATCCGCAGGTGGGACATCGGACCTTGGCCTGCTGGTACCCTAAACATTGAAGGTGATCCTCTAGAACCGACTGTATAACTTTATATACATTTATGTATTTTTCTCCATAGACTTTCATTGTGCGTAATTGCGCACAATGAGTTATTTTCCAAACTACAAAATTACTTACCTGTGAACACAGTTCTTGGTCATAAAAAAAGAATATAAAAATCAGTGTTATTTTTGTAAATTGGTCTTGGATTTATTCTTGAGTGTGTCTTTCATTTATTGCCTCTGTGAGTACAACAAATGCATAGCACTACCCTCTAATAAGCCTAACTGCTCACCCACACTACCACAAATAGAGCGTTAGTATTATCTACTTTTGCCTCTGTATACCAATCTGGGTCTCACTGGACTCTCTACACAGTGTACTTCGTTTTAGTACACTATATAGTGAGCCAGCGTCCTACGAGGGTACAATTAGGAAGAACTTTTGATCTTTCGCAAAGAAGTTGCCAGGCGTGCTTACGTGACACACTAAGGTCTCAAGGGGGTAGCCACAGAATTTGAGAATGATCTTTCCAAAAGTACAACCCTATGGAAAAATGTTAGAATTCTCATGACTAAAGATGCATTTAACATGTGAACCCCTGGTTTCTAAGGGAACTAGTCAGTAACATTCATTTGTGGAGCAACACACAAACGTTTAGAGATAAATAGACTCAGAGAACTCACACAAAGAAAAGGAAAGATGATGAAAAGAAGACAGGGGGCTGGGAGCAGGAGTGATTCTAAGGTCAAAACTTACCCTTTGAGAGAAGTACCTTGAGGAGCATATGTGCATGTGCTTTGGATTACGACTGTGCCTTTTAAGATAAGGCCGCTGCGACGCAGGTAGGGTAAGGGGCACTTGGCTAGTTACACATGAACACGTGCCACGGCGGGACTGGGAACCCAAAGCAGTCCTGGCAAAGTTTTCCAGACCAGCCCCCATACAGTGTGAGCAAATGCAGCGAGCGAACTTAACCACTGCAGAGGGGTTGGGAGGTTCTCCCCCCAAGTAAATCTGGAAAAAATGGCAATAATGGTGCATTCTACAACACATTTTTCATTATATATTCCAATGTATTACATTTTAAAGCTTAGGAAAAGATGTCCTTACAGTGCACCAGGATACCCAGTCATATGTGTGAGTGAAAACCATACTGGAGTCCTATACTTGGAATATGGCTTTGATGTTTATTTATTCCAATGGGCCTGTTTCAAAGTACTCATGTGTTGTCAGATTAATGGACAACAGCACAAGGAGACAATAATTTGCCTAGGATCGAACAGTTTGTTAACGTAGGATACCTAAAACTGCAGGACACTGCTACTTGCCCCAAAGGGTATAAATTTAAACCACTGCATTTGGGGTAATATACTGTGAGACTGGGTACTGTCCTCCCTTCCCTCCCCCACATAGTATCCAGCCCAGTCTTTTTTAACCACACATTTACTACTAGATTTTACACTGATTCTAAATACTACCAATCTTGCCAAAAAGGGATAAAAGGAATATATTATAAAAGTGATTGCCCAAGAGCACACCATTTGGCTTAATTGAGAGGCCAAGACTAAAAACCATGTCTTCTGATTCAACAGTTTCAACTAGCCCAATAGACCAACTGAAGTGGTAGTGATTCTGATGGCAAAGCACTATGTTTTCCAGGGAAATGTCACTCTGTTCTGGTCTCTTCACAAATTTAGAATACTGTATTTATTTCTAGCACATTTAGGTGAAGTTGTGAAGCTGAGCAGAAAGGTCGGTAGTATCAATATATAGGAAGGTTTTTCATAAATGTAGGCCACTTGTGTTGCAAAGATTGCAAACAACAACACAAAACTGCCTCAACAAGCCCAAAAAACATATAGAGTCACAAGGAATTACCCTATATGGACTCAACCGGGGTGTGTTCAGTGGCATCTTGGGTGACCTACATCTAACCATGCGAAGAGAGTTAAAGTGGCAGACTATCATGACAGCAAAACCCAGAGGTGGTGGTCCCGCTTTTCTTAGAACGCAGGCCCCGACTCACTAACCCGGCGCCTCAGGAGCGTGTCTGTGCAGTTTGCAGTGTTTTTTATATAGAGCATGAACTCGACCTGAAGGTATTAGAGCGCTTTACATGAGCACCAGTTACATTACACAACGTCACATTCATTATGTCAAGCCTAGACAGCACTTGCGCTGTCGCTTAATGACCTGTTTTATATGGTTTGTGGAGTTCAACTCCTCCCATTGCTTGCCATTCCTTCTCATTTGTCTATGTCACTGTCCTTTAAAAATCCATGCTTGCTAGTGGTCAGTCCTGCCTCTTTGTCCCCCCTTTTTTTCTTCTGGTCCTCCCACGGAGGAGGGACTAAGTACTGTATCATTATGCTATGGTTGTTTATCTTGTTCTTTGGGGAACCATTTTTTTTGTTGGTTTCCTGCTCTGCTACTGTTTGGCTGTGTTCAGCTTTGGCACCATAGCTGCTTTCATTTTGATATAGCATTCCAACCCTCCCACCTCCTCTTAATGCCACAGTTGTGTTAGCGCTGCCTCCTGCTCCGTTGCTTGTATTTTGTTAGTCTTTTTTTTTGCAATTTTCGATGTCGACCATCAGTTGGGCTTCTTTTGGTAAGATATTCGTTTGGTTTTTGGCGTGCCTTTTAAGGGGGATTGGGGTTGTTTTAGCCTTTTTTCACTTTTGGATGTCGATCTTGTTTCTTTTTCCCGTCCCGACATCGTAGTCCCATTTCTATGGGCCCAGTCAAAGACGATATTTAAGGGAAAGCAATATGGCGACCATTTCAAATACCCGGACCCTTCCCATGCAGTTCATTAATACTCTTTGGCGTGCATGAACAACTTAGCAGGTTCACTAACATAAATTTTGATTTTAGAATCAGCAGACACTCCCATATGGGCAGTGTACCAAGGGACTTAAGGACAAATTGAACCAGAGCATTAACCAACGTGTTATGCATAAGTTTTAAGTTTAATAATTTTACTGCCACTCCCATGTTTGTTCTAATTGCTAGCTTCAATATCAGTTTCAATATTCGTATCCGCCATATGCAATTTTTTACATGTTTGCATGAACTGCTAGTTTTAAACCCCCACATTCGTTATGAGTGAATCTATGTGCACTAATGACGTTTTCACACACAAGCGGGATTGGTTTTTATTAATACTACATCTCTGAGTTAAATCACACATCACTTTCCTTCTTCCACCAGTGGGTTTAAACTGACACTGACGCGTTATGTGTGCACTTTACTACCTCATCGTAGGCTTATCTACACGCCCGCACCAGCCGTGAGTTTCTGGACATTTTGTCCAAAATTTACATATTACATGGCGTATTGACATAAGCTGGTATATTTCAAGTTCTGCTGTATTTACACATTTGCATGAACTACCAGTTCCAAACCCCTGCATTCGCAATAGGTGAATCAATGTGCCTGAACAACCCCCTGTGCATTTCAGCAGCTTGAAATATGTCACCTTGGGGAAATGGTACAGATTTGTGTTGCTTGGCTTCCCTTATCCCACCCTTCCTCCCTCTTAAATCTTGATATACCTATATTCTTTTATTTGGTGATGTTTGACCTGCCAGAGTGGCTCACTATGGAAAGCCATGAGCACCCACCAGTCTACTGAGGACAACAGGATTTTCCGGCCTGGAGCATCTCTTGTGAGGCAATGATGACATTAGTTGAATGTTATCGTTTTTTACATAATCCAGAGGGCCGCCAGGGCCGCTAGTGCCGTCGTGAAGAATTGTTTCATGATTTAACATAACGGCGTGATGCAGATGGCGGCTCCTGTCAGCCTCCTGTGTGCCTGTGATGTCCAAGGCTCCTCCTTTCATCTTTCTCTATCCCACTTTGCGCCGTGCTCTAGAGATGTTTCTTAGTCAGATACTTTACACTGCCAGCATCAAGTTACACAGATAAAATACAGGCTCGGTCCAAAAGTGCAATTCGCTAGAGTCAATCCAGCCAACCTTGCACTGCATACCAAATGTCATTTAGTCTGCAGAGTGTATCAGTCTTCGTTGCAATAAAGGCTTCTTATCTCCTCCAGTGTCGCATGGTTGCAGCCGGGCCGCCTGCATTCCTGAGACAAGAGCAGCAACTGGGACGCCCATGGAAACCCGTCATTACTTGTGGGCTGGAAATGTCTGAGAGACGGAACACAAAAGGAAAGGGGGGCAGCTCGGCCCCCCCGCACGTATGGCGGGGCGCCGGCCCCCTCCTCCCCCTGCACTCTCGGTGGTGGGGCGTGCCCCTCCGCCGCGTCTTGATGACGCGGCGGGCGCGCCCCACCGCCGATTGGTGCTGGCTCCTGCATTGACCCGGAAGCAATCTAATTGCTTCCGGGTCAAAGGAGGGAGCCAGAGTGGGCGGACCAGTTGTAACTGGTCTGCCCCCAGAGGGTTTAAAAGGCCGGGGGAGCGCGGGAGGCGCCCTCTTGTTCCCGCACTCCCCAGGCTTGCCCCGCGCCTCATAAAGGCGCAGAATAATCTTTCCCACCCACCAGCCCCTGAAGCAGATTCTTGCGTTTGTATGTTGATTGTATCATTTTAGGTTCGTTTTCACTGTAGTTGTGAGTTGATGTGAGTTTTCCTTAGGCCTTTTTCCCGTTTACAGGCTCAAGTATCAAGCTATGGTTGCACAGTAAGGTTTTGTGTAAACTTTGTCCTTAGGCCTTTTTCCCGTTTGCAGGTAACATAATTGTCGTATTTATTGATAGTCCTTGGTCAGGCGGTAAGGTCATGATCGGTGAGCAGTCAATTTAAGGTCCTTAGGGGCGTCACCATTCTTGAATGGGGTCGCCCAGGGGAGGGGCAAGTGGTCTCTCCCAGAACTCCAGGGGCGGTACATCCGCTTGGTTGGATGGGTGCGGGGAGGGGAGTCACGCTTTCTCTGGGCTGGTTAGCCACCCCGCACGTGCACGATGACGTCATTAAACGGCGCAGAGTGCAAGGGCCCCCTTTTGGGTAATGGAGTTCATGGAGCATACGGGGGTAACCGGGAGGGGGGGAAGTACACTCTCGGTAAACGGGCCCTCTGCGCATGCGCACTCATACGTGAGGGCGTAGCTGGTTATTAAGGATTTGACACCGGTTAGCGACCTTGCCGTAGGCCCAAAACTAGGATATGCAGAAAAGTAATAAGTATGATGTTAGATTCGGTTAGGAAACACGCTGTATTAGACATTTGTTAAGGTTAGCCATTGATACCTGTCTACATTGATTGTAATCTAATGTCAAATTTTTCTGCATAAAATGCTTGTGTAAATATTGTTTATTTCAAATTTTAATTTGTTTTCATGTTTTAATAAATACGGCCGGGGGGTCGCGAGACCCCCCGCCTTCCAAAGAAAACTCCTCTCATGTCCAATTGCTTTAATTGTTTAACTGTGGTAATGCGCAGGACAGGGAGGGGGATTGTCGGTAGAACCTGACCATATGAAGGGCATGGCAGCCAAATGTCAGAAGCCTGCTACAGCAGCGGAGAATGGATTGCTGACATCCAGCACGGGTCCTTTGGTTTGCTTCTGATAATTGGGAAAGGTCAAAAATGAAACCGAATGTTCAGCATTTCATAATTCTGAACCCAGATGTGCAATTACTGAGCACCTTGTAAAGTGGCACGGCATTATTTAGAGCCCTTGCCCTGAATCACTGACTACAAACAATAAGACAAATTCATCCCGCATTTACTTGCACATTTCAGAAAAAAGTTGCAAAAACAAGCAACATGCATCATATCACTCCTGCCATTAATAAATATAGGTTTGTTTTCATTGCATCACCAACTGGTGTAGTTTGTGAGGGCATTATTTGATTAACATTATTATTATTCATTCTTTAAATTCCTTTAGATTGCAGACTTGTTTTTAGTTATATCTTGCCTGAGACAGCGCATGCCCTGTCACTTGCAAGAAAATTTGTTTACTTATAAGGGGCTTAGATGTCACCCATTGCTTAGCATTGGTTGGCTTTATCTTCACTCTAATGTCCTTGCTTCTCTTTGGTCAGTGCTTACCAGCTTCATCTTCTCTTCATGCTTGTCCCTCCCCCGGAGTGTGACCCAAGAACTGCTTCCTTACTGAATGACAATCCACTGCTCACGCTTTCGGAGCTACTCTTTCATTTAGTTGCAGCAATATGTGCGGAATAAAAGCGAGTACAAAGATGGATGAAGAACTTCTTTATTCGGTAGCACCAACACAGACTCCGCAGAGGTGCGGAGCAAAAGAAGATACAGCCGCTCCATCAGTCACCAGCTGAGAACTGTCAACATTATAGAACTCAGCTGGTGACAGGGAACGCAATACATACGGTGTTCGTAGGTGGACATAATTATACAGATCACAACACATCTTCCCCCTTGGGGAAACAGGGGAAGAGAGAGAGAGATAGAGAGAGAAAGAAAGAGAGAGAGAGAGAGAGAGAGAGTATCCCAGGAGCAAGGCGCACTTGGCATGAACATAGAATAGCAAAGCGTTGCATGTGAGTATTATTTACAAACATAATCTGAGAGTTTCAAAGGAGGCACTAACCGTCTACCCACTCTACTTGTACTACTGGGACAAGGAGTCTCTAGCATGGGCGTAGCGCTGGGCTCGGAGGATGAGCCCTCTACTCTGGTCTCCGAATTGGTGGCCGGCCGCTCTTGGCCCACCCCCCATTCCTAAAACCTTAGTTAAGAATCTGGGCATCCATCTTGATCAGGCTCTTACTCTGAAGGAGCATTTTGCCCGAACTGTTAGCAATTGCTTCCACGTGCTGGGCATGCTACACCGAGTCTTCCCCTTTTTGCCAGATTGCACACGGAAAACTCTTATTCAAACTATGATTCTGGGCCGCCTTGACTATTGCAATGCTCTTCTGCTTTCCGCAAACGAGTCTTCCCTTAACAGGCTTCAGGTAGTCCAGAACACTGCGGCACGGCTTATCACGAACTCCACTCCTGGAACCCCTTCTTTGCCGCTGCTACGCAGACTCCACTGGTTACCTGTCCGTAAGCGGATAAAGTTTAAGACTGGCTGCATAGTCTATAGAGCCATCCATAATAAGGGTCCCTCTTACATCTCGTGCAAGCTCAAGCCTTACTCTCCGCTTAGGACACTGAGATCTAGCTGTAAACTTTTTTTACAGGTACCAAGGGTTAGGAAAGCTAGACTTGGTGGGAAATCCTTTTCCCTCCTCGCCCCTCTTTACTGGAATGAGCTCCCCCTACAGCTCCGACAATGCCCGGACTATCTACGCTTCAGGAAACTGCTTAAAGCCTCCCTGTTTTAATCTGTTCTTACCCGCCCGCAAGTTCGCTCAGCGCAGAGATACCCCTTCGGGAGTGATTCAGGCGCTCTACAAAACCCTAAAATAAATTAAATAAATAAATACCTCAATATTGGTTTAAGAAGAATCACTGTCAACTTTCTCATCTGACAAATCACTCATTGCTCTGCCCTGTGTGGGGGTGCACGAATCAGTGTTGGGGTGGTTACCCCAGGAGGGACTGCCTGGGTCGGAGCTGTCATAATCTACAGAGGTTTGTTTACACAAGGAAAGCGCAGAGAAATGCCACACTTTACCATCACTAAGGAGTGCAGCGTTGCAAAATACCTTGTGCACTGATAAGGGCTGCGAGAACTTGTTCAGCCCTTTGCTTGTGTATCCGCTCCTTTTTACTCTGACCATGTCTCCAATATTTAATTTGACAGGTCTGCAACCATGTTTCTTTTCATAACGGTCCTTGCAACTGGATTGTGCCTCTACCAACCTACTCTTCACTTGGTCGGCCGTCCAATGAACTCTTTTTGCAGCCATTAACCAACCTACGTTGTCCTTAGACAAGGGTGTCCTACCTCTCATGAGTTCAAAGGGCTATGGCCAGTACTGCTGCAAGGTGTAATGCGATAGGCCCAGAGTGTCTTAAGGATTTCCTGTCTCCACACCAGCCTGTTATTGTTGGCTAATTGGATGATGCCCTTGATGACCCTGTTAAAGCGTTCAACAGCACCGTTGCCCGCGGGATGGTAGACTGAGGTAGTTTTATGGCTTATGTTGTTTCTGTCAAGATAGGTCTTGCCTATATCTGAGGACAACACTGTGGGCGTCGGGCTTGGTGACAAACTTTATCTCAGGCCACTTGGAGAAATGGTCAGTGACGACTATAGTGTACACTTGCTCACCCTGTTCAAGTATGGGTCCCATGATGTCCACCCCAATTCTTTCCCAAGGCATGGTGGGACATGTGATGGGATGTAGGGGAGGTCTGAAGGTGACTTGGGTTTTGTCGGAATTGACACATTGAATTGAATTGAATTGAAATAACATTTATATAGCGCATGGCTACCCGGAGGCATCCCAGCGCTGGTAGTAGCAGTAGTGGTGAGTTTCGCCAGTTAGGGGAAAAGCGAGGTTTTTAACAATTTGCGAAAGGCTAAGTGGTTGGATTCTACACGAAGTTGGGGAGGAAGGGAGTTCCAGAGTCTAGCCGCATTAAAAGAAAATTGCCGACTCCCGCTTCTGGCTTTCCTGATCCTAGGGACGATGACAAGATTCATAGTCTTAGAGCGAAGGCTTCTGTTGGGCCGGTAGGGCTGGATGGTGCTCTGAAGAATGGAGGGGCCTGTTCCAGCTAGAGACTTGTGGGTAATACATAGAGCTTTAAAATTGACTCTCTCCCAGACTGGTAGCCAATGGAGTGATCTCAAGGCAGGTTTGGCTGAGTGATGTTTAGGAATGCCTAATAGAAGTCTTGCTGCCCAGTTTTGTATTGTCTGTAGTTTGGAGAGGGTAGCAGCAGGGGCACCCAAATAAAGGGTGTTCGCGTAGTCCAGCCGGGACAAGATAAGGGCCTGGACCATAATTTTCCTTGCTTGGAAAGGAAGAAGGGGAAGTACCTTCCGAATCATTTTCAGGATACCATAGCACGTGGCTGCCGTCATCCGTGCTTGTGTCTTAAATGTGAGGTCTTGGTCAATCCAGACACCCAGGCTTTTTAACTGGGTCTTAGGGGTGGGGGCTAGGCCGAGAGAGGTCGGCCAGATTGCTTTTAGATCAAGGGGAGAACTATTGCCCAGGATCATAACTTCGCTTTTTTCCCCATTCAGTTTCAGGAAGGACTCGTTCATCCAGTTGGCAATTTCTTCCAAGCATGGACGCAGACTGGGAGGGGAGCTTTCGGCTCTGTTGAGCCCAATCACAAGTTGCGTGTCATCTGCATAAGTGACTATGTGTACTCCAAAAGGTAAGACCACCTCTGCAAGGGAGCAAGTGTAGACATTAAATAAGGTGGGACTCAGGGAAGATCCCTGAGGTACTCCACAACAGAGGGGCATCTGCTTAGAGCACAGTCTCTGACTATTCTTTCAACAGCCCTGCTAATACCTGGCCACCAATACAAGTTTTTGACTCTGCTCTTGGTCTTTTCAATGCCCAAATGCCCTTCATGGCAAATTTCTAGTATTTTCTTTCTAAGGCTGGAGGGAGGGACAACCCTATCACCGCTTAACAGCAATCCATTTTCTTCAGACAATTCATGTTTGACTTCCCAAAAAGGGCGTAGTGAATCAGGCATTTTACTTTTACTAAACCAGCATTTGGACAGCATTTCTAATACATCGCATACAACAGAGTCTTTGGTTTGCTCAAGCATCCATTCATTCATTGAGACCCCGTGTAACTCTTCGTGTACATTGGCAATGCATAATTCTTCTTCATCATCATGGCCACCAAGATCCGAAGTGCGAACAGGCATGCGACTCAAGAACTCAGCAACCACATTTTTTACTCCAGGCACATACTGGACCACATAATTAAAATCAAATAGGCGAACAGACATGCGTGCAAGCCTAGGAGAAGCTGCATGTAAGCCTCTCGTAGTGAACACTTTGGTAAGTGGTTTGTGGTTGCAGCGTAGGGTAACCTTATTTCCCCAGACGAACTGGCAGAAATGTTCGAGACCCCAAACGCATGCTAGTGCCTCCCGCTCTATGACAGAGTATTTTTCTTCCGTAGGGGTCAAAGAGCGGGAAGCAAAAGCAATGGAATACTCTGCCCCTTTGGTGTCCTTTTGGGTAAGGACAGCACCCAGACCCTTGCAACTGGCATCAGACGTGATGATGTTCTCTAACATGGGGTCAAAGCCTTGTAATGGTAACACGGAACACATTTCTTTCTTTAAGGTACAAAATGAGTCTTGACATGTATTGTTTCATACAAACTTATTCTTTAGCTTGAGCAATTGCCTTAGTTCATAAGTTTTACATGAGAAGTTCTTAATGAATTTCGCATAAAATTCAACAAGGCCAAGAAAAGAGTGTAACTCTTTCTTGTTGCACAGTACGGGTGCATCTAGAATAGTGTCTTGTGGATTGTTACCTGCCTTGTTATGTTGGCCTAGGCCTGGCTGCCATGCTGCTTCTCTTTGCGCACGTTACACTGAGCCGGGCCTTCCTCGCCCTTTGCTCGTGCCAAGTTCTTTTGCACTGTCTGCATTTTCTGTTGTTCACCTTTTTGGGCTCAGTCTGCACAAACATGTACAAGGTCGCATAACAATGTATTCTGGTTCTTCCTGATATGGCCAGTCTCGCGCACCCAGACATAACATTATGTGCAATTGCCATGAAGAATTTGATATGCTTTTAATACTGTGGTTTACTAGCGCTTAAACACACTTGGAGAAATCCCTTTCAGTGAGAAGAGCTATGATGTCCTGCTGATGTAATTCTGCATCTAGAGACTGAGGTATGGGGGTTCGCTAGCCAAAGCCCAGAGGTCTTCTATTTTATAATAAACTATCTTACTGCAAGGGGAGGGTGGTAATGTTATTTATACGTTTATCCACTGAGCTCTGAGATGCTTTCCCCGTTTGTATTCTATGGAATTGTAACCATGCTGCTTATATTAGTAATATGCATTATGCTATTAGTACTGACACGTGTACTGTACATTAGAGCACGTAAGTTGGAATAAACATTTTAACCTATCCAGTGTCTCTTCCTACGCACCTTGTGGACAAGTACGAGTGAGTGGCGAAAGAGTGTTCTTGCTTCAGTGAGTCCTGAGATAAAGATACCGTGTTCTGGGTTGTCCAAACATTAGTACTTGGGTGCTAATGGGATGCTAAGCTAGTTGGGTTGGGGTTTTTGGGTGCTATGGTATATGGTGGCAAACCACTGTATTCCAGGGTCCCATTTTCCTGTGCATAGCTCTGTGTATGTGCAGAAACCTTATGACATGGCGCGACCACCGTGGGGCAGCTTATCTGCGAGACGCTTGAGTAGTGCTTGTGCTTGTCCACAAACCCCTCGCGTACGCTTCCGGAGGCGTATGTGACGGTGATACCTCCTATATTGAATGTTTTATAGGTTCTTTCAAGCTTGATATTATTAAAAAAGGTTAGTTAATAGACCCATTTTTGTGCTCCCTGTTAGGTTGTCGTATATAATTGTTTAGTCATGGCTGGTGTGGCGATAGCTGCACATAGTCGAGGAGCACTCCGAGACCACTTAGCTGTGTATGGAGTGCCCGATACTGGGGTCGAGTTGGTCTTTGTGGTTCAAGCCGATGCGGCTTATCACTTTGAAGTGTTTTACACTTGGATCACTTTTGAAGCGGTGGATGCAGGTGATAAGCTGTTTCATGAATATAAGCCCACCGCTGTTCCTGCTGCCTATCGACCCTATACTGTTCTTGAAGTGCCTCTCACGGCTTGGCAGCACCGTGTTTGGTTCAATGGCGCCCTACCACAACCAACTACCGCAGTTCGTTTAGGCCCCTTATCAATTCAGGGGGCCACTTGGCCTGTATTGGCCGGGTATACCCCGCATCCAAATTATCTGGCATTACCGCTTGCGGAACTGCGCACTATGCATACCGAATTGGTGCGAGTGCATCGAGCCTTGGTGACATACGTTACAGGAAGCCTCCATGGAGCTGCTCCTGTAGTCGCAGGCCAACCAGCTATTGCTGCTGGAGTGACTATAAGTCCTGTCATGGTAAATTCTGTGATGGGCAAACGTCCACAAAATAAGGACGATTATCCTTATTGGCTTGCCGAAAAGTTCGATCAGATAGAAGCAGTGTTTCCACATACATCCCCAGTAGATAAACACCGCATCCTCACGATAAGTTTGCCAAAAGACATAATCCCCGACTTGACATCATGTGAAAACTGGGGTAAGGTATTCGCAGCAGTTTATTCAAAATGTTTTGGAACTCCTTCCATGACGGTTCTACCCTCTGTAATTAAAAAAGTACAGGATGAACATGGCCCTGAAGCGGCTGTGGAATTAGGGATGAGACTAGTGGGAGTGTTTGATGTAGTAGCTGAGCTGATCCTTGGAAATGTCAAGGGCGATGCTATGAACTTTCAAGTAGCGAATGCTTTGGCTTTGGTCCCAGAGTTGGACAGGCCTCGCGAATTACCGAAAATAATAGCCCGGGCTTATAAAACAATTGGAAGAAATAGCCTAGGCAACAAGCCTTTTGTAAAAATGCAAACTCAATCGCAAACACAAGTTATACAAACAAAAAGTGCATCTGAGAAAGATGATAAACCAGTCTTCACTAAAAAGAGTTGGAGACAGAAAAAACAGGGTAAGCAACAAAAGAAGCCGGGGTCGAGAGGCGCTTCCCCAGTTTCGGTTTCTTCTGAACGTACTTATGATTTACGTGATAGGTCAAGGATTAAATCACCAGAAAGGTTTCAGAGCTCTGATACGCGTTCTCCTCGTTCTTCACAGGCCCAGACGTCGTCACAGGCTGGTGGAGGAGGACGGCAAGATAGAGGAAGGGGCCGAGAGGCTCCCCAGGAGCGAGACCAACCTCGACAACAAGTCAGAGGTAAAGCAGAAGACTTTCATCTTCCTCGACCGCAATTTCAGAAGAAAAAGGTTGCCGCTGTTACAGCGAAATATGCCTCAGACCGTGAGAACGAGACTCCAGAATTGGACGTGGGCAGTGACCCTCCTAGACAGCGCCGCGGAAGTTACCATAGTGCGGGAGGCGCTACGTCCTCATATGGAGGCGACAGCAACTGAAACATTCGTTACTGTAGAGACAGCTGACACGAGAGTGGCACCCCTGACAGACTATATAATATAGTTATACAAATTGAAGGTGACATACCGCGTGAAATAAAAGGGATTTTTGGGAAAATCTAACCTCTTCATATGACATTTTGTTAGCGGAGGTGGATTGGCCACCCCCATTCGTTTTAGCTGCACATAAAGGAGAGGAGGTAATCCTTCCAAGCTTTTCAAAGCATGTCCCAAAAGACAAAGCTGAAGCACTTGCAGCTGAGTGGGCTGTGTACCTGGCACCAGCGTTATACCGCAACCATGTGGGATGGGATGAAGAATCACCTCCTCATGCAATACCTTTGCGGTCACTACCGCAGCCACAACCCCAATATCCCATCAAACGGCAGGCAAAAGGCCCCGTCTCCGAAATTCTGACACAGTTGGAATATCAGGGAGTAATTGAACCATGCGTATCACCTATGAACAATCCCCTTTTCGTGGTTTCTAAACCCGATGGATCGTACCGCTTAGTTTTGGATTACCGGCATTTAAATACTCATTGTCGGAACTTTGCGGTGCAAAATACACACAGTTCTGCGCTTGTAGACAGTCTTGTTCGTAAAAAATACAAAACGACACTTGACCTTTCAAACGGTTTCTACACGCACAACCTAGCCCCGGAGAGTGGTCAATGGACCGCATTCACATCCGGTGGTAAATTATTCCAGTTCCGGCGATTACCCATGGGCTATAAAAATAGTCCGGGTATATTCGCCGCCCGTGTTGTTTCTTTGTTAAATGACATTGATCAAGACGCATGTTCGTACGTAGATGACATCTATCTGACGGACGACGAGTTATTTCAGCATTTGTCCCGTGTGGACCGCATTATTCTTGAATTCGCGGAGCAGGGTTACAAATTTAACTTTGCTAAGTCACACATTGCTGAATTTACCGTTCTGTTCTTGGGCTATGAGCTCAATAACGAAGGTAAGGGCTTAGCCCCCATTTCTTGGAAAAATGTGCACATTTGTGCCCCCCAAATACTCTGAAGAAACTTCAGTCTTTGCTGGGGTTCTTGAACTTCGGGCGTACTTATATTCCCGAATATGCCCAGCGTATCAAGCCTTTGTATGCTTTGATACAACCAACTTATTCAAGGTCTTGCTGGCTGCCTGAGCATACCTCAATACTGCAGTCTTTGCAGACAGACCTTTTGGAGTCTAAATATCTTTTGACTCGTGATAACCACACAAACCTGGTGATTAGAATAATTCCGGGGCGGTGGGATTCACATACTTAACCTTTAATGAAGGTGATACAGTACCCATCGCATACAAGTCACATCTGTACACTTCCGCTGAATTGCGCTTTACATCTGTCGAAAAAGTTCTGACTGCAGTGCAAATGGCGATTCTGAAAGAACGCGCACTGGCACAGGGAAAGCGGATTCTGGTGGTAACACCCTGTCCTGCCCTAGAGGCAGTAACAAAGGCAAGTGTACCGAACTCAAAAGCAATGCATCCCCGTTGGATACAATGGGCTACATCTTTGACGTCATCAGACGTCACCTTTGTTTTCGATTCTTCTCTTCAGACTCAGGAGTTTTTGCAGTATGAATTCGTTCATCCTCCTCCTTTGTTTTTACTACCGCTTGAGGATTACAAATGTGTGATCTACACCGATGGTTCGGCGCAACCGGCCACTGGGTCCAAGCACGCTTATTCAGCTGCATGTGCTATTGTGGCGGGTTCCTTTGTAAATGGAACGTTCAAATCCTCTGCAGTGCATACTCGCACACTTGGAGATAGTACCGCACAATTGGCCGAGCTGCATGCATTGCTACTTGCACTTGAGTTTGCTTCTCAGGATGAGACAACTCTTATTGTATGTGATTCCTTCTACTGTGTACAATCTTACAATGACAATCTGTTTTTCTGGTCGAAAAACGACTACAAGGACGCAAAAGGGAGCACAATTAAGCATAAAATGCTTTGGGTTCGAGTGGCAGAATTGCAACAACGTCTGCCCCTCACACAGGTGGTTCACACCTTAGGCCATCAGCGGGTGGGCGCACACGCTATTGGTAACGATCTGGCAGATGAAGCTGCCCGTTCAGCAGTAGTCACGTGTTCAGTAGCAGCGGTTACCAGGTCCATGTCTAAAATAGACCCTGTTATTTTAGCAGCTATTGCTGCAACCAAGGAAGGTGATAATTACCCTACAGGTTTCCCTTCCAAGTATTCTTACAAATTAAGTCCCGATCAGGTTCCTTATGTAACTATACCTGACGTTGGAGATCGGCTGATCCCCAACGCGGACCGCAGGAGTGCCTTGATATCAGCTGCACACGAAGGCATGGCTTCGGCACATGCAGGTGTGTCAGCTACGGTTTCTATCTTGCAGCAGCGTTATTGGTGGCGTGGGTTATATAAAGACACCCGTGCTTTTGTGCTTTCTTGCGACGTTTGTCAACAGATTAAGCCTTCCACGGTAACACGTCCACCACAAACACCGCTCTGCATTGCTAACAGACCCTTTGGGTGTGTTTACTTGGATCACTGCGGTCCATTCTCATCAGACACTGCTTATAAATACATTTTAGTGGCAGTGGACTCGTGCACACGGTTTCTCTGGGTCTGGCCACAACGGAGTGCTGACGCCCGAAATGTAATCAGGGATTTGCGTGTCTTTGTGGGAATTTTCGCATGCGGCACCTTCCATTCGGACCAAGGTCCAGCGTTTGCCTCTAGGGCTTACAAGGATGCAATGGCTTCGCTTGGGGTGCGGGTGAAATTTTCGTCTCCGTATAGGCCTGAGGGCAACTCTATCGTTGAACGAATGAACCGTGACTTAAAGCAATCCTTAACAGCTAGGGTTATAGGTACTGGCAGGAACTGGCTGGCCCATTTGTATACCGTTCAGCGTGCACTTAATAATCTCCCTAGAAGACCTCTGGGTGGGCGGACCCCATACGAAATGCTCTTTGGCATAAGAATGTTTGTGCCTGACCTTGAGGGTCCAGACATCGCGGCGCAATCCGCCAAGTTTGATGTAGATAACCATTCTGCTATGTTACAGGACTTACAAGAAGCCCGAGACAAACTTGCAACTACACATTTGCCTTCAGCCACAGATCCTGCGTTGCAGATTCCGGTAGCCGGCTGGCTTCCGAAAGTTGGAGAACTGGTTCGAGAGAAGGTTGAAAACAAAAAAGAATTTGGCCCCTCTTTTCGTGCACCGGTTCCAGTTCTTGGCCTGAAGGGAACACGTACAGTCATTTTACCACCGCTTCCTGGTCGCAAAGAGAACAGATACATCTCAGTTGAAAATGTCAAGCTACAGCGCCTGGCCGATCCTGAATAGTGTCACACCAGCGGTCTCTTGTCCTGCCATTTATCGGACATATGTTCATAGTCCATCTGCACGAACGATCGCTGATGCTGTAATTGAGATGGTTGATTTGCCTGAATCCTCTACTTTGCCTGAAACTATAATTGATCCCCAACTCTCCACCCATATCAACGAGGACGAGTATATTTATCCTGCATCAGAATCGGTGGCACATCAACCAACAACGCCACTAAGCCCGACTCGTTATTCCTTTGATTCGGATTCCACATCTTCAAAAGTTCCATCCAAGTTCAGTATTTTTATATCCTGGTTTAGAGACAATTTTTTGATTTCCCCCTGGACATACATCTGGTTGGTACTTTTCTTGATATTTTTGTTCATGTCCATTGGCTTTGTCACAGTGTTTTTTCTACTAATCAATGGTCACTATTTACCTGAACGCTCTGCTGTAGACTATGTTTCTGGAACTTTGGCTCCTCATTCCTCGTCTCACATCATGAAGCGTGACCACACATTTGTGAATATTTCAGCTTTCCCCGTTGCTGATGGCATCGTATGGGATGCAGTGAACTATCAAATCCATGGTCCGACGGAAATCATTAATGTACCTAATGTCCTTCGTGTTTCAATGGGTGATGTAGTACAAAATAATATTCATTCTGATGATTGGGATGTGCATGCCGTTGAAGCATTGTTTGCCGATTTAAAATATTATGCATCTTTTAATGCTGAAGATTTATATATGAATTCTGCTAATTACGCCGATTTGTATTGTTACCAACATTGGGGTAATCATTTTCTCCATAAGCCCAGTGCCCTGCGTAGTACTGTTAACTATACCCAATGGGAACATTGTCCAAACCCCTTGCCAGGTAGCTCTCAAACTCTTCGAAATAAGTTTAATTATTTCACTGATTTTAATCGGTCGAACCCTGCATCCTATTATTTTAGACTAAATAACACATCAACTCAGAAAATTATGTTAACACACACCAAATTGCTTTATTCAGGTTCCTTTCTAAGTGCCTTAGCTGTGGGTGGTTATGAGTACTGGGATAATATAGTGGATTTAAAATCTATTTGGGGCTCCAAGCCATGGCAGGTACAGGGAACCGAGGCGTTGCATCGTGCGTGCCTCATCCCTACCCAAATTATGTTCATAAATGCTTCCATCTATCAGACTACATGTTGGGGCTTAGCAACCACTAAACAATTGAATACGCCATCAATACCATCCCTGTCGAGTTTTCCAAATGAAAGCTCACGATTCAATATGTCCCTCGTGTCCCTGCAGGCAATGTTACAAAATAATTCGTTTAATGTTTCTGAGCTGGTTCAGTCACCCTGGTTAGTATGGCCTATATCATCTAATGCATGTCAAATGCGTTTTCATGATACTGGTGCTAGCTACACACAGAATAGGCCTGATCCGAGGTTTACTGATGCCCGTACAGTCACTACATACTCTGTTGGTAAATTATGCAAACAATGGCTGCAACATTCGTCCCTTGATTCTGTTAAACAACATTTGTCCCTCCTTACAGGCAATATTGATCTGTCCGACTTTGTTTTGGGACCTCGTGGTCCCCGACCTAAGAGATTCATTTATGAAACATATAATGAACTCTGGAAGCTATCACAAATTGAAGCTGCCTCCCGTCTTCGGGAAATAGATCAAGCAAATATGGAAAAGGTGCTTGCTGTTGTTGACAATAGTATTAATACCCTGTCTTCTCGCATTTACACTTTAGAGAATATTGTGTCCTCTGTTGTCGATATTGTACAAGATGATGTTTCTGTGTTATATCATGGTCAGAATCAATTGCGTTCAGTTATGCAGTTTGCATGGACTTTACAAACGCTCAAGTTAGGTAAAGTTCCTTGGCATTTTTTGAACACCTCTGCCTTATTTCTACCTTTTAACTTAACTGACAAACAGCAATTTATGTCCATGAAGGATGCAACTTACACTCTATTACATATCGAAAAGGTGGATCCTTTGCCGTTCTCTGTTGCAGAACTCGATTCTGCTGTATGGCTAGTCCATGGGGTTATAGCTTTACCATTTTCCTTGTTTGAATTTGACTTGTGCATGAAACATTATCCTGTGGGCCGTTACCGGCCATTGGGCAGTGCTTTCCTGCATGAACTCTGGTCCTTGCCTTTCATGTATAAATGCCTTCGGGACGGCAAGGAAGTCTTTCTCACGGGGAGTACTGCGACTCGACTATAGGTCATTCGCTTATTTGTAAACACATTAAATTGCATGGCTCATGTAGCGTTTCCTCTCCTAATCTTGCTTGTGTGCTGAAAGGTATTCCTGCTCCTGTTATTTCACCTACTTTCACTCTCCTTTCCAATGGTAGTTATTTACTTTTAAATAACGAAAACTGTTGTGGCCTGCAGGCTGGCATTCCTTACATTGTAACAGTTTCACACAGGGTTGTCTGCTGCACAAAATGTGCTTTTTCCTCCCCCTCATGGCAAGGTTGATATCTCTATTTGGCCTTCCATCCCTACCATGGAAGCAGATTTCAATAGACTGAGCAGAATAAAGGCACTATTATTAAACGAGGAAGTTATGCTCACGTCCGCCCGGGAGACATTCATTCTCCAGGTGGCGAGTACCCACAGTGAAATACAGGCCCTTTTAAACACTAATCTCCCCCAACATTTTGGGGAGTTAATACATCGTATTTTTAACGCATCTAACACTGAAGGCCTAGTACACTTTTTTAAGGTCGTTGGGTCGGGCTTGGTGTCCTCCTTCCAAACTATTTTTGGTGTCATCCCGGCTTTCATACATTCTATATTTTCCAGTGTCTTTGGCGGTTTCCCATTGATCCTCGCTTTAGCGGCTGGTGTCTTGCTCTTAATTTGCTTTCTGCGCAATGGCTGCTCCCCGATGGGACCTGCTCGATCCAGAACGCCTCCAGCTGCTCCGTGAGCGCCTTTTGGCCGGTTTTGGTGTCTTGCCATTGGCGACACTGAGCGTGTCATATACTCTTTCATTTCGCTTTGCGTATTTCACTTGCGTGCAACCTGTGATGACTTGTGTCCGCTGTCCTTTCACCTGGACTCTGGATTATTGCCTCTCCAATTCGTCATTGTCTGTTCCGGATTTTGTTCAGTTGATGGGTCCCTTAGAGGCCCATGAGCAGGACTGTTCCGTCGCTGGCTGTATGGCGCGTGCGGCTGCACTGGGGATTTTGGCGCAATGGGATATCTGGGCGGCTGCCCAGGATCTCCTACAACGAAGCTGTTTTAATTATCACGCAAGCTGTCCCGCATTGCTTATGGATGCTCCCTTTGCTGAGGAGCATTCCTGCTCTTTCGAACTCATGGATTGGATGGCATCTATGTTTTTTGACGATTCCAATGATGAACTCTTGGAGGGTATGGCTTTTTTCTGCACTTTCACTTTCATGGATTGACCTGCCCTTCGCCGTTTGGGCGCTCCCTGTGCTCCGACATCTGTTTTTCTCCTCTGATGGGCCTCTGTCCTGGCCGCCGGACTGTCCAGGGGAGGGTGTCTTGTGGATTGTTACCTGCCTTGTTATGTTGGCCTAGGCCTGGCTGCCATGCTGCTTCTCTTTGCGCACGTTACACTGAGCCGGGCCTTCCTCGCCCTTTGCTCGTGCCAAGTTCTTTTGCACTGTCTGCATTTTCTGTTGTTCACCTTTTGGGCTCAGTCTGCACAAACATGTACAAGGTCGCATAACAATGTATTCTGGTTCTTCCTGATATGGCCAGTCTCGCGCACCCAGACATAACATTATGTGCAATTGCCATGAAGAATTTGATATGCTTTTAATACTGTGGTTTACTAGCGCTTAAACACACTTGGAGAAATCCCTTTCAGTGAGAAGAGCTATGATGTCCTGCTGATGTAATTCTGCATCTAGAGACTGAGGTATGGGGGTTCGCTAGCCAAAGCCCAGAGGTCTTCTATTTTATAATAAACTATCTTACTGCAAGGGAGGGTGGTAATGTTATTTATACGTTTATCCACTGAGCTCTGAGATGCTTTCCCCGTTTGTATTCTATGGAATTGTAACCATGCTGCTTATATTAGTAATATGCATTATGCTATTAGTACTGACACGTGTACTGTACATTAGAGCACGTAAGTTGGAATAAACATTTTAACCTATCCAGTGTCTCTTCCTACGCACCTTGTGGACAAGTACGAGTGAGTGGCGAAAGAGTGTTCTTGCTTCAGTGAGTCCTGAGATAAAGATACCGTGTTCTGGGTTGTCCAAACATTAGTACTTGGGTGCTAATGGGATGCTAAGCTAGTTGGGTTGGGGTTTTTGGGTGCTATGGTATATGGTGGCAAACCACTGTATTCCAGGGTCCCATTTTCCTGTGCATAGCTCTGTGTATGTGCAGAAACCTTATGACAATAGCATCTAGCAGTTCCTTCTTGGGCCTGATACCATCACCTGTAATCTCGTGTCCAAGGTAGTTTAATTTTTTTGCATGCAAATTTACATTTGTTATGTTCAGCCGTTAAACCTTTAGCCTCAAGGATGCAGAGGACCTGGTTCACTTTCAAGTCATGCTCCTCCCTTGTTCTAACCATCACAAGAATGTCATCCTGGAACATTAAAATGTCTGTCCCCCCTTGAAAATGTGGTGCATCAGTCTTTGAAACATAGCGGCCGCAGAGGCCAATCCGAAAGGTACTCTGGTAAACCGAAAGCATCCAAAAGGGGTTATGAATGTGGTAAGGTTTTTGCTATCGTGATGTAGGGGAACCTGGTGGTAGGCGGATTTTAGGTCTATGGTGGAAAACCATTTAATACCTTTGGTGCGTGCCAACAGTTCGTTAATTCTCGGAAGAGGGAATTGCTCAACCACGATGTTATCATTGAGGTCGCGCTAGTCTACGCATAGCCTCAGGTTTCCGTAAGGCCGTTTGGCCACGACCAAGGGAGCCACCCAATCCGAGGCTTCTACTTGCTTAATGATGCCATCCTGAAGTAGTTTATCCAGTTGAACTCTGACCTCTTCCTTTACTGCAAAGGGTAAATTCCGGACTTTATGCACAACAGGGATGGCATTAGACTTAACGCGTATTTTGTGCTTATACCCACTCAAGGCACCGATCCAGAGAAGACTTTAGGGAACCTGTTTAATAAGCCCTTGCTGTATTCCTCATCATTTTGGATGACCAGGACAGGATCAGACCTACTAGGATCAAGTATGATTCCCAGGCTGCCCTGGTCCATCCATCCCAAAACGGAAGGGCCCACAGACAATACGTATAGTTTGCCTAAGGACTCCCTTTAAGGAAAAACTTACTTTTCTAAAACCACACACCTCTATGGGATCCCCCGTGAATGTTTTGATGGTGATGTCAGCTTTTTCCAACTGTTTCCCTAGATGCGGTACAAACTTTTCCTCCCAAACTTTACTGTTGACTATGGTGTAAGGGGATCCAGAGTCAGCAACTATGCTTATGTCTACTCCCCCGATGGACATGTCACACATAGGTTTCTTCGTTTTGGCGGTGTGAGCATCATTAATTTGCAAGACACACTTGTCTTCAATGTTAAGAACATACATGTTCACTTCTTCATCGTCGGATGTGTTATTGGTTACATCATGATCCACATCGACCAGTTTAACTGAGCCTGAGGATCTTTTCTGGCATACTTTTTTAAAGTGCCCAATAGTACCACAAAATGAGCATTTTACCTTTCTAGCTGGGCATTTAATATCGTCTGACAAATGGGTGGAACTACCACACCTGTAGCAACGTCTCCTATTGCTGCTTTGCATTCTATTGGCAAAAGGTTTAGAACTGCTGTCTTTCCTGCTCTGTTTGGAAAAGGATTTATTATCAACCACCCTGGCCACAGTACCATCCTCTTTCTTTTCTTTGTTCTCAGAAAGAACAGCCTTGGCACAACGACCAGTAAGCTCAGCTCTCCTAGCAATATCTATAACGGTTTGTAAAGGGGATTCACCCTTGGCCCACAAACTGTCCTGGATATTGGTGTTAGAGCCCTGCATGACAATCTGATCTCTGATGAATTCGTCGTGCAAATTTCCAAAACGACAATTAATGGCCAGATTTTTCAATGTGGAGACATAATCATCAATTGACTCCTCCTTGCCCTGTTTCCTGTGGAAAAACTTGTACCTATCCACAGCGACACAGACAGTGGGTTTATAGTAAGTATTAAGGGCATCTATAGCATTAGCAAATATGTCACCTTCATCTTCCCCTCTAACTTTCTTATTTATACTATTGTACACTTTGATACCACCAGCGCCCAAACAATGTAACAGAATTTTGAGGTTTTTTTCTGTAGTAAAGTCTTCGTCGTCATCAAACGTAGAGATATAGTTCATGAAGTACTCTCTCCACTCCTCCAATTTGAGTACAGGCTCATCCCCCGCTGGTAGGAAAGTGTGGGGAGGCGCTAAGTTCCACAAATATCCTGTAGACATGTTAGTGAAGGAAGTAGTGAGTGTGCATATGGCTGGTCACCTTGCCTGTAACTGGCGCTGACAGAGAAGCAACTGAGCAGTTGTGTAATGGTAGTGTAGAGGGGCTATGCAGGAGGTGAAAATGAATTTCAGTTATGCTGTGCCCATCAGCGTGAACAAGCATGGGAGAAAGAGATTAGAGTACAGTGTTCGTGAATACACCGTAATGGTGAAGTATGGACATTCACAGTGAAAGCTGAAGGATACCGTATTGGCAGACACGTTGTGCTCATCAACGTGAGCGAGCACTCAAGAAAATACCTTCCTCCATGGTGTCGATCGCAGGAATTACCCTCCTGAAAAGAATTCACTACTGAGGAGAGCTGATCCATGTGATTCGATCTATGTGAACAATGCCCGAAGACTGAAGAGCTGTGATTAAAGATGGTGTCACGTACATTGCGTAACGCGTAGGCAGAAACAACTGGAACTCCGACCTTAAAGTGAGCCAAAATGGCGTCGGACGACGTGCAGGAGCGTGCGTCGTTACCAGGCAACGTGGAGACACTGCCTCAGCTGTGCGATGACATAGATGTGGGCTCGCGGACAGCTGTCAGTTGAAAATGTTTGTTGGCAACGGCTGAACTGTCAACACTGTACTGACAGGAATTCGTTGCGCAGATGCTGCCTCAGGTAAACATGCCACCACACTGCCTCCACCACATGCTGTCTTTGAAGAAAAATGACGTATATGAACTGCAACAAAATTTTCACACAAAAAGGGTGGAAAGTTCAGTGATTACCGGAGGGCCATTAAGGCGTCACGAGCAGCATGTAGCTGCGTTGTCACCTCTGCGGAGCGCCACAGACAGAGTGTAGAAGCGCTTATGCCACTGCAAAATACACCACAGTAGAGTACCAACGGAAAGGACGTGAATAGGTACAAATCAAACGCTGATGAGACGCAAGGTAAATCTGCTCCCAAAGTCAACCGGGCGAGAAATACCCAGAGCGAGGGGTGGCATGTAAAAGTGCTGACTGACCTGTTGTCGAAGTACCAGAAGAGACACTGGGACTTGTGAGACGGAGATGCTCGCTTCTGTAATGTGAAAGATATGTAGCAGTCCTTGAGTATAAGTACAGTAATTTTCATGTCATCAGCAGACGTAGCAATATGATGTATGTCAATGCCGGTAAATTGTCATGGGTTCCTGTGTTGGTGCTCGTCGCCAAAATTGTGCGGAATGAAAGCGAGTACAAAGATGAATGAAGAACTTCTTTATTCGGTAGCACCAACACAGACTCCGCAGAGGTGAGAAGCAAAAGAAGATACAGCCGCTCCGTCAGTCACCAGCTGAGAACTGTCAACGTTCTAGAACTCAGCTGGTGACAGGGAACGCAATACATACGGTGTCCGTAGGTGGACATACTTATACAGATCGCAACACACTACATAAGAATGCTTGTGTTGCTGGCCATCTCCCATGTCCACCCTACATTGCTGCTTACCCCATCCCATCGTTTGTTTTAGTTCCGTTCAACCGCCAGAAAAACTAAATGCCTCCAAGAACTTTGTAAAAGACACACAGATGATGGACGGAATGCAGAGCAAATCAAACAATCACAGTTAACAGATCTGGGTTAAATCCATTGTTCTTTTGCTCACCATGCCACCCCAGTTTAAACCCAGCCATATGCAAATCAGTCTTGACCCGGTGCCTCATGGGAACAGTCCAGCCGGAACTGCCAAGCCAGGTTCTCCCTGGACTGGAAACAAGCATCCTGGGACCGGTTTTGGGGCATCACCCCATATCAGCCAGGCTAGTTTGCATCCAGTGACACAGTGAGCCCAGGACCCACGTCTGGGCATACCTGGCGCACTTAGGGCGAGAAAGCAAAAGACACACAGATGATGAACAGAATGCAGAGCAAATCAAACATTCACCCACAGTCAATAGATCTGGGTTAAATCCATCGTTTTTTTGCTCACCATGCCACCTCAATTTAGACCCAGCCATATGCAAATCAGTCTTGACCCTGTGCCTCAAGGGAACAGTCCGGCCCGAACTGCCAAACCAGGTCCTCCCTGGGCCGGAAACAAGCATCCCGAAACCGGTGCTAGGATGCTTGTTTCCAGTCCGGGGAGGACCTAGCCTGGCAGTTCGGGCTGGACTGATCCCATTGGGCGCAGGGTCAAGACTGATTTGCATATGGCTGGGTTCAAATTCTAATGGCATGGGGAGCAAAAAAACGATGGATTTAGGCCCAGATCTCTGTACTGGGGTGAATGTATGACATTGTTCTGCATTCTGTCCATCAATTGTTCTTTTTGCATCCAAGAACTTTGTGTCACCCCCATCCCCATCTCCCATCCTTGCTTGCCCATTCCATCCAGTGCTGGCCGCGTCACATCGCTGTTTTTTCTAACTTGACTTTTAGCCATGCTGCACAGCCACACGCTATATAATATGGCTAAAAGGCATTGGAAAAGCCAATAGCTCTTGCATAGGTGAAACCTATAAGCTTTGCCAATGCTTGTTGTTTTTTGTTAACGTTCAGAGAGCAGCGCCTATCTACTAGTAACTGGTGTGTTAAAGTGTTTGGTCTTGGAACTATTTTCTTTTTTCCCTGCTCATGTTGAACATGTATATTTTGTTTGCAGCTCCTCCTTGCGTGGGTCTGAAATTGAAGAGACGTTTGTGCATTTCAGACATTTTTTGGTGGAAGCAACATGTTTTAATTTTATGAATTTGTGAGCAATGAAAGGTTGCCTTTCTTTGTAATTATGTTTCATAATTTTTAATCTTGGTAACACAATTACCACAAATATTCTCCACATAATTCAACGCCACACACTTCCACGCCACATAATTCACCTCTTCACATTTCCATTCCACACTACATAATTCAACAACCTTCCACATAAATCAATACAACACAGTTACACAACACACCACATACATTCAATCCACACCACAGAATTTCACATCATGCCACAAAATTCAACAGCACACCACATAATTACAATCAATCAATCAATTACTTTATTCGGATAAAAACATATCCATAAAAGGACAAGTCACATTTCAACATACAAAATACACAATTGAATTACATCATAATATCAAATATAAAACCGAATACATTATTATTATTATATTTTTTATTTTTTTTTAAATTTAAATTCCACAGAGATTAGTACATGTCATGATACTTTCTTCTTACATATTACAAAAATACATCCAGTATATGGAGAGATATAAGATAAAATACAGAGTTCATTCAATATATACAAAAAAGGATAGCAGCTCAAGTCACCTCATAAGTTAATATCTATCTACAAAAAAGTGCATGTGCGAGGAATAGGGAAATAGATTAAACTTCCATGAGAGGCATGTCTACATCCTGTCATCACAGATGAACGGATTGAGTTACGAAGCCCCCACCTGCCACTATCCTTGGTTACAGTTAACCAACCTTGCGATTGGGGCCCAAATTCTTTGCCCTAGCTCCTTTTTTCGTCGACCCCTTTAACTTGTAAACTGAAGATTCAATGTTATATATAGCCAGTATTCTAGATCGCCAATTAGAAAAGGTAGGAGGGTCAGAGCTTATCCACTGAGAAGTAATGCATAGGCGAGCAATAGCCATTGCGATGAATAAAAAGCCTATCTCTGACTTTATTCTTTTATTTGTCTCTGAGCTATCTAATAATCCCAAAATTAAAAGAGCTGGGGTAATTGGGACAGGGAGACCTACAATCATGGTTAAGAAAGCCTCCAACTCCTGTAAAAAGATATCCATTTTGGGGCAAGAGTAAAACATGTGGATGGTATCAGCAGCATGTAAACCACATCTATTACATTTCCCTCCCCCCTTCTATCCCATTTAGCTACCTTTGCCGGGGTATAATAGAGATCGAAGACAGACATAAAATGCTGGCTCCTCAGACTCCCATTTAGCAACACCTGACTCGCCAGCTCCAACGAATCCTCAATATCTATTGATTCCATTCCGAGTCTATTTTCCCATTTTGCATTCTGCACATGAATATCGTCTGGGGAGGCTTGAATTAGAATTTGATAGATCTTCCCAATCCTGGACTTACTCCTCACTGTCTCCACCAAGGTTATCTTTTCTGATATCAAATCTACCCTATTCTCCTTTCCCCCAAGGAAGCTCCATATCTGTAAGTATTTGAAGAATTCTCTTTTATCCACTCCAAATTCTTCCTGCAAATTCATTAATGACAAAAGTTTCCCTCCTCCACACATATCTCCCAAGGAGCTGATCCCCTTTCTCCCCCATCTAAAAGTGACTTGGTCCTGAAAGATCGGTGGAAGCATCCCCTTGGCAGAGAATGGAGTATAAGCATTCACATTTGGGATCTTCAATTTACGCTGTACCTGTCTCCATACTTTATAAGCAGCTTTCACTGTTTTAAATGTAGTTTGTTTATAATAACTAGGTTCCAATATCCTAACCAGGCATCCCTTGGCTCCAGTACCCATCCCTATTTCGTATATAGTCAGCCTAGCCTCTGCTGGTACTTCTGCCTTATCCCCGACTAATAGAATACCCATATGTTGCAAAATAGATGCCCAGTAATACAAAATAAAGCTGGGATTGGCCCATCCCCCCAGCTGTCTTGGGAGGGCCAGCCAATTGGCCGCCCTTCTAGGTTTACGGTACCCCCATAGAAATCTCTGCTAAATCCTGTCCATCCTTGCTAAGGAGGACAAAGAGAATTCTAAAGGGACCGTTCTAAAGATATATAAAAGCTTTGGGAAGGTCGACATTTTAATAACATTACTGCGCCCAAATAGAGAGAGGTGTAAGTGATCGAGCCTTTCTAGTTTTTTACTCACATCGTCTATGATTGGGATGATATTCAAGTCAGGGATTTTATCTACGGCCGCTGAAATCTTTACCCCCAGATAGGTTGCCTCCTGAACAACTGAAAGGCCAGCAGATCTAGCCGAGCCGGAGCAAAGAATCTGTGTTTTTTCCATATGTAACTTATATCCTGATAGGATACCAAACTGTTCGGCTAAAATCTTTACCTCTGGGAGTGCAGAGGCCACATCAGCAGTGAGTACTGCGATGTCGTCCACATACGCCAGTGCCCTATAGTCGATATCATTGACCCTAACTGATTTGATGTTTAAATTCAGCTCTAGTTTTTTTAGAAAGGGGTCAATATAAAGAGCAAAGAGCAGAGGAGAGCACAGGCACCCCTGCCTTGTGCCTATACTGATAGCAAATTCCTTTGAGTCCTGCCCTGATATACAAATTACTGCTTTCGGTGACAGATATAATGACTTAATCACCTGAGTAAATTGTTCGCAGAGTCCCTTCCATTCGAGGACATACCACAGATACCGCCAGGATAACCTGTCGAACACTTTCTCATGTCCAACAGGACTACACCCAGCGGTGATTTCGTGGCCTGAGCCCAATCCAAAAGGGCGATGACCCGACGGACATGATCTGTTGTGTCTCTGCCGGGAATGAAACCATGTTGGCGGAGTGAAACCAAAGGGATGATGACCTTACCTAACCTGGCTGCAAGTTTTTATAATAGATCTTACTATCACAATTTATAAGTGATATAGGTCGATATGATGCTGGAGCCAGGTCAGGTTTCCCTTTTTTCTTGAACACCGCTATGGTTGTCTTCTGCCATGAGCTAGGAACATGGCCCCTTTGGGCCATCTGCAAAATTTGTAACATTTCTTGCCGCAGAGGTTTCGAAAATACCCTATAAAATTCTAGGGGAATACCGTTGGGCCAGTAGCCTTACCGAGGGCTAGGGAAGTTAAGGCAGTCACCAGCTCTTCCCAAGTAATCGGAGATGCAAGATTTTCATTTTGTGCTTCTGTAACCTTCACCGTTTCAGGGTCCCTAAAGAAATCTTCCCAAGATTTCCCCCATGGTGGAGACACTCCCTCAGTATACAGATGTTCATAGTAGTTTTTGAACACATTCAAAACTTCTGTTGGGGAGTCTTGAATTTGGTCTAGATGATCTCTGATTTTCCCAATCCGATTAGCCACCTCTCGTTGTCAGAGACGATTTGCTAGAGCCCACCCAGTATTCTCCCCTAATTCACATAACTCAGACCTATGCTGGTTATATTTTGCAGCCACCTCAGTTCCAAAATGCTGATGTATTTTAGCTTTAATAATCGCGATTGACTGCTGACAGTCCTGGATGTTATGTCCCATAATTATTTTCGCCATAAGTTCTAACTCAGCAGTTCTTAACTGCTCAAACCAATTCCCAATACTCTAATAATGCCAGTTAGTGCTACTAGGGGATTATGGTCTGAGATAACCCTTGGGAAACTTTCCATTTTAACCAATTCGGCCAGTTGGTCAGTGATGAAAAAATAGTCCAGCCGAACTAGTTTGTTATGAGGGGTCGAATAAAAAGTAAATCCTGGATTGGCTGGTCTGTGCTTATGCCAACAGTCGACCAGACCCTGTTCTTTCACCAAACCTTGCAGGGCCTTAAAAACCCTTACCTTCCTGCCCTGGTATAACAAATCAGCATTGAGATTAAAATCGCTATCTAAGTGAATATTAAAATCCCCACAAAGAATCAGAGGTTGTGGCCAGAGGGCAAGTTCGACGCTTAAATAATTTAATATATCAGGATCATCTAGGTTAGACCCATAAATAGAACAGATGGTGATGGGGGTATTATTGGCTATTAATCTAAATTCTACTATAGCCCATCGCCCCAGCTTATCGACCTTGACTCACTTACAGAGCCCCAGATCATGTCTTGCCAGGATTGCAACACCTCTAGTTGTTGTCCCCTGCTGCGTACATGCCAGTACATCAAAACCTAGGTCTTTCAACCACTATTGCTTACTCCAGGGTACGTGGGTCTCCTGAAGACAGACTAGGTCTGTCTGCATATAACGAAGGTTCTTAGCCAGCATACCCCTTTTTTTCCTATCACTAAGGCCACATATATTTAGTGAACAGATCTGAACTTTACCCCATCCTCATTCGCCGTTCTTTGTAGCAATTCTCTCCATCAAGCATGTTAAGTTAAGATTTATCATGACAGTCATTACATTCCTTTTTAAGTATACACAAACATCATGACATATATTAAACAGAAAACAAATTAGCAACTGCTTACCCCAACCCCTTTCCTCCCCCCCTCCCCTTGACCTGTCTTCCTCCCCACCACCTCCCTCCCCCTCCCCCTTTGCCCTCCACACCCTTCACTGACAGCTAGACCTACCAGGTATGGTGATGGAGTGGGAGCCCTCCCATGTTCCCGCCCCGTTCAGAAAGAGAGGAAATTCCTTTTTCCTTTTTTTCCCCTTTTTAAAAAAAATTTGATAAGGGTTAGCCCTCCCCCCTTTTCTTTTTTCCTTTCTTTCTTTCCTTCCCTTTTTAACCCTTAACCTTTCCCTTCCCTTCCTTCCTTCTTAGCTAAACCCAAGATAAGGTAAGATAAGAAAGAAAAAATAGAGAAAAAGAAAGAGAGAGAAGAAAAGAGCAAAGAGAGGTTAATACAGAGATACAAAAAAAAAAAATGAGCAAAAGATTGGACCCCCCCCGACATCCATAGGATTCACTCATTAGATTGTAAGAATTCTTTAGCTAGAATCTCTGATAAAAAGAAGTGCAGAATTTCTCTCCAGACTACTTTAAGTTTAGCAGGATTCAATAAAAACACCTGAGCTCCCTTATTTTGGAAAGGTTGTATCAACTGGCGAAGTCGCCAGCGGCGCTCTACTGTCGAGTGACAATAGTCAGGCCTGACAAAGAAGGGTTGCCCTTCAAATGATCGTTGTTGATCCGGACGGGCTAGATCATAAATCGCTTGGCGGAGGAGAACATTCCCTACATAAATCAGAATCGCAAGAGGTTTATTTCCTGCTGACACTGGAGATTTCTTCTGCTTAAATGGAAACCTGTGTGCTCGCTGTATTTCTTGAGGCCAATCCCAGCTTCCCAACTCAGGGAGTGCACTCTTAAGGAGCTTGACAGTGAATTTTAGTACATCGCACCCCTCTGCCCCCTCTGGAATGCCCAAGACCCTCAAGTTATTACGTCTCATACGATTCTCAACATCCTCCAATTTCCATTGGGTATCGGACATTTGGCTTTCCAGTGACACTGTCATTTCTTTATGGGTTGAGGCTTCATTTTCAAGCACATTCACTCTGCTTTCCACCTCATCCATTCTTCCCACAAACTCCGAGCAGGTTTTAGAGATCTTACGAATGGCCCCTTGCATCTTCCTGCAAGCTGACTGTACTCTCCTGCTTTCAATGTGTGTTTCTTCTCTGTGGGCCATGATTCTTTGGTATATAGACTCCAGAGAGATAGGTTCAATTTCCTCTGCCTTTTTTCCACCTGTCCTGGTGCTGCCTTCCAAGACTGGGGAGATAGAGTAGTCCCAGAGGAGTCCCCGATCTTTCTTTTCCTTTTTGCTGCCTCTATCGTGAGGATTCCTGCCCTTCTTAACTGTAGTGATGTCAGCAGGAGTTTCGCCTTGACCCCTGTTTAAGTCTGAGTTACTAGAGTCAGATATATGACCCTGGCTGTCTGAATCCGACCAGTCTGAGATATTGGATAGGGAAAAGAATTTATCTCCGCCTTCTATTTCCAGCCCCCGATTCACCCCAGTTCCTCCTCCTGGCCTATTCGTCTTAATACAGGATCCAGGCGGTTGGGACAACACATTTCCCCCTATAACTGATCTTCATTCTGTGGGGAAAGTAGCCCCTCCTTAACCGCCGATCCTTCTAGAGTCTGTGCTGCAACCTGACCCTCTGCTTTCCCAGCGATTAAAGTCTGGCTCACCTCAGGATGCGTGGGTGTCAGGCGTAGATGTGGCCCCTCAGGCATACTTTCCGCCCAAAATGACCTGCTATGCTCCATGTTCTGATCTTGTAAGTCGAGGGACACAGGAGAGGGCTGGTCTGGAGTCGGCAAAGCTTTCTTGTTGGGAGTCTTCCCTGCCTCCTTCATACTGGTATGAGGGTTTTTTTTAAAAAGAAATTGGGACAGGCGGTCTCTGTTTCCAGTGCTGCAGGTCCTTTCACTGAGCAGCCGGGGTCTGCTTTAACAATGTTTTTTTTTTAATTGCCCCAGGCTCCACGCAGGTTTTCAGCGTTTTGGCTGCCTTAGCTAGGGGCATTGCGAGGGTATGAGGCGGGAGAACACCACCACTAACAGCAGGAACACCGCAGCCGGAAAAAAGATGACCCGCCGGGCGGAGCGAACCAACCGCGATAAGCCTGTGCCACCTGGAGCGAGACTGCCCCGAGAATCTTCACACAGCGCTCCTTCCAGCCGGCATTAGCGTTCTCTTTCCTCCGCTGCATGCTGTGTGCCGGGGGGCTGGAAAACACGGATCCCGGAGCGGGTGAGCGGGAGGGCTCCCAGCGGCCGCGCTCAAACAGCCGCCATCTCGCTGTGTAAAATAGAATACATTAAAACATTATTAATAAAGTGCACATCGTATTACGGGCTCGCAAAGCAGATTTCAAAAAAGAGCCTACTCGGAAGATCAATTCATCATCTTCCAGGAGGAGAATAGATCTATATGCAATTTCAAGGTGGACAGGTGATTTATTTTTAAAAAAAGGTATTAAAAGCCATTTAGCATACTTTATATAAAACTTACAAAAAAATACAAAGTGTAATGTGGTGTGCCCGCTCTGGCCATCACACGGGCAAGGCAAATGATCAAGGTCAGCATGAAAGCCGAGGGGGAAACAAAGTAAAAATTTCACGGTGCCTGCTCTTAGGCCAAAGAGGAGTCCCCTCTCCCACCGGCCTATGGGTTTTGTAAGGTAGCTAGCCAGCTGGTAAGGAGTATTCTCAATTGACCTAAAAGCACCTACAGTTGGTTTCTTGGACTCGCTTTGTAGTCTTGCTTTACTATAATATGTGTAGAGTGCCGTTCGAACTTCTTTTTTGCTGACGATATCTGTCTCATTTGGGTTTGCAAAAATTGTGTTCATAATTAGCTCTGCTTAGGCTTGGGCTCTGCTAGCCACGGGATGTCCATTCCCTTTTCACATTTGAGGCAATCTCCAATAATCTCTCGAGTGAGGGTTGCCGCTGGGTTTTTACCAAATGGCCAGCCAGAGTAGTGCGGGGAGTGCCTTGATATAGTCTTCGATAAAATGTAAATTCAATTCACTATGGCAGGCGTATTGGGGCGTGGATATTGGGGCACCCAAAAGTTTCCGGCAGAACCTATTTTCTTCATGCTGGATGCTGCAGCTCCTTGAGAAGCCCCAGACCTCCGCGCCGTAGGTTGCCGTGGGGATGCACTGGAGTTGAATTTTTTTTAAAGATAGCTAAGACAGCCCCCTTCATCCTAGGTTGTGGTAGGCTAAGAACCGAGTTAATGGCTTTAGAGAACTTGTTCCTACAATATGCCATGTGGTCAGACCAGGAACCATTAGCAGCGAAAACCAGCCCCAGATAGGGGAAAGTGCTAGTGCATTGTAAACTTTGATTGCCAAAGGAGATGGCGCTTAAAAGACGCTTCCTAGGTCCACAAGCCATTATAAAAGATTTTTTTAAATTAGTGCATAGATCTAAAGTGGCCATATAATCGACAAAACCCCATACTAAAAGGAGTAGAGCATTAGGTGTGCGGCCCATTAAAACTGCATCATCGGCGTATAGTAGGGCGGGAAGTATATTGCTGTTAACTCTGGGGACATCATTGGTTAGCTCAATCAGTGTTTTATGTAAGTTATTAATATATATGATGAAGAGTAGGGGGGCCGGAACACAACCCTGCTTGACCCCTCTGCCAACCCTTATGTCATTTGAGACTTCGCCCCCAGTATTGCTCCTAACCCAGGCTCTCAAATCTTTGTGCAAATATGCTAAGAAATGTACTAAGACCTCGTCCAACCCATATTCTAATAAGATTGACCACAGCTGTGACCGGTTTGCTTAGTCGAAAGCTGTGGTCAGGTCCATGAAAGCCAAATAAATAGGTGACCTCTGAGCAATAGTGTATTTTCCAATATTTAGGTTCAGGTTTAAACATTGCTCGATGGTACCTACTCTACTCCTAAACCCTAGTTGGCATGGTTGTAAAATAAGATTGTCTTCGGACCAAGTTTTAATCTTATTATATAAAACCCTCCCTAGGATTTTCAGGGTGTTGTCAATCAGGGAAATGGGTCTATAACAACTGGGTTGGGAGCGATCACCCCTCCTAAAAATAGGGATGATGATGCTGGTTGAACAAGTGCCAGGTAATGGGGCATGGGTTAAGTTGTTAACAACATTGAGCAAGAGTGGAGCCCAAAAGTCGGGTTTATACTTAATAAGATCAATAGGCAACCCGTCGGGGCCAGGGTCTTTATTGCCCGGGCTCTGATAAATGGCTTCCTCGACTTCGGATAGGGATATTGATAGCCAATGGGGGCTTGAGGCCCAGACAGATCTTCTTCATGTATGGTGGCTGTATAGATCTTCGAAAAATTAGCTTCCCAAGCCTCACTGGTTATGTTACAGCTAGTCGGTGTTATTGGTTGTCCCATTGCTCTCATATCTTTAACGGCAGCCCAAAAAGTTTTCCCATTCCTTAGGCTGGCAGCATTGGCGAGAGCAGCCCATCACTCAGATAATAATTTGTCCTTCCTACTCGATATAGCCAGCTTGTACTTCTGTCTGAGCGACTTAATTAAATGGGGGCACCTTGGGTTAGTTGATAGGGCCTTCCGCAGTTGTCTATTAATTGCTAAGCACTCGCTATTAAACCATCTAGGAACATGCTGCATAACAGCAGCCGGTTTTGATAGCGCAGATTTTATAACCTCACAAAGTTTGGCAAATGCGGTGATAACCTCGGGGTTGGGTTCTCGTCCGGACAAACAAGAGTCGAGAAGTTCCAAGTTGTCCCTAGCTATCTTGTAGAACAGGTCAGCACTATTAACCCCTCGCCACACTAACCTTAATTTGTCGGTTGAGGGCACCAAATACCTGTCGCTGCATTCTATTTTGTGCATCGGCCTCGGGGACAGTTTAAACAATACTAGAATCGGTTTGTGGTCGCCGTGGTGTGTGGGAACGACCGCGGCTTTCACTAAGAAGTCTTCGAGGGCATAGGAGATAAAGATATAATCAATGGTGCTTGAGCAGCCCCTTCCTCTGAATGTTGGGTCGGGTGGGTTGTTTTCATTAGTTGCAGCGGCAATGTCCATGACATTGCTCAAAGCGTGGTCCTGCAAGTGTTCTTTTAGCTCCATGCCCCTGTGACAGATGTAATACAAGAAAACAGCGGTTCCTGTGGAATAGTATCGTTGTATATAAATGTATCAATACGTAATCGCAATACAAGGGTTTGAAGTGATATCAGAAAGAAAAAAACGCATACACTAATGGTTTTGTTGACATATATATGTATTACTCAAGAATAATACGCAAAAAATAGGCAATAGTGCGAGGTGTCCCAAGTGTTACATGACCCTAAAAATCTGTGACAGTTAGTGACAGTATTTACACGGTTTCAAGGATTCTTTCTAAAGAAAGTGACCATAACTGAATTTATACAGAGATGCGTAGCAGCTATATACAATCATAAGGGCTGGATCAGTGGTTCACTTTCATCTTTATTGTCTACGGCGTTTCGACCCTTTACAGAATGTAGGGTCTCATCAGGACCTATAATTATAGGGACATCGAAGAAAAGAATAATAAGATAATGTAAAATCAACATATGGCCCATATACCGGCACAAATGCGATAGAATGGATTATATCTACATATAATTCTGTAAAAGTACCTGAACTTTCAATTGCTCAGCTGAGTGAGGGGAGTGTGCCAACTGTGGGTATAATAAGAAGGGAAAGGTACTCACAGGAAACCCAGCCGGGTTCTGGTGAGAATGAGGATTGAAAGGAGAGAGGAAAACAATTAGAGAAGGTAGGGACAACGATATCTATTGTGAAAAGGACGCATAATAGCAGAACTAAAAGCTATGAAAAGAACTTACCCCTGGTGAGGAGTGTAGGCTGGCGATCAAAGGACAAGACGGCGCTGATGTTAGTGATATATCTCGGCGGTAGTGAGCCGGAAGTAGTGTAGGAACTCTAAAGAAAAAGATAAAGGTAAGGGACCTGCGAGCAGAGTGTGCACGAGGTAGTGCAGAATTACTGTAAGTAGTGATAATTGCAGCGTGACCCCAGATAGGGGCGTGAAATATCTTACCAATGTGTGGCTTGTAGTCCACTAAGAATAGGGAATTAGGAGTGGAACCGCGGCAGGTGGTCCGCATCACTTTTAGGCTATTACCAGGATCCCTGAAAAGCGAGGAATTGCGGTGTAAGTGATGGGCATATCTGACACTAACGTAACAGGTGGCCCGGGCTCGAGCTGTGTAGCTTACCTAAATAGGGATAGAATTCCAAGAGGCACGCGACAATGCTACGTGTTAACAGCAAGACCGCTTCCGTCTGCTTGCTGTGGGTCAATGACATCGAGCGTGCGCTCGCTCCGACTTAAATGCACAAATTGCATTCCCGCCGAAACCGGAAAAACCGCAGGCATCTCAGACGATTGCCGCGGCATAGAGTTATCCGGTTTTCGGTAAAGGAAGACGAAAAAAGTGAGGAAAGACCCAGGAAATGCAGATCAAATGAAAGGTCAAGTATAAAGAAAGATAGGTAGAACCGGAATAGAAAGGAAAGAAGGAACGGATATAGGCACCCTCCCATAAGGCATTTTAGTGAAAAACTGAGATATATACAGGGATATGCAAAATTACATGATGGTTTGAAAAAAACGGCAAACAGAACACGTGCATGTTATAATTATAAGCAAAATAACTAGTGCAGTACCCTTTTCTTTGGACACTGGGAGGAAAGCCGGGGATAAGTATTCCTAATAGTAGAATTACATAGTATTGGCAAGAGTAAGGCAGCATACGTATTTGGATGTTGTACATTTAGGCAATAAGACGAGTGCAAAATATTATTATACATTTCACAATAATCATCACCGCAAGTAAATCAATCGTGTAGTTGTATATAATAAACTGTTAGATTATATTTACAGAGATTGCATAGTACGTAAATGTTACAAAATGTACTCAAAGATGACAACGAGGAGAGTACAGATGACAAGGGGAGAGTAGAATGCGGCTTGATTATGTAAGGGTGGCAACAAAACCACGCCACTCTTCTGCAGAATTGAGTCCCTGGTTTATAGAATCAATTCTGTCTATCCAGTGACACTCACGCCTTTGGAGTATTTGTGTGATATCTCCTCCTCTCACAGGGATCACGGCAATATCAATAACTTGCCATCTGATGTCGTCAGCTGTGTGCTTCTTCTCACTAAAATGAGAAACCAGTGGGGCATTCTCAACCGAACGTCGTATACGACTTCGGTGTTGCCCAATGCGGGCCTTGATTGGTTGTTGGGTTTGACCAATGTACGGTAGACCGCAAGGACACCATACGCAGTAGACCACGTTCCGCGTGTTACAATTAGAAAAAAAAGTCTAATGTGTGCTTGCAGTTGGCATGTACAAAAGTGTGGGTGTTAGAGGTAAAGGGACAGGCAACACAGCTGCCGCACTTATGATGGCCCTTGATCTCAGGTAGACTCCATGTAGCTTCCAGAGTGTTACCCCTCCGTTTCGTGGTCTCAATGGATGATCTGACTAAATGGTCCTTTATGTTCTTCCCTCGCTTATAGGCGAACATCGGGACATCCATTTTGGGGTCAATGCCTTTAATTATGTTCCAATTCTTGGTGATCAAATTGCGAACTTTATTAGTGTGAACTCCAAAGGTGGTGACACATATGATACGGTCTAGTGGTGCTTTCTCTTTTGTAATCAGCAATTCCTCTCTAGGGCAATACCAAGCCCGTTTCATGGACTTTTTAACAACTCTGTTGGGATAACCTCTGGCCATTAGTTTCGTTTTTAGTATTCCTGCCTCTAGCATATAGTCTTCTTTACGTGTGCAATTCCTGCGGACACGTAAGAACTGACCAAAGGGTAATCCATCTCTCAGTGCTCGAGGATGATGGCTTCTATAGGATAGGAGCGTATTTCTCTCAGTAGGTTTCCTATGAAGTGAGGTGTATAGTGACCCATCTGCATGCATGATATTTAGATCTAGAAAAGCTATAGTAGATTTATGTAATGTGGCAGTAAATATTAAGTGTGTCTGAACATTGTTGAGATAAAACACAAAGTCATTGAATTCCAATTCACTGCCGGACCAGATGAGAAAAATATCATCTATATATCTATACCAGCATTTGATGCTTGCACGTTGGCGATTAGTGATGTTAAGAGCATATGTGTGTTCTATATGGTCCACATAAATATTCGCCAGATTTGGTGCGAAAACTGCACCCATGCTGGTCCCAGAGCATTGCTGGTAGTAATAGCCTCCTGATACAAAATAATTGGTCTGTAAGGCAATGCGCAGCAGTGAGATGATGAAGGAAGTGGGTACCTGGATAGGTCTGGGTCTGGATTCTAGTAACTTTTCTATGACTTGGATACTGTCATTCTGGGGAATGTTAGTGTACAGAGATGAAATATCAAGTGTAGCTAGCCAATCAGAGGCAATGTTGTAGGGCTTGCCATCTATTAAGTTGATCATATGCATTGTGTCTCTTACATAGCTGTCTTGTATAGGAACAAACTCCTTGATGAAGAAGTCTATATACCGACCAATGGGTTCTAGGACGGAACCACATCCTGATAGAATAGGTCTCCCTGGCGGGTTAGTGGTGCTTTTGTGTACCTTGGGTAGGGTATACAGTACTGGGGTTCTGAGCGTTAAGGAATTCGAATTCCTTCTTATTTATGTAGCCTTCTTCGAGGCCTTCTGTAGTGACCCGAAGTATTTCACTCCTGATGTCTGTTAGAGGATTGCTGTGTAACTTTTTGTAGTGCTTTTCCTCATTTATTTGTTTATTGATCTCCCTGTCATAGTTTATACGGTCCTGAATCACAATCCCTCCCCCTTTGTCTGCAGGTTTGAGTATTATGGATTTATCATTTTTCAAAGCATTGAGGGCTTGTCGTTCTTGCAGTGTAATGTTATAGGGTATAAATTGTCTGGCATGTCTCAGGCTGTCTATGCCAGTGAGAACTAACTTCTCAAAAGTGAGCAATACGTGTGGCATCATGCGGGAATGCAATTTGTGCATTTAAGTCGGAGCGAGCGCACGCTCGATGTCATTGACCCACAGCAAGCAGACGGAAGCGGTCTTGCTGTTAACACGTAGCATTGTCACGTGCCTCTTGGAATTCTATCCCTATTTAGGTAAGCTACACAGCTCGAGCCCGGGCCACCTGTTACGTTAGTGTCAGATATGCCCATCACTTACACCGCAATTCCTCGCTTTTCAGGGATCCTGGTAATAGCCTAAAAGTGATGCGGACCACCTGCCGCGGTTCCACTCCTAATTCCCTATTCTTAGTGGACTACAAGCCACACATTGGTAAGATATTTCACGCCCCTATCTGGGGTCACGCTGCAATTATCACTACTTACAGTAATTCTGCACTACCTCGTGCACACTCTGCTCGCAGGTCCCTTACCTTTATCTTTTTCTTTAGAGTTCCTACACTACTTCCAACTCACTACCGCCGAGATATATCACTAACATCAGCGCCGTCTTGTCCTTTGATCGCCAGCCTACACCCTCACCAGGGGTAAGTTCTTTTCATAGCTTTTTAGTTCTGCTATTATGCGTCCTTTTCACAATAGATATCGTTGTCCCTACCTTCTCTAATTGTTTTCCTCTCTCCTTTCAATCCTCATTCTCACCAGAACCCGGCTGGGTTTCCCTGTGAGTACCTTTCCCTTCTTATTATACCCACGGTTCGCACACTCCCCTCACTCAGCTGAGCAATTGAAAGTCCAGGTACTTTTACAGAATTATATGTAGATATAATCCATTTTATCGCATTTGTGCCGGTATATGGGCCACATGTTGATTTTACATTATCTTATTATTCTTTTCTTAGATGTCCCTATAATTATAGGTCCTGATGAGACCCTACATTCTGTAAAGGGTCGAAACGCCGTCGACAATAAAGATGAAAGTGAACCACTGATCCAGCCCTTATGATTGTATATAGCTGCTACGCATCTCTGTATAAATTCAGTTATGGTCACTTTCTTTAGAAAGAATCCTTGAAACCGTGTAAATACTGTCACTAACTGTCACGTATTTTTAGGTTCATGTAACACTTGGGACACCTCGCACTATTGCCTATTTTTTGCTTATTATTCTTGAGTAATACATATATATGTCAACAAAACCATTAGTGTATGCGTTTTTTTCTTTCTGATATCACTTCAAACCCTTGTATTGCGATTACGTATTGATACATTTATATACAACGATACTATTCCACAGGAACCGCTGTTTTCTTGTATTGCATAATTACCCTGGTTCCTCAGTGAGTAGGGTTCCCTTGTTTTTCTTCTTTCGACTGTGACAGATGTGTCCTCTACTCCTTAGCCTTGGAGCTACGGTATTTTCGCTGGGGAGTTTAGCATTAAAATCTCCACATAGACAAATACCGGCTTTTGTATCGAAACCATTACTGTTCTCTAAAGTGGCGACAAAGTCAAATAGGTTGGAAAAATGTATTTTAGGGGAGTGATAGAAATCATTATTATAAAAATTGAGTAAATAAATGGATACCCCCCTTTTATATAACAAAGCTTGGAATTTGTCACTGTTGGTATGTATGGCCTTGATGCTGCCCCCTGCGGCAATGTTCACCCAGATGGAGAGATCACCAGATGGTCGGCCAGATTTAGGAATTGGGGCTAGGACGTTAAAGCATTGAAACCCTTCGAGGTATATGTTTCTGGTAGCCCAGGTTTCTTGGAACATCAAAATGTCCTGCTGTCTAACCAATTCCAACCAATCAGCTAGATCTATTTTTGATTGTAGGCCGGTGACATTCCAGCTGAGTATGTTCAGGTCTGGGTTGACGTGAGCTTTAGGGATGGGTGTGGCGACATGATCGTGTGACTCAAGTATATTTGAAGCGTGTGTGAGTGTATGATTTGCCCCATCAATTACGGGGGATGGTAGTGGTCAATCCTGGGAGTCCATATCGGACATGGGCGAAAATTTATTTTGGGCAGCTGGGAAAAGGGGCCCATTTAAGAGGCTTCTGGGGGTTGGTTTGTAGAAGTAACCCTGTGGTAGAGACCAGATTATTGGCTAATTGGTAGTTGTGATCTCCTTACATCTCAGCAGTGACTTTAGAAATAGAAGGCCTATGGAAGTTAATAACAATACAGTCCCCCTCAATATTCTTGGGTGAGTTGCCCACCCAGCCCACTCTTCGTACCATAATGATCTCTTGCATGTTTAACGGGCTGAACCTCTTGTTCTTGGACAACCAATCCACGCATTTGTTGCGCAATTGGTCCCAAGTATCCCTCTGTTCCCTCTTAAGGGGTGGTACCCCTGCCAGTACCAGAACATAGGGGCATGCTGCTGGCGGCAGGCCCAGCATGTCTATATTGGGCCTGGGATGGGTCCTATTCGAAGGATCAGGAGTGGTGCTACTGGATATACTTGGGTTTGGTCGATCACCAATAGAACCATTGATGGGTTCGAATAAAGGGAGGAGGGGCACAGATGAATCAGTCCCAGCCGGGGCAGGGCGACCGTTATTGGGAGGGCGAGGTTTTGACACTATGTTGGCCTTCAGGAGGAGGTATTCCCTTAATTGGGTGCATGTGTTACAAGAGGACACAGCTGGGAGGCCGACAGGCGGGCACGGAACATCGATAGAAGGATTAACTTTTATTGAAGCGTTCGGTGAAGGAAGAGTGGGTGCACCCCCTGGAACGACAGCATTAGTTAGGGCTGTCTCCCCCGTTGAGAAAGTTTATTCACTACAATGTACAAACAATCCAAACGCTCCCACAAGGATGTAAATTTCATGTCTATTATGTCAATAATCCGCCAGCAGATGGAATTAATAAGAACTTCCCCAAGGTCTGGTGCGCTTGAACCCGCTTCCGTTTGGGTGCAAATGGAGTAGCTACAGTTCCTACTTGGTACTGGGCCCGAAGTACTAGTACTAGCGCCAGATGATGATGATTATTGCCTCCATGATGACAAACAGCTGAGGGAGGAGCTGGCGCGTGGGGGCTGTTTCCTTTTAGTACAGACCGGCTTCCCGCATGTCCTTTTGTGTTTGGTGGTCACAGCAACTGTGGCTACTGCATTTGGAGTGCCCGTAACCGTAACTTGTAGTGTCCTGGGCGAGGCAGACCCTTGAGTTTCTCCACTGAGAAGCGGGATGTGGTTAGAGCCAGCTGTCTGGTGCGCAGGATCACAGGGTGTGACAGTAGGTGTTGGATCAGGTGCGGGGTCAGCTGGTATACACCCGAGTGTCCCCCCAGGTGTGAGATCTGGGGCAGTCTGCGCTCTGTTAGTTCTATTTCTGAGGAAACAATGCTGACACCCCTCTCCAACACGGTGTCCAAGGTGATGGCGGGGCAAGCGGGTTGTTAGCCAGTGTGTTTTCCCATCTTAGGTTTTAAAGCTCCTGAGTAAATAGCTGGAGGAGGTGGCAGGAATGGTGGTTATAAAAGAGACACAGCTATACAATCTTATCCCGTAAATAAAGGGATTCCGTGGGGTGCCCCCGAGAGGTGCGACCCAGTGCCTAGGCCCATGCAGATGAGACAAATGCCACTGTAAGTGCGATATACAACACGAACAGTAGTACACAGTACCTTGGGATCTCCTCAGTTCCAGGAAGTTAGGGGGGTGGCCCAGCCCAGCCTCTTCCGAGCTCTGACGGGCCCCACTACATACCACTCCACAACACAAAATACCATTCCACATAATTACACTCCGTATCACACAATCCCACTGCACATAATTCAGTACAGTCAATACCACATAATAAATATCCACCTAATTCCACTGCACACATTCCACATAATTCCACTACAAAAAAAACACTCGACACCACACAATTCCACAACAATTCCAATTCAGCCCACATAATTCTACTGCACACCACATACATCCACTCCGAACCAAAACACAAATGCGTAAAAGACATTGTCATTTACAACGCCAATAGCTCTAACTCTCACAAATGCGAGACCTATTGCATTTCAAATGCGTGGTTTTTTTTAAGCAGGGGAGATTAAGTGATTCAGCTACACTCACAGGATATTGAGCCCATGCTGAGACTCAGACCGACTGTAAGACCATATCACCCCCCTGTGACTAGGTGTGCCTAACTGAGCATCATCAAGTTGGCTGAAAGTAAAATCCATTGCCTAGGAGTCTGTGAGGCATGTGTATGCCACACCCACATGCTATCTGTAAACACAGTCATATCGCCTGTAACGTGGCCCCTGGTTGCAAGGCTTGGTTAAGGGCAAGCTCTGGCAAGCTGTTTCAGCAAATACACTCTGATAAATTCCCATGGACTGTATACCAGCTGGACTGTTAGATCTTGACAACGTGATAATAACGAATCAGCTAAGTAAAATAATGATACAGCACATAAACATGAACTTTCGGGCCACACAGATAGCCTATTCAGACAACTACCCTGATTTGCCTCAGAGAAAACAAGAAGAATAAACACTTCCTAAAATATCAATGAAAATAGAAACATAGACAGTGAGTAGAATACTGGATTTAGACAGCCTACCACTTACCTACCTTCAGCAGCTTAGGATAGGGGCTTTGTTCTAGTTGGCAATGTGTCGGCTGGGAAACAGAATGACCAAAATGGACTCTATGATTCTAGGCAGTTCATTTTGTCTACCTGTGCCTCTGATCTATGTTCTCCTAGAAGTTAAAGCATGTGAGATTAGGTACTACATAGTGCACACCGTATCTTTCTTCAAAGTCCTAAAATTTAAGGCAATGAGGGATGGCACCAGCATCACTTTAATAACGCTGTATTGGTCACATGGCAGTAAAATACAATAGATGATTCTGAAAATCGCTTATTTTAAGTAATCAGTTAGAATTTGGCTGCAGTAGCAGAAAAGATCAAAATGAAAAGCAGCTTACTTTGCACTGACACATTTTCTTTTTGGACACAACAGTTGTAAAGCTCAGGCTCCCACCCCTGCGCTGCATCATCTTTGCTCTGTCTGCTGCTGATGTAGAGCCATCCCCCCCGCTGTGAGCACCTCAGGACGTTACCGGCGTAAACGTGTGATGAAGGAATGTGAGATGGAGCTTTGAGTCATGCGAGATATCATTCTGCACATTAACGCCTACTTGGATAAAAGTTCCAAATACGCTTTTAAACAAAACCCCAACACTTGCCTAGATGAAGATCCTGTTTTGTCCCAACTGCTTCTTGCCTTTCAGACAGATAAGTGCATACCATCCCTCTATGCAGTGCTTGAAATGGAAAAATAGAAGTGCAGGTACTCTGTACTAGAGTACCTGCTTCTTTCTAAGAAGTGCCGGTACTCTCCAATGGGGTTTTGGGGGGGCGGCCGACCGTCAGGGAGGCTCGCACCCCCAGGGTTTTTGGGCCGGGTGGTGCGGTCCGGGTCCAATTGGGCTCTTGTTGGGCTCCCTGCAGGGGGTCAAAACCGGCCATTTCCTAAACCGTGTCATCATTTTGGAAGGTGACACGGCGGCCGTTCCGGGCAGCATAGGGAAAGGGTTTTTTCCGTAGGTTGGCTGGACAGTTAGGCAGGTTGCAAAAATGGCACGCAACGACGCCCAGGTGCAGGAAGCCATGAGGCTCCTGGCGGAGGCAGGCCGCATGGACCTTGTCCGAGGCCATGAGGAGCACTCGGCCCGGCCGCTGCGCGGCGGGGGGCGTGGCCGCCGCAATCATGGCGTGTTCTCCGCCGCGGGGAGGCCCAAAACGGACGACTGTGGAGGTACGTGGCGGGGGCCGCAGAGCCAAGGTGGCCCCCGCGAATCGGGGAAAAAGGGGGGGGGGGACGCCCACCTCTGACATTCCTGGAGGGAAAAGGGGGGGCGGTGCGTGCAAATAAGCGCCATGAGGGCCCGCGGCGGTTTGCGCCGCGGGTGCCACAGGTGAGCAGGGAACTGGTTGGACTCTTAGTGGGCACGGGCCAGTGGGGGGTGTTGCTGAGCTGGGGGGCTGGAGGAGGTCTGGTGGGAAGGCCCAGAAGGATATACAGGCAGTTACTGGGCTCGGGGAGGGGGGTCCGGTGAAGAAAAGGTTCAGGGGCAGGCAAGAGGACACGAAGGGGGGGAAGGTTGGGGAGCCCCAGGCGGTTAGTGGGGATGAGGATGGAGATGAGGGGGGTCCAGGGACGTGGCGGTTGCGGCTCTCGACATCAGAGGGTGGTTGGACAGGGCCCCCTGGGGTGTGGGGGACAAGTGGTCATTGGAGGGAGGGTGGGTGCAAGGGGCCCCGAGGGGGCGGAGGGGTGCCTAGGGGGGGGGGGAAGGGAAGGATTTCAGGGTTTCCAGACAGGCGGGGGAAGGCTAGCTTCGCTGCTAGATTGGAGCGAGGGGGAGGAGGACGGTCCTGGGTGGAGGGGGGAGAGACCCCGCCGGGCCGAGTATATGGGCGTAAGGGGGACAGGAGGGGGTGGGCCCAGCAACAAGGGGGGACACTCGGTGGGGCAGGGGAGGGGTCGGATTGGGGGGGTTGGGGAACGCAGGGGGGTTACCGCAGGCACCCTTTGGGGTCTCCGGCATGGGGGGTATTGGCAGTGGTGCCCGGTCCAGGGGCAGGTAGGGACAGATAGGGACCTTCCATTTTCTTTGCAGGATCAGCGAGCACGGGACACGCATACTGCGGGTGAGTCGCATGCGGCTCCTCGATACCAGGAGGAAGTGAAGGCAGGGTCCAGGGCGGCCAGCTGGAGCACGGCGAGGGACCATAATGGCAAAGATGTCAGGAGGTCTGAAAGGGTCACGTCTGGGCGACAGCCCAGTGGGGCAGAGGTGCCCACTAGGGCGGCGGTGACGGCGTACGGGCAAAAAAGGAATGCTGCGGCGGGCAGCGCTTTTGAACAATTGGTACCAGACAGGGTAGTACAAAGAGAAATGGTCACGTCTGGGCGACAGAGGTGCCCTCCAGGGCGGCGGTGACGGAGTGCGGGCAAAAAAGGAAAGCTGAAGCGGAAACCACGATAGACAGAGTGTTGCATGAGGCAAGGCACACGTGGGTAACAAGAGAAAAAGAAGAGGGAGAGTGGGAGGACATCCCATTAGATTATGAGGAGGATAGTTTGGAGGAGGGGGAAATAGTAGATGAAGAAATGGGGGGACAAGTAATCTTGTGCCTAGTGTGTTACAGGATGCCGGACAAGATGCGGAGTGCGCGGCCACACCTCAGACGACTCAACCCTCTGCGACACTGGTTAGGCGGTTGGATCCGGTGAGGACACCGTCCTTGACACCAGGTAAGAAAGGGGGGCGGGGTAGTGCTGCTAGCCCAAAACGGAGGGTTTCCACGGGGACGGACGGCAGAGGTGACGAAGGAGACAGCGAGATAAAATTATGCAAGGGAAGATACGTTAGGGACACAGGGGTGGGTACAGAGGGGCAGAAGATGGAAAAGGAGGTAGAGAAGAGCAGAACAGGGGGGACGAAGGACGACACGGTACTGAAGGACTCGGAAGCGACTAAGGGTTCAGGTGAGGACAAAGGCGAAGGGGGGACTGGTCAGTTGACGGAGGGCAAAGAAAGTAAAGAGGTGAGATTGCCCAAAATGCCATACATGGGAGCGACAAAACCATTGGGAGCACACCTCATGTTAGCCACAAAAGAAAAAATCTGGAAGGGCGAGTATGTAGATATGTTGAAGCTCCTACACAGGGAATTGAGATCCAAGAAGGGGTCGAAAGAGGAGGAGCTAGAGTTATCCCGCCGGCCCAGGGTGCCCTTGACATTAGAGAATTGGACGGCAGCCTTTTTAATTTTCGCAAGTGTTTACTGCGAGAAATATCCAGATAGATCTGTGGCCTTGTTTAAATACATGGATGTAGTTAGGAGGGCACAACTGACGTACGGGGGTTACGCGAGGTCCCACTACGATGAGGAGTTTTGCGCCAGGCTAGCATGGGACCCCGAGACAAATTGGGGGGAGATCGACACGGATCTGTACCAACAGACGATGGGGGCAGTTAAATTCGGGAAGACAACGTACACGCCCAGTGGTTTGCCGTTAGTCTATCGCCCCTTTCAAAGTCGTCCCACCCGGTGCGGGAGGGGGGATACACTCCAAAGCCGGCAGGGGGAGGTCCAGGGGCCTGTTGGGATTATAACAAAGGCACCTGCGCCCGGGACTATTGCAGATTTCGGCATGAATGCTCGAAATGCGTGGGAAGGCATCCATTGGTCCAGTGTTTCGGGCCAGGGTACGCAAGGCAGGGCCAGGCAGGGGGGCAGGGGCTGCAACAGCAGAATGCCAATAGTGGACAGCAGGGGATGGGAGGCAGGGGAGGTCGAGGGGCGCAGGGTTACATGGGAAAAGGCTCATACACCTATTAAGCTGGATTGCTTAGAGGGCCTGGCTAGCACATTACCCACGAGAACAGGAAGCGCGAATTCTGAGAGCGGGTTTCAGGGACGGATTTAAATTGGGGTACGAGGGACCGAGGTTGGCAAGTTGGGCAGAGAACCTGAAGTCAGTGGCAGCTCACAAAGCAGTCGTTTGGGAGAAATTGCAAAAAGAGGTACAGGAAGGGTGCATGGAGGGGCCATTTGCAGTTAGCCCGCTAAAGGACTTGATTATTTCTCCTGTTGGGGTGGTGCCGAAAAACGAGATAGGCCAGTATTGTCTAATTCAGCACTTGTCATGGCCACAAGGGGGGTCAGTAAACGATTTCATTCCTGATGACTTGACGTCAGTATCGTACTCCTCAGTGGACGTAGCCAGGGCCCTGGTGGTGAGGGCAGGCACAGGGGCCGAGATGGCAAAATGTGACATTAAGCCCGTCTTCCGGCTGTTGCCAGTACATCCGGAGGATTTCCAGTTGCTGGGCATTCAAGTGGATGGGAGCATCTTTGTGGATAAGGCTTTACCCATGGGGTGTTCAAAATCATGTGCGCTGTTCGAGAAGTTCAGTTCATTGTTGCAGTGGGTTTTCTCTTGGAAAACTGGAAAAGAGACGGTGACACACTACCTTGATGACTTTTTCCTGGTGGGCCGGCCTGGTTCGACGGACTGCTAGCAGCAGCTAGACAGTTTCCAGGAGCTCATGGGGACACTTTAGCGCCGGAGAAGACACAAGGCCCAAGCACGGTGTTGTTATTTCTGGGGATTGAACTAGACTCTGTGGCCATGCAATGCAATAGGTCTCGCATTTGTGAGAGTTTAAGCTATTGGCATTATAAATGACAATGCTTTTTATTTATGTTTTGATAATTAACACATAAATAAAAGGCATTGTCATTTACAATGCCAATAGCTCAAACTCTTGTTTATCCGAGACCTAATTCACTCCAAAGAAGCAGCCGCTGCTTGGAAAGTGAAAGCTAGCATGGCGCCTGAATGTTGCAGGAAAGCATGTCGTGCCTGCAGTATGAGAAACTCATTAAAGAAAATAGTGCTTACAGACTAAATAATACATACAGGGTAACAACAGAAGTAAAAGGGCCAGTCCTCATGGGAGGATACAAATGAAGACAAGGCGGTACTAAGGAGGCCAAGCCTATTAACAAATCAGAAGCCAACATTTACAAAGGACAATGACACAAATGCCTCGTCAGGGGTAGTAAGCGCTATATAAATGCAATTACAATACAATACAAGCCAATGAAAAAATATGGGCGGAGCTTCAAGTCCATACTCCAATACAGCATGCCTCACAGAGCAGCGCATGCGCTGCCCAGGCTCGACCTAAAAAATGGATCAGGGTTCGAGACGAACCCTATCCAAAAACAACAACAACAAAAAAGCATTGGCATAGCCAATAGGTCTCGTCTTTGGGACCTTATAAAAGTGTAGTCAGAGCTATTGACTTTGCCAATGTTGTCAAGCTATGTTGTACAGCACTGTGGCTGCTATGCAGCATGTTGAAAAGTTATAACAAAAAAGTGTTAAAAGCATTTTTGTTACCTTATGTATAACCAAGAAGACATTATGTACAACTGAACAACCCAATTAAAAAAAGAATAAACATAAGACATGTTTTTTGTCCTTGCAATGCTGGCAAATTCTTCCTGGCTGTTCTAATGTTGAAGTGGTGCTTAGTGATGCTGAGGTGGTGCTAAGTGATGCTGAGGTGGTGCTAAGTGATGCTGAGGTGGTGCTAAGTGATGCTGCGGTGGTGCTGAGTGATGCTGCGGTGGTGCTGAGTGATGCTGCGGTGGTGCTGAGTGATGGTGAAATGGTGCTGAGTGATGGTGAAGTGGTGGTGTTTAGGCGGTTCTTAGTAGGTAGTGCTGAGTTCTGTTCAGTTGGTGTTGAGTTGAGGTGATGCTTGTTTGATGCTGAGGTGATGTTGCTCTGTAGGATATATTTTTTAGGAGACTTCATAAATTACACAATAAATCATGTAAGTGCCGAAAGGCAAGCTCAAAGGAAAGCACTGCTGGATGTTTCCCAGCTTCACCTGTTGTGTGAAGTGTGGGAAGGGTGGGATTAATGTTTACCTGAACCACTACATTATTTCAACTCGCAACCGCGACCTTGAACAAAAAAAAAAATATTACATTAAAAACACAATACAACTTACAAAACCATATGCTCCAGGTCCAATTGAGACAGCAAATTGCACCCCACTGCTAAATGGCAAAAACAGCCACGACTAAATACAAGGGGAGTGCTCCAACAGACCAAATGTATTTTTGCTTCAGCGTCACCAATATTTACACCATTGTTTTCACGTATATTTTGCAGCTTCGCCTATTTTATATCATGTCTATTTGGTTTGGAGTGTAGTGGATGTATGTGGTATGGAGTGGAATTATGTGAGTTGTATTGGAAGTTGCTGCAAGTGGTTAAACAAGCACTTGTGTGTTTTCAATTCTTTAGGCTATTTTCCACACACCAGCTGATGGTTAAGCGTAGACTTTTTTTGTTTGAAGCAGAAAGGGTGCAAAAAAAAGAGTCTGGTGTTGTGTGAGAGGGATTAATCATTTCTAGCTGCGTTTTGTAATGCGTAAACAATGCGCTTTCAAAGTGAACACTGGCATAGCTCTAAAGATCGCTATCACTCTTGTGACCTGTCACCTGCATCTGTGTCTGTTTTCGGAATGTAAAGATTCAGTGAAATGCCCTTAATCACAGGATGGGAAGCTTCCCACCGCGGGAGGAACCTTGTTTTCAAGTAGTAAATAGGTTTGGTATTGCTATTAAGCCTTATGCTGTGTTCTTTTTGTATAGGTTATTTTTTCAAAAGTAAAAAGTTAACGTGCGGCAGAGAAAAAGAACACAACATTTTGCTACAACAGAGGCAAAAACAAAAGGTTGTTGTATTTTATTAACCCTACATTTAAAGGAAAACCAATGTGCGGATATACGGATGAAAGGCTGCGTGTCTTTTTTGTTGTGGTTTATTTGTTATATGCTTTTCGCAGATTAGAAAGGGAGCTTTTCTTTTGTGTCTTATTTATGTATTTTATTTGCTAGACAGTCGAGGTCTGAAAACACCACCCGCAACCCAAGGGGATTTCAATAACGTGGAACGTTTTTATGATGTCGTATTAGGGTGATCCACATTATTGCGGTGTATGCAACAACGTATTAATGAACAGTCCCCATAAAAACAAACACAGCTGGGGCTGATTTTGCATGAGGGGTGGAAAGACACAGTCCTCGCAAAAAAGGGGGGCCTGCATAGCAAGACTCGAGAAAAATGTGAAAATGCCAGCGATGGGAGGAGACTGCCCGGTGGAGGGTGGAGATGGAATCTGTTTAAGTGCCAGGAGCAAAAAAGCGTTGCAGAGGGAAAGGAAAAACAAGCAACAGAGCCGGAGGTTCGTCTGTAATGATAAAAGATGAAGCGTGGCAGTCAGGGACAGGGGGCAACAACAAACAGAGCGGGAGCTGCAGCCGCAACAATGAAAAATGAAGCGCAGCAGCCGGCAACAAAGTAGTGTTTACGTGAAGCTTTTATGGCACGCATCACGTGCACAGAACGGTCTGAGGCAGTGCTAAAGTAATGTGGAGGGAGGGGTGAGGGATGGGGAGGGGAGCAGCAAGCAACGGAGCAGTGGTGCGGCCCCAATAATGAACACGCTGAAAGTAAAATCACGTGCACGTGACGGTCTGAGGCAATGCTAAAGTATCGTGGAGGGACAGATGAGAGACGGGGAGGGGGCAGCAAGCAACGGAGCAGTGGTGTGGCCGCAATAATGAACACGCTGAAAGTAAAATCATGTGCACGCGACGGTCTGAGGCAGTGCTAAAGTAACGTGGAGGGAGGGGTGAGGGACGAGGAGGGGAGGGGGCAGCAAGCAACGGAGCGGGTGGTGCGGCCGCAATAATGAACATGCTGAAAGTAAAAATAGTGCATCAGACAAACCATAAATAAACAAACGAGTAAGACGACATATAACAAGGGAAATCCCATGGGAGGAAACCAAACAGCAACAAGCGAGCATCATAAGAAGTGAACGGGGCGGGCCGCGCAGCCGTGAAAGTGACGTGGCAGCGAAAGTGAAAGTGAATGAGCCATGACGAGAGAGGAAAGCCAGATTGCGCCTCTGCTCGTGCCTGTGTGCGTAACCGCACGCTCTATGCCACCCAAACAGCTGTGGTCGGCTTTTTAAAGCCCACTCACTAAATGTCTCGCCAGTGCAGCGCATGCGCTGACTCAGGCGAGACCTAAAAACTGCACATGAGGTTGTTGATTGATGACATGCTGGCCAAAAAGAAAGTGACAGTGAGGATGGTACAAGTGTTACTTGGGCATTTGAACTTCGCATGCAGGGTAGTGAGAGCGGGACGGACATTTTGCAGGAGTCTGAGCAGGTCGCTGGCAGGCCTCACGTTGCCACACCACCACATGCGTCTGTCAGCAGGGACAAAGGAAGACTTAAAGATGTGGTGCAAGTTCCTAGAAGAATTCAATGGAATACCCATGTCCGCTCCAGAGGAGTGGGAATGGGATGCTCAGATATTCTCGGACGCCGCCGGAGCACGCGGGTTCGGTCTGTACTGGCAGGGCAAATGGTGTGCCGAAGAGAGGCCGCAGCATTGGAAGAGTGGGGGCAGGAGCATCGCTTTCCTAGAATTGTTTCCCCTAGTAGTGGCGGTCACGCTGTGGGGGCAGAGGCTAGCGCACAAAAGGGTCACTTTCAGGGTAGACAACATGGCGGTGGTGCAGGTGGTCAACAGGCAGTCCGCAAGGGATGAGCAGGTCTTGAAGTTATTGAGAGTATTCATGTTAAGTTGCTTAAAGTACGACATTCAGTTCAGGGCACAGCACGTCCCGGGTGTAGACAATGACATTGCGGATGCTTTGTCTCGTTTGCAGTGGGAGAGGTTCCATGGGCTGGCCACGGAGGCGGAAACTCACAAGACGCCGGTGCCCGAAGGGATGCGGTCCGTAGGAGAAAAAGGATGCTGCCACTGGTGGTAGGGTCGTAAGCGCTTTCCACGAGGAGGGCTTATGGACTTGCGTGGAATTCCTGCAGGGAGGTGGGAAGAGGAGGCCTGGGACGTGGGTCAGGGAAGAGGACGCAATTCAGTTCATTTTGGACTTCATTGAGAAGGGTTTGTCGAAGGTTACCATAGCTGCAAAGCTGGCAGGGATAGCGTTCATGGGCAAGTTGGTTTGGGGATATGCCCCAACGGCAGGCGAACTGGGTAAGCGATTGCTAGAGGGTTGGGCCAGGGAGACGGGTAGGGGACAGCCGGTCAGGTTACCAGTGACTAAGGTGATGTTGAGCAGAATGATAGAGGTGTTGCCAAGTTATGCATCAGCCAGCAGGAGGCGGTCTTATTTGCGGCTTTAATGTCTTGGTTGTACTGTGGCGCATTCTGAGTTTCGGAGTTGTTGGGAAGGAAAGGGGCCCCAGGTTTGCAATGGAAGGACGTACAGGGATGCGAACAGGGGAGCTACGCAGTCTCCATCTTCCACAGGCACTCGAAGACGGATCAAAGGGGGGTGGGGAAGTCAGTGGTGCTTTGGGCTAGTGAGGATCCCCTGATATGCCCGGTGCAATGGGGGTGCGTTTTGCGTGGAGGAACAAGGAGGAAGGTGGGGGACGTTTTTCACAGAACCTCAGGGAGGGAAGTGTCGGCGGCGCAGCTGCTATGGGTCATGAGGCGTGCTTTAAAATCCCATGGGGAGGTGCCAGAGGCATTTGGAACTCATTCATTCAGGATAGGGGTGACTTCTGACGCGGCGAAGATGGGTTGGGGCTCAGAGAGGCTAAAGCAGTTGGAACGTTGGTCATCAGACTGTTATAAACGCTATGTCAAAGTTGGGAGTGAGGGGGTTGGGAGGAATGGGGATATGTGATCTTTTCTCACGCATGTGTCTTTTCAGGTGCAGTAGCAGGGCCAGAGTCAGAGGCGCTATCAATCTGGATAGTCGGGCACTCTTTCGTGAAATGGGCGGAAAGACACGAACAGCAAAAAGGAAAAGGCGTAAATCTAGGATTGGACCCAGCATTTTTTAAAGTCAGTTGGCACGGCAAAGGGGGCAAGCGTTGGCACGAGCTTTTCTCCTTGTTAAATAAGTTACTTCTTCGCCATGTTTGTCCGGATGTGCTGATAATTCATTTGGGAGAGAACGATCTAGTGGTGTGTAAGGGTTTGTCTCTCCTAAAGCAGATGAAACGGGATTTGAAGTAGATTAGGAAGCAGTGGTCAGGGTGCTTCGTGGTTTGGAGTGAATTTATTCCCAGAAGGCATTGGAGGGGGGCCGAGAGACCTGTTGCCATTGATAGGGCCAGGAGAAAGGTAAACAGGGAAATTAGGGTTTTTTGCAGAGAGGCAGGTCTTGGCAGGGTAGAGCACCCAGAGCTACAGTATTCGGCGGTGTATTATTTTAGGGATGATGGGGTACATTTGCCTCGCTTCGGGATGGAGCTGTACTTGATACAAATTAAAGAAGTCATAGATGTGGCCCTGGATATACGAAGGTACCCTAAAAGTGGCCTGGGGGTTGGAGGGTCAGAAAAGTCGAAGGGACTGTTTCTGAGTGGCGTCGGGAAGCTATTTCTTCCAGTTTTACTGTTTCATTTTTATGGTTGGGGACAAACAAGCAATGAGGTTAGGATAGGATATACTAAGTAGATAGATCTTTAGACAGGTAGAGGAGAGGTTACAGGGTTTAAAGGGTTAACAGTTAGTGATCGAGTAGATAGATCTTTAGACAGGTTGAGAAGAGGTTACAAGGTTTTAAAGGGGTGAAAGTTATTGATCAAGTTGGGGTCTGTTAAATAAATTGCAATTGTGTTTGGGGGAAACCTTAGGGGTGGATACGTAGATGAAGCATGTATAGCTAGTTATAGTTTTGTGAGGCAAAGGCCAAGGTTATGTTTTTGTAAGGTGCACCTGTCTTCAATAAAGCAGCCTTTTTCACACATCTGGTGAGTCAATTGTGGTCCGTTCCGCGCCCTGCAGCCCAATGGGGCTTTGGGGGGGCGCCCGACCGTCAGGGAGGCTCGCACCCCCGGGGTTTTTGGGCCAGGTGGTGCGGTCCGGGCCCAATTGGGCTCTTGTTGGGCTCCCTGCCAGGGGGTTAAAACCGGCCATTTCCTAAACCGTGTCACCATTTTGGAAGGTGACACAACGGCCGTTACGGGCAGCATAGGGAAAGGGTTTTTTCCGCCCTCCCACCCACCCTAAAAAGAGGGGGGGGGGTTAAGAGGGGGCCTGGTTTTCCTGGGGTTGTAATTTTCTGGCCTTTTCATTGGGTACAGGTGCATCAAGGGGCAACGATATGTATTTTGGTTGTCGCTTGAAGCAGGTGCATGGCGTGGGGTAGCTATTTCTTCCAGTTTTACTGTTTAATTTTTATGGTTGGGGACAAGCAGGTAATGAGGTTAGGATAGGATATACTTAGTAGATAGATCTTTAGACAGGTAGAGAAGAGGTTACAGGGTTTAAAAGGTTAACAATTAGTGATCGAGTAGATAGATCTTTAGACAGGTTGAGAAGAGGTTACCAGGTTTTAAAGGGGTGAAAGTTATTGATCAAGTTGGGGTCTGTTAAATAAATTGCAACTGTGTTTGGGGAAACCTTAGGGGTGGGGGGAGGAGGATACGTAGATGAAGCATGAATAGCTAGTTATAGTTTTGTAAGGCAAAGGCCAAGGTTATGATTTTGTAAGGTGCACCTGTCTTCAATAAAGCGGCCTTTTTCACACATCTGGTGAGTCAATTGTGGTCCGTTCTGCGCCCTGCAGCCCAATTAAAAGTATTACATTTCTCTTGAGAAGTGCCGGTACTCTCCCCCTCAAAATAAAAAAGTGTTGGTACTCTGTACCGGACAGTACCGGCCCATTTGAAAGCACTGCCTCTATGTACTCACCGTGGCTGATTGTGTGGGGTCTGGACTAGGCCAGTCCTGCCAATTCCATTCTGCAGCACCAGCTGCAGGCTTTTTGATCGCCATCAGAGATCACGTTGGTGCAAAGCACTGTTGCCTGTCTTTTATTTTCACCCTGACTGACGCAGTGGAAATGAAAGACAGACAACAGCGCTAAGTTCAGTCCCACTCATACAGAAACTGAGGTGCAAATGGCTCCGCCCTAGTAAAGCCAGCGATGACGCCAAAAACGCCTGGGAGGCTGGAAAGTGAGTGTAGTTTAAAGGAACAATGGTTCTAGAGTGGCCTAAAAGGTCCAAGGGGAAGTAACCCTGTAGAGGGCACTGAGGTAAGTAAAGGAATAGGAACTTAATTCACAAAAGAGAGCAGTAGGAAATATAACGAGGGACATATAGGTCAATGTATGACAAGTGTTTATTACACAATGAAGGTATTCAGGTGCTCACACAGTAAGTGACAATAAGCGTGACGTGAGAAGTGAGGGTGAACTTAAAATAATGACATCGCATTGACAACAATAATAGAAACTCCTTTAAAGATTTTTACAGAGTATAAGGAGTTCATGTTGTAGGGGGTCGACGACGTTTCGAACTCAATTATTCGAGTTCATCTTCAGGACAAAAAGTGTGAGCAACTTGAATTGAGCTGAAGAAGGAATAGTAATTAATATCCTTGGTAGAGGCGATTTCTTAAACCACTTCGCCGCTAAATGGCAATGTGCTGTGCCGGGGAAAGGAGCGTGTCCTGCTCAAGGGAAAATCAGCGCGGATTTTTCCCTTGAGCAGGACACGCTCCTTTCATCTCCCAGGCCTCCATTTACTGAACTGTGACCGGCCAATTTAATTAATTCCCCGGCACAGCACATTGCCATTTAGCGGCGAAGTGGTTTAAGAAATCGCTCCCAGCAAACCAAGTTTGTTTTTTCCCCCCCACCGGGCCCCACCAAAACGCGCATTAGTTCGCAGGCTATCCCGGTCACCTTAAGAAGCACAGCGCTACGCAGACGCCTCTACCAAGGATATTAATTACTATTCCTTCTTCAGCTCAATTCAAGTTGCTCACACTTTTTGTCCTGAAGATGAACTCGAATAATTGAGTTCGAAACGTCGTCGACCCCCTACAACATGAACTCCTTATACTCTGTAAAAATCTTTAAAGGAGTTTCTATTATTGCTGTCAATGCGATGTCATTATTTTAAGTTCACCCTCACTTCTCACGTCACGCTTATTGTCACTTACTGTGTGAGCACCTGAATACCTTCATTGTGTAATAAACACTAGTCATACATTGACCTATATGTCCTCAGTTATATTTCCTACTGCTCTCTTTTGTGAATTAAGTTCCTATTCCTTTACTTACCTCAGTGCCCTCTACAGGGTTACTTCCCCTTGGACCTTTTAGGCCACTCTAGAACCATTGTTCCTTTAAACTACATATTACCCCAGGTTCACATATTGGGGCACCCTTGTCTTCCTAAATAAGTGAGTGGTGGCATGCTGTAAAAAGTGCCCCCATTAATAAAAGTGGTCCCTGCCCTTCCAGCCTCCCAGGGAACCGCCTGGTGTATGGTACTGCCAGTCTGGGCCTGACATGTTTACACACACATGTGCAGGCTGCACATGTGAGACTATTCTCATGCACAGCCCGGTAACTGCGCACAGGAAGCCTGGTGCAGAGGAGTCTCTGCAGGGTGAGATATTAACCTGGGTATGCCTTATAATATGAGTTGGCACTCGCAAGTGAAGTCTGCATGGTTTACTGTTTTGTCTGCAGTGATACTTTATACACATAGGGGGAAATCTGCCTTTGAATGCAGTTTCGCTTCCCTCAGGCCTACGAAGTCGCATCGCCCTGCAGCTGTGGGCTGAATTGGAAACAGCACCGGGCATCCTATGACCAGCGACAGGCCCACTGAGATCGGGCGCTGGCCTACGGCCTAGCGAGGCGCAGAGAGAAGCGAGCGCCCAACGTTGTGGAGACGCAGAACGCGACTGCCTGCGAGGAGTCGAGAGAGTGACTGGACTGCGGAGGAGAGGGCGCTGCATGAAGTGGCCTTGGACTCCATACTTGGACTGGAGGCGCGATCGACATCATCCCCACAGAAGATCCGTGGATGTGGAGGGGCAGTGAGGGCACACTGGCGGCGCCGAAGGACTGAGAGGCGGAGACGCAGCGTCGGCGAGGAGGTAAGGGTGGCCCGCCTTCTTCCCGGATGCCCGCAGTGACAGGGGCCACGGGCGAGCCTAGAAAACCGGCTTGGAACGCCGGGGCGGGCCGGCTGCCTCGCGCTGCAGCCGCAGCTGAGAATTTGGTGCCCGGGGGACGGGTGACCCCCTAGGCCTCCCCCCTGACACCATCACCACAAATCGGCCGCACCGGCCCTTCCAGTGGTGCAGAGTGCAGGCGTCCTGCATCTGCTTGCCCCTGCTACTATACGGCTCATAAAAGAAAACTTGGCATACACAAGAGAACACACTGAGTGGGGGACCAGGGGTGGCCCGAATAGATTACAGATCGGGCTGGTGGTGGGAGCTGCCCTGGGCAACGGCCATGATTACCCGCATCCCCCGCAAGACCCACTGGCACACTGTGGGCCCATTAGGATGACTCATTGGAAGAGGCCAGTACAACAAACGACACGTGGACAGCAGCCACCACAGATCAGCGTTGCAGCACATTGATACAGTGGACTTACACCCCTCCCCCACCCTGCGGCACTAGCCAGAGACTAAAAGAGTTACAGCGTTACTGTGCGAACCCACTGAGACAGCTCACTCAAAGTGGTCGGCACACTAATAGGCACAGAGACCAGGGCCGCCACTAACCAGCGCTGCAGCATATTAGTTACAGAGCACTTTCAGCTGGAATCCTTCTTCACCCCCCACATACCCTCCTACCGCCCATGGCCTTCAAAGGGTCTGGACTATGGTACGGGGGGACCCTCAACAATGCTGCCTCACCTTTGACAAAAATAAGACCCCTAGCACCACACAGGAGTCCGCAAGGGCGGAGGGGGGGAGGAGATCCGAAGGCCCCTGCAATGCGGAAGACTGGAATAGACGCCCTCATGACTGAGCTGTGATCCGGCTTTGGAGCGATGGAGGGACGCTTTGACGTCCTGGACAGAAGACTGGATGCAATGGGCGAGCGGATAGACCGGCATGAGCTCCGATTAGATGCTGTTGAGGGCAGGATCTCAGATTTGGAGTACAGGGTGTCGCAAGTCGCTAAGAAGCTGGATCACCTAGAGAAAGTCAAGAAAACCATGGCCCTAAAGAATGAGGATCTAGAGGCAAGGGGCAGGAGAAATAATATCCATATTATTGGCCTTGCAGAAACCACAAATACTGGCTGAATTGACCAGTTCGTGGAGATCCTGCTGGTGGACCTGTTTGGCAGAGACTCCTTCACATCCACTTTTGTGGTGGAGAGAGCCCACCGATCCCTAGGGGTGAGACCTGTATGCCCGCCGTGGCCGCCTATTGCCTGCTTACTGAACTTTAGAGACCGTGATACGGTCCTACGTCTGGCACGCGACAAGGGGCCATTACATTGGCAAGGCGCTACCTTGACTATATTCCCCAACTTCACAACAATGGTACAAGAGGCAAGACGGAAATTTACTGGATTCAAGGCTACGCTCCGGAACATGGGACTACGATATGGAAGGCTTTACCCGGCGCGCCTCCGTGTTGATGTGAACGGCAAACCACGTATCTTTGAAAACCCCTCCGCGGTGCAAGAATTTTGCCGGAAATACTCCACAGAACGTCCCTCGCAGGACCAGAACCCGGCTGGCAGCTCGCTGCCGAACATTGAAGCCGAAGTTGATCTGGACCTCGGACTAGCGCCCTGAGTTCATGAATAACCCACAAAATCAAGCATTTTATGCAACACCCAGTGCACCACAAGGGGACACAGATTACAGGGAGACGCTGTGTACCGTGTGCACAGCCTCAGAAGATTATCATCCTGCACACACTGGAGAATCAGGCGAGGCGTTGCCACTCCCCTATGCGAGCACGCACTAAGAACGATCAACCAAATTTGTTAGGATAAATACTTAAAATGTTATTATTGTTGGTTTTTTAGGGGGGATGTCCTTGGACACAAGAATCTGGAGATGGGAGGAGGGATTGGGATATTATCCTACGTTGGGACTGTTTGCAAGTATAACACACCTGTCAGAGCACTGTCCTAGGCCACTAACATATCTTCTTACTAAGTTCAACATACCCAGACGAGTAACATTAACTTGAACCAGTTCGCAGACATCACACTAGCCACTTGGAACATTAGGGGATTAAATAACCAACGCAAGTGTAAACAGGTCCTGTGCTATCTGCAGCGTCAACAGCCTTTCTACAAGATATGCACCTGCCACCCAGAACCTCCCACACCTTTGCTTCATGGGGCCAACACCAGTTTTTCTTCAACTATAGCTCCTATGCCAGGGGAGTTTCCATACTGATACATAAACGCATACCCTTTTACCTGCTGGACCTACACTCCGACACAGACGGATGATTTCTAATAGTAAAAGGGCACCTACTTGGACACTGCGTCATGTTAGTGAACGTGTATTCCCCCAACACAGATAGTCCGGAATTTTACACGCACCTCCAAACAGAAACATTGGAAACGGAGTACATATGCCTCGGGGGTGACCTTATTACACTACTCCAACCAGACTTGGACAGTACTGCCCGCACCCCATCCATCAAACCTCACTCTCGGAGGACTCTGCAAGAATTATGTGACACACTTGCATTAACAGATGCCCGGCGTCAGCGCAACCCCTCACAAACTGCATATGCACACCACTCATTATACCACTATACATGGACCAGACTAGACTATTGATTATTAACATCTGCCCTCCTCCCATGGGTAACTACCATCCTGCACCTCCCACATACATTATCAGACCATTACCCTGCAATACTTAAGTTGCAAATCCCGAGAGCGGAGGGGATTGAGAGACCATGGCGATTCCCAAATATGGCTATACATGACGAGGTGTTCCGATCGGAGTTTTGGGCCGCCATAAAGGAGTATTTAGAAATTAACAAAGAATCGGTAGGCTCCTGGTCAACACTATGGGAAGCCTTTAAGGCTTATGCAAGAGTGGTGTGCATATCCAAGCATGGGGGAATACTACAATCTCTACGTAGCACACTTGCCCGCATAGAAGACAAATTAGCGGCGTTAGTATGCGGGGAGCGTGGTGGCCAGGTGTCCAACTATCTACAAAAACATGCCAAATTACTGGACGAATTCCAAGAGGCTGCTGAGAGGGAAACACATTACCTTGGGAAATACGCCTCTGCCAGGAGATATGGGGAGGGGGAAAGACCCGGAAGAACGCTGGCCAATCTATTGCGGCCCCCTCGGGGGCAATCATACATCCCTACCATTAAACATCAAGGTGGTACACTCGCCACTGGAACTACCAATATCCAGTCCGCCATACTAGCGAACTATACTGATTTATACACCACTAAAATATCCCAGGATGCTCAACATCGCACGCAATACCTGGAAGAAATTGCAATGGTGTGGCTCCCTCAGGCGCACCAACAATTTCTAGCCGAGCCCTTTACAGTGGAAGAAATTCAACAGGCCATTGACTCTATGGATGGCTCTAAAGCGCCTGGACTAGATGGCTACACTGGTACAAAATGTCAGGTATGCAGAGCGCAAACGGCCATCGGACTACAACAATGGCCGACTCGCGCATCTGCACATGCGCGGGAGTCGGCCGAAGCGCTTTTAATCCAGTCGCTCCCGGGCAAGAACGCTTCGTGTTCTAGCTTCGAGACTAAGAATCTGCATCCGGGATCACTTACCTGAGTTTCCGGGTTCACACGTCTCCCCCGTCAGCTTTCGCTTCATCGCGGCGTCCTCGGCATCGGATTTCCTTGTTCCTGGCACGGCACTTCTCCTGATCGTTATCTCCTTACCGCGGTAGGCGTTTAACCCCTTGTGAAAATCTTCTGATGTATATTTTCCACTGCGGCAGGCTACAGGCTCCTGTTTACCTATTATAGTAAATAAAAAAATAAACAATACAAAAGGAAAGCTGAATACTGGCAATAGTGATTTTCATGTTTGCTCCCAGTCCTTCACTATGTAGCTTATTTAATTGAAGATACTTATCTGATGTGAGCTCCGAGTAGATGGAGGTTTGATTTTTCGTTACTCCTTGTTCATTGTCGATTCCTGAAGAGATAAGGAATGGATTAGTTACCTGCAGTCAAGTGGATTTATGTTATCATTACGGATAACCAAGATATATTTGGATCAGTTCCCATAAAACTTTTGGTGGATTCCATTACTACATTTTCCTTATATCAGACATGCAAACATATTAAGTCTGTTTATAATATATATTCTTACATTTTATTCCTCTATCCAGGTTTTCTATGCTCTAAGACTCACCCCAGCTACTAGAACACACAGAAGAAGGGACTAGATCAGGTATATACATACTAGACTAGAGATTAGAGATATCCAAGGGTGTAAACTGAGTTTATACTTACCTATTCTCCCTGTTTTTTCCACAGTGACACTATCTCAGATTGGGGTGCTACGTGGGACCTTTGTGTGTTTCCTCCTTGTTTTCTTCCCTTCTTCCCCGGGTTATTGTTCGTACTTTGACTAAGTTGGGTACAATTGATGAACAGGTGAAGTCGAGGATTTTTCATCATTTGCATGACGTTCCTGCGGAAACGTAAGTAAACCTGTCACAAAACATATAAAAAGCTACTGGCGCCCCACCTACTGGAGGTATATAGAGAAGTGATGGAAACGGGCGTACTTCCGCCTACCCTTCACGAAGCGGCGATTATCTTACTCCTTAAACCTGGGAAAGACCTGACGCTATGTGGGTCGTACCGGCCCTTATCACTGCTAAATTTTGATAACAAAATCCTAGCGAAAATGCTGGCCACTTGCGTGTCGCTACTTATGGAACAAATAATCTCCCCTGCACAGACTGGATTCATTCCACATAGATTCCACGGCCCTGAATCTTCGCTCCCTCTTTGCAGTACTCCATAGAATCCACCCCTCGGTGCCTGCAGTAGCAGCATTGTTAGATGCCGAAAAGGCATTTGAATTATTAGAGTGGGATTTCCTCCATGCCACACTACAAAAATTAGGAATACCTCTTGGATTTGCCTCCCTGATCCGATTATTATACACATGGCCCACGGCACGTATCTGACTAAACGGTGCAATCACACAAACATTCCCGGTATCGCGAGGAACTAGACAAGGATGCCCATTGTCGCCGTTGTTATTCATCATAGCACTAGACCCACTAATGCGACACCTACAAACAAAGCATATACATAGAGGATTGCAGTTCAAACCCGGGCCACTGTTAGTTACGGCATATGCAGATGACATTATCCTTTATATAAGACACCAAAACGACTATCTGGCACCAATCCTCCAGGAAATAATACGCTAGGGGGCCCTATCAAGACTGCATATTAACTGGGGCAAGTTCGAACAATTCCCTCTGACGGCCGCAACTAAACCTGTGGAGAGCGAATTCCCCCAAGTGTGGAATGATACTTCCAGGAAATACTTGGGAATACACTTGCACACGGACAAAGAACAAATACTAAGACTTAACTACGGCCCGGCAATAGACAAACTGAAGGACCGAGTGGAGGGCTAGATCAGACTCCCTCTCTCAATGGCGGGTCGCATCGCTATCATCAAAATGGTTGTCTTGCCCCATTTTTTATACCTCTTCCAGAACATCCCTATACCTCTAACAAATGCGTTCTTTAACACACTCCGCTCCATTCTCACGAGACTGGTATGGGGGGGCAAACAACCGTGCACAGGATGGGCCACGCTGACTCTCCCATATGAACGAGGCAGATTTGGAGTCCCTAATTTACACATATACTATTTGGTAGCACATTGCAGTTTCGCGAGGCTCTGGTACCATCTAGACGCTCGTTTGCCATATGCCAAACCTGAGGCAGACCTGGCTTCCCCAGTAAGGCTGGTTGCCATACTACCATCGGTTCTGCCACACTACCATCGGGTATCCACCACCAGCTGGGCATGGACGAGACTACTGCGCAGGGTGGGCGGGCATATGCTGTACTCCCCGGCGATCCCTCTACGGGACAATCCCTGGATACCCATTACCCAGGAAACACTAGTCCAACGCACTCTCACAAGATACTCCTTAGACACATTTGGAGACATTTTCTCCGAGGGGCACATCTTTTCGCGTACCAAAGACACACGTTTCCAGAACGCCCCCCTAATAGATCACTTCGTCCTACGATGAATACAAGGCGAGATAAGAGCCCAGGTGCCAACCTATCCACTAGAACCAGAAGAGTTCCCACCACTTACAATGCGTATAACTGACACAAACAGGGACCATCTCATATCCAAACTGTACCACACTAGCTTAAAACTGATCCCTGCTCAAGACACTAAAATACGCGCTGATTGGGAACGGGACCTAGGGTACCCTATAACTGACCAGACATGGAACAGCTGTTGCACACAAACGAAACAGATCTCCCCCAATCACCGGCACAACTTAGTTAATTTTAAATTCCTGTGGCGAGCATATGTCTCACCAGCCAAGCTTCACCGGATAGACCCCTGTAGACCTGGAAGCTGTCCCAAATGCCAGACACCCATGGCAGACTTTGCCCACATGACCTGGACATGCCACAAAGTGGCTTCATCCTGGCAAGACGCATTCACGACCATATTCCACATGGTGCAACTTCACATTGACCCCTCCCCGCTATCGGCATTACTGGGCTATGTCCAAGAAGTCCCCAAATCTGCACGTAGCTCTTGCTAGCGAAAAGGGAGATAGCTGTACACTGGAGCAGCTAAAAAATGCCTGACAGACAAACATGGATCAAAAGCCTGATCCACTGCGACACAACTAGTGAGATAGATAACGAAGATGATGAACAGCCAGAATAGGATGAGTAGTCCTAAACATAGCACTAAGGGGGGTGTTGGGTGAACAACAATGTACACCACCCTGAATTGTCTGGATATATCCCCCGCACAGATGATGACTTGCATGTAACCCTGTTGTGATATCTGAAAGTACATGAATATGCTCGGGACAGATACAAACTTGGTAAACCATGATGGCCTGGGACAAGGAATTTCCACTAACTGTATCCTAAAATGTTATAGAGCTATTTGTTTATCTCTGAAAAATGAAAAATAAAGTTAAAAACAAAAGAAATTTAAAGTATGAATCTGGGGTGAAAAGAATGTGCCCAGTTCATATAGGAAGGTCTCAAGATCATACATGTACACTTTATGAGTCATGCAGAATTTTCATATTCCCCTGGTTCAGCTCAGGATCAGAGCGAAGGCCTTTTGTCTCACTGCTGGGCCAAGGTAATTAAATTTCTTCCCAGCAGAGGAAAAAAAGGCCTTTCCAAACAAAAGAAGTAATTAATAGTGCTTCCCTCAGCTCCTGTGGAAGAAAGGGTGGGAAAGAAAAATCAGCATCTGTTAATTAGCTGTCACACAATACCAGGGCTGGGAACAGCCCAGGCCCACTGAACAAACAAGGAACCCAGACAACTGGAGCTAACAAAGAAGGGGACTCCTCTTTGAAGTTTTGGTGTAAAGGCGATGTCAGTGAGGGGCAGAGCTGAGGCTCGCAGAGGAGATGTGACGAGTGACATCTGGATAGTGCCATCTTGGACTGTCCCAGCATGTTGTGAAGGAGGGTTGGGACAGGGGTGGAGAGGTGATTTGGCACCCCAGGATTGGCCAGAGTTGTCTGTCTTCTAGAACCTTCCAGCCCCCTTGAAAAACACTTGCACAAGGGAGAGAGAGGGCTTTTGTGCTCCTCTGCTGTGCTTTTCACAGGAACTGTGAGGTGACTACAGCCGTGGATAACTGAAAGGACAAACCCCCTGATTCCCCAGAGGAGTAAGGACTCTGCCCCAGTTGACCCTAGAACCAGTGAGTCTCTCCAAGGCCAGTAAGGCTGGCCCCTTTTCTCCCACTGAGAGCCATCTGGGGGAAAATCTGGACTTCTGTGCCCCAGAAGAAGGAGAGAAGCCCCAGAGACCAGAAGGAAAGCTGCCTCAGGAAGCCAGTGGAACCATCTCCCTGCAAATAGACCACTTTGGAGGCGAGGAGGCCTGCTGGAATTGCTCCTGTTGGCTAGAGCTCGCTATCAGGAGTAAAATGAGTCCAAGATCATGCAGAACAGCCCAACAGAGCCTGAGATATCCACGTTTGAAAGCTGGTGACCTTTTAGGAACCAGAGCATATAGGGCTTCGCCGTACATTTCTTAAATTAACCCCATGGTAGGCCAGGGCCCGGGGCTCAGAGCACAATTTAATTATATATTTTCAGGGATGGGGTTGCGTGGGGCCCCTTCTCCGTTTCTACCTTTGCCAGGAGGCTGGGGGAATGCTGTTGCGCTCCACCCACCTGTGGTGGGCTCACCCCACATCCCTGTCTGGGGGCAGCAGGGAAGCAGAGCGCTGCCTGCTCCCACGTCGGCAAAGGAGAATTCCAGCCAGGCGGGGAGCCGGCCGGGGCAGTTGGGGGTGGGCTCCCCAAGTTTCTTCCACTGAAGTGAGGCATGTTGGGTGCCCAGGTGGGACCACGCACACCCTCAAAAAAAGAGGAAACAAAAGGAAGCATGTGGTGCGAGGCCACTTCCAAAAACAAAGAAAAAAAAACTCTCTCCTCAGCGCAGTGGGAGAGCCGCTCATTTCATATTCATTTTGACCTCCACAGTGTCCCATAAAGCCCTGCAGGGCTTATTTGCATATTGCTTTTCTGCTTGTGGTGGCCCCAATTAAAGTGTTGGGGGGATGCTACAGGAGTGTGTCAGTCTCTTCTCCAAGGATATTAAGAACTGACCCTTTGTTTGCGGGGTCTAGGAAATTATGACCCCCCACCCCCCTCGGATTGTCATCATTAGCTCAAGCTCTCCAAAGAGTTCAGCTTTTGCTCTGCAACTGGCAGTGCAGTGTTTTTTAGGGGCTGGATGTATGGCTGCATTGATGTGGCTTGAAGATGTTAAAAAACAAAAACACAGTTGTTATTTTCACTGTTTTATTACTCTTTATGCTGAAAGTGATCTTGATGAAGTGATTTATTGATATTAATAATTGCATTTACACATTATTTATTACTATAGTGAAATGTTAATGATTTTTGACATATGGCTGGTTTGCCTATTTGCTGCTGCACTTTTGATTCAGCCAATAGGCTTACCTTATATATTGTGATGACCCATAGACAAAACCAATAGGCCTGCTTTATTTAAATGATACCCCCATATATATTGTGATGTGCTGTCTGATACAGGTGGGAGGGAGGGGTTCTGTGATTTTGAGGGTCACGACTCCGCAGGGATCAAATGTGATTTCATAATGTCATCTAAAGAATCTGCCTTTTGAATATATTTGTAAATTAGTGCGTAGTATTTAGTAGTGTGTGTAATAGATGAACTTTTCCTTTTTTAACGGATAAACACTGATTGGAAAATCATTTAATGAGTGTTAATATTGCGGGCCAGCGAATAATGATTACTAGCCAACACCACCTCCCTTGAGTAGACTTTGGACAGTTCTGCTTCTCTACCCTGAGAGAGTCAAGCCCTACAATGCGGTGCTTGGCTCCCAGTAAGAGGAAATTGTGGACCTATTACTTGCACAAGCCTCGCATCCTGTACAACTAATAACGCAATATCCTACACTTTCCAACAATTCCAAGTCTTCAACACTTTCGGAGATGCAGGGTCTGATCAATTTCAATGGCAGTACCTGAAAGGGGAGGAAAATGCATGCTTGGTGCAGTCTTGGAGGTAGACCAGAGGGACCCATATGTAGAAGGAGAGGTGAATGGCTATTTTGTGTCCTTTTTGATCAGCACCGGTGATACTCATTCCACTGTAAGGATAGTGGAAGTCCCAAACATACTCCTTTCAGGAAAGCAAGTCTAAGTTGTTGGTTTTGCTAACAAACAGATAGTGAATCCTGTTTTTGTCAACGTCCCTGCGAAAATAGGTCTCTTTGAAGAGGACTATCAGTTTGTAATTTGTGATTTGTTGGCCAGAGATTTGCTCTGCAAACATAACGGCGTGATTTACTGTACACCGCATGGTGTCGAGCTTCAAACACATGATGAAGGTGCTGAATTTAAATTGAGCACTCAGAAGCCCGTTTTGGGCTATCCCCTGTTTTGACAAAAGAAGACTTGCCACTGACTTAAAAGACTCTGTGAAAGACAAAGTCTGAGATTACTCCGGCTAAGATATTGGCCATTTCAAAGGCGTTGAACCTGTAAAGATTACGATCAAGCAGAATGCTGAATTTCCCCAAACGCTCATCTACAGCCTCTCACCAGAGGCAGTAGCTGAAATTACCTCTTAATTGTAACCATGTTAGAACAGGGCATTTTAACAGAGATTTTAGGGAGCACCTGTAATTCCCCAATCATGGAGCTACAGATGCAGAGAAATCGTGCAAAAAGTTGGCGGACCATACAGAACCAGTACTACTGTTCCAGATCCCTTGTAACTCGGAGTGTTTCACAGTCATAAATCTATGTTAAACGTTCTTTTCCATGCAATTGTGTAAAGGTAGCCAGTTCCTTTTTGTGTTTTGGTTCCAAAATAATGTTCTGGAAGAGTGCTCAGTTCCTCAAGGGCATACAGAGAGCCCCTCAATTTTCAACTAGATTTTGAAAAAGAATCTGGAGACTCAAAAGCTGCCATGTAATTCAGTCCTGATCCAACATATCAATGACCTATTAGTGGCTTCGACAACGCAAGAGAGGTGCAGACAAGATACCATAACCCTGTTGAATCACTTGGCTGAGAATGGACATAAGGTTTATCCAACCAAACTACAGTACTGACATAAAGAAGTCCTGTATTTACGACATCACATTGAGAAAGAAGCAAGAAAAGTGTCTCGAGAGAATCTCTGCTATATTGCAGATGAACTCTCCCAAAAAAAAGAGAGAAGTCAAGATGTTTTTCTGAATGGTGGGCTACTTTCATCAGTGGATTCCCAACGTCTCCCTAGTGGCCAAGCCTCTACAGAGGCTCACACATAAAGATTAATCTGTTCCGCTACCATGGGACAACAATTTTGAAAAAACCTTCCTGAAGCTGAGAGAATGTCTCTGCCACACCCCGGCTCTAGGAATGCCAGACTATGAGAAGCCTTTCATTTTGTATTGCTCTGAGAGGGAAGGATGTTCCCTGTCAGTGCTAGCCCAAGCTCATGGAAATTCCAAATGTCTCGTTGCTTACTTTTCAGCCATTCCTGATCTAGTAGCTGCAGCGTTACTGGGTTGCCTAAAGTTGGTAGCCACAATTGGTGTCAGCATTCAGCAATGTGAGGGGATTGTTGTGGGATATCCTCTCACAGTCATAGCCCCCTCTTCCATTGAGATCCTACTGGCCTGAACTCAAACCCAATACATGACCAAAAGCCGTCTCATGAAATATGAGCAGGTTATCCTTGCTGCAGAGAACATCACTCTGCGGAGGTACTCCTGTCTCCATCATGCCACATTGTTGCCATTACCTGTTGATGAAAATGATGATGGGATTGATCATAACTGCCTGTACTTGACAGAATTGTGTACCAAGCCAAGACCCTACATTCCAGATATCCATCTGGAAGAGCCTGATTATATGTTGTTTATGGATGGCTCTTGTTTAAGAGATGAATGAGGTGTTTTGAAAGCTGTCTATGCTGTTTGCACCTAAGAGGGTGCAGTTGAACCCTCCTTTTTGTGTAATGTAACCTCTGCACAGGCAGCTGAACGGTTAGTCTTACTAGAGCCTGTTGTGTCTCTGACAATTTAAGAGTCACAATGAATACTGATAACTGGTACAGGTTTGGCATGGTCCACAATTTTGGGAAATTGTGGTCCCCCAGCGGGGTTTCATGAACTCAGAAATGGGCACTATGTTATGGAACTTCTTGATGCATTGCAAAAACCAGCTGAAGTAGCCGAGTTAGCCAGGTAGTGCTCTCTTGCACATCTAATGGAGAATTTTCAAATGAATCTGAATATGACACCTCTATCAAACATTTGCTGACTGTTGCTGATACATGGGAAGAGGTGAAGACATTGCAGTAAGAGGCACCATAATGCGAACAGTAGAGGAGTATCAGATCAGGGTGTACTAAGAATGAGTATGAGGTTTGGGTCTCTGTAATGGTCATCTTGTGTTTCCTGACAATATGTTGCCCCCTATGGCACATTACTTCCATGGTGCCACCCACATAGGCCGAGACACGATGGTTCTTCTCTTTTGCGCATATTGGTTCAACCCCAGGTTCCGTGTAGTTGCAGCTGATGTGTCACATGCCAACAGTTGAATATAGAAAGGAGAACTCCAGTACTGTACTCACAAGTCAATGAGTCACATAGGGAGATCAGGGCCCGTATTATGCAAACAGCGCATTTTCATTGTTTGCGCTGGGCGCACCTTTTAAAAGGTGTGCCCAGCGCAAACAATGAAAATGCGCCGCATTATGGTGAATGCGCTGCCCTGGGGGCAGCACATTCCTGTGAAAAATAGAGCGGCTGCTTTGAAGCCGCTCCTTGTTTTCACAGTGCAGGCAGCAACCCGCCTGCAATTTTAAAGGGGATCAGAGATCCCCTTCCAAGTGGGTTCAGTGATTGACTGCACCCGCCTACAAGGGGGATGTCTGGGGGGTCCATGGGACCCCCTTTCCCCGCTCCAGAGGGCTGCAGTCGGGGGTCGCACTGACAGTGCACCAGCTTTTAGGTGGCGCAATGTCAGTGTGCCTCCTGAAAGCTTCTATGCCTCTGCGCCCTCATCTGTAATACAGCGCGGGCGCAGAGGCAAAGGGATTCCCTCATTTGCATGGGGCCATGCCCCCATGCAAATGAGGGAATGCCCTCTGAAGATAGTGCTGGCACTTTATGTGTGCCAGCGCTATCGGTATTACAGAAGGGGACGCACAAGCGTCTGCGGCCCCTTCTGTAATACCAAAGTGCTCAGGGGGCGCGCAAAGCAGGCGCAAACACCTATTGCACCCCTGGGGCACTTCTATAATATGGCTCTAGGTGGTCTTTTCAACTGTACGCAGCTCAGCTTTGTCGAGATGCCTGTTTGTAATGGGCTTCATTACATTTTGGTAGTGGTTTTTTTCTTTTTCTGATGAGTTGATGTTTACACTACCTGGAGGAATAACATTCTTATTGTGGCTAAGCTATTGCTCAGGGAATTGCCCCTCACTTTGGGATCCTGGTTTTTCAGGAATTAGATTGTGGCATTCACTTAAAGAATGAGTTGATGAAACATTTGTGTGCAGATCAGAGGTTCCACTGTGATTAAAGAACTCAAGGCTTCAGGCCCTGTGGAGCAAAATAATAGGACGCTGAAATCCTGTCTTGCTAAGGTGTGTGCATCTATGTCTCTGATATGGCCTGACACCCATCCATTGGTAGTGATGAGTCTGAGAAGTGTTCCGGATTGGAGGACAGAATTGCCCCCCCCTTAAATTCTCATGGGTAGAGCCATTGCTGTGCCTACGACTGTACTTGTGAATATTACAGATGTCATGATGCTTTATTGCTGCAAAGGCCTGACTGCTGTGGTGTGTACTCTCTCTCACCAGGTTGAGTTGCTGACTTCCCTTCCCAGACAAGAACAGTGCCATGACCTCAGTCCTGGTGACTTGGTTCTTATGAAGAAGTCTCTTTATCACAAAGAGAAAACAGAGAGTCTAACTGGCCCATGCATCTGCCTCTAGGGATAAATCACATCACAAATTGACGAGGTAGTCTCCTAGATAGGCAGCCGTAAATTTCTCGTGCCTTACAGTGATTCTGTCTACCTGTCCTACTTCCCAGCTCTAGGTCTGAGCAATTTTTAGAAATTGGATGCAGTGGTCTCACCTATATGAAAAAGCACATGAGGAAGTCTTGCCTGGAGCTCAGACGGCATGGTCCCTATCTTGTGATTATTGCCACAAATACAGCTGTTAAATGTGGAAGCCTTCCACATTGGATTCATGCCTCTCACACCCAGAGACTGAGTTAAGTTGGAGAAAAAGGTGACAGCTACTACTGAGACGCAAAAGCCAACCCCTGTACAGCTGGAAAGCTCGGATGGAGGAGAAGAAGAGTGCGTGCAAGTGTTAAAAAATCAACCTGAGGCAAGTACAGTGTCACTAGCTGATGAAGCTGTAAGTGCAGTCTCTGAGGCTGGAGAAGGGACAAGCAGTGTGACCAGAAGGAAACCAAGAAACTAAAAATGGCCAAGGATTTGAGAATGACAGAAGGTTTCCGTGTCTGAAGAACACATCCCGGACATCATCAATGAAGAGATAGATACAAGTGAGCATAGTTACAGTGACAGTGAACAGGCAGTAGTCAGGAGATCAAAGAGAATACGGGTGCTTAGTCAAAGGTACTCAGCTCCTGAATGGACATACTTTGCTGAAAGTGAAGCTGACTTGAGAATAAATGAGATTACTGACCGACAGACTGATTTTGAGACACCTCCATGATTAAAGCTGCCACAATATAACTCTGACTAATCTTGATTTTTGACAGATATGAAGTCAACTGACATTTCTAGATAAGTGAACTTTACATTGAACTTTGTGATGCCTTTTAGTGCCCCAGGCTCCAGCAGAAGAGTAAGGGTGCCACTTTAGATGAAAATTGACATAGGGTTAGGGATTGACTTTGAAACAGCAGAACTTGATATTTATCGTGGACAAGTCAACAGTTCTAAAGATTTTGTAGAAATAGGAGTACTTGTAGACTGCCTGTTTATGTTATTTTTGAGTTTTGCACTTTTTCCTTTCTGTTTCACGGGGAGCCATGTTGACTCGTTCACTAACCCAGGGTAGAGCAGTAGTGGCTATAGTATGAATAGTCTCCATTAGCCTAATTACATGCTTATTATTAAGTCTGAGTTCCCCTGCTGAGGATATTCCTATTCAAGCTAAATCTACACCTAATCTTACTCACACAGAAGAACAACTTAGAATACCAGAACCTAATTTAAATGATGTAGAAGAGCAGCATTAGTTTAATTTATAACTTCTGTATAAGAAAGGGTCCAAGGGTGACTTTTCAATAAATGCTTTCGTCAAGCTGTTGCATGGTTATTCACAACTAATGGATGCTAAAGGGTGTGATGTGTGTACTTATTTGCCAGTGTATGTTGCTGGTAATATGAAGAATCAACATATTCCACTAACCTACCCCCTGACTTGTAGCATTATTACTTGTTTGTTTTATGAACAAGGTAGTTTAAGATATCAGTTTTTGAATTTTGACAAACCCATAAATGAGAGACCTATGTTTAGAGGGATGAATCTGTTTCCTAAAGCTAGAGCTGTAAAGGAGATGGGATACTGTCCGGGTGGTAATACACTGCTGTCCTATAACATAGGGAATCTTGTAAGATGAACAGGAATGAAAAGTATTTTAATGAAGAACTGGAGGCAAGAAGGGAACATATTGCAAAGGATTCAGCAAATTGTAAGGCTACTAGTTCAGAAAAGAAAAGGAATTAAAGGATGCTGGAGTGCACCCTAGATTGAGTCTGGATATGGAAAAAAAGAGAAGTTATGTTTTATGAGATGGAAACAATGAGTTGAGAATCCACTGGAGGTAGGAAGGTGTAAGTATGTACAAGGAGTAGCGGTTAAAAATGTATATATTATGACTGGAAGAGACCCAGTATTATATTTGTTGGACCAATACTTTTTTCCAGTTGCCTTGTAATTGGGTGGGTAGTTGTTCTATGGGATTAGTGTTTCCAAAAGTATATCATGCAGGTGAATTAGAAGACAATAGTAAAACCACTCACTGTACATCAGTTTGCAGTGCATTACAATTAGTGGGTGATATTTGTAGTGCTTTAATTCCTTCTGTAGGTGTGATTTTGAATGGTATGAAAACCAGAAAGTTATCTACTTTAGTTGAAAGGCTGGCAGCTGATACTGCTGGAGCATTAGGCACCCTTAATTCAGAATTGATAGCAATGAGAGCCATGGTAGATCAAAAAGATTAGCTCTAGATATTTTTCTCACAAAAGAGGGCAGAGTTTGTAAAGCACTAGGTGTCTAACAATGCTGTATTCATGTGCCTGATAAGAGCAAGGACATTAATAAGTATGTGAAGAATATTACAAGTCTATTTATAGGCTTGAAGGAGTCGAAAGAGACAGGTACTTCCGAAGTAATTGGGAAAGGATTTCCTGCTGTTGGCAAATGGCCGAGTGAACTTGGTGGTAGACTTTCAGGAGCTATTTTGAAACTTATTTTGATTCCGGAAGTTTGTGGGATGTGTTTGTTCTTGATGGTAAATGGATTTAAAATGATGAAGAAAGAAAAGAATACAGAACAGAAAGGTGGGGAAAATTAACAGCTAATGGCAAAGGATCGAAAAGAAAAAGGGAGGACATAGATTTGGAGGAGAGACAGGGTTATGTCTATGATGAGTTGAAAAAGTCAGACATAACCAACAATGGATCGCAAATGGTTTCTGAATTGTCATAAGCGAAAATGGTGGATGTTTTATGTGATGCAAGGTCATCATCGTTTATTTGCGCTTAATAATATGTTAACTTGTAACATTCATAACCAATACTTTTATGTGTGCACACATTATTTTACACTTAGACTTATTGAAACAAGTGAATTATATGCTTCTGATTAACTGTAGTTAGGCTATGTGCATCTTACCAGTGATATGAGTGGGCCTAGTTGCTGGACTCCATATTGAAATAAACATATTTTTGCTTGCTGTACATAACACTCTTTTTCTGTTCCAGGCACAAGATTCGCTGTATTCTTAGTAAATTTCTTAGTTTTTGTTAGCTTACTGTATGAAGGTCATGTTTGTGGTAATTAATAGGTTGGATGATGATTCTCAGCACATGCACGAGGTAGGAGGCAGGAGAGACAGATACTCCTTTGTGAGACATTGTGAAGTCTGCGATGATGGTAGAATCTGGCATTGTATTATCTGTGAGGACACAAATACAGCCGGAACATTGGTTTTTGACTGGTTCTTACTTGGTGGGAACCTGTGGAATGTATCTCTTAGACTTGATTTCATGTTTTAACTGTGTGATCTGTCTTTATTTGGTAGAGGATTTGACTCTGTCCATTTTTTAATGCAGACACCTCTTTCCTTCTCTCTGTGACCCGATGCTCCTTATATTTCTGCTCATTGGCCTACTTTCTAAAGCAAGTACATTTCTCCATTTCTTGATTGGAACCTTCATTTGGTTCTACCCTTGATGCTATATTTACTGACACTAGTTGTTATTCCATTTCTGACTTGCCCCCGCAATCTTAGTTTAGCATTAAGAAGTTTCCCTTCATTGGAAAGGAACATTTCTCACTTTACAGATTCTGTCTTTAACAACGTGGTACTGCATTTGCCAAATTGAATTTCTTGGATTTTATTTATACATGCTGTATTCCAGTAACTACTGATTTATGCATGATTGATTCGATTTGAGATTGTAATTTTACTAATTTGTTAATAAACCATCTTGATTTGCAAAATTACTCTTCTCTGTTGATCCTGTGGGGCAAAATGTGCATCACTGTCATTGTAATATTGTTGAATTTATGATTTTAGCCTCAGTTCGAAATAAAGGTCCATCCCTGTGAACGTAGCGGAGATTTAAGTTTGCGCCAAGTTTGTGCTGTGCAAACAACCATCCTTTTCTTTCACGCTATCAGGCTTTGCAACTCCGCTCTACTTAATTTAGTGGCGTTGATCCACAGCTCTTACCTTTTGTGTTGGTATCCGGATCTCAACTGGGACACCCGCGAGTGTCAGGAGATCATTTGTGGCCATGGGGGAGGTGGGGAGAGCACCCAAGCCTCCTTCCCCATTGTCCCTCCTTGCATTCTGCACTCCAAGGTGCAGGAGCCGGAATCTTGTGTTCTGTTCCCAGTGGACATGAGCAACTCCTCTTGTGCTCCCATTGCAAGACCAGCTCTGTCTATTGCTCCCAAAGCAGCTGGAGTGGCTGAGAGGTGAGGGTGCACCTGCCAATTTTGTCTTTGGTCTCTAGGAACTGGGAACCCCCGGGGACCGATGAGGATTCTAGACTGGGGCGCAATCTTTGTGTATCTTTGTGCCAGACCCAGGAGAGATGGTGCCCCTGGAGGCAATGAGGATGCGGGAGAGGGTGCCCCACATACACCTCCAACACCAGTGACAATTAAATTTCCATTGCGCTAACCTTCTGACCCTGCCCCACCCACGGGCTAATTTTAGGAGTTTTGTCACGCTCGATTTTCTGTTGTTCTTGTTTTAAAAAGGAAAATCTTTAAAACTGCTTGTCTCTAGCCCCATTGTGCCTTTTTTCTTCATCTTTGGGTTTAGTTGCTCCTAGTGGCCAGCCCTAGTCACCAGGAGCATTTTCTATAGACCTCCTGACATCTAATATGCTTTATATGGGGGACAGGATTTTTAATGCTTCCTATGCCAGACCTGTCCTCTGCATGTACTTCTGAGGTTCTCTTCTGCTTGAGGGGCATCTTCTACAGCCACTCCACAGCCAGCAAGCAGAACACCCCCTCTGCCATCCACCCCAGGTCCCAGGTCCCATGGCCTCCTGGCCATCTTGCAGGGCAACTGGCCCTTGGCATAGCCAAGGGCCAGTTCACAGAAAGCCTAGTGGAACCTTCCAGAATCCCTCAGTAGGTCCTTTCCCCACCTGGTCCTCAAGGGGTATAAGATGCCAGTGCCACTGACTCTGGAGAGGCTCATCCCAGTCCTAGGGATCAGTTGGATTCAAAGTCCTTAGTCCTTCCTTGCAAGGCATCAGGTGGTTTCTCTTTCCATCTGGGCATTCTTTCACCATCATCGCTCTAAGGTCCAGGATCTTTGTAGCTGTCCCTCCCCTGTGCAGAGGTTTTTTACTTGGAGTGCAACGTTTTAGGTGCCAGGCACACTTTTCTAATCCTATAATACCCTATCATCCCTCCACCCTTGTCCTATTCCTTCTGCCCAGCATTCTAAGACAATCCAAATTGGTGACTTCAAGTTGTCTCTGGCAAAAGCTACCTTGGGAGCCTCAGCTCTCCTCTTAGGTAAAGGGGAGAAAATTAACATAATTATAAAAGCTTTCCACCTAGCTCTTCACACTCAGAGATGGAACTTGATTGGATTCAACCGCACCCTGATGCCACTGCTAATTTCAGTGACTTCAATCTCTGCTCCACGGAGCAGGTGTTGAAGATGTTAGTCCCCGCAAAACAGACTTGCCCTGCTATCCCTGCCCCCCAGGGTTGTGCCCAGTTTAGCCAATCATCTGGCACTTTCCATAATGACATTGTTTAATCTTTCTTAGGGTGCTGCGAAAGTGGCAACCAATTGGAAGTGTGAGCAAGTATTTCCGCTTCTTAAAAAGCCCTCTCTAAATCCCATATAGACCGATCTCATTGTTACACCTGCTTGCAAAAGTTCTAGAAAGCTTAATTAACAAACAACTAATATCCTTTCTAGAAGTCCACAATATTTTAGATTCTTCACAATCAGGTTTTAGAGCACTACATAGCACGGAGACGGCTCTATTGGCAGTCACAGACAATATCCGCCTCTCCTTAGATGCAGCAATTCCAGTCGTGCTAGTATTACTGGATCTATCTGCAACTTTCAACACGGTCTCCCACCACATTTTAATCCGTAGATTACATGAAGCAAGCATCCACAGCAGAGTGGTGCTTTTATCCATGCAACCACGTGGTATGATGTCACAATCCTACAAATCCCAAGCTGCACCAGTATTGTTTTCAATGTCCATACCCATGGTGCCATATTTGTCTTGCTGCATAGCGTCTTAATCAACACAGTCAGGATTAAATAATTGTCAGTGCATCTTGTCTCTTTAAAAATAAAGTGCCCACGTGCATGTTAATTAAAATAGCACATATGTTTTGTCACGCTGGAAATTCAAAATTGTCCTAGACAGGTTATTACCCCTCTCATCTTCCTTTCTCATCTTGTTTTCCAGAAATCCAAGGCAAATCCTGTTTACGTCTGGTAGGAGGCAAGCGGGTCATGCCCCCGAAAAATGTCACCATCGCAAAGCAAACTCGTTACTGGGTCCCCTCAACCCTGCACGGCGGCTTCTGCGAACAGGAAAGGAGATCCTGTGAAATTAATCCAACACAAAAGAGAGATGCAGAAGCCCGCTTTCGAAAACACAGTGCGTTTATTTTCTTCATGAAAGTGCCTGCAACCTCATGTCCTTACGCGTTTCGGCTGTTAGGCCTTGATCACAGGTGAGTAAAATTTCAAACACAGGGTGGTGCTTTTATCCATGCAACCATGTGCATCAATATGGGTTGACACCTCTAAGGAGATATGCATTAAAGATGGAAGTATGTAATTGTATTTTTATAACTATATATGAGTGTGCACTCCTTTCTATGATACCACATATGTGTCTGAGTATGTAAATATGATCATAGGGAAGGTACCTGTAAGGGTATAACAATATATTTGAGATATTAAGAAATAAAATAAAAAGAAATACAACAAAAATGTATACAAAAATAAAAACTGTCTATCTTTAATAATGCACATCATATATGTATATGTTTGCCAATGTAAATATTATTACATGTATGGACATACATATTGGTGATGATATATTGGGATCAATAAATTGTACGTGTATGTGTGTATGTATATATGTATACACATAATTATGTGCATATATTTAGATATGTGAATTTGTCTGAATACACGTATATATTGCTTTTTTGTTATTAACTACATATATAAAAAAAAAAAATATTAGTAAATATATGTATCTGCCTAACAAACATACACGTGTATGTCATATTAGATAGATAACATATACATAGATGACTGTGTGCTTATAGGTTTGCGTTTTTCTCTATGATAATAATACATATATATCACAGTAAGTAAATGTGAATATGGGAAGGCATGTGTAAGTGTTCAACAATTTATTTACATACAAAATATATATATATGTTTCTTTATAAACAACACATATGGGAATGTCTGAACATATGAATATTACTAAATGTAAATACATATGGTAGTTGTGCCTGTGTTTATGCTGTATTCTTAGATTGTGGGTACCACTCTATATATTCATTTATATATTCATTTTAACTTACTGGAGGAAAGAAACAAATTCCCCTATAACCTCTGCCCATACCTCCACTCTCTGGCTTATCCAAAGACTACTACGGACTTCCAAACACCGTTCCAAACTCTTCCCTCCTTTATCAAATTCATCCAACTAACCGGCACATTTGTCCACCACTCCCAATTACAACTCACATCTTCTCCCTAATAATCCACTTCAATTAATCCATCCCTTTCAAAACAATAATGAAAATGCATGATAATTCAATGAGCACTAACTTAACATACTTATCATGACTAATCCGCAAGGAATAAAAAAACACTTTTTACTAATCCACTAATTTATCATCTCTAACACTAGGCTCTGAAGTAGCGTTCTACTTCCCGCTTGCAATTTTCGTGCAACATGCAGCCTGTGTCTGTATATCTGAACAGAGTACAGACACTACAAATCAGGTGACAACATGTACTCAATTTGATGGGATAGTCCCAGTTTTTGGACAACGGTCCAACAGTTTTCTGTAAATTAAATACAAGTCCCAGTTTCAAGAGAAGGCTGGATAAGCATGTCAAAAAGTTCTTTTTTCATCATTTTTTTCTCTCTTATGACTAGGATTGACCGGAATGGTATGGGTTAGATTACCGTTCAGCCACAAGTTTCAAGGACTGGCTAAGAGACCGGTGTCTCATATTATGGATTCATGTATGTGATGGGACTATCATAATGCTGACACATGTCTTAGTAGAGAGAATTATGTGCTATGTTAGATGAAAGTATCACCAGGGCAGTAAAGCTCAATGGAGGGTGTAAAACTGTCACGCTCTATTTTTGAGAAATCTTTGTGGTGTCTCGCCTGAGTGGATGTGCCTTCAGCAGACTGAATGACAGAGATGCTGTCAGATTTACAGGAAAACGTTAGCCTTAGTATGATGATACGGATCCAGCAGAAGAGAAGAACTTTAAATCTCTCCCTGCCAGACCCAGAACAAGTTAAATCACTCCAAACAGTTCTGCATTTAAGGTGGGGTAGGGAGTAAAAGTGAAAAGGAAAGAAAAGAAACCCTGGTTCCAGCTGCACTCAAATTCTGAGCTACAGGTTTCCACAACTTCTTTCTGGACCTTAGTCCATTGACTAATGCACAGAAAATACAAAAATGTAACTTATTCGTTTTTTTGGTAATGACATATTCAACCATTTAGGGGTTAGTTGGTAATTTAATGCTTAAGTTTACATAAAACTGTATTAAATATTATTTTACATGAAATGCATCGCACAATATGGTTAAAATGAACATTAAAATTGTTTTAAAAAAAGTATATAAAACAATACGACCCATATTAAAATAAATGCGAGGTTAACAATTTTCCTACCACAGCTTGATGGCCTGCATTAAGATTCTTACTTTTCAACCACTCATCATACAATTATACCACTTAATAATTCTCAATAGCTTTGTATACAGTGGTAACGTTTATGTACTAACAAGATAATTATTTTCCTGAAAGAAAGCACATGTACTTATCAAATTCATCATTTTGAACCTTGTTCAATATCGATAGCTCAATTAATACAAATGTTTGGTTATGCATACATAGACTTCCTTGTAAGAATCATTTAAATCTAAGAAACTGGGTTTCCTTCATAAAGTTTCTAGTTTCCTGATGACACTCAGAAAATACTGAGGTCATCTTCAAATAAGTTATTTTGTTGAAGCTGATATGTTGTAATTCGATTGTATATATTTACATTGAGGTAATTGGAAATGCTCATACCTGCATGACTTAATTTAGTTCTTGCTAAGTTTTTAAAAAAAATGGAGTTCTTTGAATGACGCATATTAAGTTGTATCAAAATCACAAACACCAACTTCATGATTGTTACCGCTATCGACTCATGTTACACAGGAGCCTAAAAGTTGTAGTTGCCAACTAAAAATTGTGTGTGTAGCTGGACAATAACTCTATGATGCCTTTCACACTGAAGTTATACATGGAATCATGGTGAATGCTAACCTGAACACCGATTTCCCATCAAGAAACTAATACAAGGTGAGCCTTAAAATCATGTTTATCTATTTGATTTGATTTAAAAAGTTTTATATAGCGCAAACATGACCCATGAGAGTATCAGAGTGCTTTACAAATGATCAGAAAAACAGAAATATAGAGCAAACAACAGCATAATCGAGACCAATACCGGATGTGGTAACTCCCCATTTGAGGGCGGGATCACCTCAATGACAAATCAAAAACATATCGTAAAAGGTAGGTAGTAAACATGGGTGTAGTCAGCGTGCCATGTCAGACCCGGGGAGTAGAGTTCCTGGGTTCTAGGACAGAAATTTGTTCAGTAGTACCTTAACTTCCTTCTTGAAAGATACGGTTGAGGGATTCAGTCTGATTTCAGGGGGCAAGGAATTCTCAGGGCAATGCCAGAGAAGGCTCGGTTGTAAGTATTCTTTTTGTAGAATTTCTGTGCTTTCAACAGGAAGGTGCTGGAACTTCTAGAGGATCTGCAGCCGCCATAAAGCTCTAGTTTCTGTGCGAGGTATCTCGCGGTATTAAAATGTAGGACTTTGTGGGTCATGCAGGAAATGTTTAACAGTATTCATGCTTCACAATGGAACCAGTTTAGAGATTTCAAATCGGGGATAATATAGTTGTTTTTTTTAGATCCTGTGATAAGACTTGCAGCAGAGTTAATAGAGGCCCTTAAAGGAGCCGTCTTGGATCTGGGTAAGCCGCAGAGGGTTGCACTACCATAGTGCCTCCTAGGAATCAGTAGGGCTTGCACAGCAGATTTGAAGTCATTGAGGGGGAGGATGGGTTTTATTTTTCTTAAGATGCTCATTTGGAGGTTTGCTCCTTTTTTGGCAGCACTGATGTGCTTCTGCATGTTCAGGTTCTTGTCTAGAATTATTCCCAGTAATCTCGCGAAATCTATAATGTGTGGCGAGCAGCTAAGAGCTGTTAGTTGCTTCATTCATTCTTCGATATCAGATGGCTGTTTGGGTGGGGCAATTAAGAGGAATTCCGTTTTGAGAGTGTTTAGTTTGAGTTCGTTGATTGTCAGCCAGGTTTGGGTTATTTGTAGAGTTGATGTCTTTGGGGGTGGAGACTTTCAGGTACAATTGGATGTCATCCACGACATGTGATAAAGGATGTTGATCTCAGAATTTCAGTTAAAGGCTCCATGAACAAGTTAAAGAGAGTGGGTGGGAGCGAGGACCCTTGTGGAACCCCTGTGACTAGAGTGGACTTTGACAGGGCCTGAACCTTGAATATTTTACTTCTGTTGTGGAGAAACAAGGAAATCTGATGATAGGTCGAGGAGGATTAGAAGGCGAGATTTGTTCTGATCCAAATATTTTAACGCATTGTCCACTATGTGTGAAAGAACTGATTCACTGCTATGAGCCAGATTGGAATTGGTCTAAAAGTTGGAATTGTTTTATGTGGCTACATAGTTGGACGTGTACAGATTTTTCAAGGCGTTTCGCCATAGTCGGAATGTTGAAGATTGGGTGGAAGTTGGTTAGGTCCATGAGGTCTGCCGTGGCTTTTTTCAAAATGGAGGTAACCTGCCCAGACATTAGGCAGTGAGGGATAGTGCCTTGAAGAAGTAAGACATTTACTATCTTGGTCCAAAGTGGGAGTATAGACTATTTGATCTCACTGAAGAAATTAGAAGGTAGAGGGTCGTTGAAGTGGTTTGAAGTTTTCAGTGCTGCTAGAATTTTGAGAATGGCGCTTTCCTCAAAGGTTTTGAGTAAGTTCCACAAATTATGTTTTTGGGGGGTGCCCAGGAGGACACGGGGGCACAGCAATCCAGGAAGGGGAGAGGCTGATGTGAGGTATGACGGGACAGTGTTTCAGTGCCATCTGCAAATCATTTTCAATCTTTTCCGTCTTTTCAAGGAAGAAAGAAGCAAATTCCGTGCAGTTTGGCTGCGGACTATATCCAGCTAGGGAAGGGTAGGGTTGGCTATTTGATTGTAGTTTGATGGGTTAAAAAACTTTTTGGTCGGTTTCTAGCTTGATCTAGTTTGTTTGTTTCTAAAGAAGTTCGCTTTTGAACTTCTAATGCGTTTGTTATATGTGTTCCGCAGTGCTCTCAAATGCTTGAGGTGTTCAAGGGATGGTGAGGATCTCCACAATCGTTCATTTAGTCTCAGATTAGGTCTTTTGGCATTCAGGCTACCATTGTGCCATGGTTTGAAGTCTTTCGTGAACATTCATTTTAGCTGCAAGTGCGCATTCGAGTCTGAAAATTCTTAATGGAAGTGTTGTGGTGGTCAGTAAGATCATGGACATCTGACATGTCCACAGGAGGAGGCAAGATGTTATGTCTGAGGGATGTCAGTTCATTCAGGTTAATATTGTACATGCTCCTTTTTCCAGTGTTTGGGTTTCTTTAGTTGAGCTATATTTGTTCTCACAGATTCTGTGATGAGGAAGGTGATGCAGGGGAGGCCTGTCCAGTCACAAGGGAGGATAGATTCAAGTTAAATGGAGTTGGCCTTAGCAATGATAATATCTAAAGTCGCTCCCTTGTTGTGTGTAGAGCTGTCACAGATTTTGATCAGGTTGAGGTCAGATAGGAAGGTTTTAAGGTTGTTAACTGCAGGGTCATTCAGGTCATTCCAGTGGAGGTTGAAGTCTCCGAGGAAGATCTGGGTGCAGTGTTGTCCCACGTTAGTTGAGATAATTTCCATAATTTGTTCTATGAAAGAAAGGCTATCGCCTGGTGGGTGGTAGATCATGTGCAGTTTGCATTGTGGCCTGTTACATGCAATATCGATGCATAAGTATTCGCATGAGGATAGAACTGGGGATTGTGACTGTTTCACTTAGAGGCTGTTACAGTGTATGCAGGCGATACCTCCACCTGGCCTGCTAGCTCTATCTAGTCTAGTAATGTCGTGGCTAGGCGGGACTAATATGACAAGGATAGGTGCAGAGGAATCATTTAGCCAAGTTTCAGTCAGGATTAAGATGTCAAGCTTGTGTGCGAGGATAAGATCAGAGATGTCCGCTGTGTGTTTTGCGGCTGATCTGCAATTGAGTGCTATTGAGTAGCATGCAATTTAGATGAGGTTTGGAGTCAGCTGGGGTAGTCTGTGTGAAAGTAACTTGTTTAAGGTTGTACTTATTTACAGCTCTGGGGTTGGGCCTAGGTTTTCTGTGTGGGTTCACAAGAATTGTTTGGATTTGACCCAGATTGTCTGTGTTATCAGAGTATGTTGAGTTATATGAAAGGAGGAGGGAGTGGATATCCCTGTCTGACAGTGGATCTTTCAGTCTAATGGGCTGAGTGGGAGCATTGGGGTAGTGTAAAGTTCTCCATCTCAGGTGAGGAGACATCAAGGTAGGGGAGATCATGTTGGTTGGGGAGTGTGATGAAAGCCTAGTGAGGTGGTTGGTGCATTGGTCGTGATTATGACTATTCATCCTCGGAGTCCTGTTTGGCCACTGATTGTTGGTCATCTCTATGGTGATGTATAGTAGGCTTTGTAAGTCTGCCTTGAGTTGATGTAGGTTTAGTTTGGTCTCATCAAGTCTGGATTCTAATGAGGTGCGGGAACAAATTGTTGAGTCTTGGAGTAGGGGGCAAGGAGGTTGGGGTGTGTTCGAGGCTGTGGTGTCGGAATGCTGGGAGAACCAGCGGAGAGGAAGTCTGGTTGGAGATGGAGGTAAGCTCAAAGTGCGGAGGTGGAGAGCTGGCTGAGTGAGAGCGTTGGGGTCTTATGGGTCATGTTGTTGGGTGGGATTGGGAGTTCGAACTTCAAGAGTGTCATGGGTTGAGCCATGGGGAGGATCAGGGATATAGTCCCGGGGCTGGTGTTACATCTGTGGCTTTGTAACTCTGAGTTAGCTGCTCTGGAGGTGTGGTGTGAATGCAGTCTAGTTTGACGATTGATGGAGGGGGGCTCGGACCCATTGGGTGGTGGTGAATAGTTAGTGCTGTGAATCTGGATCACCATGGTGGAACAAGGGATGGAAAGGGGTGGGGCATTTGATATGGCGAGGATAAGTGAAGACAAAACTTGGGGATCCTGTAGGTTGTATGCAGAGTTAGGACAGCCTTGGAAGGGGGCGGATTCATTACCAGTCACAGTTTTTTTTGGTGAGAGGAAAAGATTCCTCAAATATTTCTAGGTTGCGAACTGATGATTGGATGAGGATAATCCCATTGTTGTAAAGGGAAATGGTTGCTTCTGCTCTGCAAACAGATGAGGGGGCTAACAAGAGTCTTAGACCATGAAGAGTTTTCCTGGATGTAATGATCAAGAGCACTGAATACAGTACTTTCCTCCATTATGCTTGCCTTTTCATGTACATGATAAGATCATTTATTATAGCCCCTTTATTCAAGCAAAAATAGGGGTTAGAAATTGGAATTTCTGGGTGAGATTTGAGGAGTATATGGTTTTAGTTCTTGGGTGCGTTTTTTATTAGATTAGGAGGGTACTTAATTTTACAAGCATTGCGGACCGACAGCTCCAATTTAGTGTTGATTGCTTAGTGGGATAGGATCCATGTCTGAACGTGATGCAAGTAAGCCAGAAGAAGAATGGAAGGTGTAAACAAATGGGGACGAGGGGTCCGGGCTTATTATTGAGCACAGCGTCCTATTTTGGTTTTTTCCCCGTGTAACTGCAAAATGGGTGTCAGTTTTGGGTACAGAATTGACCTACTGAGAGCCGTACCAGGCTACAGACAGACGCCAGAACACAAGAAGTTGTAGCCAGTGAAAAGTGCTGACGGGGAGGTGTGATGAGTGCGAGGCAAATGTGGTTAAAAATTGGCGACTGAAATTTCAATAAAGACCATTTTTCAGTTCCCTATCCAAGATGGCCACTGAAATTTGGGAAATATCACACAACTATTTCCAAATCATAACGTTGAATCAGACCTGTGAGTAACTTTGTTACAGCTTTTCTTCATTCTCATTATAGCCAGCCCTTCCTCCAACATTGCATATTCTGAGTCCATGTGACCTTTAGACATTTATATTGATTGCCTCATTGTCGGAGACAACATATTACTTACTTGTGACAAAAACACAGACTTGCATCAACCACAGTCATGATAGACACACATCTGGGTGTTAGTAAACCACTGTAGACCCATGCGGGTGACTGGAAGGTTTTTAGTGAGATATACAACAAAGTCCTCTCATAACAACTTTGAATTACCAAACAAATGTTTAAGTTGCTTCCTGTTGGGTTCAGGTTTCCGTTCAGGTCTTGTGGAATGCAATAAGATTACCACAACCAGAGGCCGGTATTCCCCCACATTCCCAATACATATGCATTAAAACTCAAGCATTTCTTGATTTTTAATGAACAAGTTATTTATTCAAATTCCAATTGTATACCTGCCAACGTACAAATTGATGTCACTGTGTGAGGAGGGACGGGCCTCAGAGGGGGCAGAGCCTTGTGCCGAAAGCAAGCTACCCAAGAGGCACTCTTCCCCTCACCAAGCCCCCACTCCCTCCTAAAATAAAAAAGTGTGTCATTAAAGCTGTTGCCGATGTCCTTGGGGGTTTTCAAATCTCTTAGTGGATATCGGCTCCTTACTGCCTCTGAAAATGAGCTGGAAATCCATTGTTTACAGTGGTTTTCAGCTCGTTTTCTCTGCCACCATGTGATTTGTGCTCCTCACCAGGTGATTGTGTGAAGGGAGCTAAACTTGTGTGACACACAGTGGTACAGTGTGAGTTGGCTTCTCTGTAATTACCGTACAACATTCAATTCAGTCTTCATTTGTGCAATGAATCCAGCTCTTGTAGTAAACCACCTCACAAATTGAGAAAATGTTTTCTACCGGTTGAGAAGCAGGGGTGGTCGCATAATGGTTGTATTGTGCTACTAGGGTCATACCCCTGTGGGACACAACATCCTCCCATACCAGACTTTTAGTCCCAACTCGTCTGACCGTGGTATTAGTTGGCACCAAGTGCAGTCCTGCCAAGAGCCACTCATCATAGGTCATACTAAATCATTTTGGCAATTTTACTCCCATCCCTGCAAGGACCAGACATTGTCACACAATGTGTGGAACTTGGCAGGGCTGTACAGGATGTGGAGATTATACAAAGTGCAAAATGCAACTCTCAGCGTGGTCTGGTTTTCAGTAGTGGCTGGTGTCAGGTACATATGGGGGGCAGCATGGGGAGGAGGCTGAAACAACAAAAAAGAAAAAACGTACCTGTCGGTCTCCTGCTCGCCGCTCTGCTTGCCGGTCTTCTCCTCCTCTGGGCACAGGCTGAAGCTCCCAGCTTCCCCTGTGGCCAATCCTGATGCTGCTCTCACCATGAGAGCAGCCTAGGGATTGGGTGGAGCGCACTAGTTTTGCGCTCCACCGGGAGCTGGGAGCCTGTGCCCGCTGGTCTCTCCACCCAGCAAAACAGGTGGGTTGGAGAGATGTCAGTGTACATAACGGTTTGGCCGTCCTAAGACCGCCGGCCAAACTATCATGTGCACTGACAGCAGGGCCCACCACTCCTTCTCCACCTGCTGAAGTTATGTGGCCCCGCCACCAAGACTCAGCCACAGGACAAAAACTAAAATGATCTGCATTTAGATAATTTTATTTTTCGTTTGACTCCGCGAGCAGTGGAGCGATGCTTCTCCGCCATAGCAGAGGAACCGCTGCTGCTGTTTTTCCCTGGTGCCGTGACAATGATGCTACGGCCAAGGTGACAGCTTGCATGACGTGATAATTACTGGATGTTAGGTGCTCACGTATTCTGCGGACTTGCCCTTCACTGACTTCAGCAAAAGCTGAGTTTTATTTTAAAGTGAAGAGCAGCAGAGAGCACCCTGCCACAAGACATGAAAAGTGCAAGGAGTGAGTGACTATCACGTGGGTGATACCTGGCTAACTCCCTATGAAAAGTTCAGTCATGAAAAGCAATTATAGAAAGATAGTTTGATCAATTCAGATAGTTGTTTTCTCATTGGCTGCAGTAATCCTGTGACCTGCTGTGCAGCTGTTGAAAACGTCTTGAATGAGCATGTAAGATCGGCGAGACGGCGCACATTAACCAGGACCAATAACAGAGAGCAAAAGGCTGCTTTATTAGGTAAGGTCTGAACTTAGCTTCAAAGAACTTCACAATCATCAAAAAACCAAGTCTCACTAATACATTTCAAAAACCTATCCTCTCCCACCCTTAAAGCTCACTGCCCAACTATGACAAACTTTTCCAGTCAAACAACTCCAACATTGATCCTATCAAACAACATTTCAACCACCGTCCTTTCACCCATCCCAAAATGTTGACTTCAAAGTGTCCCATGCTCCAACGTCCCCTGCTAACCCCCAGTCCTTCTGTCCTCATGCCAGCACCTGCATCTCTGCAGCCTAACCAACAGCATCAAGAAACTAGCCCCACACCTGAATGAAAAAGAAGCATTAACCCAACAAAGAGACCAACACCACCAAAAATTATAATGACACCAACCCTAAGAAGAACTACCCCAGGAGAGAAACAAGAACAGGAAAAAAGAGGAGAAACTCACCCAAACCTAAAAGTTTAGGAAGCGCCAGTTATTGAAAAATTCACCCTCACCAGACCACAACACCAGTCGTAGAAGGATTTCGAGGCATATTTACCAGGGTATTGCGCCACAGGAACATCACGTTTAATGATGTTCCTGTGGCGCAATGGCCTGCTCCATATTTACAAGGTGGCTTTAAGCCACTTAACATGGCTTAACGCCACCTTGTAAATATGCCCCTTACCGCAGCAGTCCACTGCCTCAAAGGTGCGGGCAATGTGTGTTACTGTGGGCGTTCCACCGCAACAACCATTCCTTTTTGATGCTGCCCCCTATTTACAAGGGTGCCGTAAATATGGGGCAGCCCCAAATATAAGACCAAGGAAAACCTGGTCTTAAACAGGGGCAATGAGGAGAAATTATTAATTTCTCCTCGTTTTTTGGTGTTTATTTTTTTTTTTGATAAGCCAATAAATAAATGATTTATACAAAATAGAGTACTTCAAAATTGGAGCAGTTCATAATATATACAAAACGACAGAAAAAAGAAAATACATTGGGATTGTGTTCAATCATCGTTGCCCAACAGTTCATTATTTTCTAATTCACACAGGAAACATGGATCTAATTCGATCCAGCAAGGGCCGCAGTGCATAAGATACGAGGGAGAAAGGAATAGATAAGACCCAAGAAAAGAAAAAGACAATTATAGCGTAGAAAGTGTCAAATGATCGATCATGGCACCCCATATTTTAATACCAGGTCTACATTTTTGAAGCCCCTTGAGAGCGTACAGGCTGTGCTCAAGAGTACATATGGCATATAACCTCCCTCTCCCACATTTCAAATGATGGTGGTTCCTTCTGCCGCCACAGTGTCGCTATACATAATCGGGCAACAGCCACTGCTATAAAAATTAAGTATCTGAATTGATACATCTCATGATTAGTCATTGAGTCTTCAAGTACTCCCAATATCATAACTCTCGGTGTAATTGTGGTCTGTGCCCCAGTGATTCTCGTCAGGAAGGCCTCTATCCCACCAATCAGATGTCTCAACTCTGGGCATGCAAAAAACATATGCAGGCTATCAGCCTGATCTATCCCGCATCGTGTACACTTGCCATCGTTTGAGCCACCCCATTGTGAGATTTTTGCTGGAGTGTAGTAAAGGTTGAAAATGGTCTTGTAATGTTGTGTTTTGAGACTGGAGGAGATCAGAATCTTCTCGCCCAAAGCAATGGAGTCTTGTAGTATGTCCCCTTCCTGAGACAGTCTGGCATTCCATTTAAGATTTTGTGCCTCCAAATCATCAGGTTGTGTTTCAATGAGAGCTTGATATAAGGCACCGATCTTACCATGCCCCCTAACAACCTCTATAAGATTATTTTTATAAGCCAAACGTTCTAAATCTGCTTTCTTTTGTAGGTAATCCCGAATCTGTAAGTATTTAAAGAAGTCAGGGGCATATTAGCAAGACCACGTTAAATTATCGCCGTTTTAGCGGCAGGAAACTGCAGCTAAACGGCGATAATGGGCTTGCTAATATGCGTTATGGAATTCCAATAGAAGCCCAGGTTAGATGTCCTGCACATCTAACCTGGGCTTCTATTGAATTCCATAACGCATATTAGCAAGTCCATTATCGCCGCTTTAGCTGCAGTTTCCTGCCGCTAAAACGGCGATAATTTTAACGTGGGTCTTGCTAATATGCCCCTCTGTTTTAGGCAAATCAAATTCCTTGACCAGAGAAGAATAGGGCCGGACACCACTATTGTCGACGAGATCCCCCAAGGTGATTATACCCTGTCGTCTCCATCTAACCATAGTGGCGTCCCAAAAAATAGATGGTAATAATGCAGAAGCAGAGGTAGGCGTATAGTGACTGATCCTACCAATCTGCAGACGCCTTAGAACCTGCTGCCATACCTTATAGGTGGCATGGACCACTTTGAAGCGGGTTTTCTTATAGTAACTGGGTTCTAATTTTTGAAAGAAGCCCCTCTCCGCCTCTGAGCCCAACAACATTTGAAAAATATGAGGAGTCTCGGTCACCACAGTTTCGCCTTCGCCCACCAATAAGATTCCAGTGTGTTGAAGTAAACATGCCCAGTAGTAAAAAGTAAAGTTAGGTACTGCCCATCCCCCCGAGATCGTGGGAGATTCATAAATTTCATCGCACGGCGTGGTTTGCTTTGCGCCCAGATGAAGCTACTACAAATAGATTGCAGTTTCTGAAGTTGCTTGCTGCTAAGTTCCAAAGGTACCAATCTGAAATAGTACAAAACCTTAGGCAGAGTGTTCATCTTTAAAACATTGCATCTTCCAGCCATTGAGAGATGCATACCTTCTATTCTACCCAGCTCGCTTTTAATTTTCCGCACCAGCGGGTCCCAGTTGGCAAGTACCATTTTCTCCAAGCATGCATTAATTTGGATGCCCAAATATGTTGCCTCCTTGGTAACCCTAGGATCACTGAAGGATACTTGATCTGTACATATAATTTGAGTTTTAGCTATGTTTAATTTATAGCCGGAATTTTGCCCAAATAAAGTTGCTAACCGTTCAATATGTAACAATGCTGAGGCAGGAGCTGGGGAAACAACTGCTACATCGTCAGCATATGCTAGGACTTTGAGTTGTTCCCGTCCAAACCGCACCGGTTGGACACTCGAGCTATTCTCCAATAAATTAAAAAAAGGATTAATATAAAGCGAGAATAATAAGGGGGAGCATGGACAGCCTTGTCTGGTCCCTCTTGATATTGCCATTAAATCAGATTCGAGTCCCAGTGCACATATTCGAGCCACGGGTGATTTATACATGGTTTTAATTGCCCTAAAAAAGCCAGGTCCGAAGCCTTGCCAGCGCAAAGTTACCCATAGGAATTCCCACAAGACACGGTCTCAGCATCGAGTAGCACAACTCCACATGGAGCCTGCTGAACATTGGCCAAGTCCAACAGTGTAACTACCCTGCTGACGTGGTTGACCGTGCCTCTTCCAGGGATAAAGCCATGTTGGTGGTCAGACACTAAGGAGACAATTACTCTTCAGAGTCGTGTGGCTAAAATGTTTGCGTATATTTTTCCATCACAATTTAAGAGTGAGATTGGTCTATAGGACCCTGGTAATGTTGAGGGCTTATCTTTTTTAAGTAAAATAATAATATTGGCTATATCTCAAGATGCAGGGGCATCCCCTTTTTGTGCTTCCTGTAATATAGTAAGCATGTCTAATTTTAACTCTGGCAAGAAGGTCTTGTAGAATTCTAGAGGGAGCTTGTCTGGACCAGCAGCCCTGCCTGCTGCTAGAGAGTTAACCACCTCAACTAACTCCTCTAAGGTTATAGGCTCCTCCAAGTGCCTCCGGTCTTCTACACTCAGAATCCTTCTATATGGATCTTTATAAAAGGACTTACGGCTCCCATGACCACTTTGGTCCTCAGTATATAATTCTTCATAGAAAGCCCTGAAGACTTCAAGGATCTCTAGTGGTGTGTCTACTAACCTCCCAACTGGATCTTCAATTGCAGTGATTGCACCTTTGGCCTCCTTCCATCTCATTTTTTTTGCCAGGCATCTACCCGTTGCCTCCCCATATTCGTAGCATTCCCTTCTGAAGAGATGATATTTATTAGCATTGTCCTTAGTCCATTGCACATTTATCCTGGCCTTACTGCAGGCCACCTCAGTTTGCGCCGGAGTTATATCCAAATGTCCCTGCGGAGCTTGCATAAGGCTGTACTCTGCATTTTGAAGATCCTCATATAAACCCTGTATCAATTGCCTCTGCTGCTTTTGAGCGTAAAGGCCAAAACTAAGAATTTCCCCATGGAGCCCTGCTTTTAGCACATCCCAGACTATTTTTGTGACTAGTGGAGTTCCGATTAATAGAGAAAAATTGATTCACCCACTGCTTGATATGGCATATAAACAGTTCTTTGAGCAGCAGCTTCCTGTCAAATGAGAAAGATCCACAGGGTCGCACCAGACTGTGCATTACAAGGTTTAATAGCAATGGATTGTGATCCGATGTAATTCTGGGAAAAATCTTTATATGTCCTCCCGCTAGGTGTGTTTTGGTGACAAAAAATAATCGTTTTTGGTGTTTCAATGTGTGCTGCATTCGGCAGCACACATAGAAACAGCAAATCACCAGTAGTGATTGTTCATGTGCAGTATTTGACACCTTCCTGCACATGAACAATCATTCCTTGCAATGCAGGCACCATTGCACTATGGTGCAAGGGTACCTGCGTTGGCGCTAGGCAGCTAAATTTAGCACCAGCACTAGGGGAAACGCAGGGGTCCACCACATTTTTGTAAATACGGCGCATCCCTGTGTTTTTAAACTGTCGGAGCGCAGCAATAGCAATTTTGGCTTAACGCCGCGCTATGACAGTTTCTTGTAAATATCCCCCACAGTAGCCTCCTGATGCTGCAATTGTCACCTAAAACTTTACCCCTTAGACAAACTGCCCAATCCCAGTGCATCCTGTCCAAGGAATGTACCACTCCCCGAAAAGACCCCAGGGGGACAAGCCTCAAGCTTCTCTCCCTCCAAGTACCTCATCAAGTGAGGCGGCGCACAATAACCAGGACTAGTCATAGAGAGCAAAAAGTGGCTTTATTAAAACAGATCTGTAGCTAGTTTGAAAGAACTTTACAATCATCAAAAATTCCTGCCTCACTAACACATTTTAAAAACGTATCCCCTCCCACCCTTAAATTTGCATCTCAACTAAGACAAACTTCCCCAGTCAAACAACCCCAACAACCACTTCCATCAAACATCCTTTCAACCACCGTCCTCTCACCCAGCCACAAACATTGCCTTCAAACTGTCCCATCCTCCAACCCCAAACCACCTCACCCCCAAGCCTTCCATCCTTGTGCCACCCAGAAAAACTCTGCGCATATGTTTGTGTGGTCCCCTCCACCTTTTTTTTTTTCCCCCGGAGTTTTATATAGCACAAACATGACCCAACGGTATCAGAGTGCTTTACACGAGCACCAGTTGCTTACAGAAGGACACATTCATTTTTTGTTAGGCACGGGGAGATTAAGTGATTTGCCCAGAATCACAGGATGTTGAGCGTCCCGGCCCAGACTCAAACCCGGTTCCTCAGTGTCGAGGTCCACCGCTCTAGCCGTAAGACCACATCCTCTACCACCTTGTTAAACTCTGGTCTGTCACTGCAACAGCTATACAAATTCATGACCATTGCCTCAGTTAATGACTGTCGCTCCAACAGCCACCAATATTAATTTCTTAAAAGGGAGAAATTAACTTCATCTTGCCTAAAAAGAACAAAAAACATCCTGAACTATATTAGCATGTTGCAGGAAACCAATACCAACCTCCAACCCCAAACCACCCCACCTCCAGTCATCCGACCGACCAAACATCCTGTAAAGAAACAGAATAAAAACAGTAAGGTACCAAAAGCACAACATACTAACACTGCTCTCCAATCCAATGTATAAACCGCCTGTAGCAGTTCTGCTCCCACCTACCCAACCGTCTGATGTCTTTCAAGTCAAAACCCCACCCTTGTGCTTCTGATTATGCATCATTATGAAAGGAATGGGTACGTTAACCCCTAGGTTCCTCGCCGAATTGTATCGAAACCTTTTGCAAAACAGCCACCAGATAAAAAGCTGTCAAACATTTCCAGTTCTCATGACAAAAAGCAACCCCTCCTTTCTCCCAGCAATATGTTGAAAACAAGTCCATGCCCCCTCCTGCATAAGTCTCCATCACACTTCTTTAGGACACCATCTTACTTCTACCATTTCATCCGTTTTTGAACACTGTAACCACTAAAAAAACAGCTAGTCTCTCCGAATTCCAACCTCCTCCCACACAATACCCTGAAAGTCAGAACTGCCCAATAGTTCTGAAAATTGGAAAGCCCAAAATAACATTCCTCCCTTTCCTAGCCTTGCAGAATTCTCTTACCTAACTACCCCACTAAAGACTCATAGCCTCAAAACATCTTGCCATAAAAGTCTATTCCTGACAACTTGCCTGCCATGGCCACCTCCGACAAATCTCTACTGAGCATTCCCATTGTGAATTGCACCTCTTCCCTCTTTAGCATATCCTACCCACATTTTCCCCTACGCTTCCCTCTCCCCTGCCAAGCCTGTCTGTATGCAAACCTCATAAAAGGAGCCAGGGAGTTCTCCACTGAATCAAAAACTCTTAATCGCCCATAGCCCCGGCCTCTAATAGGATTACTGTCTTCTGTGCATCTGCTCCTGGTGCCAGTCCATGGATGTTAGTGCCAACACCTGGCACATGGTTTGACTTGAAAACAATGTTAAACATTAGGCACCTAACACAAACCTCTTCAGCAATCTCAGCAAACATCCTTTGCCCTCTGACCATACATCAAAGAAACAACTCTCTGGTAGTCTACATTGAAAACAACTCTCTTTTTAGCCAAAACCTGGCCCCGCAGTGATAATGCTACCAGCATAGGAAACATTTACAGGGAGGCTATGCTACACCCTTCTTTACGCCATGCGTGGGGCCAACATTCAAAGCACCGCATACCATCCAAAACAGTCCAAAGCCATCAACTGCATTGGAAAACATTTGAACCTGCCAGAAACATTATCATCTAGTGACCTCATTTCAAGCCCCAGTTCACTAAAGATGGATGTGCTAGGCCATGTATCCTAATCCTACTGCAGTGGTGTCTGTGGAGTCAGGGGTTGGCAGCCTTCTAATGGACAATGGTGACAGCCACAACAGGATGTCATTGTCTTGGAACAATGTGTATGTGTGAGAAATAGTGTGTCTACTCGGCCAATGCCAATAAGCCCATCCTTATCAGGAAAACAGTCTGAACAAACTCCTAGGTATCTGGTCTCTGCCCTATAAAAGAATGGCAGAAACAACTTGTTTTTTCATACCTGTGTATCTGCAGCTTCTGAAGCTCCCAGATTCCCTGCTCCACCACTTTGGTGTCTGAGGAGATCTTGTGTCTTGTTTTCCATGCTGTATATCTCCTTTCTTCCCTTGCTCCTTGCACCAGCTTATGTTCTCCCTTACGTCCTGACTCCTGTTTTACTTATCCCCTACAGTACAATATTATGTTCCTAGGTCAGCAAACTATCTCTCCCCACCATGTCAACCACCGTTTGCAGGGTAGTGAGTGTGCTACGTCAACAGGCGTTCTCTCCTTGTCACAGCAGACAACTATTGCAAGGAAGTCTCTCATATCTAGATCAGTTCTTCATCTTCATCAGCTTCCTATGGCCACCAACTCTTTACTTGATACTGCTCACGTTTTGGCTGCCATTGACTCTCAGCTTCATCATGTGCCTTCTGCAGAGAGAGGGTTGATTGTTTGTGATAAAGCACACCACACAATTCATATATGTTGGACCTGACAAACTGTGCAGCCTAACATAGGTGTGTGTGTATGGCATAGATCAGGCATACGTTCCACTTAGGGAAAGTGTTATGTGTTCCCCGTAAAGAGACAGAACCTCCTATGCTTGAATAGAACCAAGGCTAAGATCCTGAGACTGGTATGAACAGAACCAAATGCAATAGACTTCAACTGCCCTCACAAACTTCAAGCACATCCCCCAAAGGCCTTGAGACGCTTACGGTTGAGTAGTCGCGCTTTACAAGTCACCTAGTTGATTGATTGATTGACTAGTACCTGAAAATATGGACTGGTGTCTTTTCCAGTTCTGATCTCTCCATTGTTTTGTTCCCCAAACCAATGCAGTGGTCAAGAGCATGAATATGCAGCTTTCACTTCTTCATTGATGTTTACTGGTTCTCCAGACTTACCAATGTGCGGATCTAACAAGACCCCAGTAATGCCACACTTAGACTTTGGCAACATCATTTACACCAGGCTCCCAAAGAAACTCATTGAAAGATAACAACAGCTTCAAAATAGGGTGGCCAGAATAGGCTTGAACTTGCAGAAGCATGATTACTTAAAACAGACTGGAAAGTGCACCATTGACTCCCAGTGGAAGCAAGGAACAAGTTCAAAGTTCTTTGTACTGTACATAATACCCAGTGGGGCAAAGGCTATGATACCTGCAGAAACTAGCACCACAAAATATCCCTAATAACACCCTGTGCACTGTGGACTGAGCACCAGCATACAAATGAGCAAAATTCCAGGAACTGAGAAGCACAAATTCATGAACATGCTGGGTTTTCACCCACAGAAATCCGATTACAATGCAAGTTCACCAAGATTAACATTTTGACCAATCACGGTTGTTCTCCCTCAGGTGCTCCCAGGATCCACAGTCATGCAGGAAGCAAGGAGTGAGAAATAAACCTAGAGCCAATTCTCATCCCATCTGTAAATATTAAAAGTGTCACAAATTTGATTTGCTCCTATGGATTAGGCAACTGATGGACCAAGTGTATAGACTCATTTTAATTTCTTACCCCAATTTACTAGGAATTATTGACAGCCGTTCGCAGTGCAACAGAGATTTCCTACTTCTCTGACCCAGTCCTTGCAGTGATCTCAAGTAATATGATGAATATAGTTTAATGTTTCAGGGAAATGAAATACCATTCATCTGGCACACCTGTCTTCAATGTTCTCTCTACGTTGATTTTTTCAAGTGGAATGGTCTGATGAAATGCGCTGCCTGGCCTGAGGCATAACCCGTCACCCAAATCCTTTGAAGGTACTTTGTGAATTTCAGTCTTTCTTTAGCTTGTCTACTCTCCATCCAGGAGGCCAGGATCGTCGATGGTGATATAAATGCTGGATGCTACAGGTTTCATGATGTCCTTGCCTTCTCTTCCTCTACCTGTTTATAAGTGTCAGGAGGATTGATTCAGTCCAATTGACAAATTTGTGACTTAGATGGAAGACTGCAGTAATGATGATCAGCTCCCCCCAAAATAGATATCATTAGAGAATAAGCCATTAGGGGCCCATCTGAATTTTAAGTAGTCATAGGTTTATCTCCTCACGTGACGTATGTATAGAAACTAACAGATACTTTATATTTTCTCTGCACTGTTCTCAGGCTGAACGAGCTGAGATTAAGTGTCTAGTTAACCCTTGTACTAAACCTCCACATGTATTAGAAAACATTAAGTTTTCTTTAGCTAACCCTCTCCCACCAGGGTTGCCCCTTGGTGGCATGCTTCATCCTTGGGTCCATCCCATACCGCTGTGGAACGGGGCGTGCTACGACCTACGAAATACGTAGGAGCACTTATAGATGTGTGTACATATATATATGACAGTATGAGAGCAGAGTGCTCCTCGAAAATTAATTATGACTTACGTGGCTGTCTCAGGATATGTGAAAGGCAGCACTGTTGCATCCCAGTTCTTCTTAAATAAGTTGTATTGAGTGCTTACTTTATTAAATGAATTCAGCCTCATGGGCATTTAAAGACTCTGTTAAACTTCGTGTTGCAGCAAAGGATTCAGACTGTACTCCAGTCCGGTTTTTCTACGTGTCAAATAAGATGTATGATGGGGACTTTTGTAGCAAATACGGACTTTACCGATTTCAGAAATGACGCTCAGTGGCACTGGCTTGGCATTATTTTAGAGCTTGCTCATCTAAGAGTGTAATGTTCGCTGCTACAAATACTGAGAAATTCCAGCAGAGTTGAGACATTTTAAATGTTTTACGTGTCCCCTCATGTCTGTCATTTAGCTGCAAATGGAAATGTATTGTCTATTTCTATTATTTTTAATGTTTTAAATAGAGCACCAACATGGTGCACATTAGATTGAGAAAGGCAGTGATACTGCTGAAACGCATCTCTTTTGTGTTTCAGTGTCTGTGATGGCTTGATTGAATAAACAGGTGAAATCTCCCTGACTTCGAGTGCCGGCTTCCTTACTCATATTAGAGATTGGGGAGATGTATATATATATATATATATGTATCCTCCACACACTTCCTTTTCGGGTACCCTCTTTTCAAATCTTTTGAAGTTTGCATACTGTTAGTATGCAAACTTCAAAAAGATTTGAAAAAGAGGGTACTCGAAAAGTCAAATCAGAAAAGGATGGGAAAAAGCAAACGAAAAAAACAGAAAAGATTTATTGCAGTTAAAATCAACAAATGAGGGAAATATTTCAAAATCTGAACCTATAAGATTTATAACAACTTTTTCCCAGGAATCTAAACAAATAAAGCAGATTATCAAAAGAAATTGGAAAATCCTACAATTAGATACTACTGCCAGTAAAATCATGGGTAAGACTCCTAATATAACATACAGAAGGGCGAAAAATCTGAAAGATCGATTAACACATAGGGGTCGATTCCGATTCGGGCCGGAAAAAGCACCGACCGACACGGAGTTGGAAAAATTACCGACCGACACGTACCAGTGGCGCCCGACACGCCAAGTACGATGCAAGCCGCGATAAATCCGACCGACACGTTAGGAAACCAAGCCGACCGACCGAGCCGCTCGGAAAATAGCAATCCGGCCGGAAAACACGCGAATCCAACCGACCGACACGCACCCGGAACAAATCCGACCGAATCGTACCCGCCAACTCCAAACCGCAAAGTACGATGCAAGGCGCGAAAACACGACCGAGTCGGACGGAGGACAAGCCGTACGACCGACACGCATACAAAACCGAGCCGAAGCAACACAATACACCGCGACCGACGCGTACGCAGCATAGAAAACTGCACAAACACAGCGTGAACGAAACGGAAAACACCGTACGAGACCAATGCAGGGTCCGACTCGGTCACAAGAACGTTTCCAACATACACAAACAGCACAAAGGAAAAATCAACCAAAAAAAGGCCAAACAAGCAATTACCAAGCCAATAAATACTGGGGGGTGGGGACAGAGAACAAAGACACACCCACAACTCCACCTATATAAAGGACACAAATCACTACCATGAGCCTTTGCAAATGCCATTTCACTGCCAGCACCCAAGAGAAAGCAACCACACACCCACAGCTCATCCCTCACACAAGACACACACCATCAACACACCAACAAATACCTACCTCACATACACCCAGCACAACACACACCCACACACCCTCACCTGCACACCAACACACACATCACCCACCATCACCACCCATCACCATGCCCCCCAAGAAGAATCCCAAGTTCCTAGATAGTGAATTGGAAGTCATGGTAGACGAGATCCTCAGGGTGGAGCCACAGCTGTTTGGCACTCTGGTCCAACAGACCCCCATGTCGCAGAAAACCAAGATGTGGGAGAGGATCATCAACAGGGTGAACGCCCAATCACCATGTCGGCGCACAAAGACGGACATCCAGAACAGGTGGTATGACGTGCGCAGGAGGGTACGGGACATGCTCAAGAAAGACTACATCAACAGCCAACACACCGGCAGTGGCCCTCCTGCCAAGCCAATATACCTCAGGCCCTGGGAGGAGAAGGTGCGGGCCATCCTTCCGCCAGTGAGCGTATATGGACTAGAGGACATCCCAGAGCCTGGTGAGTACACAACAAATGTACACAATAAACTGCCACAAAACACACACATCACTGTCAAGGGGAGAGTCAAACCATGCACTCATAGCAATTACACAGCAACTAGAACAGAATCATCCCAAAATGTGTATGTCAGTCAGATAAACACAACACATGCCATCAAAAAAGTCACATCCAACTGTGCCAACACATGTACAAACACAACCACAACTACAGCTAGGCAGTGGCACAAATAGAACTAACACACACATCCACACATGTAGCCACCACAACAACACCAACACACAGTGAAGACCACTCAAAGGAAGGAATTCTGTGTATGCTGGCCAAGTCAGTGTAGCCAATAGCATCATGGGAGTCGCAGTCACACATATTGCCCCCCCACAACTGTCCCATCAACACCACCCTGAACCATGCTCACATCACAGGGAGTGGAGAAGGACTCACAAGATGGCTGACACTGGCTACTGCTGTGGGGAGCACAAGGCCCTGCTGCCAACTGTGCACCAACAAACAGCAGGACACCACTGACTGACATCCTGAGAGACAACTTACACTCCCTGCAATGCAAGCACGTTCCATGGTGGGATATCTGGCTGGCTGGGTGGGAAGGGGGACTAGCAGCACTGACTATAGTCACCAGCACCTCCCCTCACCCCCCCCAACACAAACTCCACAGTACCCACCTGGTAGAATGCAATGCCCTCCATCCTAACACAAGATCCCACAAAGCACCACCACCCTGGGTTATGTTGTGTGAAGCACAGGAACACTCTTGGGACTCTTAGCCAAACAACTGCCAGGACAACACTCCCAGCCATCCTGTCAGCACAGCCAGCCCACCCCACAGGGAAGCAGAGTCAAAAGGAAGGAAGCATGGGCATGCTGGGAAGGGGGTGGAGGCAATAGCATGATGGGAGTCGTAGTCACAGACATAGCTCACCCTCACAACTGTCCCATCAACACCACCCTGAACCATGCTCACATCACAGGGAGTGGAGAAGGACTCACAAGATGGCTGACACTGGCTACTGCTGTGGGGAGCACAAGGCCCTGCTGCCAACTGTGCACCAACAAACAGCAGGACACCACTGACTGACATCCTGAGAGACAACTTACACTCCCTGCAATGCAAGCACGTTCCATGGTGGGATATCTGGCTGGCTGGGTGGGAAGGGGGACTTGCAGCACTGACTATAGTCACCAGCACCTCCCCTCACCCCCCCAACACAAACTCCACAGTACCCACCTGGTAGAATGCAATGCCCTCCATCCTAACACAAGATCCCACAAAGCACCACCACCCTGGGTTATGTTGTGTGAAGCACAGGGACACTCTTGGGACTCTTAGCCAAACAACTGCCAGGACAACACTCCCAGCCATCCTGTCAGCACAGCCACCCCACCCCACAGGGAAGCAGAGTCAAAGGAAGGAAGCATGGGCATGCTGGGAAGGGGGTGGAGGCAATAGCATGATGGGAGTCGTAGTCACAGACATAGCTCACCCTCACAACTGTCCCATCAACACCACTCCTGAACCATGCTCACATCACAGGGAGTGGAGAAGGACTCACAAGATGGCTGACACTGGCTACTGCTGTGGGGAGCACAAGGCCCTGCTGCCAACTGTGCACCAACAAACAGCAGGACACCACTGACTGACATCCTGAGAGACAACTTACACTCCCTGCAATGCAAGCACGTTCCATGGTGGGATATCTGGCTGGCTGGGTGGGAAGGGGGACTTGCAGCACTGACTATAGTCACCAGCACCTCCCCTCACCCCCCCAACACAAACTCCACAGTACCCACCTGGTAGAATGCAATGCCCTCCATCCTAACACAAGATCCCACAAAGCACCACCACCCTGGGTTATGTTGTGTGAAGCACAGGGACACTCTTGGGACTCTTAGCCAAACAACTGCCAGGACAACACTCCCAGCCATCCTGTCAGCACAGCCAGCCCACCCCACAGGGAAGCAGAGTCAAAAGGAAGGAAGCATGGGCATGCTGGGAAGGGGGTGGAGGCAATAGCATGATGGGAGTCGTAGTCACAGACATAGCTCACCCTCACAACTGTCCCATCAACACCACCCTGAACCATGCTCACATCACAGGGAGTGGAGAAGGACTCACAAGATGGCTGACACTGGCTACTGCTGTGGGGAGCACAAGGCCCTGCTGCCAACTGTGCACCAACAAACAGCAGGACACCACTGACTGACATCCTGAGAGACAACTTACACTCCCTGCAATGCAAGCACGTTCCATGGTGGGATATCTGGCTGGCTGGGTGGGAAGGGGGACTTGCAGCACTGACTATAGTCACCAGCACCTCCCCTCACCCCCCCAACACAAACTCCACAGTACCCACCTGGTAGAATGCAATGCCCTCCATCCTAACACAAGATCCCACAAAGCACCACCACCCTGGGTTATGTTGTGTGAAGCACAGGGACACTCTTGGGACTCTTAGCCAAACAACTGCCAGGACAACACTCCCAGCCATCCTGTCAGCACAGCCAGCCCACCCCACAGGGAAGCAGAGTCAAAAGGAAGGAAGCATGGGCATGCTGGGAAGGGGGTGGAGGCAATAGCATGATGGGAGTCGTAGTCACAGACATAGCTCACCCTCACAACTGTCCCATCAACACCACCCTGAACCATGCTCACATCACAGGGAGTGGAGAAGGACTCACAAGATGGCTGACACTGGCTACTGCTGTGGGGAGCACAAGGCCCTGCTGCCAACTGTGCACCAACAAACAGCAGGACACCACTGACTGACATCCTGAGAGACAACTTACACTCCCTGCAATGCAAGCACGTTCCATGGTGGGATATCTGGCTGGCTGGGTGGGAAGGGGGACTTGCAGCACTGACTATAGTCACCAGCACCTCCCCTCACCCCCCCCAACACAAACTCCACAGTACCCACCTGGTAGAATGCAATGCCCTCCATCCTAACACAAGATCCCACAAAGCACCACCACCCTGGGTTATGTTGTGTGAAGCACAGGGACACTCTTGGGACTCTTAGCCAAACAACTGCCAGGACAACACTCCCAGCCATCCTGTCAGCACAGCCAGCCCACCCCACAGGGAAGCAGAGTCAAAAGGAAGGAAGCATGGGCATGCTGGGAAGGGGGTGGAGGCAATAGCATGATGGGAGTCGTAGTCACAGACATAGCTCACCCTCACAACTGTCCCATCAACACCACCCTGAACCATGCTCACATCACAGGGAGTGGAGAAGGACTCACAAGATGGCTGACACTGGCTACTGCTGTGGGGAGCACAAGGCCCTGCTGCCAACTGTGCACCAACAAACAGCAGGACACCACTGACTGACATCCTGAGAGACAACTTACACTCCCTGCAATGCAAGCACGTTCCATGGTGGGATATCTGGCTGGCTGGGTGGGAAGGGGGACTTGCAGCACTGACTATAGTCACCAGCACCTCCCCTCACCCCCCCCAACACAAACTCCACAGTACCCACCTGGTAGAATGCAATGCCCTCCATCCTAACACAAGATCCCACAAAGCACCACCACCCTGGGTTATGTTGTGTGAAGCACAGGGACACTCCTGGGACTCTTAGCCAAACAACTGCCAGGACAACACTCCCAGCCATCCTGTCAGCACAGCCAGCCCACCCCACAGGGAAGCAGAGTCAAAAGGAAGGAAGCATGGGCATGCTGGGAAGGGGGTGGAGGCAATAGCATGATGGGAGTCGTAGTCACAGCCCTACATCCCCCACCACATGGCCCAGCAAGCTCACACTCACGCATGCACATCCCACAGAGAGTGGAAAGGCCCATCAAAGATGACTGACACTGTTGCTGTGTCGTGGGGAGCACAAGGGCATGCTGGGTACTGCACACCAACCAACAGCAGGACACCACTGTCAGCCATCTTGCCATTGCCCTCACACCCACACCCACTGAACTCCACACAAAAGCAAGTAAGTATGGGAATGCTGGCAAGTGGGGTGGAGGCAATGGCATGATGGGAGTCGTAGTCACAGACATTGCTCACCCTCACAACTGTCCCATCAACACCACCCTGAACCATGCTCACATCACAGGGAGTGGAGAAGGACTCACAAGATGGCTGACACTGGCTACTGCTGTGGGGAGCACAAGGCCCTGCTGCCAACTGTGCACCAACAAACAGCAGGACACCACTGACTGACATCCTGAGAGACAACTTACACTCCCTGCAATGCAAGCACGTTCCATGGTGGGATAACTGACTGGCTGGGTGGGTGGGTGGGAAGGAGGTCTGGCTGTCAACCAAACACAATCAATGCAGACCATGTTCACACCCCAGAGAATACATAGAAATGCCCAAATAATGCAGGACAATGTGCCACACCAATATCAACCCCTGACTGTGACGACTTAGGACAATACAATGTACAGGCCCGCACCCCGAGGCACAGTCACAACTGTCAGGTGTGTCAACCACTGATGCCTGCAGAAACATGACATACATTGTTTGTGTCTCCCAAAAACAGGTGATGATAGGGACACAGCAGCAGACGCTGAGGAGTCCCAGTCCCAGGCTCAAGAGGATGCCGAGCTCACTGGCGTCGTACAGCCTCTGTCCTCCTCGGACGATGAACAACCTGGCACATCCGGTGCAAGTCAACATGCTGCACCAGCAGGACCACCAGCTGCAGCACCAGCAGGTCCACCAGCTGCACCCCCTGCACCCACCCCTCCAACGACTGTCACCACGAATACCATCCCTGCCGACATGGACGGAATAAGGAGCAACACCAGCGCAGTGACCCTGGACCAACCTGGGGCCATGGACACCACCACCACCACCAACCCCCAAGGTGGACCAGGGTTATCTGTGCGTGCAACTGCACACACTGCACATGTCAGCAGGGGTGGTGGGAGGGGTGGGAGACAGAGGTCGCTGCTTGCAGACGTTGCTGGTGTGCATGAAGACCCACAACTGGTACGCATAGCTGATGCGTACCAGTCCAGCACCGGAGAGCTCAGCCAGGTAGTGGGGCTCCTCAGAGACATCAAACAGCAGCAGGCTGCCCATCATGCCCGCTTGGACTCCCACATGTCCCACGTGGAGTCACACATGTCACGTGTGGACTCCCACATGTCCCGCGTGGAGTCCAAGTGGGATGTACTACATGAGATGACGGCGGTGCACAGGGACATTTTACAATGCCTCCGCCAGATGAACAGCAACCAGTCCACACCTCCCTGTGTGCCAACAACATCTGGTACCGAACAAACTGCAACTGCCACAGGGAGGGAGGAGGACTCTGGCGGAGAGTCCCCTGCACCGCAGCAGCCTGCACTTGAGGGCCCCCCCAAGAAGAGGGGTCGTCCGAGGAGGGGAAAGTGAGAGGCTGATGGCCAAGCGCAACTCCCAGGAAGCCTGAACCTGTTCTGGATTTTCGCCTTTGTGCACAGACTGTTCACCCTGTTGATGGCAACACTACTCCCACACATTGCATGGGGAGTACAAGTTGGAACAATGTGTCAGACAACTGTGGCCCCGATACTGGGGATCCTGTCTACCTGGACTTTCAATTCACCTAGGAACTTGGGATTGCAAGATTCATGTACAGCACAACCCATCCTATGCACTATTAACACAGATGTATCACAATAAACACACTAATACACCATACTTGCCTCTGTCGTGATTCCAACGTGGGTGCTGTTATGGGGATGATGAACTGCAAAATTACACTGTGTATGCGAACTGCAACAGCAAGGACAACACAGGCATGTGAGTACAGGCAACGTGACACATATGAGGGAGACACACCACCAGGGGTACACAACACATACACACCTAGGCCATCTGACTCATTGCCTACACTGATGTTGCCAGGGAAGACGGTGCAATGCACAGACACCACACCCATTCCCAGTTGTAGTCAAGTAGCCCACAGGTGCAGTAAGCAAATGGCAGTCAAATGTGTGACCACAGACAACGCACATCACTAAGTGAAGCACAGGTTTATTACACAGTAGCAACATGCCGTAACCACTACAGATGCAAGGTAACCCCACCTGGTAGCGGGCACACAGTCAACAACTGTAGACGGAAGGAAGTCCATGGGTGTGGCGCACATCACCTGTAGGGACACAACAGCTACCAGCCTGGATGTGCAATCACGTCGTCGGTGGACACAGTTGACCAAACGAATCTGAAAGTACCCTGTGAAGGACAGAAATGACACACAGTCAAAAGCAATGCAGTACAGGACAGATCAGCAAAACTCATGCACAATACATGTTACAAGATACCCACCCAGAACCAAGTTAGCATGTCAACACTGTTGGGGAGTACAGCCCACCTGTCACCACACATCGCAACACACATCCTGTCAAGTAGCCCATGGACACACTCCAACAGCACCAGAGCACCACCCACACATCATGCCAACTCACATCATTCACATGACACCTCAGGATACTCACATTCAGCTAAAGAAGTTGGTGATGAGCTGTGTGCGGACATCACCATCACCATCATCATCATCATCATCGTCACTGGCATCGTGGTCCAGGCCAGGATCCTCCACAGGTGGCGGATGTTGGTCATCGTCATCCTGGATGAGAGGCAACTCCTTCCGCACTGCCAGGTTGTGTAGCATGCAGCAGACGATGATAATCTTGCACACTTTCGCAGGGGCATATGGGAGGGACCCTCCGGTCTTGTCCAGGCAGCGGAAGCGGCTCTTCAGGAGACCAAAGGTCCGCTCAATCACTCTCCTGGTCCGACCATGTGCCTCATTGTAGCGCATCTGGGCAGGTGTCACAGGGTTCCTGAGGGGTGTCAGCAACCACGGCATGTTGGGGTATCCCGAGTCACCTACGGACAGACAAGTGCACATCAGCTGACTTGGAAAAGTGGGCGGAATACTACAGATCAGATCACACACAATGGCACAAAGTCAGTACACACCGACAAGCCAGGCACGCTGGTTCTGCATCTGTGCCATCAACCTGGGGATGCGACTACTCCTCATCACAAAGGCATCGTGTGCTGAACCAGGGAAACGGGCACACACGTGTGTGATGGTCATGTCTGCAAGACACACCACCAGTGCATTGACCGAGTGGTAGTGCTTGCGGTTCCTGTAGGCCTGCTCCTGGGCCTGTGGTGGTACCAAAGCCACATGTGTCCCATCAATGGAGCCAATGACATGCGGCATCCTCCCCAGGGCATAAAAGTCACTCTTCACGTCAGTGAGTCGTCGCAGTCTAGGGAAATAGATGTACCGGTTCAGGAAGAGCAACATTGCCGCCAAAACATCGCGGAGCACACGGCTGAACATGGTCTGTGACATCCCACCAGCAGACGCCACAGTATGTTGGAAGGTACCGGTGGCAAAGAAGTGTAGGGCTGCCATCACCTTCACCTTGGGGGTCAGCGCTGTAGGATACGGCCGGCCAGGCTGCAAATGTGGGGACAACTGCACTGCCAAATCCTCAATCAGCTGCCTGGTGAAGCGGTACCGTCGGATGCTGTCCCGTTCCACCATCGTTGCCAGGTCTGGGAATGGCCGATGGACAGCAGGAGCCCTGCAGTGCAGAGGAGAAGTAAGCAAGATCGTCAGTCACCCCACATATGCGGCATTGAACACACTCAAGATCCCAACATACATCATCATGAGGCACAACTACATGAAGTGTGCAGTACCGGAACGACATGTATGGTACATACATGGCCAACATCTGTCAACACGGTCCTACAGGTGGCATCAATTTGTCCCAGGTTGGCCCATTGGATATCATGATGCTGTGTCACAGTCACCCCCCACAGTGACATGTGAGGACAGATGTGCCCCAGGCACCACAGCTCAACGACAGGCACATTCCCAGGGACCCTGTAATGCCACATGGACACTGGCATCACCTGGAGTATCATGTGTACACCACAGCAAAACAAACATGACCCCCACAGGTAGTGGCCACACTTGCCATGGCAGGACAGCCATGGACGTCTGTGACACACACGCACAACATCAGAGTCCATGCACACACAACGTGGATGTGGAGACTGTCTCCCATTGTGCACATGAAATCAGAGACATTGTAAACACTACATGCACAAAGACTGTGGAGGGCCATCACTATTGTGCCACTGGGACACCCTGGCTCAAACATACCGTCCCACATGGGACTCACGGGGTATGTGACATGACATACACAAACACCACTGTGAAATGTGACCATGACACATGCACAGATATGAACAGTTGCACATCACAGTGGTCACGTACACGTAACACCCAGGATCCTGTCCCCATGAACACGTGCACAGCCTGGGGGTGGCTGCCCACAGGTGACACCCACAGGACAACATGTACACCAACATACACACAATAGGAAATGCAGCCTTACATGCCTTATGATAAGGTTTGGACAGGCTGTCGTGATGTAGGTGTGCCCCTCACTCCCTGGGAGCTATCTGTGGCTGGCATATGTCCATCTGAGACAGGCATGCTGACCTATGCCAGTCACATATACAGTGATGCGTTGAACCGCAATGGACCGATCGGTGCCTCCGGCCGGCCCATTGCTTTCAATGTGTGCGGGTACGCGTTGTACCCCTGTGCGCGTTGAACTGCAATGGACCGATCGGTGCCTCCGGCCGGCCCATTGCTTTCAATGTGTGCGGGTACGCGTTGTACCCCTGTGCGCGTTGAACTGCAATGGACCGATCGGTGCCTCCGGCCGGCCCATTGCTTTCAATGTGTGCGGGTACGCGTTGTACCCCTGTGCGCGTTGAACTGCAATGGACCGATCGGTGCCTCCGGCCGGCCCATTGCTTTCAATGTGTGCGGGTACGCGTTGTACCCCTGTGCGCGTTGAACTGCAATGGACCGATCGGTGCCTCCGGCCGGCCCATTGCTTTCAATGTGTGCGGGTACGCGTTGTACCCCTGTGCGCGTTGAACTGCAATGGACCGATCGGTGCCTCCGGCCGGCCCATTGCTTTCAATGTGTGCGGGTACGCGTTGTACCCCTGTGCGCGTTGAACTGCAATGGACCGATCGGTGCCTCCGGCCGGCCCATTGCTTTCAATGTGTGCGGGTACGCGTTGTACCCCTGTGCGCGTTGAACTGCAATGGACCGATCGGTGCCTCCGGCCGGCCCATTGCTTTCAATGTGTGCGGGCACGCGTTGTACCCCTGTGCGCGTTGAACTGCAATGGACCGATCGGTGCCTCCGGCCGGCCCATTGCTTTCAATGTGTGCGGGTACGCGTTGTACCCCTGTGCGCGTTGAACTGCAATGGACCGATCGGTGCCTCCGGCCGGCCCATTGCTTTCAATGTGTGCGGGTACGCGTTGTACCCCTGTGCGCGTTGAACTGCAATGGACCGATCGGTGCCTCCGGCCGGCCCATTGCTTTCAATGTGTGCGGGTACGCGTTGTACCCCTGTGCGCGTTGAACTGCAATGGACCGATCGGTGCCTCCGGCCGGCCCATTGCTTTCAATGTGTGCGGGTACGCGTTGTACCCCTGTGCGCGTTGTACCGCAATGGACCGATCGGTGCGCACCCATTGACAATGGGCTTGCCTGGCAACGGACGCGTTTTCGAATTTCGAACGAGTCGGTTGCTGGAAAATCAGTTGGTCACCCACAACAATGTTGCAAAATCATGTATGTCATGAAGTTGAAGTTTTGAAGGATGCTGTGGGCGTGTTTTGGTGCTGCTATTCCATGGATTGGCCAGATTCAGAAGATGCAAACGACTTGGACCTATCACTTTGGACACAAGGGACAGTATCTGCCTCTCCAGCACATATATATTGCTGCCTGTTCCCCTGAGAGCCCACTTGCCTGCACTACATGCTCCAGGACGACATCTGCCACTGCACTGCTGCTGTCTCTGCCCCTCTGGACCCTGCAATGGCACGTACTGTGGAGAGAGCCCCAGCCTTCAGCCTTGAGGAGAACCAGGCCCTGCTGGACAGCCTACTTCCACAGTACAGCAAGCTGTATGGGACACCAGGGGAGCAGGTGAGTGTTCTGTGCACTGCCTTTCTGAATGTGCATTTTGTCTGACTAGCAAGGCTGAGAGTCAGCACGCCACTGGCTAGCAGGCTCACTGAGTAGTTGTCACCCCCATAGTGTGTGGTGACTTGCACTGGACAGGTATGGTGCAGTGACAGTGCTTCTGAACAGGGTTTTACTCCCCATGCAATGATACCATGTAGTGACTTCTGGAAAACTGTCCATGGGCAGCCGTGCACTGCCTGTGTACACCATGTGCCCCTGTGATTGCGACATGTATATGCAACTGTGTCATGCACGGATATGTTGCATGTGTAGTAATGGCCTTATCACTTTGTCATCCTGACAGGCTTCTGCCCATCGGAAGCATGAGATATGGAAGGACATCGTCCGGGCTGTCCGGTCCGTGGGGGTCTACAAGCGCCGGATCCGCAACTGCCAAAAGAGGTGGCAGGACCTTCGGGGCTGGACCCGGAGGATTGCACGGGTCCAGCTGAAGCTGTCGCCTCCTCGCAGGAGGGGCGGAACACGGACCCTGACCCCCACATGCTCAGGATCCTGGCGGTGGTCTTTCCAGACCTGGATGGGCAGCTGAAGGCCAGAGAGCAGCAAGGAGGGGGTGAGTCAAAGACTGCACTGTGTACTCTGTCTAACATGCTATGTGCCCTCCTCGGGCCTGGTTAAACTGCCACAGTACAGCAGTCATGTTGTCCAGGAGCCATGTCCCTCTATTGTGCACTGCCCACTCCTCATCTGATACCCAGGTGTGGCCCTTACATGCAGGGAATTCTGTCACTTAGGACTGTGTCCTTGCAGTTTGCTTGACTCAAGGTGGGAGACAGCATCTGTTTCCCTGACTCTGTGGTGGGCATCATGGGTGGGTCCATTGCTTACACAATGCCTGTATTCTGACATGTATTCAGCGTGTTACTTTGATCTGTGGTCCAATTGCTGAGCTGATCCACCACATGTGGCTGGGGTATCTGGCACACACCCATGCTGCGGGTGGGAACAATGTTTGGGCCCCAGGAGTATGTATATGACGTGTGTCACACATACTTAGCCAGCTGCCTACAGTCCAGGGCTCATCCCTCATTCATGTGGGGCTGGACAGTCATGCCTACTCCAGGCCATACAATACACTCTGTACTCCCACTCCCGTGTATCAGCGGACACATTGTGCACAGTGATTTGACCCCTCAGGTGTCTGCCTCTGTGTCAGTGTGCTGTAGATTAGTCGCCAGGACTGCTGTGGAGTTTCTTGGTAGGGGCTCAGCATGCCACTGGAGATGTGACCATAGGAGACGATACTTGTGTGACACATAGGTGTCTGATCAGCTGCCCATGCAGACTGGGGCATGTAAATGTGAAGTTCAGGCAGCTGTTCCCCATGCACAGCAGAGTGTGAGGGGCTCAGGTTCAGAGGGTAGTGTCACAGGTCTCCCATATGTCCAATAGGTATGACCTGGACAGATGAGGGTTAAGAGGATGTGTTGTGGGGGGATGTACATGTGCACTTGTGCAGCTCCAGGACTTGCATTCCCCATGACCTACTATTGTGACACAGTGCAGAGTGTTGTTGTCTGGCTGCAAAGCCATACATCACTGAGACAGTGATGTATGACTTTGCAGTCATGCCTCCGCCATGGCATGTGTCTACTGATTGGTGAGCCTGCAGGGGAGTGACATGTGCTACATGCACACCATAGTGGCGCTGGCTATCAGGACATGGGTGCATCATGGTGTCTGTCGCTGGTATGCATCACATGCATTTCCTATTTGACTCTGGGCATCCCTTTCATCCGGAAACCTGTACTGACTCAGTGGCAAGAGCTGTGATGTGTCCACACCGTGTCCTCTGCACTGTCCAACTACTGTGTACTTGGTGCATGTGTCAACACTGGGGTGTTGCAATCCAACAGACACCAGACAGATGGGTGCAAGGCCATGTGGGATGTGAGTGCCATGCTTGGCATCAGACTGACAATTGACTTCTCCTGTTCAGTTAGGGCACTTTTAGCAATGTACAACTGATGATGCCAGGGCTTGCTCTGTGATGTGCTGTGCTCACAGTGGTGTGTGCGTTATGTGCAGGTGACTGATGTCTGTCTGTATCCCCATTGTTTGCAGATACATCCACGGCCACGGAAGGGGACAGCTCCACGGACCAGGAGGAGCCGGAGAGCCAGACTGGGTCAGCAGCCGAGGAGTGGTCGGAGGGACCCAGTGGCACGGAGGGCGAGGGGAGCCACACCGAGGAGTCCTCAGCAGCATCCACCTCAGCTGAGGACCAGAGCAACTCGGAGGATGACTCCCTTGTGGAGGCGGGTGTCAGCAGCCACCACACCCCAGCTAGTGTTGCTGTCCCCGCCACCACCAGCACCACCACCGCCCTCCCATCGGCTCCCATTCCCCAGGTCCGTGGAGGCTCCCATGTCCGGGAGCGTGTTTCCTTTGGGCCAGGCACCGCACCCCTGCCCCTGTGTCCCCTGCTGCCCTGAGTGAGGAGTCTGTGTACCTCCTTCGCCAGCTCCATGTAGGGCAGACAGCCATGCTGAGTGTCCTCCATGCGCACACCGCGCTGTTGACTCAGCTGGTGTCGTTCATGGAGGGCATCTCATCGGGCATGTCTGACCTACAGAGGGGCAATAGGTCCATGGACTCCTCCCTGACGGCAGCAGTGTCCCTCCTCAAACGGTCCCTCACCCCTCCTGCCTCTGCTCCATCCACACTCCCCAGCACCTTACCCGTCCCAAGCACACACACACCGGCACAGGCACACACCAGCACACACACATCCAGCACACTGACACACACGCCAATGACAAAACGCACACGCACGCACATTCAGGGGACTGAAGCCAGACTCACAGGGGATGGGGCCCTGGAACACACACACGCATCCACATGCACTGCGCAGTCCTCAGTTCCCTCTCCCTCCAAAGCACCCTCCCTTGCCTCACATGCAACCCCAAAGTCACAGCAGCTCTTCCTCTGTGACCTCGGCCTCTTCCCCACCGATGAAGCTGCTCCAGCATCCCGGGGGAAGAGGAAGCCCACCCACACGGAGCAGAGTGCCCCTCGCCCCCGGACACCCTCCCCCAGGCGCAGACGGACTGAGGCCCCCACCCGCAAGTCCCCCGGAGTGGTAAGAGCAAGACCCCGCCACCGCCCTGCAGCTCAGGCACAAGGTCTCCGTCCTCCATCCCTCAGGCCCCCACTGCACAGGTGCCCCCACCACACCCTGCCCCAGGTTCCCCCACCCACAGATATACCATCCCCAAGAGGATCCGGCCTTCTCCCCTGCCACTTGCTCTCCCAGCACCACACCCCCGCTGCGCTTGTCTGTGCCACTGATGTGGTGAGGGTGTCCTCCCCCTCTGTCCAACCCACCTTGCCTGTTCCCCATTCTCCTCCCCTGGAGGTAGGCACTGCAGTGGAGTCCACTACCGCCCTGTCTGACTTGGGCACTGCAGTGGCGGACCTGTCCACCCCATCTGCAGGGTCCACTGCAGTTGTGCCGGCACCCACGACATCTGAGTCATGCCCCCCAGTTGTGCCGGCACACACCATGTCAGACACCTCCACTGCAGTTGTCAGTGGCTCTCCAGCACCCACCACCCCTTCCCTGACTCCCCCTGGTGAGCCCTGATCCTGTCCCTGCGGTGCCTGGCCTGCCCCCCGGTTGCCCCTCCTAGTGGATTGTCCCTGGTTTTGTGCAGGCATGCGTAGGGTGACGTCTGCCAGTGTCACCCTGTTTGAACTTTGACAATGGACTGGCCATTGGCCTTTGCTCTAATTTCTTCTGGACGTCGTTATCAAACAACACATATGCTGAATAAAGCAACTTTCTTTTCTCTAGTGCTCATGCTTCAGATGTACATGTTGTTGGTGCAGCTAACCATGCCCTTGCTGCAGTGATGGTGATATCTGGTATCATGATTATGAAGTGTTACTGTGCAGGAACCCATGTGGTCCAGGGGGAATGTGTCCTATCATGTGGTGTATCCATGTCATCAATAGCAGCATCTGAGGGTGTCATGTGTTCAGTATTTGGCAATGGGTTTCCTACTTACATTGGCAATTTCATATCTGTGGCTTCCACCCCTGCACATCTGTTGTGCCTGCCATCGTTGCATTTGTCTACTTCCCTGACCGTGTTGCCATCTCCAGTGGACATGCAGGTTTGGGCATCAATGGGGAGGGACTCATCCGTGTAGTCAGTGCAACATTGCTATACAAGTGTGTTGGATCTGTGCTGATGATTCCGTTGGCACATCCATGACCAGGCTGATGTGATGGGAGCCCTCATTTGGTGCTAATTGTTGATTGTGTGACCAAGTGCTCAGCTGACATGATGGGGCCCTACTGAGGCAACATATGGCACAGCTTTCCTCACACAGGAGTGGAGTCCCCTCATGGCAGTGTGTACACGTGTGACATTGCCTGCGCCCAAGGTGTGTGTTGTATGTGCATGTCTGTGTGTTCACTTTCATTCATCTGCGCATGCTGTGATCCCTAGTGTTGTACCTGTTTGTGATGCTTGCTGACTTGAGCTATGTTCCCCCAAAGTCTTCTCCCTGTGTTCTCTGTGATGTGGGTGCATGGCACATTACTGGTCATCAGGGTGTCACCCATAGGTGTGTTTGCTGTCAGGGCTGAGTTTGTGTGCAGTCGCAGATGGGTCACAGTCAGGTTTCCCCTTGGCACTTGTTGTTTGCCCCTGTCATGTGATTTCCAGTTTGTGTTATCTTTCAGTGATTGTGACACGTTGTGTGTGTGACTGATGGCACTCCTCAGGGTCCGGGCTGCAATGTTGGTTGTTGTCTATGTGTGTTCTTTGTGGGTGACCTTGGCTTCTTCATTGGTGTGTGACTGTGGCTGGGATCCCATTGGTCGGTGTGGTATTGCCGTCATGTCCATGTACAGCGTAGTGTGCAGTGTGTCAGACATTCAGGAGTCTTGTTGAGTGTCCATGTGTGATGTGTTTCTACACCTTGGTTCCCACCCACCACCCTGGAATAGTCATGGGTGCATGTGCAATGTCACCAGTGCATGTGTACTTCACTGCTGCACATTGTTGGAGGTCGAGGGGTGTGGTGTTGAGTGTGTGCAGATGAGAGTTGTTGCCCGGCTAGGCCCCTACCTCCATGTTGGCCTTGGCTTACTGGCCATGCTGATTGATTTGTGCTTGTGTAGGTGTGATGGTAGTTTGTTGCTCAGGACACCTGACTGTGGTTCACAGTGTGAACGACATTTAGCTTTGTCATCACAGTGGTATTTTTATTCAGCCCAGGGTCACCACATTGTGGGGGCCCTGGGGGTGGTGCTGTGGTGTGTCTGTGACTTGCTGTGTCAGTTGTTGTTCCTACGTGCCTGTGTGACATGTGTGTTTTGTGCTCCCTCTCACCTGACAATGCCTGCTTGCCCACATAGGGGATTTGGATCCATGAGTTACCTTAGTGTGGCAGTGTATGCACATCTGTATGATTGGTATTCAGCTCTCCTCATGTGTTGTGTGGTTGCCTGGGGACACTGGCACCCCCACCCCTCACCTGCTGTGTATGATGACAGTGTTGGTCTGCCTGTTTGTGTTTGTGCATCTGCACCACTGCATTGGCATATCTTGGGTGTGCCATTGGCTGTATGTTGTTTGGTGTGTTTCCCCTGCTGTCCCTGGGACTCCTAGGTCATCGGTCAGCACAGTGATCATGGTTTGTGTGTCCCATTGCTGCCATGGTATGGTATCTGTTCACCTCACATCTGCTGTCTCCACAGGGTATCTGCATTTGTGTGCCCATTGGTGCAAATATGTGGTTCTGCATTCTGATGGTCACTTCTGTCATTGTGTCATTGATGACTGTTGACGGTCTCAGCCCCCATGGGTGTTGTTTGTCTGCACATGGCCAAAGGAATGTTTCATTTGCACTGCAGTATTTGGCTCCCCAATTTATGTTGCAATGGGACACATACACTACTTTGCCACAGATGAGTTTTTGGTTCTGTGACCAGGAATGATCCATGCAGTTTGGCAGTTGCAGCTCTTTCTTTGTCAACAATTACCTTTTGGTCACTGTGATGATGAGGGTGTAGACCCCATTGCCACAATGGTCAAAATGTGCTTCAACTATGGACCCCACACTTGCCTTTTGGTCACTGTGATGATGGGGGTTTAGACCCCATTGCCACAATGGTCAAAATGTGCTTCAGCTATGGACCCCACACTTGCCTTTTGGTCACTGTGATGATGGGGGTTTAGACCCCATTGCCACAATGGTCAAAATGTGCTTCAGCTATGGACCCCACACTTGCCTTTTGGTCACTGTGATGATGGGGGTTTAGACCCCATTGCCACAATGGTCAAAATGTGCTTCAGCTATGGACCCCACACTTGCCTTTTGGTCACTGTGATGATGGGGGTTTAGACCCCATTGCCACAATGGTCAAAATGTGCTTCAGCTATGGACCCCACACTTGCCTTTTGGTCACTGTGATGATGGGGGTTTAGACCCCATTGCCACAATGGTCAAAATGTGCTTCAGCTATGGACCCCACACTTGCCTTTTGGTCACTGTGATGATGGGGGTTTAGACCCCATTGCCACAATGGTCAAAATGTGCTTCAGCTATGGACCCCACACTTACCTTTTGGTCACTGTGATGATGGGGGTTTAGGCCCCATTGCCACAATGGTCATGGGCTGCTTGCATTGTGGGTGCCACACACATATATGTGTGGCACATGTGCTAGGGGGTCACATTGTATGTTGAAAGTCATGTTCGGTGTTGTAGGCATTTGACACAGCCTACACACGCTTGTCATGGTGGTGGGGGGATGTCTTAATCTTGCATTCCCTAGGTTGTGGTGTGCTTGTTGTGTCATGCATTGTCCATCCTATGAGTGGGGGTGGTAGTAGTGGTAGGCATCCAGCCCCCCTGGGTGAGGGTGGTAGTAGTGGTAGGCATCCTGCCCCCCTGGCTAAGGGTGGTAGTAGTGGTAGGCATCCTGCCCCCGTGGGTGAGGGTGGTAGTAGTGGTGGGCATCCTGCCCCCTGGCTAAGGGTGGTAGTAGTGGTAGGCATCCTGCCCCCCTGGCTAAGGGTGGTAGTAGTGGTAGGCATCCTGCCCCCGTGGGTGAGGGTGGTAGTAGTGGTGGGCATCCAGCCCCCCCTGGCTAAGGGTGGTAGTAGTGGTAGGCATCCTGCCCCCCCTGGGTGAGGGTGGTAGTAGTGGTAGGCATCCTGCACCCCGTGGGTGAGGGTGGTAGTAGTGGTGGGCATCCAGCCCCCCCTGGCTAAGGGTGGTAGTAGTGGTAGGCATCCTGCCCCCCTGGGTGAGGGTGGTAGTAGTGGTAGGCATCCTGCCCCCGTGGGTGAGGGTGGTAGTAGTGGTGGGCATCCTGCCCCCTGGCTAAGGGTGGTAGTAGTGGTAGGCATCCTGCCCCCCTGGGTGTGGGTGGTAGTAGTGGTAGGCATCCTGCCCCCCGTGGGTGAGGGTGGTAGTAGTGGTGGGCATCCTGCCCCCTGGCTAAGGGTGGTAGTAGTGGTGGGCATCCTGCCCCCTGGCTAAGGGTGGTAGTAGTGGTAGGCATCCTGCCCCCCGTGGGTGAGGGTGGTAGTAGTGGTGGGCATCCTGCCCCCTGGCTAAGGGTGGTAGTAGTGGTGGGCATCCTGCCCCCTGGCTAAGGGTGGTAGTAGTGGTAGGCATCCTGCCCCCCTGGCTAAGGGTGGTAGTAGTGGTAGGCATCCTGCCCCCGTGGGTGAGGGTGGTAGTAGTGGTGGGCATCCAGCCCCCCTGGCTAAGGGTGGTAGTAGTGGTAGGCATCCTGCCCCCCTGGGTGAGGGTGGTAGTAGTGGTAGGCATCCTGCCCCCGTGGGTGAGGGTGGTAGTAGTGGTGGGCATCCTGCCCCCTGGCTAAGGGTGGTAGTAGTGGTGGGCATCCTGCCCCCTGGCTAAGGGTGGTAGTAGTGGTGGGCATCCTGCCCCCTGGCTAAGGGTGGTAGTAGTGGTAGGCATCCTGCCCCCCGTGGGTGAGGGTGGTAGTAGTGGTGGGCATCCTGCCCCCTGGCTAAGGGTGGTAGTAGTGGTAGGCATCCTGCCCCCCTGGGTGAGGGTGGTAGTAGTGGTGGGCATCCTGCCCCCGTGGGTGAGGGTGGTAGTAGTGGTGGGCATCCTGCCCCCTGGCTAAGGGTGGTAGTAGTGGTGGGCATCCTGCCCCCTGGCTAAGGGTGGTAGTAGTGGTAGGCATCCTGCCCCCCGTGGGTGAGGGTGGTAGTAGTGGTGGGCATCCTGCCCCCTGGCTAAGGGTGGTAGTAGTGGTGGGCATCCTGCCCCCCGTGGGTGAGGGTGGTAGTAGTGGTGGGCATCCTGCCCCCTGGCTAAGGGTGGTAGTAGTGGTGGGCATCCTGCCCCCTGGCTAAGGGTGGTAGTAGTGGTAGGCATCCTGCCCCCCGTGGGTGAGGGTGGTAGTAGTGGTGGGCATCCTGCCCCCTGGCTAAGGGTGGTAGTAGTGGTAGGCATCCTGCCCCCGTGGGTGAGGGTGGTAGTAGTGGTGGGCATCCTGCCCCCTGGCTAAGGGTGGTAGTAGTGGTAGGCATCCTGCCCCCTGGCTAAGGGTGGTAGTAGTGGTAGGCATCCTGCCCCCCGTGGGTGAGGGTGGTAGTAGTGGTGGGCATCCTGCCCCCTGGCTAAGGGTGGTAGTAGTGGTGGGCATCCTGCCCCCTGGCTAAGGGTGGTAGTAGTGGTGGGCATCCTGCCCCCTGGCTAAGGGTGGTAGTGGTGGTAGGCATCCTGCCCCCCGTGGGTGAGGGTGGTAGTAGTGGTGGGCATCCTGCCCCCCTGGCTAAGGGTGGTAGTAGTGGTAGGCATCCTGCCCCCCCTGGCTAAGGGTGGTAGTAGTGGTAGGCATCCAGCCCCCCCTGGGTTGGGGTGGTGGCGTGCATTCAGGCCCCTGTGTGCATATGTGGCATTGGTGATGGGCATCCCGCCCCTATGGTGCTGCTGTTGCTGGTGTAAGTATATTCAGATTCCCCGTGTATGTGTGTGATGTGTCGTGTACGTGTTGTATGTGTTTTGTGGTTGGTGTCTGACTTACCTTCTGCGCCGTACGCGTCCGTGCCTGTTCCGGTAGTAGATGTAGAATATTGGTATGATCGGGACGAAGGGATTCATGGTTGGTTCGTGTCGTTCGTCCTTCTCGTTGCTTCGCGTCGTCCTCGTCGCTTTGCTTCGTCCTCGTCACTTCGCGTCGTCCTCGTCGGTGCCGTGTTCGTCTCGTAGCCGTGGATCGTGTTGTGGCGCGATTCGGAGCTTATGTGCGCCTCTCCCGGATGCTTTGACGTGCCGTGCGTAGCGACGGGTTCGGCGCGTACGGGAAGCGCATCGTACTTGTCCGGCCGGACGGGGCTGCATTTTCCCTTCCGTGCGACTCGATTCGGCGCTTCCGGATTCGCCTCGGTCGGAGAACAGGACCTGGTTTGGGTGAGTACGGCTCGGCCGGAATTTTTGCTGTTGTGCGCATCGTACTTGCTCGTTCGGTGTGCTGTACGGATCGGTCGGGAAACTGGCTTTCGCATGGCTTTTTTCCCGACCGAATGGTATTGGGTGCGCCTCCGACCGAGATCGGAATCGGCCCCTGTGTCGTTATAACCTGGATTGAAGTAGTCAAACTACACGTACTGCTTCTTCCTATGGGCTCTAGGGGATTCCCAAACTCCTCCTTGTTTCGAGAGCTTGGAGAGTGAAGGGCATATTTACAATTAACTGGCGGAGCGCGGTGTAGCTCCAAAATTGCTAACGCCACGCTCCGTCAGTTTAAAAAAGCAGGAATGGGCCGTATTCACAAGAATGTGGAGCCCCCTGCGTTTCCCCTAGCGCTGGTGCTAAATCTAGCAGTCTAGCACCAACGCAGGCACGCTTGCACTGCAGTGCAAGGGTGCCTGCGTTGCAGGTAATGATTGTTCATGTGCAGGAAGGTGTCCCTTCCTGCGCATAAAGAATCCATAATGGCGATTTGTAACTTTTATGTGTGCTGCTGTGTGCAGCATACATAGAAGTTGCAACTCGTCATTTTTAAATGATTGTTTATGTCTAGGAAGGGAAACCTTCATGCACATGAACAATCACTAATGTCGATTTGCTGTTTCTATGTGTGCTGCATAATGCAGCATACATAGAAACAGCAAAACAAGGAGAAATTAATCATTTTTCCTCGTTTTGCCAGGTTAAGACCAGGTTTTCCCTTGTCTTATTTTTGGTGCTGACTTATATTTACGCCACCCTTGTAAATAGGAGGAAGCATCAAAAGCGATGGGTGTTTCGACGAAACGCCCACCGCAACACCCATTGCCAGCCTCTTTCAGGCTAAGTGCTGCAGGAAAAGGGGCCTTATTTACATGGGGTCGTTAAGCCGCATTAATTGACTTAACGCTGCCTTGTAAATAAGGCAAAGGGCTTATCACCACCAGAACGCCATAAAAAGGGACGTTCTTGTGGCGATAAGCCCTTGTAAATATGCCCCTGAGTGTTCAAATTTGGTCTGTTTAGAAAGGTCCTTTGATGGTGAAGAGGAAAGCAACAGGTCTTGCTGAAGCATACATGTACACATGGATCTGACATTTTACATTACAGCTTGCCTAAACAGCATGCTTCTTAGTCCCAGAACACGCGGCGTGATTCCGACCAAATGGGGTGATACTGGTTTAGAGAGTATACCTGTGAATTGTCTCCATGAAAACTTACAGCAGGAATTATCTGAATACTTTTGCCTGATTACATGTTGGACAAAATAGCTTTTTTTGTCACATGCCTCGCTACCCGTGGAAAACTCTTTGCTGATGCCCAATATTGAATTAAATATTCAGGGATCCGTGCCAGACAAATCCATCAATAAACCATCACCCTCTGGTAGCTTGGCACAGAGTAGTAAGGCTAATCTGAAGAGGCAATATGTAAAGTATTTGTGCAACACACGCACACAGAAACACAATGAAAATACCACAATAAGACTCTACACAGGCTTAGAAAAATAGACAATAATTTTATAAATAAATCAAGATGAAAACGACAAAAATCCAATATGTAGAAGTCGAGATATGAAACTAAAAAGAGTTCTAGTGCTTAGAAGTAATAAACACCAATGGGGGCTAACTGGTTGCACTGGACAGGGGCAAAGTCAAAAGTTCAGGCCGACCGAATGAAGTGCAGGCCAGGGATAAGAGCCACGCAGACCTGGTGAACAGAGTACCTTGATCCTGGTCGCAACATTGAGATGCGTGGTGTAGACGAGCGATGCGTCAATGTTGAGCTTGTAGTCGAGGTGATGCATCGATTTTCTCCACGCAATAGTGGGAAATAATGTTTAATTAAAATACCTTATTTTTGCTATTTAAAAATATACTACATGTAATGTAATGGTTCAAAATGATAAACAAGGCATAATTATTAGTTTATTATAAAATATTTTAATAACCTTTTTAAATGTATTTATTCATGTTTCTAATTTAAATGAATTCTGTACTAGACTTTTAACATTTTTTACTCCATAATAATTATAAATGTTTTACTTTAGGTGGAAAATGTTTTTTTTTTTAACTTAAAAGCAAATGGTGTAGATTTATTTAACAAGGCTTAAAACACTTACAACACAGCTGATATTAAAAGGAGTGATTGTTCTCAACTCCATCACCCATCCCCAGCTGAAACACATTTCAACACCAAACAATCACAGGCAGTCTGACCACATAAGAAATAATCTCACACACCAAACCTCTTAACCTGCTTTCACAATGTCAGTGAACATGGTTGTTGCTTTGCCCCTCATTTTGAGGAATTGTTTTTTGTGAAGGAGAAGAGAGAGGGTTTACAGGCAAAGGTTCAACATCTTTGGCATGATCAGAGAAGCTGTCATTGCCAGAAACTGATTCTCATCTGATGTGATCCTTGACATGGTTGCAGACTGGGAATAGTAATTTGATTCACCTACAGACAGTTCCCAGGCTATCTCTGCCTTTGTCAAAATACTGGCCCCATTCCATATCATGGCCATTGGATCTTTCCAGAGGGTCACCTCTGACAACGTTTGCATTTCACAGCAAGCTGTCTTCAATGCTTGCATCATGTACTGAGATCTGTCAACAGAAGTGTCCAACAATCTATTGCCATGTCACATTCTCTCGTTAAATTCAAAGGGTATCATGCAAATGATATACCTTTGACCATTTCCCTTGTTTGCTAGGTGCCACTGACTTCACCCATGTAGCACTTCAGCCACCACACCACAAAGCACTCCTTTCCCATAACAGACACGTTGACACTCTTGGAAACACCAAAGACAGCTACATCTTCTGATAGCTCCTTCTGGCCCCTCCTTAACTCCAGAAGTCCCCATTCCACTTTCACCCTGACACCCCACAGCCCTCTTGTGCAACCCAGTGTCCAGAATGTGTGTCCTTGGCTGCTCTCAAGGAGTCCCTGACACCAAATGGAGAAGTTCAGGGAGTGATTTCTCTGGATATATGGGACCGGGTGGGAGAGATCTGGATCTGAGACCCGGTAACTAAAGAGCACTGAGCTTTATGTGGCTTCATGACCTCCTTGACAGCAGAACTTTGCATCTGCCTCCCAACCCGACCGACCTCATCTTGTCTCATCTCGAAGTTCATCCTTCATACCCCATGTAACCCCTGCATTATCCTCTTTGCATGGGGTGTCACTCTAGACCTGCCACAGCCAGCCATTTGACATTCACGTCCAAGGAGGACTTCTCCATCATTGTGGTGAAGACTGAGATTGAGGATGCCCAATACCTTTTGCCAGCAAGCCTGGAACATGATTCAGACACCCTCTCTGGCTTCGGGGAATGGTTTTATCATCATTTTGGACATTTAACTCTTGTTTTAAGAATATTTATGGAAAAGGGACTTTTTTTGACAGACATGTTTTTATTATTTGCCCAACCCCACCAAGTTTGCATTGCCCTTCTGAATTAAGACACTATTTTTTCTCCATTTTTTTCCCTTCCCATGAACAGTTTTTCATTACCCCAAAATGATTATATTGTCAAAACTAATTTCTTGACAATATATATTTTTATTTCTCTCTCTCATATATATATGTGAATGTATATATATAAATCCATCCACCCTGGCTCCTTCCTGGAAAATTGTGGGGTGATCCGTCAAGAGGGGGTCGAGAAAAACAGGGGTGTTCCAAAACAGCCAAAACGGTTGACGGAATTACACAAAATTTGGCAGAAAACTAGATCTTAGTCCAGAAAGCATACTTTTTTGATTTGATTTAAATATGTTAAGTAGTTTTTGAGAAATTAAGGTTTAAAAATTAAAGATATATCACACCATGGAGGATCCGCAGAGCTGACAGATCTCGGGATGAGATCTGATTGGCTGCCACAACATCAAGAAAGATGAGCTAGCAGGCATCCTAAGACTCGGAAACTCAGTGCTCTGTCCTTGAACAAACGTATGGGGGCAGGGTAGAGATACCTTGCTCCCTTAGGTCTACTGACGGGGCTTTGCGGCTCCAATAAAAAAATAGCGGTTTCCCACCTTTTACTAAATTACCCCTCCCAGGATGGGCCAGGACCTGGTGAGGCGGTACAGATATATTGGGGGAAATGGGCCCCCCTTCGATCCTTTTAGATGCCCCAGAAACCCCAACCCCCAGGAAAGCTTATTAAAAATTAGGGAAGGAAGGCGCTTGTACCCCCTCCCTGAGCCGGGTCTGTTATTAATTTTAGGGGGGGCGTGCACCCCCTCCCTAAACCTAGTTCAGTCCCAGGGGGCCATAGCACCCCCCCTACAGTCCCCAATGTTTAGATGAATGTGGGTGCCCCAGTTGGGCACCAGGGCACCCACTTAGAAATAAAAAAAAAAACAATGGTCGGCTCAAGCCACAGTGGTGGCTAGGAAGCCTGCTCGGGCCCCAGAGGCAACATCATTATTGGAACCTCCCATTTTTGCAGGGTCTCCCCAGATTTTGCCTTCCCCTGCCTGCCATTGCTGCATCCATTTTTGTTGGCTGTTCGGACTCTGTGCACTTTTTCCCTGCTAGCCAGTGGTAAAGTGCTTGTGAAATAATGAATAATTGGCATACATCTGATTGGTACATTTAATTTACTTATAAATCCCTAGTATATGGTACTACATTTACCCAGGGCCTGTAAATTAAATGCTACTAGTGGGGCAGCAGCACTCATTGTGCCACCCACTAAAGTAACCTTTTAAAACATGTCTCAGGTCTCCACTGAGTTATGTAGTGCAGTTTTAAACTGCAGTCTTGACTTGGCAATATGAATATTTTGCCAGGCCGAAACCATCCTTTTAAATATGTATAATTCATCCCTAAGGTAGGCCCTAAGGCTCATAGGGCAGGGTGCTTTGTCTTTAAAAAGTAGGACATGTGTATCAAAGTTTCACATGTCCTCTGGAAGTAAAAAAACTTCTAAAGTCATTTTTCACTCATGTATGGTAATCTCTACCATAGGCGAACCCTGAGTTTCCTTATTACACTTAATAAGTGCTAATGCCAGACTGGGAGTAGATAGAGATATGCTGTTTAGACTCACATGAATTGAAATTTAAAATCCTCCTAAATGGTAAAGTCCGATTTTAAGCTACTATTCTGAAAATGCCACTTCTAGAAAGTTGTCATTTTTCTTTCTAAGCCTCCTTTGCCTTTCTGCCAGTGTCCTGGATCACATGACTGTGATTGGATCTCCTGACGTATTTTGTGATTTTTTCTCAGACAGATTGACAAAGGACCTGGGTGTGGGGAGAAAGAGTTTTCCTTACGGACCCTTGACTGAGGAGGGACTGTTGCCCTTCCAACATTACATCTCAAAGGACCCTGTCTACAGCACACACAAAGGAACCTGACACCAGGCCTGTCCTTGCCTTTGTCCTCCTAGACAGTTTGGTTCCCCACACAAAGGCTGGCCCTGGGGACAAAAAGGGCAGTCTCACCATCTGAAATCACAACATTCCTGGATCTGTGGAAGATTCAGAAGGACTGTCCTGCTGCCCTGCTGCTTGAAGGACTGCCTTACTGCCTCAAGAAGGATGACTGGACCTGCTTGCCTTAATCCCATACTTCCCACAGTGACTCCAAGGGTAAGTTGGCTGACCTCCTGTGTGAACTACAGGGACATAACAAGCTTCCAGAGGCCTCAATGCAACTGCCCAGCTGACCAGCACCAACTAGATCTGCCTAGACCTGCCTAAGCCCTGCTGCTTGAGTGAGTCCTGTTCCCAAAGAGGTGACCTCCAGGTCCTGGACCCTTGGCTGGCATTAGTGAGAGATCATCCTGAAGAAAAAGTTGAGTATCCTGAGGTTTGGGGTCTTTGTGACTGGGAATTGCTTGTTCGTACCTAGACTCTGGCACCCAAGACAACCGCAAATGCAAAGCTCCACCGGGACCTGCTCTTTGCACTGACAGTGACCATCCATGATGATCGGTAACGCGAGACCTGCGTCTCATGCAACTGTAATGACAATAATGGCGACCACCAACACGAAGCTCTAGCAACAACTGTCTCTTCGAGCTATAGTAACGACCGTCTGTGACTGCTCTCTGCGTCGGACACCTCCTCCTTGCGATGCCCTCTAACGCAAATGGAACTCTTTGCACTGGACTTGATAAAGTAACACTTCAGTGGACTAACCTAATCCCTGTATCACATACACGCTTCATCATGGTCGGCCTAAACCTGTAACTTTCCTCTAGCCCGGTATGACCAGATAGCTACGAGTGGCGATTTAGGCTTTTTGGCACCATTTTCATTAAAAACATTAAATAATCATATCTATGGTTCTACTGATTGGATTTTGTTCTTTTTTTGTAATTTAATTACTCTAGTTTGCTATATTTGTTTCGGATTTTTCTTATGTTATGTGTTCACTCTATTACTGTTTGTGTGCTGTATTAATACGTTATACATTGCATCCAAGTTAAGCCTGACTGTTTTTGTGTGAAGCTACCTGAGCGTTAAGCACAGGTTAAATTAGTGACTTTTGTGGTTCAGCCTGATAAAGGTTGTGCTTACTATTTGAGTCGGGCTTCCACCCCTCTCAACTAATACCTAGTTTCATACAATAGTATATTATGCTTTTTTATTATTATTATTATTATTATTATTATTATTATTAAGGAGTTTGTAGAGCACACAGCTACCCCCAACGGGGTGTCCCGGTGCTTTTTCAGACTCGATCCCCTAAACTGAGAAGGTGGATACACTTAAATCTACACTTTGCAGTAAATTTACACTTGTATATTGTGAAAAGCCTAACATAGTAAATTTACTACAAAGTGTAAGAGTAAACTGATGTGTATACTTACTCATGTGTAAGTTCACCTTTGTGATTAGCCTCCTTACTGTCATGCTACCCTAACAGTACAGATGATTCTTGTATATTTTAAAGACTGTGCATTGTATGACCGTCCTGCCTTTGCCAGAGGTGACTTTGTAGAAGGGTGGCTGTTAGGCAAGTAACAACTTCATACCCACTTTTCTAAATAAATATTGTCAAAAGAAACTATTTCTTAAAGAGATCTACCTTTTGTAGGCGACAGTGCGCATGCAAATCAACCATGGATTTTGACACCATACATGTATCTACAATCATCAAGGGAGAAAAGGTCACAAAGAACAACACCCTTAGTGGTGAAGCAAACCTTTGGCCTGTTTAAAGGCAGATTTGGTGTTATACACAAAAGTGGAGTTGCTCTTCAGTATTCTCCTGAAACCTCCTGCAATGCTACACAATATTTCAACAGAAGGTAACCTTCTAATAGACCAGAGGTCTTCAAACTGTGGGGCACGTCCCCCTGGGGGGCCGTGGCTGCATTCCCAGGAGGGCCTGAATGAGTCTTCAACTATTTGTAATGAAGATGGCCTGGAAGTGTGATTTTGTTTGATTTGCGCACTTACAGGCTGTCTTCGTTTACATAGAAAGTGCGTGAACTGAGCCTGAGTGCCATGGGGCAGTGTCAACAAGTGGGGTCACAGGATCAAAGAAGTGGCTAAAAAAGCAACATATTTTGTATTTCTTTTCTTCACTTTCTTGTAGCACATATAAAATAACAGGTGCATGTTAAAAGAAAAATAAATGCAAGTTAAACTAATGGGTGGGAAATGTATTATTTTAGCTGTGAAATCTCATTTGGCTAATGTGTTCACTGCAGAGTTACTGTGCGTGACAAGGCAATCACAGAAAGTAAACCTAGGTGTGCAGTGGGAAATAGTGGCTGTGTTTTCATAGTGATACAAAGTCCCAACCGGTAACAGGAAGCACTGTGAATATGTCAGACATTTAAATATATAAATATATATATATATACACGCACACACACACACATATATATATATATATTGTGCATCGCATTGCTTCTTCCGCCCCACTTGGCCCTTGGTAGATGGAGCGTGTCCCGGCGAAGCTTACCGGGTAAAAGTTTTTTTATATCATGAACCAAGTAATCACGCTCTTTCAGGATATTCCGATAGACTTAGATTTTATTTCTAGTTACGCGTTTCGGGAAACGCCATCCCCTTGCTCACACATATATATATATATCCAGCACAGTCCTGGCAGACAGCAAATCTCTGCCTCCGCCCAGCAGGAACGGACCTCTCAATTGCTTTTATTCAGGTTTCCATTCACAAATGAATGCATACAAAAGGCATCCGCCTTAGGTCCTTGATGCGTTTTGACCGCTGACGTGCGGTCTTGATCACATGACAACCCTGCGTTTATCTCCCTTTAAATACCACCGTGAACACTTAGTGCGCGCATAATCAATGACAACAATAGAAAACAGACTATCAATCACATACTTTGTGTCCACATGGATTCATGCACTCTAATTTATGTAAGATGTTGTTAAATAGGTACAGCGTGAAATCGATAAATACGTACACTAATCAGTGAGAATAAAAACCTGTAATTCATTAGATCAATCTCTTTTCTCTGTATTGCGCAATTCAAATGATAGCGCCATATATTCTGACTGGGCTGAATAGAACCGTAGATGACATTTGATAGATTAAACAGGTCGAATTCACTAATTACAATATAACCAGACATATATCGAAAATACTTTCAGTATATAAATATATATTATAAATACTTGTACCATGCGGCTGCTGTTTTCATTTATCATTGCTGAAACGCCTCCTAAAGTGCTGTGTGCATTCCTTGAAGTGCTAAGTATGTCAAATTGCATTGTCGCCAGACAGTACAACCTTATTAAAAAAAAGTGCTCTGTGCAAAAAAGTGTCATCTAAAACTATTTAACATCATTTGATACCTCAAGAAGCCTCAGTTCGTATTTAGCTCCTAGTGCACAACGGTTAAAATGATGTACCCCTGAATACAATTAAGTGCAAATGCTTAAAATTTGAAATCTTGATTTCATGTGGGGGACCGTAATGATTCATCTTTTGATTTGTATCCACTCAACATTACTGATAACGACCTACTACTGGACATTGCTGATACCTCTAGAAACAGATTATTTAAGACACCCTTATACCAAATCCCTTTTATAAGAAATTGTGCAGGTCTTCCCTCATGTTTAATCCATTTGGTATTTTAGTATCTAATTCTAATATAAACTCTGATTCCAGTTGCCTTAGTAGTCTTTCCCTGTTTCCTCCTCTGCTCAATATAGGAATTGCTCCGATGACAAAATATTTGAGCTCCTTAATGTTGTTCTGATGTACTAACTTGAAGATTTCTAGCCACCGGATAACTGGGATCGGAGTTGACTATAGCCCTGAAGTGTTGCAGAATTCTGTTGTACACTTGAAGTTTTGTGCTGCCCACGTATTTTAATCCACAGGGGCACTCTAATACATACACTGCATGTTCTGTCCTGCACGTGTAATGCCCCTTGATCTTAATTGGCTTATCACTAAACGCAGTTGTATAACTGGTCATGTTTACACCAAACTTGCAAGCTCTGCAAGAACTACATTTAAAAAATCCAGTCTTAGGTGACAACCAATTGAGTACCGGGCTAACTTCTGGGCTAATCCTGACTAGTGAATCTCGCATAGACGATGCTCTTCTGAATGTAAGGGAGGGTTTGTCGGGAAGAATCTGATTTAGAGTGATGTCTGTCAGTACTATTGGCCACTGAGATAATTTGCCTGATCTGATTCTCTTGTTTGCTGTAAATCGTTATCATTCTAATTTCTTGTGGTGTCTCTTCTACACATGATGAAGGTGTAGTAACAGGTTCCCTATCACTGCTTACATTGCTGAGTATGCTCTCTCTGGACTGGGCGTTAGCTTTAGTTATGGCCTTGTGTAATTCATTGATCTTGAACCCTCGTGCAACAAATCTATCTGTTGCTTCCTTCTGGCACTGGTGCAGATCAATATCGGAACTACAAATTCTTCGAATTCTTAAGTATTCTCCATAGGGAATACTCCAAATCAAATGCCTGGGGTGTGCACTCGTAGCGTGCAAGATGGAATTTCCCGCTGTGATTTTTCTATGTAGCTTGATTTGTACCGTGCCCTGATCTATGCACACTTGCACATCTAAAAACTCAATAGATTTATCACTCATCAGGGCTGTAAATTTCAAATTTAGATAATTCGCATTGATCTTATCCACAAAGGCCTGAGCACTTTCTGCAGTGCCTTTCCAAATTACAAAGTCGTCGACAATGAAACGCCACCATCTTATGACATATGATTCACACAGCCTGTTCAAGTGTGCCCTGAGGACCCGCTCCTCCCACCAGCCCACGTGTAAACACGCGTATCTGGGGGAGAAGCAGGCCCCCATAGCCACACCCCTCATCTGTTGATAGACTTCTTTGTTGAACATAAAATAATTATTCATCAAACACAAATTGATCATTTTGATTAACATTTTGTTATGTTCATACAGGCCTATTGCTCTCTTATCCAAGAAATATTTTACAGCTCTCGTGCCATCGCTATGGTTAATACTATTGTACAACATAGTAATATCCATCACTAAGGAGAGAATGTCATTTTCCCACTTCATGTTATGAATTTTCTTTAAAAAGTCCGCTGTGGTCTTTAATGAAGGATGGTAACTCAGTCACAAAGTCTTGCAGGAAATAATCAACATACTTGGAGATTGGTTCAAATATGCTTCTTCTAGCAGAAATAATTGGTCGGCCAGGGACCGGCATGGTGTCCTTATGAACTTTGGGGATGAAATATAACACCGATGTTATGGGGAATTCATTTTTGAGGAAACTAATCTCATCTCTCGTCAGCAACCCTTTCCGTTTCCATTGTGTTAATTCATTGCTTACTTTTTGCTTTACTTTCCGAAGGTCCTGAAAACTTGCCTTTCTGTAGCACACAACATCCCCTACGTGTCTCTGTGCTTCCTCCATGTATTGGTCCATAGGTCAACAAAACGATGTTCCCTCCCTTATCTGCTTTATTGACAACGATCTCCTTGTTGTCTCCTAACTTTTTCATCAAGTTGAAGTATTGTACCTCCTGATGTTTTCTCTTGATGTTTTTACGGTTGACTGTCATATTAAGTTTCTTTAATTCATCTATGACCCTGTCATTGAACACATCAATAGCGTCCCTTGGCATGATTGGAACAAAAGTCGAAGATAGGCTTAAAAGGGCTTTTGGCAGATTGAGTTATATTTATACCTGCATTTTCCATGACTTGCTGGGTGGATACCTCTGAGTCGCCTTCATCATTCACCAGTGATTGCAGTGTTGTGAGTGTTGTCACATCAGCGGCCTGCAGGAAGTTGTCACTCGCAATCTTATTAAGTGTAGACTCCTTTGTTGGGTGGGTTGAGGTATTATAAGTTTATATAACTTCATCAGTTTCAACTTACGGATAAATTTGTAAACGTCAACCCTGGATTGTTTATATTTAAAGTTACTTTCAGGGCAATACGTTAAACCGAGTGCGAGTAGCTGAGATTCAGCCTGCGTTAGTTCCACATTAGTAAGGTTGATAACTGTATTGTCGGTGGATGTTACTAACGTCTATATATGTAATAAGTAATCAGACTATACCTCAGCACATTTTTATAATTGTCCATTAAAAGGACACACTGCAGAACTCACCTGGTAACTCTGTCACATTATGTTTCAAGAAGAATAAATATTGTCACCGTGGAGCTCCAAGTGACTCCACTAGTTAAAGTCCATGCTGGCTCCCAAGCATTCTTTATAGTTGGTGATTAACCAATTGCACACATTTACCTTTCAGGTAGCAGAGATTATCCTTTTTGTTTTACACAAAGGGGATGAAAGCCTGCTTTGTGTCTCAGGCCTAGGAGTGATGGCCCAGCTAAGTGGGCAGAACAGCCAGCCTGCTTCACAGAGTTGTAGGTTTGATTGGTACAGCTGGTCCTGTGGCACCAGGTCCCAGTGGTATGAGGGGCCAGCTAAACCCCATGTCTGTTTTACTATTCTTCCTGATTAGCATTAGGGCCCAGTGGCCACTTGCTCTGGCAGTGTTGTTTTGGGCCTCTGAGTAATGGTCCAGGGGTGGGGGAAACTGTAGCAGAGGAGACACCTTACGTTAGGCATCAGAGAGATGACAGTGACTGGGATGGGACAAAATAGGAGCTCGCATTTTTAGCTAAGGGCAGAGGAGACATCCCACTTGGAGAGGCAGTATCTATCATCGGTGAAGCAGGTGCAGTGGCACTAGAGTCCAGGGGTCTGAGGGGCCCACTGTATTACAATGATGTCTTTCTTTAAAAAATTAGGGTATGGGGGCTCATTTTCCTTGCTAGCATTAGGGCCGAGGGCACCTTTGTTGCAAAAAGGGGGGCAACACATGGGAACTCATTTTTTCTGAAAGGGAGAAAATGTGGCCTAATGGTGAGAGCGGCTGACTTTGGAACTCGGGAATCAGGTTCAAGTCCCAGCATTCACTCAACATCCTGAGATTCTAGGAAAATCATTTAATTTTCCTGAGCCTTAAAACAAATCTCACCTTGTGTAATGTAATTGGAGAAGATTTCTTTCTACTCAGGGCCACGGTTATCATTATTGCAGCAGGTACAGTTGCATTGGGGTGGGTCACAACACCGCTATTATTTGGGACTTGTTTTGATTAATTTATGTTTTTGTTTGATGAACTTTCTCCTTTATAAGTCTCACATTTATTGTGAATTATACAGCATAGAAAACATCGTCCTGAAATGATCTCATAAGTCCCGCCCCCTGTGCTCAGCCCTGCCCTTCCCTCAATGCTTGTCATAGAGGTTTGGAGGGGGGCCTGACTTCATAACATTTTATTTGGGGGGTGGGAGGCTTAGAACAAAAACGTTTGAAGACCTCTGCAATAGGCACAGAGGAAGAAGAATCAGATGAAGATCACCTACCTCCATGCCATGTTCCTACAAGTCCTGAAGCGGCTCAAGCAGCTGCAGAAAGGGCGTGGCAGGGATATTTCACCAATAACTATTTTTTAAGTTTGTGCTTTTCAAATAATACGTTTTTTTTTAAACAGACAAAAATCAGCTAACCTTTGTTCCTGTTTATTCACAGGTACAACAACAAATGGACATTAGGAAATGTTAATTTTGGAAACTACTTTTCTTGTAAAATTAACGAAAGAAATGGAACTTACAATGTTAACGCACATGTAAATAGAAAAATAAAACAACAACATTCTACTTGTTTTTCTTTTTCCTCTCACTACTCCAGAATAGCCTCTGCCTTCATCTGCACCATCTCCATCTCCATTTGTACTTTGGTTCCTAGTGCATTTTATCCCAAGCATAACTGGTACGGGTACACTTTTTAGGATTCACCTGCACAGCGCTTGCGCTGTGCTTGTGAAATCTATTGTATTTAATTAATCTTAAAAGGGGCTTACATCCCACCTTCACTTCTTATTGGTCTGTGTACTTGCCACTTTACTCTTCCTGTGTCTATTGGTTGTAGTGTTCTATTTACTGCTGTTTATTGTGTGTTTCTCTTATCAGTGTCCCATAGCCCAAGTACTCATCCTCATCCGCTTTGGTGGGTGTAACTTCTTTTATGAGGTTAAGGCTGCAAACTCCCTGTGGCTGCATGCATTTCAAGCATGCTTGTTTTACTTTTAGATACGCACTCTCTGAGAGTGTATGTGTCTGCAGTCCATCTGCCCTCCCCCGATGTCTGTGCTTTTCTTGAATCTCTCCTGCCTACGGACGTCTGTGGTCTTTCCCAAACCTCCCTCCCTCCCTCGCCGCCCTTGTGTTACTTGTGGTCATTTTCCTCTCGTCTCGTATCGTTGGGCATGCTCACCGTTTACATCACTGCACCATGGATCCACCCTTCTGTCATTACATATCCCATACCCTCTGTGGGTATCCCTTTGGTAGCTCTTCCAGCTGTATGTTAGCGGGCCCTGTGCACTGTCCACCCTGCCTCCTACTCCTGTAAACCTACTTCAAGCAGTCATCTCAATTCAGTAGCAGTCGAAACTGAACTTATGTAGACACATCCTTCTTCCGAACCTTTCTTACGCAGCACCCATTGATACAGAAGAAGGACAGACATTTAACACACGCAATCTGCGCTCCCGCCCTCCTCCCACTCCTTGGCCAGTCTAGTTGCCCTTCCTAAATAAACCAGCACTGTTCGTTTTCCAAGATGACATCCTTGGCTCATACGCTCCTCTATTTATTTAATCCTAGCCACATAGCATGGTGTCTGGTGGTTTTTCCCCTTTATTTTCCCTAGTTTACATCACAACCCTTCCCCTGTAAACGCAATTCTCACGAGCGCCCCCTTCGCTTGTTTTTGATATCCAGTGCACGGATTTCCCACAGCAGATTGCAGACCGTGTATTTATCAGTAAATACATTGAAGCCAGTGTTCCTGCTTGAGAGCTCCCCACAGTAGGCGTTTTGTGTTTCCTCATTTCTGGTGTGCAGAAGAAGCAGCTACTTTGAAGGAAGAGTAGACATGTCTCTTTCTTTTGCCTAAGACACACCCAAGCAGATTGTGTGAAGAAATCTTCTGCCGATTCTGCCAATTCTGAACAGCCACTCCATTACTCCTTTATTTAATCCTAGCCACGCTCTATCATAGCATGGTGCCTGGTGGTTTTACCCCTGCTCTTATTATTTCAATAACGTGAAGGATGTGGTGGCAATTCACTGTGGTAAGTGAGGGCTTTTATTTTCCACCATAAGTGGTGCCTGAGACGGGCATGTTTAACATGAGTGATGGTTACTTCCCGTTATTAAAGGTTACTTGGCAAAGGTGGAGCCCTCACATATGATTGCTGGTGAATGAGAGCCCTCTGTAGTGGGAGAATCCCTTTCATCAAAAGTGGTGAGGAAGAGTGGCACCATTTTACCATTAGTGGTCACCATGTTTCTGGACGTTGTTAGTAGTAAGTGTCATACCTTCTGTCTGCAGTGGTAAGTTGGCACCTTTCACCAATAATGATTGTAAGACATTTTCTCGGATTGAGGGAATAATCAGTGGTCACTGGTCACCACAGTACCTGTAGTGGAGACAGTTGTTTACCACTTCCATCTGCATAGTATATCTGGGCATGCTCGGCGCACTTCTGTCGTCCGAGGGGACACAGATTCCCCTATGATGGAGCTTTACTCAGAACCCCAATACAGAATAGGTACCTAGGCAGCTCTAAAGCATGCACATGTACCCCGTACGTCTCACCCCCCCAAGACACAACCATTCAGTAATGGTTATTCAGAGTATATTTACATGTGAAGCAACAGTATCGGTGTCCCATTCATGCACTGTACAGCTAATCCCAGGTGGTGGGATGCGAAGGCGTTATATTGCACAGTGAAGGCTGCACCGTGTGCTCTGCCAAAGAATGCCAGGGGTACAACTTTAGTACGCTGTGGGTGAGTGTATAAATTCACTTGCATATGCTATGTTGTTTTGAGTACTTGTAGAGCATATTCTCCACTTCCCTGAAAAATAAACCTAAAATGAATGTGTCCTTATGTGATGTAACTGGTGCTCTCGTAAAGAGCTCCAATACCTTCGGGGCAAGTTTACGCTATCTGGAACTGCCTTCGGGATGCTTCATTTGGGGCCACATGTACGACCGTTTTTAGCGGTCGCAAATGGAGAATCGGGCCATTTGCAACCGAAAAAATGGATTTTGCAATGTACTAACCCAAATTTGCGAGTCAGTAACCTATTGCCAACTCGCAAAATAGGGTTTGTGAGTCGCTATTAGGAAGGGGCGTTTCAAGGGTGTCCCTTCCTAATAGCGAGTCGCAGTGGCATGTATGAATGTTTTGCAACCGGAATGCAGTCGCAAAGCATTCACATTTTACCGTCCCCATGAAGGAGGTGGTAACCCATTCGCAAGCAGGAAACTGTGAATGTGGGCGCCAACATTTTATAAGAGCAGGCAGTGGTCACACGGACCACTGCCTACTCTTAAAAAATAAAAGGGAAACTTTTCATTTTTTTAAAAATGCATATCAGAAAAAAGAATTGTTTTATTTAAAATGCAGTCACAGACATGGCCACCATCACTGTGATTACAGGCCATCCCAATGGGTCACAAATTGTGACCTACCTCATGAATATTAATGAGGTAGGCCATTTGCGACCCCATTGGGAATCACTGAATGTGACACATTAGTACATTTCATTTTGCAACTCGCTAATTTCGAGTTGCTAAAAATCGCAATTTGTGAGTCGCAAAATGAAATTGTCGTACATCTGGCCCTTGGTCTCAATTTGCCTAAATACATTGATGTCGACTCAACAGGCTAAAACTTACAACAACAACAAAAAATACTATTAATAACATAGGCAATCCCTATTGCATCTACCAATGCTTGTTAGGTATGAAGCCTCTTCTCTCTCAGGAGCAGTTGCTTGTTCTGTAGGCGCACCAAGAACTGACTGCAGCTCCTCCTAGATTGATGTTTCCGGTGTCAGACCTTAGCAACATCACCACTGCAGTGGCCCATCTCAACTCGTAAATTCACAAAGCATTGAGGGAGTCTGACGGTTGCATTTGCCAGCCTATTATACTAAAATCCTCTTTTCATTAAAGATGACGTTGCCTGCATTTGTGAGATAGTGATTCATCATGCAAACAACCACAAAGTGCAGCGAAAAGCTCTGCCATTACCTCAGCCTGTGCCACCAGTTTGTCTGAGCTTCATTTATGGTTTTAATCCATTTTATATTTTTATTAAGGCTGCCAACTCTTTTAATGAACTGCTGCATGATTTAAAGCTGTGCTTTCTGCAGCAAGAGCCCCAATGTTTCAAGGGTATGAAAGGACCAAGCAGTTAGTCCACCTCCCCCAGCCTCATCACCACTTATGGCCCTTGTCCTCCTTGTCTCTCTTTGTCTCCTAAATTGTCTTAGATGGTGGAGATGTGCATTCACAGATGTCGGAGTTGGATGCTGCCTTTGAGGAGTTGTTCTGGTCTTGCGCTGGGGCACAAATGGCCGCTCAGCTGAGATGGGCACAGTCTTGGGAATGGTGCTTTCACCCTTGTCTGGCATTTCTACATCAGGTTCTCCATCGCTTTTCTCTTCCTCTGACTGAGAACTGATATCTGTTTAAATAAGGAGCCCCTACATTTAGTAAATAGAGTTAATAAATAAATGCTTGTCATATTAGGGAGCATGTTGCATTACCTTACATGATTTAAACAATGATCACAATAAGAACATTTTCTTACATTAATACATTTTGGACTCTCAGCTCTTTCTGAATAAGACCCTTTTATGTATTTATCACAGAATTTTCAAAGAGCTTGGATACTGCAGCCCTAAATGCAGCTTGTTTAAAGATGAACTACGTATCTCACAATACGTTTTAAAACTCTAATGTTTGCCTATTCTGTATTAACTGTATGGAGCAATGTTTTTCAGATGTTAGAGTTTCAACGAATGTATAAGATTCAATAAAGTTACATATTTTATCGTAAGTAGGGAACTTCACTAACCTGTGATTGGGCTTGGTGGCATAGAAGTATCAATAGAACAGATTCCCATCACAGTGTTTAGCTGGAGGGTGCTGTCTATTATTTCCTCCATGGTGGTAGTAGCTGATTCAGTGGTTGGGCCTCTTCCACTTGCTTCTTTTCTCCTTGTAGTCACTTTCTCTTTGATACTAGACCACAGGTCATACCATCTTTTTCTGATTTCTTCTTTGCCTTGTTGTGTGACACCCACAGCATTAATTTGCTCCTGAATGCCAAGCCATATGTTTTTCTTTGTAGCCTCAGGAACTGACAGGGAACCTTTGCAAAATTAATTTAGCATCATCAGAGATGTTTGCCTCCATCAAAATCTCCATATCTACATCAGAAAACCTACATTTTCTTTTCCAGCCTTCTTCAGATTTTGGGGACCCCTGGCTTTCCATGATGGCCCTTAAGTGTAAATCAGTAGCAGCCTCCTTCTCCATTGCTAGGTCTCTCTCTCTCTTCCTCACCTGCAATGTGCTCCAGCATCTCAGTTTCTTGACTGTGATGTCATCAGTCGCTTCAAATGTGCATATGGATTTGCGATTCCTAAATTGCAATGAATTAAAATTCACTATTTGAGAATCGCTAAATCCAATATTAGTACACCAGGTACTAAGTCCTTACAAATACTTTCCACAATCTCCAGTGGATATACCTTTCCTAAAGAATCCATCCTTTCCACATTCAAATCCTCCACTCACCTCATAACTAGGGGTGGACATATCTTTTTTCCCTATATGTGATTCAAAGATGTGGGCTCCCAGATGGATCTGCCATTTCGAGGATTTGCATCTTCATTCACAATAAGGGAAGATGGCAGGCAAATGGAGGCTGAAATGCTGCTTGGAGGCAAGATCCACTGCAGGATTATTGGTGCTTACAATCCGGGGCACTTTCCTAAATCTCAGTGCTCTAGGAAGAGAATGGGTGCCCGATCAGATTTGGCTAACACAAGGGTCAGTTCTAATTAGCTGGATGCAGAATTGCTAACTGAACCTCTGTTCCAGCCAATATTTTTATCTACTCTTTGGAAGCAGAATTGCTCTTTCTATTTTAGCAATTTGGATGGGCATGCATGCCATTCTGCACTGACATGCTTCTAGGAGGGATGTGCAGACAAAATATCGTAGAAAAAATATACTGTGGACAAAATATTGTGTCAAGAATTTCGAGGACAAAAATATTGTGAAGGTAAGCTTTTATAGGTAAGCAAAGTTTTACTATATATACCTCCAAATGTATGTACCTTGATGATATATATATCTTCTGGGTACATAGATGTGGAGTTAAGAATAAGTAAATCTATACTTACCTATTTGCACTTACCGTCTTGATATTTTAGTCCTCGATATTTTTGACATGATATTCTGTCCACACGATATTTGTGTTTCCGATATGTCAGTGATTTATTTGGAGGTACAGGGAGTCATGGTGATGCATACTGCATCCATACAGACAATGTGAGAGATCATATAATGGTGGTTTGGCATCCTAAACGTGTGTGTTCGCTTCTTTTACTTAACAGAAAGTTAATGCCCTTTATGAAGAGTACATCTCAAATAGCTTTGGGAATGGATTTATAAGGATGCTTTTCGGCATGATTTGAAGCATTTAAGTCATGAACATAATTGATGAACATTATTGGACTACAACTGGAGATTTATTACATTTAATTCATATCCCTCGAAGGAAGCTGGGGATTCTTTAGCACAGCAGCATGTGATGCGGTCAGCTTATGGTATTTACCCACAAAATGTCATATTGTCGGGTAATGCACATCATATAGATTCAATTGTGAAAAGTTCTTGAATTGCATATTGCCCACAGAATACTGAACCAGGTAGATTATTCATATTTTGTATTCTGTCCAATATTTTTGCCAGCCCTACTCCCAGTTATGTTCATATGTCCTCCGCTTCCAGATATGTTACCCTGCATCATGCTCTTATATATTATTATTCTTGTTAGATCTGTCAGTCTTAGGGTGGCCTTCGAACAAACCTTTTTCCTTATTCCTTCATTTTTGCTGTTCTCGTTTTGTTGGCTTTAGGACTCTGTGCACTTTACCCCTGGTGACCAGTGCTAAAGCGCGTGTGCTCACTCCTCAAAACATGGTAACAGTGGCTTACACCCAATTGGCACATTTAACTTACTTGTAAGCCCCTACTAAAAGTGTTACCACAGGTCCTGTAAATTAAATGCTATTAGTGGCCTGCAGCCCTCATTGTGCCACTCACTTAAGTAGCCTTTAAACATGCCCCAGACCTGCCATGGCAGCCTGTGTGTGCAGTTTTAAGCTGCCAATTTCGACCTGGCAAAATAAACCTTTTGCCAGGCCCAAACCTTCTTTTTAATACATATAAGTCACCCCTACTGTAGGTCCTAAAGAGCCCAAAGGGCACGGTGCTGTGTAATTTAAAAAGTGGGACATGTACTTTTAACTTTGACATGTCCTGGTAGTGAAAAACTCCTAAAGCTGTTTTTCACAAATGTAACGCCTACCTCTCACATATGATAACATTAGGTTACCATATTACATTTAATTAGTGATAACTTTTAATTGAGAGCAAGTGGGAATATCCAGTTTGGTATCTAGTGAATTGAAATTTAAAACCCTCTTTAATGGTAAAGTTGGATTTTAATTCACAATTCTAAAAATGGCACTTTAAGAAAGTTGGAATTTTTTTGTCCCAACCACTTAGTGCCTGCAGCCTGTATCCTGAGTCACATGACTAGGTGTCCCTGGCAGTTGGTCTTTGTGTACTGCTCCCAGACAGAGAGACAAAAGGGGACTAAGTGTTTGCAGAATGAGCCATCTCTGACTTCAATGAGGGGGGAGGAGCTGTCACCTACCACACTTGCACCTCACAAAGCCTCTGCCTCAGCATACTCACAAAGGGTTTGACACTAGTCTTTTGTGTCCCCAGACAAGCTGGACAAGGGCAGGAAAGCAGGAACTTCCAAACACCTGTGGAAACCTTCTGCTACTTAAAATCTGGCACCAAGTATAAATATTGGACCCTAAGGCTAAGTTTTCAGTACACATATGGACCTGCAGAAGACTTAGGAGGACTGCTGTACGGCACTGATGCAAGGTGGACTGCTACCCTCCTGCCCTGCTACTCTGCTGCCATACTGCCTGAGTGAGAAGGACTGGACCTGCATCTTGAACCCAGGGCCACTAGAGTGACTCAAAGGGCTAGTAGGGTGGGCTCCTGATCAAAGCCTCAGGGACAGAAAAGGTTCCAATCACCTTGAACTGAGCACCTGGACTCTGTCTGCTGTGAGCCTTGCCCCCCTAAGTAGTGGGGGCAAGGCCTTGGAAGTGGGCCTGAAAGTGCTCTGTTAGCCCAGCCGTGGTCCAAGCAGAACCAACACAGTTGGCGACACATCCCCAATGCAGGACCTCGCATCGCAGCCTGCAGCTCCTCATAACCACCGCTGTGCAACGCCTTCTCAATGCAGGACCTTGCACCCGCCGCTGTGTGACACATTCTCAACACTGGATTTCGCAACACTCAAAAACCAGGATTTAAGGTACTTTGTGCAGTGGGCCTTACTTGGTCCCTGTATCCGGCCTGTGCACCATCGTGGTCAGCCTGAACCTGTGACTCTGTCCAGGTCCGACGTGACCAGATAACCACAGTTGGGGCTTTGTGTTTCTAAGCACTATTTCACTTCAGTCTATGAAATTGCATATCTCTGGTTATTACTGATTGAATTTTTACCGTTTTGGTCTCTATTAATTTATTCGAATGTACTCTATTTTTCTTGTTTGATGTGGGATTTTTCTTGTGTTGTGTTTGCACTTTATTACGGTTGGAAATGCTGCATAAATACTTTATACATTGCCTCTAAGTTAAGCCTGACTGCTTTTGTGCCAAGCTACCAGAGGGTTAGGCACAGGTTAATTTGGATTTGCTTGTGATTTCACCCTGACAAGAATTGCGGTTGCTGCTAGAGTAGGGTTTCAACCCCTCAACAAATGACCCAATTTTCTAAAATTCTGCAAAAAACCCGTACACCATCAGTAGATGTTTTAAGACGGACTCTCAGAGCGAGAGTAATTCTTTGGGCTCATGGAAGTGTCCTGTACCAGCTAGCATTTTTAAGGAGCTTCTTAGGATGGAGTTACCTCTACCAAAGCCATTCACAAAACCTCTCTATCTTCAGGTGTGGCGTCCAATGGGTTCAAACTTGTTTCTGTAATGCTACTATTAAAGAAGCCTTTCTTGACAAATTTCCACATGATTACACAGCTGCCTTACTTGGCAAAACTGTTGGAGAGGAGTCTTTTGTCAGACAACGTCTTTCTTCTGAAGCAAATAACTTACTACACCCCATTCACGGTGGATTTGATCTGGGGCACAGCACCAAAGAAGTGGTTGTCACCCCCTTGGATGATCTACAACGACTTGCTGACAATAATTTCCCTGCAGTGCTGATTTTATTGGACCTGTCAGCGGTTTTGAGATGGTCAACCATCTGATTCTCTTAGATCATCAGAGTGAGCTTGGTATCGATGGCATTGCAGGATGGTTTCAGAGTGGCTTATCAGATATCAGATAGGTCCTTTCAAGTGACATTGGGTGCACATTCTTCCTCAGTCTGTGCATTACACTGTAGGGTTCCTCAGGGTTCAAGATGTCTCTGATGCAGTCTCATAGGTTTGATCTTTATATGTTTGTCGATGACACACCAATAAAACTTTGTACATGTTTATTGTAGGTTAAATGCTAGATATTCAGTCATCATTTAAAGTTGAATTGGAGTAAGATGGTCATCCTTTGTCCTCTGACCCCTTTTAGGAGTCTTTCATTTTGACCTACCACGTTGTGCCCATAATCAGTTCCTGTCCCCTGATTGAAAAAATCTCAGAACTGGATTCGATGTCAATCCAAATCCGAGATGCAATGTCAGCCTTACAGGAACAGGTTAAATCAGTGGTACAGTCCTGTCTCTTTCAGCTTTGAACCTTGAAGAGAATTTTAGGCCTGTTTTAAATGCATTTATATCTGCCTGTTTGGACTATTGTATTGTGGTCTATCCTGGCTTAACTTCATGAGTCTCAAACTGCAGCTAATCCAAAATTATGCAGCAGGTTGCCTGTGGGTTTGAGGGCCAAATACACTATTTCATAAGCTCTGGCCTCTTTTCATGGGAAACGGCATTTACAACGACCACCGCACAATGCGTTGCCTTTGCAACGCGGGTGGAATAACGAATTTGTCTGAACCACGCATTACATTTACAATGCAAGTCGTTACAACGACATGCGTTAGGTCAAGGGGCGTTGGACTTTAAAATCCAAAACTTTCCCTACTGTTACAGTGCCTGGAGTTGGAATAGTAAATTATACTATTCCAAAGTCCAGCATCCCCCTAAGGGAAGTTGTTGTAACGACTTGCATTGTAAATGGAATGCGTGGTTCAAATGCATTCATTGTTCTGCCCTCGTTGTTCATGAACGCGTGGAAATTGAATGCGTGGTTGTGTCATACAGCCTTCTCTCCATTTCCTACTGGTAAGAGAATCTATTATATTTAAACGGATGTGCCTTATGCGTAAAGCGGTCTATTCAACCAGTGTGGCATCCTTCTCGACCTTTAAGATCCATCACTCAATCCTCACATGTGGTACCACAGTTCCATTGCTCTTCATTTGGAGAGTGCGCTTTTTCTACGGCTGCTGTTTTAAGCTTGACTAAATTATCAATAGACCTCAGGAAAGAGAGCAATCTTTTTTGGTTTGGGAAAGCCTTGAAAACTTGGCTTTTCCTTCAATGCTTAGTTTGAGGGTTCGATGTTTGTCATTCTAGTTTTCTCGCAAAGCATATGCACAATCTTTTTTGAGGTTTTAGCGCCAGGATACCCCAAGAAGGTTGATAGCTCATACTTTATAAATACCATTAACATAAAAGAATATAATCTCTCCATATATTTTCTCAACCACCATTACTATCAGATTCATCAACTGATGTAAATACTCCTCTGCTAAACTAGTCACTGACATGATGCTATATACAGATTGTTCTGACATATTTAAAATGCAAATAAATACAAAGCATACATCACTAGAGAGGCATGGCTAAATGTTCCAAGAGAAGAAATATGTGTGGAACTGGTAGTGTGTTTTTGGAGATGCACAAACTGTGTGATGCCTGGATACTCCTCAGGGTGATTAGTGCGCTCTACAAATATTGATTGATTGATTGATGATGCGCAGTCAACTGCAAGAACCGCGAGCAGCACAATAGATATCATCACCAATACCAGAACACTGGTCAGTGAAAGGGACATTGTGGTGACTACTTCCCAGACCACATCAAAGTTCTGCCATCAGTTCCACGCGAACCAATCATCGCAGTCTAACACAAGTTACAATATATAAAGTGGTGTGTATTGAGAGGTACAGCAGTGAAATGAAATGAAATGAAATTTGTACTTGTAAAGCGCACTTATACCCCCAAAGGGGTGTCCTGGCGCTGTACGCATACCGCTGTGGAACCCTTCCTGGCTTTTCCCTGTGAAATGTCCACTCCTGGGCACCCCCAGGGTGAAGCCAGGCATCCCAGCGCTGTTGGGGCCGTTGTGGAGATTAAGCAAGCTATTGCCCAGAGTTGCAGAGTGGGACCCATGATTAGAATAGGCACCGAGGCGAGAATTATCAGGTCCGAGGAAATTGAGCCCAAGACCCGCTGAGGCGGGAATTGAAACCTGGTCCCGGGCCAGATCTCTGCATCAGGGTCTGCTGCTCTAACCATTGAGCCACACTTCTCCAGTGCACACATAAGTGTTGAGATATTGATAATGACCAGAAAGTATATATTTTCCTACAGCTAGGAGAAAACTGAGAGCCCTCTTTGGTATCACTAATGCTAAAGCCAGACCCACAAACATGGTGCACTGAGGATGGTTGAACAAATGTCAGCATTAGCAACAACATCAACAACACTACCTCAGGTGGACAATTTGTATATTCAAGCTTGGACCAAAAAACTCAGAAGGACAACACTTCGAAAACCACAAGATCCTCTCACCCCACGTCCACCAAGATGAGAACACGCCTTATACCAGTGCTTCATTTTGTAAAAGAATAAGCATCTGGGCCAAGAGTTTTTCTCAGAAGCATGGTGCTGCTGAATGTCGGTGGTTGCTATACCAAATCTGGCTTGTCTTTATTCCACCCCATGCCTCTTCCATCCACCTCCTTGTAGTCTCTGTCCCTTTATCTCACTCTTGCAGGTTCTTTTCATCGCTTTTTCTCCCTTTGTCACTGTTTTCAATTATTTCATGCCCTCTTCAGTCTTCTTTGCTTTTCTCTCTCTTACTCTTAGTCAAAGTCTGATGATAATAAATAAGTCCCAAACCCCAAAATGAGCACTGGCGATCCCCTACCTTCAAGCACCGTCTCAAATTAAGCCCTGCCCTATACACATCTTGACTATCCCCACCTAGCCCCTCCCCCACACTTATGCACAGTGTTCCGTCACCTCCATTGCATTGTATTCATGAACGTATGCATACACACACTTCTGTATTCCCAATTCAAACCGAACAAGCAGAGCAGAAGAGAGGGAGAGAAAAATAAAGTAGAGACAGATTTTTGTGGAAAAGGAGGATGCAAGTAAATGCGGCTTTACAAGTGGGGCAGTTTAGCTTTGGAGAAGGCCGAATTAAAAGAGATTGGCCTACAGTGCTTGAGAGTGGAAAAACAATTAGTTTTAAAAGTTTAATTTACCTTGCAGAATTCTAATGCGTTCTGCAATTATACTTTTTTTCTAAACTGTTGATCCCTCACGGTAATGTACTCTGGTGTGCTTGAGCAGCCACAGCAGAAAGATGGAAGAATACACCATGACATTATCTATGACACAGCACTGGGTGATTAAAGCAAACAGTGTGCCTTGAGCTTAGGGCTTCTACGTCTGCAAATCCATCTGTCAATAAGATTACATCCATCCCTTTATAATAGGCAACAAAGAAATAATTGTTTGGCTCGCTACTGAGGGATGCGTGCTTGTAAATGGATTTCTTTAGGGAGATTATCTGCAAAAACAATGCCACTGACTGTCGGCGGTAGCGGGGCATAGGGTACTGGGTGGCAAATGGAGGGATATGCTTTGGCATTTAACTTAAAATAACATAGCGTGTATTTGTAAAGCGCACGTTCACCCGCAGGCTTCTTGGCGCTGAATAACAGATGTTTTATTGTTAAAAGGGAAGTTCTGTTCAACATCCATTTTAGGCACTGAACAACTCACAAAATAAAATCCCAGAATCATCCAGTCATTCTATTTTTTCCAATACAACTTCTTTCACTTTTTAAGAAGTTAATACTTTGCAGCCACCATGTTCCTTTCTCCTTGCTTTGCTCTGACACATTGCAGGTGGAAGAGGTTCGTATGTTTATTTTAAACCTTTAATATGCTGCTTCAGTAAGTAAGTAAGCAGTAGTAGAAACATTTTTGACTTTTTTTCTTAGAAGAACCATGGTTAAAGGACAAAAACTGCTGAACATATTGTAGACGTGTTTTGTAGAAATGTATTTAGAATTTCGGGATGTCAGTTCACTCAAACAGTAACGAGTTGCAGGTGATGTCTGAAGTGGATTCAGTTTCCTAAAATTAACCTAAATTATTTTTGAATGGACGAGTCTTGACCTGACGATAAAAGTTCCTTTGAGGTGCAGGCTCTGCTAAAGGGTTTTGAAACACTGCTCTCTCCCAGCCCAGTACCTTGATTATGATCTTTAGTGAAGCTCTTTAATACAGTCACCGTTCATAAGGAGGCTTGGGCAAGGTTTAACACTTTGAAACAAGCGTGAGGTCGGTCTTGGTGAAGAAACCAAGAACACACAGAGTTAAAGTGTTTCAAGCCTTTTAAAGTCAGCGTTTATGGCTTTATGGACCTCACTAGAAGTTTAGGTTCCTGAAGACATCACTGTCCGATGACAATGACCAGTGCAGAACCCGTCCTGTTGCCAGTGTGGTTAGTGCAAACCTTCTGCTCTCTCTGAATTTCTGACTTTGTGCCATGAAGGAGCAACTCAGGGTCTCCTTGAAACTCTCCTTTTGCTCTTCCAGTCAGACCTCACTGGTTGAGTTAAAGACTCAAGGCTAGAGGTGCTGGACCAGCTTACCAACTAGGGCTGGGTCTCACTGGTTCCAGGCACTTGGTATCTAGCATACAAGCCAGTGCACCACTCTAAATATATTACAGAAGGGTCACAGTTGTGCTCAGTCAGGAGTTGGGGGCGGGGGAATACTAAGAGAATCTCTTCAGCTTTTAACAAGAGGGCTCTTTTTAGAAATGTAGTTTCTGGTTGGCGGAGGTATGCACCCTGTCGAAGCAGGAACCACAATCCTAGTCAGGGTAAGTCCCAAACACACCCTAAATTAGCCTGTGCTCACCCTCTGGTAGCTTGGCACAGAGCAGTCAGGATTAACTTAAGAGGCAATGTGTAAAGTATTTGTACAGCACTTCAAACAGTAACACAGTGAAAACCACAAAAAGACTCCATACCAGGTTAGAATAATAGAGCTTAATTTATAATTTTATAAATAAAACAAGACCAAAACAACAAAAATCCAATAAGTAGAAGTCGAGATATGAATTTTTAAAGAATAAACTGTAAAATATCGCTAAGAAGCTGTAAGCGCTTATGTAGGGTATCTGGTCGCGCCAGACTGAGACAAAGTCAAAAGTAGTTCAGGCCAACCACAATGGTACGTGGGCTAGATACAGGGACCCAGTTATGTTTGCTGAACAAAAGTACCTTGATCCAGGTTGCGTTGCCGTGGAAGAAGGTGTGGGGTGCAGCCAAAGCGATTGGCCAGAGACACACAGTGGATGAGATGCGTCGATTTCCATGAAACGGTGGCGATGTGTTGGCTTCGAGTGTGATGCACTGGTTCCGAATGTGATGAGCTGCTACTGCTACTGCTCCTGAATCAGAGGATGTGTCGATTCTGAGTGTGATGTGCTGGTTCTCAATGCGATGCACCAGGTTTGATCTACGCAACGATGTCGATGCGCCAGTTCTGATCTACGCAACAGCGCTGATGCGCCGGTTCCGAAGAGGATGCATGGGTTTGGTTGAAGCAAGCACCTTAGGCCTCACTTCCAAGGGTCCAGAACTGAGGTGGCACCACTTGGCACGGCAGACTCACAGATGGCAGAGTCCAGGTGCAGCAGCAGAAGGGTGGAAATCTTTTATGTCCCAGAGACTTCAGATCAGGAGGCAAGCCAGCAAGCCCTTGGAGTCACTCGGAGTTCAAGTGATGCAGATCCAGTCTTTCTCACCCAGGGCAGCGTAACTGCAGGCTGCAAGGCAGCACAGCAAGGCAGGAATCTAGAAAAGCTGCAGATGGCAGTCCTCTCATCAGCACATCAGTTCTTCTTCCTGGCAGAGTGGTCACAGGTCCAGAAGTGTACTGAAGACATTGTGTAAGAGGCCCAGTACTTATATGTGTGCCTTTGAAGTGGGGGAGACTTCAAAGAAGGGTCTTTGGAGGGCACAGAGGTAATCCCTTCCTGCCTTTGCTCCAGACTCACTACAGGGGGTAAGCAGCCCTGTGTGTGTAAACAGGACACAGCCTATTCAGGTGTACGTTTGAGGCTGTGCCCAGCTCCTTCCTCCCATCTCCCAGGATGGCCCATCAAGTCACACCTAAGATCCTTTTGTGTGTGGCTGTTTAGAGGGAATACACAAAGCCTAGCTGTCACCCAACCCAGACTGAACAGAGACAGACAGCAGGCACCAAATGGCTAAAGTAAGAAAATGCCAGCTTTCCAAAAGTGGAATTTTCAGAATTGCAATTTAAAATCAGACTTCACCATAAGTTGTGTTTTTAAATTGTGATTCCAGAGACACCAGACTTGGGGGTCTTATATCTTCCCAATTGGAAATTACACTTATGAAATTTTATAAGGTAACCCCAATGTTATCCTGTGGGAGAGATATGCCTTGCAATAGTGAAAAACGACTTTGGGAGTTTTTCACTACCAAGACATGTAAAACTTAAAAGTACATGGCCTGCCTTTTAAATACATTGCATCCTGCCCTGTGGGCTATACAGGGTCTACCTTAGGTGTGACATATGTATAAAAGGGAAGGTTTGGGCCTGGCAAAAGGGTTGTTTTGCCAGGTCGGCATGGCAGTGTAAACTGCACCCACAGGCTCTGCCATGGCAGGCCTGAGACATGGTTAAAGGACTACTTAAGTAGGTGGCACAATCAGTGCTTAAAGCCCACTAGTAGCATTTAGTTTACAACCCCTGGGTACAAGGGGTACCACTTTATTAAGGACCTATAAGTAAATTAAATATGCCAATTGGGGATGAACCAATACTACTATGTTTATGGGAGAGAGCACAAGCACTTTAGCACTGGTTAGCAGTGATAAAGTGCACAGATTCCTAATACCAGCACAAACAAGTTAGAAAAGTGGAGGAGGTATGCAATAAATTGGGGGAGACCAACTCTAAGGCTGTCAGGTCTAACATCTCTGAACTCCTTGTAGGATTATGACAAACAGGTGTCATTTTAAAGAGAACTCTTGCTACATGATTTTTGCTCTCTAGGATTAAAGACCAGGTCCCCCCCAAAAAAGAACACAAATTTCTAGGATACAGGAGACAAACTTTGAAAATGTTTCTTACTCTGAAATAAGTACCCTAATTATCACATTCAGATGATTATTAAAGCACCAGTCTCTCCCAGGTTCCAGAAACGTTCAAGCTCATTAAATATTTTTGTCTTTGACCTTGATGCAAAGAAATGGAAGAGTGCAAAATATCACATAAATCATACAATACAAATATAGTAAAGAAAGGGACAGTAAAAGTTGTACAAATGCTGGAAAACACAAACTTTAATGTGATGGACTGTCTTCCCTACAGAGTACGTGAATGTACTATATGCAGTAGATGATTGCAGTACGCGCAGTCTTTGGCAGATCCCTTGTTAGCCACAGTCCAAAGGTCCAGAAGTAAGCAGAACAATGTATATCTGGTCAGAAAGGCAGGATGAGATAATTAGTTATTCTTGGCACTGCTAAGCATGACATGGGTGGCAGATATCAGAAGGGAGGACCTTAGCAAGAAGGAGGCATCTCCCCCAACACACACCAATAAGTTGGCCTAAAGGGGGGGGGCGGAGCTTGCCTGGCCCAAAGATGGCCGCCGACTAAGCATGCTCCCCAAGCCGCCTAATTAAATCCGGCATTGATCCGCATCACTCTCGGGGTCCACCGTCCAAAAAGCAGCACATATACTGCGGTAGAAGCGGAGCTTTCCAGCGACGGCAAGGTCAGCCTGAGACTCGCGTCTGGTGCTGAATTACGAGCAGCTATGCCATGCGGCCTTCCGACGCTGGGAGGTGAGGAGCACGGAGGTGCGGCCTGCCCGGGAGCGTGAAGACACTGTGCGGCCCTGCTCCGGGCCTGCGGTGCACGGACCGGTGTTCCCCCTGCACCCCCTGACATCATGGTGAGTGGCGCTCTGGGGCTCGCTTTGAATCCGGCTTGGAGCGTGGCTGGATCAATGGGCTGCGTCTGAGCCGGTCGGCCATAGCCCTCGACCGGCGATGTTCCGCAGGTACCACTCGAACTGCAGTTATTGCCAGTGCTGGACTTTGTTTTAAATAACTATTGAGGGGGCGGCTGTCGGGCGTGTCATTGGTGCTCCTGCTTGGTCAGTGACTATTGGGGGGGCTGAAGCAGACACGGCTACCCCCCCTGGTGGTGCACACTGTTGTGAGAAGTGGCCGTGCCCTGCTATCAAGGCCAGAGGATCAGCGCCTGGGGCCCGAACCTGTCGCAGGCAACGCCTTGCGTCCTGGTGACCTGTGCTTCTCCAGGCTGTGATTGTCCGCCAAATAGAGCGCTGCGGGTGGGCCCGTCCTAATGGCGCGGGCCACTCTTCCAAAGACTTGGCTGGGCTGCATGGCCTAGTGCTCCACTAGGTTGCGAGGGAGCATAGTTTGCCTCTTATCACACCAATGGCACTGGAACCTCACAGGCAAGAACTATCGTGACCCACATCATTTACAGTAGTGTTGCTTGCGCGGGAGGCATCAGCACGATGGGCAAACCAGATAAATCACAACCAAAGCTGCACTTCGGACAATGTAAATCTAGACACAGGGATGAGGCCACGGACGCGACCACGGCGGGGTCGAGTGAGGAATCTGAGAGTGCAGGTGGGGATATCAGGCAGATATTGGCAGCAATGCAAAAAAGCCTATCTACCATCGATGGAAAAATAGATTCCCTGTCATACAGAATGGACCAAATGTCTGAAAGGTTGGACAAACACGCAGAATGCCTAGACATGGCGGAACAACGTGTCTCAGAGGTAGAGGAAGCGCAGACAGATACGTATAACACCCAAAGACAGATGGAGAAAGTCTTGACCATGTTGCAGGACAAGACTGAAGATTTGGAGGCTAGATCATGGCGTAGCAACCTGCGCATCATAGGCATCCTGGAATCCATGGCGACGGGGGTCATGGAAGTGTTTGTGGAGAAACTACTAATCACCTTGCTGGGCAACGAAACCTTTTCATCTATGTTTGTTGTCGAACGTGCTCACCGCTCCCTGGGCCCCAGGCCTTCCCCTGGCGCCCCGCCGCGTCCCATTATTGCAAAATTACTCAATTACAGGGACAGAGATGCTGTTTTGAAAAAAGCCTGAGAACTGGGTGAGCTGAGATATGAGGAATCCTCCATCTCGTTGTTTCCGGACTTTACCCTAAAGGTACAAGAGGCCAGAAGACAATTTGCCCCAATGAAACGTAAGCTAAGAGAACAACACATAGAGTATGCGATGCTGTACCCCATTAAGCTGAGAGTTGTGTTTAATGGCAAAGCCAGAATTTTCTCAAACTCTAAAACTCTCCAAAAAGCCCTTAAAGAGTTGAATATGGCGGGCGCACAAAAAAGGGACCCGGTCTTGGTTGACGTAGCAGCGGGCTCTGCTGGAAACCTGGAGGATAATGACTGACTCTTAACTGGTGTTTCTAATTAACCTTTTTGTCTCCTTTTTTGACTTGGCAATTTATAACTGAAGCTATAACCAGTCTTGCAATCTAAAAACTAAGAACGCTGTATTGATCTAATCAAATCTACAGACTGAGTGGGTCAGGAATAAATGGATATTCGTTCGCACACTTTGCAGCAAAGTTCTCTTCCCACCCGGTCTGTTCCATTGCTCGCTCTGGACGGGCAGACTTTCCCAGATGAAGTGAATCATTCCATATCAGGCGGTGAGGGTAGCGTTTACTATTAGATGCAATGGCCGGTAACATCCGCCCCCACGTGTTAGCTCCTGGTTGGCATAATGCTATTACTGTTTTTTGTGTAATTTTCATTGCTATAGGAAATGTTAAGTATTACGATGGGGGGGGGTGGAAGAATTCTCGCATATGCACAGTTGGGTATGGCATAGCGTGGGAGGGGGTGGGAGGGGTACCTGTTTTGATTTCTCAGCTTATATAGACAAGGTTGACATGATGTTGGCAACAGAGGGCTTAAAATGCTGCGATTTACAGGCGATTGGGCATAGCAGATGCAAGAGATGCTAGGTGACACGGTGCATAGTCAAATGGGCAAAGTCCGGTTTATAACGTGGAATGTAAGAGGGCTGAACGATTTCAGAAAATTGTGCAAAATTTTGGCCAATCTTAAACAACATGAAGTAGATGTCGCCTTACTCCAGGAGACACATCTAGCCCCTAATAACAGCATGCTCAATAAAAGGAGACTTCAAGGTTCATTCCAGGTGGCAGGATTCTCCTCTCACGCTGGCGGGGTGCTAACCTGGGTTAATCCTAAATCAGGGATTTCTTTGGTAGAGAATAAGGTTGATCCTAATGGCAGGTACGCCATCTCTAGATGCCATGGGAAAGGTTTAGACCTTCAAGTTGTCAATATTTACGGGCCGAACTATGATGACCCACAGTTTTATAAGACCTTACTAACCCACACAACAGACCTCTCGATGCTACCGCAATTATGGGGAGGTGATTTGAATTGTGTTTTAAACCCACTTTTGGACAGGTCCGGGGGCCTGGCTAGGCGTCCTCTGGCCGCTGCAAGAACCATATGCGACATAGCAACGCAGTTGGGTCTGGTCGATGTCTGGAGGGCTAGGCACTCAGAGGTGGGAGGTTTCACGCACTACTCCGCCCCTCATGATATACACACCAGAATAGATTGCATGTTTGTTTCAGGTTCACTACTACCACGTGTCCTTGAATGTACAGTGTTGTCTCGCTCATTCTCAGATCACTCTCCAATTATTTTAGAGGTGGAGATCCCCCCGCGTGGGGCTGCCCCGTTTACATGGAGATTCCCCCCGTACTCATTACTAGATGCAGTATTTAAAGCTGAGCTTGCCACAGCAATCACAGACTTCTTCGACATTAACATTGGCTCAGTTGAGCACTTCTCCACAGTCTGGGAGGCATTCAAAGTGTATATTAGAGGTGCAGCCATTAGTAAACACGTTGGCGTTCTTCGCTCCATCAGGGGCAGACTCTCAACTCTTGAAAGCCAACTGGGTAGGCTAGAGCAAGAGGCACTCAAGAGGAGCGACCCGCAAACACTGACGCATTGAAAAAAACACTGGGAGAATATAGTGAGGAAGCGGACAATGAAGTAAAACATATGGGGAAGTACGCAGTAGCTAAATCTTACGGAGAGGGGGATAGACCAGGGTCAGTGCTGACGGCACCTCTGACATAGCACATAAATTCAGCAGGTACTATGAAGACTTGTACAACTCTAAGATAGAAGTCGACGAAAAAGCCATATTAGATTATTTAGAACATGTTCAATTACCCTGGCTCTCCAATGGGCAAAGAGAATACTTGATGAGACTGCTGGACTCTACTGAGATTCAGGTGGCCTTGAATTCTATGCGGGAGGGCAGCGCCCCAGGCCAAGACGGGCTCACTGTTTCCTTTTACAAGGCTTATAAAGATTTATTGATCCCCCACTTAAGTAGGCTATTTGAGGAAATCGGCGTCATGGACATAATGCCGCAAACAATGAGGAAGGCTCTTATTGTTACTCTGCTTAAGCCAGGAAAATCCCCACAGGCATGTTCTTCCTATAGGCCACGATCACTCCTTAACGCCGACACGAAAATATTTGCAAAAATATTAGCCAATAGGCTCGCTCCCCTTCTCCCGACTCTCGTGGGACCAGAACAGACTGGCTTTGTGCCGGGCGCACGCTAACCCAAAATCTTAGGACAGTGTTTGGAGTTATACAACATGTCAGACCAGATGTCAAAGCTGCTGCAGTTTTCCTGGACGCAGAAAAAGAGTTTGACTCGGTAGAGTGGTCATTTATGATGGCAGTACTACAAAGACTGGGTGTAGGAGAGATTTTCCTTAGATTAGTCTCAGTTCTGTACAATCACCCGATAGCCAGAGTCAGATCAGGAAATTATGTTACGTCACCCTTCAAGATATCCCGGGGCACCAGGCAGGGCTGCCCATTGTCCCCGCTATTGTATGCCATTGTGGCAGAACCCTTAGCGTGCGCCCTCAGAGAGTACCATGCGCCCTCAGAGAGTACCATGGACACTGGGGGATTCGCTTTCCAAACTATAATCTTATAATGTCAGCATATGCAGCTGATATGCTGCTGTACACAAGGGATCGAGCTACCAACCTGGCACAGTTGATCCGAGAGGTGATAAGATTCGGTGGTGTCTCTGGCCTAAATATTAATTGGAATAAGTCCATTATTTTCCCATTAACTCCGGCCATGGCTCTTTCGACTTAGACTTCCCCCTTCAGTGGACCACTGACTCAGTGCGATACCTGGGAGTACAGGTGCATACAGACTCGGAGATAGTTATGCGGGACAATTATGGCAAAGCGATAACTAAGCTAGAGGAAGACATTGATGGATGGATAAGGCTTCCACTATCTCTGGTTGGCTGAATTTCCCTGATGAAAATGATTGTGATGCCTAGATTTTTATTTCTCTTTAATAATGTCCCAATGGTTATACCGAAATATATCTTCAAGAGGCTGGGTGCATTGATGGTACAACTGGCATGGGCAGGGAAAACCCCTTGTGTCAAGATGGATATACTCACACTCCCATACTCTATGGGGTGTTTGGGTGCCCCGCATCTGGAACTATATTACAGAGCAGCACAATGTTCACATGCTTACTCCTGGTGTCATGGCCCACATACTCTCCCTCATCTTCAAATTGAGAAAATAGCAGTCGACCCCTCCCCACTCCCTCGGCGGCTCACTCAACCTCCTAATAGACATTGCTGTGTACTTGACTCTATAAACTCGACAGTGCAGGCTTGGCACAATTTATTAAAAAGACAAGCAGGCACACTATTGTACTCTACGTTGCTACCGGTGGAGTGGTGTCAGTGGCTTCTGATGAGCGTAGAGAGTGCGGTTGTCCAGTCGCTTAAGGCCATCCAAATCCGCACTATAGGTGACTTCTTCTTGGAGGGTATGGTCCGCACATGCGAGGAGGCTACCACTAACGAGCAGCGTACGTCTCCACTCTCGCAATTTCACTACTTTAGGGTCCGACATGCCAGGCAGGCACTGCTAGGCATGATTATCAGGAACCCCCAGCTCTTACTTCCTTCACCTATCTCTTACGTGCAAAGTTTCCGAATAAATTGGTTTCCAACAGATATGAGATGTCACAAGAGTTTAGACGCACACAATACTCTAAAGCTAGAATGCAATGGCAGGCGGACGTAGGTGTAACACTAGATGACAATAAATGGAGGTATTGCTGTGAGGTCACGCAGAAGGTTTCGCTGAACGGTGAACACAGATTAATACACTTCAAGTACCTTAACAGGGTATATTACACCCCAGAGCGATTGCACAGATATAGTCTAAGAGAGTCGGACCGCTGTGAGCGCAGTGGCGAAAGCGGCGCAGATTTTCTGCATGCTACCTGGTTATGCCCTCAGATTGCTGCTTTCTGGAAGCAAATATTTCATGAATTGGGGGAAATAACAGGAATATCACTCTCTCAAGACCTCCTGACTTCGCTCTTGGGATTTACAAAACCCCTACAAAAAGATGCTAGGAAACCGACAGGACTGGGTTTGCTTCTTGCTAAACGGAGAGTGGAGATGCGCTGGTCGCGAGGCCCTCCCCCCTCAAAATCCAAATGGGAAAAAGATATGATATTCTGTAATACACAGTCTGAAACATATAGCGACCTGATGCCCCCACAGAGCCGCCCGAAAAGTTTCTGGGATTTGTATAAACAATACATTGCGGTAATGGGCGAGTTAAGTGTTGATTAGTGTTACAGCACTAAGACATGGCATTCAGTCCGAGACAGGATGTGACGGGTCGCCATGGAATACAGCACCAATTCAGCAATGCTAATGTTCATAGTAACTGTTAGACCCGGGATCCCTGGTTGGCTGAGGTAGGTACCTTAGGCCAAATAGGGACCCCCGCTCTCACGTCAGGGAAAGGAAGGACACCTTCTCAGATAGCCCCCGCTCACCCCCTTGGTAGCTTGGCATGAGCAGCCAGGCTTATCTTCAAGGTAAATGTGTAAAGTATTTGCAATCACGCTCACAGCAACTCAATGATGACACCACAAATGGACTCCACACGAGTTTTATAAAAAACGAGTATAAATTTATATAAAAAAAGATATACGATAAGACCACACGATATAAATCCAACATATGCGTATTTGTAATATTCTTCCTGGACGGTTGTTAGGCCAGCCAGCCCTTGTAAGTTCTGGCGATATTAATGAGCACTTCTAAATGTTCCACTGCAGCCCTAATGCAATGCTATGCAGTTCGTAATGCTAGAATCAGGCACTTTGCAAGGTAGAAATAATGCAGTTCGTAATGCTCGAATCAGGCACTTTGCAATGTAGACATAAAGCAGTTCGTAATGCTAGCATCAGGCACTTTGCAATGAAAAATAATGCAATGCGTAACGCAACAATCAGGTATTTCGTTATGCAGAAATAATGCAATGCGTAACGCAACAATCCGGTGTCTCGTTATGCAGAAATAATGCAATGCGTAATACGACAATCAGGTAGTTCGTTATGCAGAAATAATGCAATGCGTAATACACTAATCAGGTAGTTCGTTATGCAGAAACAATGCAATGCGTAATACCCTACTCAGGTAGTTCGTTATGCAGAAATAATGCAATGCGTAATACCCTAATCAGGTAGTTCGTTATGCAGAAACAATGCAATTCGTAATACACTCCAGCACCGATCACGGTGCCTCGGGCGGTCTCTCCGCCACTCGTACTGACTCGCAGTCAGCCTCTGTCAACAGTTGCCCCCACACAGGTATGATGTAACAAAAAGTGCAGCTCCGCACTCCGGCCCCGGTACTGCCACTCCGTTGGCAAGTACGGGCCGCGATACGAGCCGAAGCAGAGGCTCGCACTGCAGGAATGGGAGAGGCCGAGAGCGTCTCCCTCCGAGCCCGCACCCCGCCCCAGGTGTCGACACACGTTACCTGGGGGGTGCGACCTCACTCTCCTCTCCTCGCGACTTGGGCCTCCGATGCAATCTTTGTGAATTCCGGGCAGCGGGACTCGGGCCCTCCCTCGACGAGGTTGGTTCGAAGTCCCTCTCTGGCAACGGCGGGCTCGGGCTGGTGGCTCAGCTCCTCCGGGGCTGCTGATGCTACGAAGATCTCAGGCTGCAACAGGGCACACGCACACAGCGTCGCTGAGACTCACTTGAGCTTCGGGTGCACGATCACAGGGCACTCCTCACGAAGGTCTCAGGCTGCACGAAGCACACGCACACAGCGTCGCTGAGACTCACTTGAACTCCGGTGCACACGATAACAAGGCAATCCTCACGAAGGTCTCAGGCTGCACAAAGCACACGCACACAGCGTCGCTGAGACTCACTTGGACTCCGGGTGTGCAAGATAACAGGGCAATCCTCACAAAGGTCTCAGGCTGCACAAAGCACACGCACACAGCGTTGCTGAGACTCACTTGGACTCCGGTACACACGATAACAGGACAATCCTCACGAAGGGCTCAGGCTGCAAAAAGCACACACACACAGCGTCGCTGAGACTCGCTTGGACTCCAGATGCCCAAGATCACAGGGCAATTCTTACGAGGGTCTCAGGCTGCAAAAAGCACACACACACAGCGTCGCTGAGACTCTCCTGGAAACTTTTGTGTTCCTGAGTTTCCGTAACAGGGAGCCAGCTCACCTCGGGCCCTTGGGGATAAGTTACTTCCGGACACAGCACACAGCAAAGTCCTTTCAAGCAGGGGGACACAGCACACAGCAAAGTCCCTTCAGCCTCTCCTTGGTTAAAGCAGCAAACTGCAGGCCAGCCCCAGAACACACAGCAAGGGTCAGTCCTTTAGTCTCTTCAGCTGTTTCTTCCTTGGCAAAGGTTCCTCTTGACCACAAAGTAGCTTCAGTCTTGTTCAATCTTGATCAATACATTTCTCCAAAGTTCAGGGGCTTCAGCTCTCATAGTTATACCCCTAAATGTCTTTGAAGTCTTTGTGTTCAGGGGGGCACTGACCCCTGTTCAAACCAGTTCTGGGTGCCTCCCTGCCAGTGACACCTTATTCCTTTGAAAGTGGGGGTCTGGATCCTCAATCACTCAGCAGGGGCCGGAGCCATTGGTTTATGGCTGCAGCCCAGGTCTCTTCACCTCTAGGGGCTACTCCTCCCCCCTACACTCCAGATGCAGGTCAGCCTGTTGCTGTCTCACCTCCTCCCCTGGGTCAAGACATTCCCCAGATCCTATCACTTTCAAATCCAGACAGTCAATCCACAACCAGGCAGAGACACACAGAAATGTTAGAGCACAAAAACCCAGCCACTTCTAAAAGAGTGGCTTCTAAACACACAATGCAAAAACCACCTTCATAAAAAGATGGTATTACATTGTGAGTTCAGGCACACTAAACTTCACCTCTCCATCTTAAGCCTTTGGGAAGATAGGCTGGAAAACATATTACACAGCCTCCCCATTGTATCCTATGGGCAAGATGGCCTTTCCACAGTGAAAAACGAAATGGAGATTATTTCACTGTCAGGACATGGTACACATCTTAGTACATGTCCTACCTTTCACATGCACTGCACCCTGCCCAGGGGGTACCTTGGACCTACCATAGCGGTGTCTGATGTGCATAGAAAGGGAAGGGTAAGGTCTGGCAAGGGGGTGCACTTGTCAGAACAACATGGCAGTTTAACAAACTGCGCGCAGGCACTGCAGTGGCAGGCCTGAGTTCCCTCTTTAAGGCTACTTGTGTGGGTGGTACAATTCGTGCTGCAGGCCCACTAGTAGCATTTGCATTACCAGCCCTGGCACACATAGTGCACTTTACTAGGGACTTTACTAGTAAGGCAAACATACCAATCATGGACAACCAATTACCAGGGAGCACTTGCACTTTGACACTGATTAGCAGTGGCAAAGTGTCCAAAGCATCTAAGTTGGCAACACCATGTCAGAAAAAAGGTCTAGGGGAAAAGCAAAAAGTTTAGGGAACTTTAGCCAAAAAAGGGCCAAGTCCAACAGTAACGACATGTATGTTAATGATGTTGCAGGATATGTATAATGACACTTTGGTTCCTCGATGATGGTACTTCTGTAATGCCTCTTGCTTGTCTTATTTCCACTCTGATTGCTAAATATTCATTGCAAGTGAAGTATTGTATACAGCTGTGAAATGTTTAATAAAAATTTAATAAAATAAAAATAAATAAAAAAAAGTTGGCCTCAAGGGCTTACCTCATGGACTCACTCCTGTCCGTGGCCTGAGCCAGTGCTGGCAACTTTGGGGTGGGGGTCATGTAATGGTGTTAGGGTCTCTTGTCTTGTCCTGCTTTGAGGCCACAGTGATGAGTCCTCACCCCGCTCATCTAGAAGATAACGAGTTCTGGTGGCTGGCTTCTCTGTCAATGTTCTCTGGTGCCTTCATGCATCTGCCATCTGTGTATGCGGTGCCTGCAGGAGCAGGACCATGTTCTATTGAAAACATTCAATATGGGAAAAGGCATACACCACGGGCAAAGACCACGCCTCTCTCCTTACATCAATAACTGATTTCAACCTGTAAAAGCAGGTTGAGAGCAATTATTCATGTGTGCTCCACAATGCTCTTCTGGAACAAGCATGTTTTTTGCTAAACAGCTAATTTTTTACTCCTCCTTCAGTCCTCCTGCCCTGAGTTCCTGAATTCTACAGCATCTTTTCCTCCAGGACTTCCAGTATTGATACGTTTTTATATGGATGTGACGTAACCTTCTGCAATTTCTTTCACACGTTCTGCTAACACTTTAGATATTAAAATGTACGTTCGGATGTGATCAGTGGCTTTTCATCCTGCCCTGTAGTTTCAAAATGACCAAGTGACACTGATAAGCTTTTAGAATGTAATGCTGCATTTTCTCGTATGATAGTGTTAGTGTTTACATGGTGATCACCCTTAAACACAGGTGCAGGGTTAAAAAGAGTCAAGGTTGTCATCTTGTTTGGACCTGTAAGATTCCACTATAGAATCAGAATCCTAACTGTGCCCAAAATGAAGTCACAGAAAAAGTAAATATTTTGAGGTATCAGAAGGTGGTAGATGGGACGCCTAACAAAAGGAAGAGTGAAAAAGAGGTAAATAGTTAAGAAATCTAGTTGATGTATAAACTGAAATAGGAGGACATCTTATGTAAAATAATGTATAAGATACGAAAGGGGGAGATGGTGAAAGACGAAGAAGATTAAGTGGAGTACTTCCTCCCTTAGACAACGTCTAAATAGTGGTCCCAGGTCATCATTGAGACCTGAAGGAAGACACCTGATCTAAACCCGGCCACTGGCCACCTATCTCATTGTCACTGACTGGTCTTCTTCATAATTAGAGGAACGGTAAGCTCATGAGAGGAGAATGGTGGGGTTGAGGCAGACTTCAACATGGCATTGCAAGGACAGCAGTGCTATGTTCCTGTTCTGCCTAGCACTCTTGCACAGCCACCTTGAATATTGTAGCAGGCAGAGGCTACTGGGCAGCCACTTGTAACGAAGGTCAGAGAGGTCGTACCGGGCTTTTCCCTGGGAGGCTGGTTGGCGGTTTTGCTACTTGTGGGCCAGTTTTGCAGCAGTGATGCAATATGGGCCCCCAGTAGCGAAATCAGCAGGCCAGCATAATCCACTCAGCTCTCACATTTGTTTCCAGCCTCCTAGGGCCAGCTAGGCTTCATGGGTACACTCAACTGTTTTTTTTTTAAAGATACAAAAAACCTTCTCACAGGGCAGTCAATCTGTAGTAGAGTGCAAACATGCTACCAATGACGGCACTGTTATGATTATTTTGTCCTGCCTCCGCGCTCTCCGGTCCCTCAACCCTGTCTCACCTTGTCACACGCGGTCTTTCGTCGGACCTTGTGGTGGTGCTGGGCACGGAGTCAGTGCACTGCCTCAGACAGCTTGCCAGCCCAGGCAAGCAGCTGAGACCCAGCAGCCACCACCACCTACTAGAATCAGCTACCAACAGCAACAGGCACCTACCAGTGGTAAGTGCTGACTGAGTGCATGTGCGATCAGTTTCAATTTTAAATTTATGCTGAAAGTGTCACGTGCCGGTGGGCTCCCTGACTGGTGGCAACAGTAAAAGTGTTAAGATATGTCTGATGATGGGGGCGTGGCTTCGCCTGGCTGCAAGATGGCCGCACTTTGAGTAGGCTCTGCCGGCCGGGAGTCAAAATCCTGCAACATCCGTGCATTGAGGGGACCTCTGTGCCTAACAAGCTGATGCATGGTGGCCCGGGGATGGGCTACGCTGCCCGATCATCCCAAAACGATTGCAGCTGCCCTGGCGCCGACCGAGAGGTCTGGAGCAACCTGCTGTGAGCGGCCCACAAGGCAGGGGGAAGAGGTCTCCGTAGCTGGGGCCTGAGCGGCCTCGGAATGACAGCGACGTGAAAACAACCCTGGCGTGGGCTGGCGCCTGTCATGCAAACCCGCTGGCGGGAACATCGAACCAGCGGGCTGGGCTGTGTGGCGGACGTGCCCCGATCTGCTGGGCAGCCAAAGGTAACGAGGCATGACTAGGCCTATGGAGCGGCTGGGCCCGGGGGGCGATCCGGAGGGCTCGGGGGCTGAAAACCCCTTACGACAGCGACAACAACCCGCAAGAACTGACCGGCGCCTGCTCCATGCTCTGACTCCCTAAGGTCTGAGAACTGGCCATGACCACGGCTGAGAACTCCGGGGAGAACTGCGATCCCGGGAGTGAGCGGAACGCCCCACCCCGCTCTCTGGTGCCACACCCGCAATGGACTAAATTTGAGATCAGACGAGAGGACGTGTGGCTGGCCCTTCCCTGCTACCGCTACAAACTGTGAGTACCGGGGGCTGTGCGTTGCAATCTGCGATCCCCCAGGGCAGACTAATAAGCAAGGGAGTGCTGTATAGGAAAGCGGAGGAACAGCGTGGGCCCCAAAACTGCACTCCTGCGCTGAATAAGAGTTGCTGCTGCTGGAGGGGGCACCCTGTTCGACGCGGTGCACAAACCCTGGGGAAGGAATCTGGGACCGGCTGGCTTCCTTTCAATGTGCTGCCCTGGACACTGCAAGGCCTCTGCCAGTTGAGGCTGGGGAACTTGGAGCTTGCACTGAGGCCTCGCCACGCCCTATACAGGCAACTACCAGCTTAGGGGGGCTTCTGAACCAGTTAAGTACCTCGGTATATGGCTGAGCAGAGACCCAGAAGAATTATGGAGAGCGAATTATGGGCCCGCCATGGAGTGGCTGGAGGCCCGGATCCCACTCTGTACCAGACTACCTCTATCGCTCAGTGCGCATTTCTTCAAACGACTGAGGTCAAAGTTAATCACACTTACATGGCCGGGACGACAACAGAGGGTAACATACGAAACACTCACGCTGGCGTATTGAGGGCTGGCCGCCCCAGATATGCAATTGTATTCGCTGTGCGCTCAAGTGCAATTTTTGCACCATTGGCTTCACCCAACCCCTTTCCAACCACATTTGGCGATCGAACATGATCAGGCAGCACCGTGGCCACTCGAAACGGCGATATTCCAGAAATACACACCCCCCAGAGCAGAAATCAGCACGGTGGACTGTGTGCGCTGGGCGTGGATCGGTCTCCGCAAACAAAGACGTCATTTGCACCAACTGCCCCCCTGACAGCTAACCCCGTATTCCTGCCACTGCAATATAAAGGAGCGGCTAGACGCACTGGTGCACGTGGGGTCAGGACATTTGCAGATCTATATCCAGAGGGCCATTTTATTCCCAGTTTGCCAAATCCCGACCAGGAAACGCAACCACTTTCGGACATACTATTATACTATCAAATCCGTTCAACTTGCCGCGCAATACACAAGTCTTTTCCATCTTCCCCTACCACTTTTAAGGCACTAGAGCACATGTACATGAACGCCTCCCCGCATAAGCTTGTAAAGCGCCTTTAAACGATAACACAGGCCGCCTCCACAACTGGTACCGCAAAAGCTAGGCTGGCCTGGGAGGAGGACTTACACTCTGAAATACCGGAAACAAAATGGACGTTCTGCTGCGCCTAGATCAAACACTTACCACCCAATTACAGGCTTCACCTGATACACTTTAACTGCCTGCACAGAACATATAGGTCACCAACACAGCTGCACAAGATCGGACTGAAGGACAACCCGCATTGCGTGCAATGCCGTGGCCCAGAAGCCACTTTCCTTCATTTAGCCTGGCTCTGTCCTGAGTAGGCAAGATTCTGGTCCGAGGTATGCACCACACTGGGGGGCATCACGGGGGCGCCAGTCCAGCCAGATCACATGACGTGCTTGCTGGGATATGTGGAGGCTGTTCCGAGACCCCATCGCCGGCTGGTGGCGCTGCTACTGATGCTAGCCAAGCATAGGGTGGCGATGCACTGGGGACCACGCCCCGCACCGACTCCAAAGGCCTGGGTGGTGGATGCCACATACTGTCAGGAACAATTTTCGATCTACTGGGACCTGATGCCCCCCAGAACGAGACCCAGAGATATTTGGGAACCCTTTACAGCTTGCCAGAGGAGATTACCCAGGGATGAGTTAACTGCGCCGGATCCCCATGACATGGCTGACTAGAAAGCTTCAGGTGGGCTACTGCTGCAGCATTACGCCCTGCAACATGTGGGGGCAGGACTGAAGTTACTGATTGTGATGGGTGTAATAATTAATGTAAAATGTAGCTCTCTGATGTGCTTGTCTATATATAATCGCAAGATTAGTGAACTGTTTTATGGACTACAGAAATGGTGAAATTATGATGTGTACCTGTGAATGACCATGTTATAGGGATTATGTTCTCTGTTTGAAAATCAATAAATAAAATATATTAAAAAACAAAATTAAAGAAAAGATATGTCTGATGATTAATCTTCCTGCTGGGCAGAGGTTAGAGTTTTGTCTTGTGGCAGTTTTGACTCGTCATAAAGTAGTGCAGAGGGTTAACATGTCTGCTGCAAAGAACATGTACTATGCAGATCACAGAAACGTATTTAATGTGCATAGCTCAGTGGATTTCTACTTTTGTCACAGAGATCCTTTTGTTACTGGGCAGTTCATATGTTACTATTGGAATCTAGCACAGTGATCTATGAACTGCCATCAAAGAGCTGCATGCAAACTGCACGGTACCGTTTAGAAAGTTAAATTTTTCGCAGTCTTTCATTATCCTAATGTTGCTTAAAAGGGTTTGTTTCAGTAGAAATAAATTCTAATCAGTGAAGCAAACCGCAGCCTCTGTGTTATGTTCTGAATCCTGACTTTGTGCTTCTCCAGACCAAGCACTCATTTTCTACACTGATTTACAAGTATGATTTATTGTCTCTGTACGTGTGTGTGGGGTAAAGTGCTCCAACATCCTACATTGGTATGAGAGGCGCTATTAAACAAACAAAATACATGTGAGAGAGGGGCTATGGAGAGATGAGGGGCACTGTTGGAGGGTGATAGTGAGGTAATCGCTGAAGTGCCCCAACGAAGATTGTTGTATCCTGGTGCACTGTATGGTGATCATTTACTATACTTTAGAAATGAATACAATCAAATATATGATGGACAATGAGTTGTAAAATATACAGTTTTGCCATTTTATCCCAAATTTTCTTGAGGGGAGAACCCGGCAAAATCCCATTTGCAGTTGCAATTTGCCAGAACTGCTTTCGGTTCCAAGTCCAATGTTGCTTGCAACCAAGCTGTATCCAAAGGGTTAATGGGGAGCCCTGGGTGAGAGATTACCTGGGGCTATCTTTCTCTCTCTACAGCTCAAGTAGTCTGTGGAATTTCCTTCTTCAAACCTCTTCCATGGTGTTAGAAATTGGGTTGTAGGGTGACTGGGGTAGGATCCCTAGTCAAGCAGCAACCACAATCCTAGTCAGGGTAAGAAGCAGGCAAACCCTAACTTAACCTATGCTCTCCCTCTGGTAGCTTGGCACAGAGCAGTCAGGCTTAACTTAGAGGCAATGTGTAAAGTATTTGTGCAAAACTTTAAACAGTAAAACTGTGAAAACACCACACAAAAAGACTCTACACCCGGTTAGAAATATAGAGCTTATTATATTAAATGAAACAAGACCAAAACAACAAAAATCCAATAAGTAGAACTTGAGATATGAATTTTTTAAGTTTAAATTGTAAAATAGCATTTAGAAGCAATAAGCGCTTATTTGGCATATCTGGTCGCACTGGACCGGGACAGAGTCAAAAGTTCAGGCCGACCGCGATGGAGCGCGGGCTTGATACAGGGACCCTGTGAGGCCTGCTGAACAAAAGTGCCTTAATCCTGGTTGGGTTGACATCGAGGATATGGGGTGCAGCAGAGGCGATGCATTGTTGCCGATCCATGCAGCACCGGCAATGAGGTGGTCTTATCAGCGCAGCAGCGGCGATGTGTTGGCTCCGATGAGAGGTGAGCTGCGATGCGGAGGTTCGGCGTTGAGGCGGCCATTGACAGGGATGCGAAGTCTTGCTCCGGGAAGGGTGTCGTGCAGTGGAGGTTCAGAAGGCGATGCGTCTAGTTTAATCAGCACAGCAGAGGTGATGTGCCGGTTCTGGTCAACGCAACGGTGGCAATGCGTCAGTGCTGATCCATGCAACAGAGGCTTTGCACCAGGTCTGATCTGCACAGCAGCAGCGATGCGTTGGATCGACAGAAGATGTGTGGGTTCTGCTGGAGCAAACACCCTAGGCCCATTTCAAAGGGTCCAGGACTGGGGTGGCACCTGTTGGCATACTCACAGATGGTAGAGTCCAGGTGCAGGAGCAGGGCGGTTGGAAGTCTTTTATGTCCCTGAGCCTTCAGATCAGGAGTCCAGCCAGCTAGCCCTTGGAGTCACTCTGGGTTCAAGTGATAAAGGTGCAGTCCTTCTCACCCAGGCAGGGGAACAGCAGGCAGCAGGGCAGCACAGCAAGGCAGGTGTTCAGCAAAGCAGAAGTCCAGCAGTGTGGCAGTCCTTCAGCAGCACAGCAGTCCTTCTTCCTGGCATGAACATCACAGGTCCAGAAGTGTATAGAAGTGGTGATGTCTGAGGTCCAGTACTTATACCCAGTTGTGCCTTTGAAGTGGGGGAGACTTTAGAGACAGGACTTTGAAGTGCATTGAGGTCCTCCCTTCCTGCCCTGGCTCCAGACTCACTACAGGGGGACATGCAGTCCTTTGTGTGGTGACAGGACACAGCCTTTTTCAGGTGCAAGTGAGGCTGGGTCCAGCTCCTTCCTCCCATACTGCTGGCCCGTCAAGTCACACCTAAGCACCCATTGTGTGTGGCTGTCTACAGGGAATACACAAAGTTCAACTGCCACCCACCCCAGACGTGATCAGAGACAGACAGCAGGTACCAAATAGCTAAAGTAAGAAAATGATAGCTTTCTAAAAGTGGCATTTTCAGAATTGTAATTTAATAGCTGACTTCACCATAAGTGGTGATTTTTAATTGTGATTCCAGAGACACCAAACTCGAAAAGTCTATCTCTTCACAATTGGGAATAATCATTATAAAATGTAATCCTAACGTTATCCTATGAAAGAGATAGGTCTTGCTGTAGTGAAAAACGAATTTGAGAGTTTTTCATTACCAGGACATGTAAAACTTAAATGTACATGCCCTGCTTTTTAAATACATTGCACCCTGCCCTCTGGGTTGTCCAGGGCCTACCTTAGGGGTGACATACATGTAAAAAAAAGGGAAGGTTTGGGCCTGGCAAAACATTTATCTTGCCAGGTCGAAATTGCAGTGTAAACTGCACACAGAGGCTCTGCAGTGGCAGGCCTGATCCATGGTTAGAGGCTACTTACATGGGTTGCACAATAAGTGCTGGAGGCCAATTAGCAGCATTTAATTTACAGGCCCTGGTCACATGGAATGCACTTCACTAGATACTTATAAGTAAATTAAATATGCCAATTGGGATAAGCCAATATTACCATGTTTTAGTGAGAGAATACATGTACTTTAGCACTGTTTAGTAGCAGTGGTAAAGTGTTCAGAGTCCTAAGGCCAGCAAAAACGAGATCAGCAAAAGTGGAGGAGGAAGGCAAAAAGTTGAGGGGAAGCCCAACCTAAGGCTGCCAGGTCTAACACATAGTTTGCCACTCATGCCAAGATCAATAGAAAGGCCTTACAGGCAAAATGTATGTTCTACTCATCTACACAATAATTCCATCACTTCTTCTTTAAGTTGTTCTTTAAGTTTATTGATGCATCTATTTTGTGCAATTTAAAACAAGATGTCACGCTTGTGGCCATTTATTCCTTCACTTTTTGCAGAAACAATTCTGAATCCCATTTTTGCAGGACTGCATTCTTAACTTTTTCCTTGAGATAGGCAAGTGTTACATGATTGCTTTATCATGTATGCCTTTGTTACAAATGTTAATATTCTAAAGTAATATTGCATGCAAAGAAAAAATGTTCAGAGTTTAGAGTCTGCTTCTGTGTGTTCCAATTTACAATTGGGTCGCCAAGGCATTAGGGAGATTATGTGTGGCAATACTCGAGCAGGCACAACTAAAACTCAGATTATTCAATTCTAATCCTAAACCCTGTGTTTAGGTCGAGCCTAGGCAGCGCATGTGCTGTCTCTTCGAGACATGCTATATTAACTATGTGGGCTTGTAGGTCGCTCATTGCCTTTTTATTTGTCCCTTCGATTGTCATTCAAAAATGCTTGCTCGCTAGTGGTTAATCCTTCCTCTTTGCCCCTCCTTTATGTGTTTGAGTTCCTCCCACAGAGCACCACTCAATTACTGTTAACTTTACGCTTCTGTGTTTATGGGTTCATTTGGGGGAAGTTTTTTTTTCTTTGATTCCTGCTCGTTTCACTGTTTGCCCATCTTCGGTGGTTCAGCTTTGGCGCCTGTCACTTAACCTCCCCTTCCCGTTCAAATACCGAAAATAAATTGTGAGACGCTTCAGATGCTGTTTTTGAAATCGCCTTTTTAATTTTCTTTGACTTCAAAGTGCGAAGATTTCCCGCAATCGTCTCCCGTTTCACTGCTTGTTGCTTTAGCGAGCCTCGGTCACCGGACCTTCAACAGCCCAACCTTGCAGCACAGTTAAGAGCAAGATTTGGGCAACTTCCGTCGCATTTTTTCTGACGCTTGTTTATATGCTGTGAACTCGAGCAACTCAAAGGCGTTGATGCGCTTTACATGAGCGCTAGTTACAGTACACAATGTCAGATTAATATTGGGGACATTTTTATAGAGCGCGAACTTGACTGACCCAAATGTATTGAAGCACTTTACAGAAGCGCCTGTTACGTTACAAAAGGTCAGGTTAATTGTTTTGTTTTTAGGTGCGCGAAGATTAAGTGATGCCGCTGCCACCCCTGTTCATTCATTATTTCCCCTCTACCTGACAAATGGGAGCAGCATTCGTCCCTCCCCCTCCTTCCATGTCGCTGCATGCCCGCCCCGCTGCCTCTTCCTGTCGTCCGCCTCCTCTCATAGCTCTAATTTTAAAGCACATTCACAGGCAGCTCCCCAGCGACTGTGAGACATTTTTTTATTATATAATGTGAACTCGGGCAACCCGAAGGTGTTGGAGCACTTTACATGAGCGCTAGTTACATTGCACAAGGTCAGATACATTTTTGGGGGCATTTTTATAGAGCGCGAACTTGACTGACCAGGTATTGGAGCGCTTTACAAAAGCACCAGTTACATTACACATGTTTGTGTTTAGGTGCAAGGAGATTAAGTGATGCCGACGCCGTCCCTGTTTGTTCATAATTTCCCCTCTACCTGACAAATGGGAGCAGTTTGTTGTTGTTGCTATGTCTAGTGCTCCTTTACCCAGGGGGCTGAGACAGAGGGCTGGGCCGGGGGCTTGCTGGTAAATGGATAGTGCGAAAAGTGTTTTGAATGGAAAACCCTGGAGAAGGGTGCCTGGTGAATAAAGATCTGGGGGGGAGGGATGCAACATCTTTGCCATTGGAAAGTACTTCACTGCTTTTTTTCACAGGCTGTTAAATACTCTAGTGATGCAGTTGCACACAGAATGTTATAGCGCTGCTGACTTGCATCGAGGCACTTGCCTTTCTGTCTGTGCATAAAAAGCCTTGGAATGTGTCCACAAATCTTTCCTGAGGCAAACATGAACTCCTGTATCACACTGCATGACCCAGTGTGTATTAATTGTATAGTTCTTCAATCCCTGGTGGCACACCACTCAGGATAATGTGCTGCATGACTAAAAATGTATAAGGTCCCAAAGGCGAGACCTATTGGCTATGCCAATGCTTGTTTGAACATCCAACTACATATCATATCAATGAGCCATAAACAATACCTCTGCGTGATTCTGATGGTCTGTTTTCTTTTTCTACCACATTGTGTTATAGGTGTTTGCTACCACTGTCATCAAACCGATAATCTGTTGTCTCTCTGGATAGGGCACTGTGTTGTTCTTCATATTTTTCAAAGGTTGTTTTCCTCTTCTGAAGCACACATAAAAAATTGTCTGTAAGTTTCAGCGACCGGTTCCAGCTATAAAAAGGTAGCTCATTTTTTACAGAAGAAAATAGGCCCGTACTTAATGCCATCCCCTTTTCAGGTCAAGACATGACTCACTCAGCTTTGAACTTCTATTGCACGAGTTTCAAAGTGAAGATGTAATAGTGTAAGGAGATAGGACTCCATTTTACTGTGAGCTAACATAAAATAATTGTTTCGGAAAGTATGGAAATAGTCTGTGGTCTGCATCGCAAGTCATTTTCCAAATCTCCCCAGCAGACATTATAATCCGAATTTTTAGTAAACCTATCTCAAGGTTATTGAATTGCATCCGAGCATTTGCAAGAATATTTCTCGTTAATTTGATCAATGTGAATTTAAATTACCCTGGTCCTGTCTGGGAGGAAAATTATGCGCAGGCTAAGATAATAGCCCTTCCTTTCACAGAAACATATGACTAACCCCTCACAAAGAATATTAAGCTATCAATCTGTTTTAGGGCACATTTGGTCATAATTCTGAAAAATTAACAAGGACAGAGGGGAAACATAGTTTTGCAATGTCCTTGGAGACCTTCCTGAATTCTACATTATTTGAAAAGCTCTTAACGTCGGAATAACAGACTTTGCCATTAAAAAGTTTTGGGTACATTTAATTTCTATGGAGGCATCTGAAATTGAAAATCAAGAAAGCTTGGCTTACCTTTAAGTGCCATCAGCAAACAGAGAACATTTAATCCTAATACATATTTGCACAGAACACATCATAGAAAGATTGTCAGGTAAATATTGGATGATAAGGAATACAAATTACCAGAAATGGTAATTTAATAGTGCCATGTGGCTTAGTAGTCAGCTAAGCGTATCATCACAGAAATCTCCTCTCTTTAACCTTGAGAATCTAGTCCCAACAAAGTAAATGCTCCATTTTTTTAAAGGAGTAGAAAGATTTCTAAATTGTCTTAATAATCTCCTGTACAATATGTAAAAGTGATGTATGAGTAGAGTTAGCCGAGATGATCATGCCACCAGCCACAACACGTTTTAGTTTTCTGGGCTGTCACTTAACAATCCACTGCATTCTGAGATTTGCAGTACAGCATAAGGAGCCTCCCATGAGCCCGTCCAGCATCTTGGGCAGAATGGAACATTGCATTAATTTCCAAAGCAACAGGACTCACTGCAGTGCATTCACTAGGTATCTAAGAGTTAGTGCATGAGCTGTAGGCAGCACAGTGTAGGGACCCAAAGGGTTAACAGTGTGTCAGCTCCAGACAATGCAGCTATAATATTCCATATTTGTAAAGCGCGAACATATCACCCCTTAAGCAGTGGCGTAGCTAGCCCTTGTGGAGCCCGTGGTGGTCACTGCTTTTGCTGCCCACGGCGGCCGCATGAAAGACCGGGGGGAGCTGGAGGGTGTCTGCGTTGCCGCCCGCAGCGGCCGCATTAAAGAGCAGGAGGCGAAGGCTACGCCCCCAAAACTCACGCCACCAAGGACCGCGCCTCCCCCTCCACCCCTGCCTACGCCACTGCCCTTAAGGATTCAAGGCGCTGGTGACCGTCCGGGTGATTAAGTGAGCTATTGCCCAGAGTCACATGGTGCTGAGCTTAGCTTCCCCCGGTGCCGAGGATTGAACCATGAACCCCGCGCTCTGGAGTCAGCCGCTCTGGCTGCTGTCCACACCTCTCCCTCCTCAGCACCACAGCTGAGAAATCTGGAGGGTGAGCATCCTTCCATGTCTCTGAGCTTTTCACTCTCTGACACTCCAATTCCTGGCATTTAAGAGCAAGTGTATGTGATCCATAGAGCACAAATTCATGAAAAGATGGGTCTAAAACTCCATGTTGCGACATGCAATGGCCACAGGCTGCAGAGTTTCGCAAAAGTAAAGTTCAGGATAAGGTTGTCAGTAAGATGAAGTCACCTGGTAACCCTTTGCTAGACAGTATGGTGCTGCATCGCGAGGACAGGAGCCTGCAAAGGATTTTAGGAATTAAATAAAGTGAAGTTGGTTAAAGAGAAAGGGTTAGATTTACAAAACTCTAGTCACAAATCTGTGGCAAGTTATTTGTGTAGCAGATTTTCTTCCCTGGGTGTCAAGAAGCTGGCCCCATATCCACAGATGGTTCCTGCATCTTCTAAGAGGACCAAGCAATGAACACAGTTGTTGTACATGCCAGTTTTATATATATTTATGGGTACTTATGAGGCACAAATCTTGATATAAAGCAACAAGAGTGAGGACAGTGTCGACAGAATAACGTGTCAAAAATATATAGGACCAAAATATAGAGAAGGTAACTGCAAATAGGTAAGTATAGATTTACTATTCTTAACTTACATACCTGGAATTTAAAAAAAATATATATATATATATATTCTTGGCAACTCCGTTCGCCCTCTGGCGTACCTCTAGTCCCAAAGAAAGGGAGCACGGACCCAAATAGTAGCAAAAGATGTACGTTTATTGCTCCTCCAACACCTCTACATCCATGACGCGTTTCAGCCCCACCTCGGGCCTTGATCACATATATATAGCCTGGCTGATGAGGGCTGTTAGCACGAAACCAGTCCCAGGATGCTTGTTTCCGGTCCAGGGAAGACATGGCTTGGCAGTTCGGGCTGGACTGTTCCCATGAGACATAGGGTCAAGACTGATTTGCATATAGCTGTGTCTGAACTGGGGTGGCGAAGTGAGCTAAAGAAGGATGATGGATTCAATGCAGATCTGTGACTGGGGTGAGTGTCTGAAAAGTTTCAGCGCTCCCTCCATTATCTCCTTGTGTTTGCTTTGTTCGCCCTAAGTTGGCAGGGTATGCCCAGACGTGGGTCCCTTGCTCACTTTGCCACTGGATTCAAGCTAGCCTGGCTGATGAGGGCTATTAGCCCGAAACCGGTCCCAGGATGCTTGTATCCGGTCCAGGGAAGACATGGCTTGGCAGTTCGGGCTGGACTGTTCCCATGAGGCACAGGGTCAAGACTGATTTGCATATAGCTGTGTCTGAACTGGGGTGGCGAAGTGAGCTAAAGAAAGATGATGGATTCAACCCAGATCTGTGACTGGGGGTGAGTGTCTGAAAAGTTTCAGCGCTCCGTCCATTATTTCCTTGTGTTTGCTTTGTTCGCCCTAAGTTGGCAGGGTATGCCCAGACATGGGTCCCTTCCTCACTTTGCCACTGGATTCAAGCTAGCCTGGCTGATGAGGACTGTTAGCCCGAAACCGGTCCCAGGATGCTTATTTACAGTGATTGATCATGTTTTTAATGAACCATATTTGAAAAAGGCGCCGCAAATTGCGCTGGTATGTCGACGGTGTTTCGATCCTAGTCATTTAGGATCATCATCAGGACCGGGTTGCTGTTTGAAGGTGCTGTACAAGGGAGGAAAGGGAACAATGAGAAGGGGGACGGGGCGCGCGAGAAGGCATCAGGGGCACGGGGGAGCCGGGGTAGTGAGGCATACCTGTGGGAAGGAAGATTTAAACGATGCAGGTGGGGCTGCGAAGCTAGCCCTGGACGAGTGGCATTAAGGTCCACGAGGTAGGGTCCTGTGGAGCGAAAGGAACAAGGGTTAGGGAGTGGCCTCAAGGGGCCCGAAGAAGGGTTCATGAGTAAGGAAGGGGCCTTACCACGATGAGAGTGCAATAAATTCAGTGAGCCCGGGAACGAGGTCCAGAAGGCGCAGTCATTCCAATGTGTGGAATCAGGAAGAGGCTGGATCCAGTCGGAGCGATCCGGAAGAGCGGGGGACCTGGAGGGAATAGTGCAAAATTAAAAGGATGTTCGTGAGGGCTGGGAGCCAGGTGAGGGCTGGAGGTGAGCCAGGGGTAATTCTAACTTACCCAGTGAGTCCAGCGTGAGCCTAGCGAAAAGGCCGGTGACAGGGTCGGGGCCCCAATCCACTGTCCACGTGCTGAGAGGGGGTGTGTGAATGGCAGCAGGCTGTCCGGTAAGTGCGTCCTGTTTATACGGGGACAAACAGGAGAAGTCAAGGGCTGGCCGTCAGGCAGCAAGACGGAGGTAAGCAAGGTAGGCGAGTCTAGCAGAGAAGCTTACCGTGTGGGAAACAGAGGATTGCCTGGAAGAAATCCGAGGTCACCGCGGTCGATGCTTTCACGATCCGCAAGAAGCCGCCACGGTCGCGGTCGGCATGCCGGAGTAAAAGAAGGAGTAAAAGAAGGCAATGGAAAGCAGCCGTACTTATGAGAGCAAGGCGCTTCCTGAGTGCGACATGGACGTGCTTGTGTAGGAGTCAGAGAGGGATACGTCACCGCGCTGGTGGGCGTGTCCGTTGGGTGTCAGCAAGGAGATAACCAAATGCCGGTTAACAATAGGTGGAGGGAAACGTCGCGTCGATGCCTTCTCGCGCGCCCCCGTCCCCCTTTCCTCCCTTGTACAGCACCTTCAAACAGCAACCCAGTCCTGATGATGATCCTAAATGACTAGGATCGAAACGCCGTCGAAATACGTCGATTTGCGGCGCATTTTTCAAATATGGTTCATTCAAAATGTCTCTATAAACATGATCAATCACTGTAAATATTCTTTCATGAACCCTATATTCTTGTACATATCAGTCATTCACGTTACGCCCTCGCTGTTTCTCTCACTTGTCACCTGCGCCGTTCACCTTGGAGTGGGTAACCAGAAACAGAAGTAAACCCGTTGACCCAGCTGAGACCGGGTAAGTAATAAACAAAAAACAACGTCTCAACTGGTATATCATATAGGGGGGACTGATCAGAGAATTGTGTCAATCACATAGCACAGGGAAAAAGGGAACGAGGGAGACCAAATGAGGGTGAGAGGGTTGTTATTTACATATAGAAGCACTACAATACAACTAAATTGCAGTAACCATAGCAACCAATTGTGCACTGGAAGTGTTAAAGTGAATCAACGGCGCAGTGACACAAGTGATTAAGAAACAACGTGAAGCGGCGAAGAAAACAATGTGAAACAATAACGTAGGTCAAACAGAAGTATTTACAATTATAAATACAATTTCTTTGCTTATGAATGACCCTTTTGGGTGCCGCGAATGACGTTGAGAAGTCGACGGCGTTTCGACCTAGTTAGATTAAGGTCATCATCAGGAGGATGGTTACTCAATACTTGAAAAGTGCTCTGCTGGCACTGTCACTGAGGAGCAGAGAATCGTAATGGGGAAGGGCAGGAATCCGTAACTCAGGAACTGCTGTAAAGGCGTCACTGAATGGAGGCAACCACAAAAATGGCTGGGCTGCAGTCTAGGGCTTCAAATCACCATCAATTGGAAGCAGCATGTGCAAGGTAGGGCTTAAGGGTGAATCCAAACACTATTACGGAAGCCAAAGTCCGGAAGAAGGAATGAATCCTTCTGCACAGATCTGTGTAGCGCGTTACCGGGTGGAATCCGGCGGAGGGACGAATAAAGCGTCTCACCTTGGAGTGTCACGAGCACTTGCGTGCACAAAGGGTTTGGGTTGCCTCTGCAATCTTTGCTTACAGTGCTGATACAACTGTTCCCAATTGTCTTTACAATTATTGTTTCCTTTTCCAAATATATGATGCCTTGAGCACATTCTAAAACGAACTACGAGTCTCCCTAATTCTTTTTCATTGTAATGTCTTGTACATACTTGTTAAGTAAGCTTTCTCAATAATACCGGTTGAGACATTGTTGTTGTTTTACACTTTTAGAAAGATGGCATTTTTCTGCTCTTAGCCCTGTGTGCTTGCAGCCTTTCTCCAATACACTTCTGAGGTGGGTGGCAGCTGGACTTTGTACATTCCATCTAGACAGTCAAACACAAAGGGAGCTTAGGTGTGACTGAGTGGCCATCCCCATCCTGATGCCCCCCCCCCTGGCCAGGATGGGAGGGAGGACCTGACTCTTACATCTGAGCCTGTGTCCTGTCCCCTCACAAAGGGCTGCATACCCCCTTTGAGTGAGTCTGGAGCCAGAGCTGGGAGGGGGGACCTCTGTGCACCTAAAAGCCCCTCTTTGAAGTCACCCCCACTTCAAAGGCACAGCTGGGTATAAGTACTAGGTCTCTGACCCCACTCAAATCAGATACTACTGGACCTATGAAGAACTCTGCCAGAGGAAGAACTGCTATGCTGCCACCAGGACTGCCACTCTGCTGGACTTCCGCTCTGGAAGAACTGCTTTTCTGCTGTGATGCCCTGCTGAGGAAGAACCAGACTAACTTACTTGAACCCAGAGTGATTTCCAAAGGCATGCTGACTGGACTCCTGTTTTAAGATTTAGCAATATCAAAGTCTTACCCCCTGCTCCTGGTCGATTGGAAGAGGATCCACATGCTTGCTCCAGTGGAACCGACGCATCCTCTGCTGCATCAGCAGAATCGCTACATCGCCACTGTTGCAGGAGCAGAACTAGCACACCACACTTGGAATCAGCGCAACACCTTCAGAACTGACGCATCGGAACCACAGCATCGCTGCCACTGCAGAGAGACGATCGACGCATCCCCTCAACTGTGTGAAGAAACCTGGCGCATCAGCTTCGGAACCAACACATCTCAGAACCGGTGCTTTGTCTTTGCAACTGGCACATCGTTGCATGGAGAAAATTGATGCATCACCTCGACTGTGGGATCAACACTGACGCATCGCTTGGCTGCACCCTGCATCTTTATGTTGCGACCAGGAGCAATGAATTTTTGTTCAGCTGGCCTTGCATGCCTCCTGTATCCGGCTTGCGCTCCACCGCGGTCAGCCAGAACTCTTGACTTTGCCCTGGTTCAGTGTGAGCAGGTAACCTCATTGCACGTATTGCTTATAAGCGCTATGTTTCCCTTTTAATCTTTAAAAATGCATATCTTGTCTTCTGCTTACTGGATTTTTGTCATTTTGGTCTTGTTTGTTTTATTTATACAATCATAATCTATTTTTCTAAACTGGCTTGGAGTCTTTTTGTGGTGTTTTCACTGTGCTACTGTTTGAAGTGTTCAACAAATACTTTACACATTGCCTCTTAAGTTAAGCCTGCCTGCTCTGTGCCAAGCTACCAAAGGGCGAGCACAGATTAATTTATGGTGTGTATCTGACTTACTCTGACTAGGATAGGGGTTCCTGCTTGCACAGGATGCATCCCTCTGACAACTAGAAACCCAATTTCTAACACCTATAATGAAGCATGCCACGAAAAGTAGGTGAGGGCATTGCTTCTAAACTGATGGGATATCATTAGAAGGTAGATAATCTTGAGGTTTCATCAATCTCTGTGTGTGTTTCATTTATAGTTGGGAGGGTGATCTATGACTTTTTTCCTTTCACTTCTTTGTGTGTAGATAGATACACAACTCCACCTGGAAGCCCCTTTTGCTTCAGACATCAGATACACCAAACACTGCCTACACATCATCCATCTTATTTTTAGTCCAACCCAACGGAGACAGAATTCTTCTTATTTCCCAAGAACAATAAACAAGAAACAGTACAAACCAGGCTCAAACGCATGAAGGTTGATGGCTTTGAGCCCAACTTTCACTGAATGCCAGGTCACGTGGATTCTCCTTTGACAACAAACTCACATTGCCAAAAAACAAAGTCAGCCTGGTAGTGGACCTCAGCAAAACTGCTCCTTCCACAAAGCAAATTCTGAACTGCTGTTCAAGTCCTTAGTACTCTCGCATCTCGATGGAGATAGCACTAAACTCGATGGTCTCCGAGATCCACACTGGCTCCTCTTAAGGGCATCCTACATGCCCCATATGTCTCATACAAGGCTTGAAGAACTATGATCACCCCCCCACTTTTCTGATGGAACTTCATTAACTTCCCTTGCCAGCCCACCCCATCTTCAAAACCAGCTGCATCATTTACAATACAATTACGACCAGCACCCCTGCTTATCTTGCACACAAGCTCACCATATCTGGTGGTTCAAGGCACACCCGGAACCAGGACACCAACAGACTGCAGACAAAGAATTGTGAAAAAGAAAAAAGGCAGCGGGCCTTTTCCAACTATGCACCAAGTATCTGGAACAACGTCCCTGTATCCATCAGAATTGCCCCAGCACTGATCCAATTTAGGAACAAGCTGAGGACTCACCTCTTTAAAGAATACTTCCTCGCAATAAATTAACAGTCCACAAACCAGCTACCTCTCCTACCGCTGGTTGACTTTATGCTGCACTTTATATATGTACAGTGCTGCGCTGCCTTTTAGCTAGGTTTGCTCTATAAAAATAACACATACATACATACCACCACTATCATCACCTTTGCTACCATCACCATGACTACCAGCACACTATACTCACCACGACCACTGATACCACCATCCTCAACACAATCACCATTACTACTTCCATAATCACTAATACCACCAATACATTTACCATGAACACCTGTGCTAGTATCACCACTACTACCAGTACCACCCCATCACCACTGCAAGTAGTATCATCATCACCACCAATACCAGCACTGCCAAATCTACCTCATTCTCATATGTTTATCTGTGTAAGAGCATCGGGTGCTTGACAGTGTTATGAGAGTGTAAGAGAAAGGGTGAATTGGCCTTATGTGTAGGAGACAGTGTGTGCTGTCACTAATAAAAGGCCACGCCTATTGGGGTCGCCAATGCTTGTTATCTAAAGCCACCATGTGAGATTCCATGGCTTGTAATATATCAACTTGTAGCTCCAGCGTGTCTGACTGGAGAGAAATGTGAAGAGAGGGCACCACATTGGATGGCAGTCGCATCCAATGTGGCAAAAAATGTGTGTAACAGCTCGTCAAGTGAGCAAATGTGTCAGTGTTTACAGTGTTATTTGAGAGTACGTAATAGTGATGGCATCAGCCTCAGTCTCTAGATCTGCCTTCTGTATCAGATGAGTCAATGTGTAATTCAATTTGCACTTGCTATAATGCACTTTATGAATTCAGGCACGCACAAACTGCACCCTTTTCACCTTGTGCATGCTTTTTGCATGCACAAGTTTGAAAAATGATTTGCGAATCTGCTTGCATTTTAGTGCTCTGTCGTCCATTCAATTAAAGGTGTCAGATCTTTCTATGAGTTATTTTTTATTACTGTAAGTGCTAGATAAATCTATTAAAGAATGACTCAGTCAGAGAAAAAAATACAGGAGCATCATAGTTAAATCTTGAATAAAAAAAATATTTTAGTAGAGACATAGGGCCTAATTTAGATCTTGGAAATATAAATCCCATAGGATATAATGGGATTTATATTTCAGCAGATGGGATATCCGTCATCGTTGTGACGGAGTTACCAGTCCGCCAAGATCTAAATCAGGTCCATAGTTTTTGGAACTTTTACTCTCCCTGTTAAATGTAAATGTAATACATACCCCTTTAACAGTAGACTTCAAATGCACTATGCAATTTCATAAAGTTGAAATGGAATAAGACTTATGGTCAGATATACAAAGCACTGATCACAAAATACTGGTCTCAATTTGCGTCCAGTATTTCTGCAGTCATTGTGGTATTTTACAAACTGAACAATGTAGGGGTTGGTTAGCAAAATAAAGTATCGTAGTGGGTCGCAGTTTGACCTACCTCATGAATATATATAAAATGGCAAACCACTATGATTCACAGCCATCCAAGAGATAGTGGCCTGCTGTGATTGCTTTTAAATAAAGCAATCATTTTTTCCAAATGGAGACTTTTTCATTGAAGGAAAACGGGATGCATTTTTGTAACAAAATGAAAGGTTTAGGTTACATTTTTAAGAGTAGGCAAAGGTCCATGGGACCACTGCCTACTCTTAAAAATGCTTTTGTGAACATTCTCAAAGGTGAAGGGGTCCCTTCAGAACCCCTTCCAGTATACGAATGGTTTAACAATACATTTGTGTAGTCGGTAAAATATTAATGCTTTGCGACCGGATTTTATTCACAAAACATGAATACATCACATTCCAAATTGTTTTTTAAAAGGGGCGACATAAACACGCCCTGTCCAAATACCGATTCCATATTTAGTTTTAGTTTGTTACATTCCAGAAGACCTGTTTTTGTGGTCGCAAACAGACCAATTTTGATAATTAGACCTTTTGCAAACACAAAATACCTTCGCACATCTGGCCCTTTATGTTTCCATCCCAAAATATCTCATCTGCTTAATTAAACTCACTATTCTTACTGATATTGCACAACATAATATTTTTGGGAATTCCTAAAAAAATCCATTATATCTTGGAATTGCGACCTTTCAATTAGCTAATCTTGTGAGGAAACAAACATGTTGTCAAGGATGGAAATACTGAAAGGATGAAGAACTGGGGCCGAGGAAGAAATGTAAAAAGCAAACAATGTGGAAATATCAAGATGAGGGAAACTTGAATTGTGGATGTTTTAAGCTTTAGGAAAACATTTTTTATTTTTCAATTTATTTTTTCCTGGTGTAATTAACATTTATTTATGTATCTGATGGCACCACGTTTATTTCAAACTAAGAACAAAGGTATTAAGTTTGGCTTTAATAGTGTTTTAGTTGTCTTCATGCCTGATCTACTAAACATATCAGAAAGGAGCATGGGACTGGAATGTAAAATTGTAGGATTTTGATTATTGCTTGAGACAATGGTATGCTTGATGTGAGAAAGTAGTCGTTGCATAATTATTATGAGATTAACTTGTGACATGTTTTTAAATAGGTTATTGCATGGACAGTTCCCTCACATATTCCGGTATTTACATATTTTTGTCCATTTAACAGGTGCTTCACTGAAAGATTAGTCGCTTGGGCATTTCATTTATGAAATGACCAGTTGCATCTCACAATGAAGTCATTCCAGTTTTTATGTCTCTCAAGAGCCACTGACCTTGTACCTTAAATTTGCTACAGGAGCAACACAGATCCCTCCAATCCCCTACCTACTTACTCACAACTATCCTGTTTTTGCCTCGAAATGTGCCTAGAGCCTAGTAAGGAAAAGTGGGTGGGGAGAAAGTAGACATGGCTGGTTTCTCCCCATGGGATAATCTTTTGAATTTCTTAAAATATTGGGCCAGATGTACTAACATTAGGAATACCGATTTCCTAATCGAGATTAACTCCAAACCGCAATTTGGAAATCGGTATTTCTAATGTATGAAACTCTTTTGAGTTTCATGAGCAATTCCTAGTGGGTCGCAAATAGACCTACCTCATGCATATTAATGAGGTAGGTTGCAATTTGTGACTCATTAGGAATCGCAGCGATCACACGGTGTGTGGCCTGCTGTGGTCAGCAGACCACCATGTCTGTGATTGCTTTTAAATAAAGCAATATTTTTTTGAAAATTCAGCCTGTACTCCTTAAAGGGAAATGGGTTGCGTTTAAAAAAAAATGAAACGTTTAAGTTTCATTTTTTAAGAGCAGGCAGTCGTTCACGGGACCACTACCTGCTCTTAAAAAATATTTTTACAACATTTTCAAAGGGACAGGAGTTCCAAAAGGACTCCTTCCCATTAGTGAATCGGTTACCACCATTTTCAAAATGGTGGTAAAGTATTACTGTTTTCTGACCGGAATTTGGTTACAAAACAGTAACACATACCATACTGATTTGGTACTTGGAAGGGATGCCCAAAACATGTCCCTTCCAAATACCGAATCGTAAATGCAAATTGTGATTCGGTGACAAGTTACCGAATCCCATTTTGCATTTTGCACATCTGATAAGCACTTTTACGTTTGCAAATGGCCCAATTCTGCAAATCAGGCCGATTGAGACTGGAGAAATTATATGTACATGTGGCCCATAATCCTTTACATTGACAATCATCTACCATGTTTTTCCCCCACAACAAACAATTGTATCAGTGCATGCTAATTCAAAAATCATCAAATATATTCATTGAATATTGTTTGTTTGGAAGAGGTATCCTTGAACCACTCACTCATAATTTATTTTCAATGATCCTTCTTCCTTTAGAAATGATGTCTTGCTCTGAATTTTCAAGTTAAGAGAATACCACTTTTAATCAAGTTACTAGTAGCATGAGCTATTTCTTTCTTCATTCAATTATGCTCTGTTAATTTTGAAACCTCCGTTTTGACTCAAGAGGTTTTTGGAAAAAAAGGGATTTCTTCCTTAAACTAAAAATCAGTTGAAACCTGATTCAAGAGTTTTTTTAAAAAAAGGAATTTCTTCTGTAAACTAAGGAAATCTTTTGGAATTGTTCAAATACACTACTCCATCATGTATTTACTGTGTGCCTTTCCTGCAAGATTTAAGTTTCATCCCCAAACTTGTTGCCTCTACCTCCTGTATTTTTGACTATGTGCTGGATTTCATTTTGCTGGTTTAGGTACTCTGGGACTTTGTCACTGCTGATCAGTGCCAAAGTGCAAGTGCTCCCTGTACAAATTATAATTATGATTGGTTATTCATGATTGGGATATTTGATTTACTAATAAGACTCTTGTAATGTGCACGGTGTGTGCCCAGGGTCTGTAAATCAAACACTACTAGTGGACCTGCAGCACTGGTTGTGCCACCCACACAAATAGCCTTTCAGATGTTTCTCAGACCTGCCATTGCAGTGTCTGCGCGCACAGTTTTTAACTGCCATGTCGACCTGGTAAGGGCACCCACTTGCAAGGCCATAACCTTCCCTTTTCTTACAGGTGAGTCACCCCGAAGGTAGACCCAAGATGACCCCATGGGCAGGGTGCAGTGTAGGTAAAAGATAGGACATGTGCTGTTGTATTTTACATGTCCTGATAGTGAAATACCGCCAATTTCGTTTTTCACTATTGCAAGGACTAGCTCTCCCATTGGAGCTGCCTTGTAACATTTTACAAGCGTAACTTTTAATTGGGAACAACTAGAGATTTGGAGTTTGGGCTCTCTGAACTCAGAATTGAATAACACACAAAATTTTGTAAAGGTAGTTTTTAAATTGGTGTTTGAAAATGCCGCTTTTATAAAGTGGACATTTTCTTGTTTAACCATCCGGTGTGCCTCTGCCTGCTTGTGGATTCACTGTCTGGTTTTAGACTGACAGGGGTTGTTTGTGCATTTACTCCAGACACTCACACAAAGGAAGCTGAGGTGTGCCCTGCATATGCTGATGGACCATCCTGGGCTAGAGTGGTGGGTGGAGTTGTCACAGACACCTGAATAGGCTGTGGCTGCTCTGCACAATGCTGTCTCCACCTCCTGTAGTAAAACTGGACCAGGGAGGACAGAACTGGTTTTACTGAGCAAGAGAGACTTTCTGAACAAAGACTTCAAAGGGAAAAAGGAGTATAAGTATTAGACCTAAAACCCCATAACTTTAGATTACTTATGGACTAAGAGGACCCTGTCAAGAAGAAGATCTGAAGAGCTGCCAGGACGTGTGCTGCTCCCTTTGCTGTGTGTTGCTTTGCTGGGTGGACCTGCAGTTGCTGCTTCTGTCTGTGGGCAGTAGAAAGGACTGAACCTTTGCCCTGCTGTGGTATTCTGCTTAAAGAAGATCTCCAAGGGCCTGACGTAGAGCTGGCCTCCTATTAAGAAGTCTCAGTAACACAAAGACTTCATCTGCAGCTTCCTTGAACTCCAGTGCTAGGAGTTCTGACCTGCCTTGAGGTGCCAAATCCTGTTCTGGGCCCTTGGAGGTTGTTTCCTGCTGCAAAGAACTACAAGAACTTGAAGAAACCTGCAAAAAAAAGACCCTTCTTGCGGCTAAATTTTCTGATGGAGCGCCACCGTGAGGGGGAAATTCCCGACGCACAGCCCCGTGCGGCTGAAGAAATCCACCCAGGACCTGTCAGCAGCTTGAAGAATCAGTGCACGCCGAGTCCAGTGCACTGGTCTCCGAAGTACAAGACCACCGCCCTGACTGCGACGCAAGCCCTTCTGGGTGGCTAAAATAAACAACGCATCGTGGGACCGTGGCTGAAGAAATCGATGCCGCACTTGTTTGCTGCTGCCGCATCAACCTCCAGCACGTCTGGATTTCCACGCATCGCACCTGTGTGGCAACTTTTTCAGACGCAGCACCCGCTGATCCGAACTGTCTTGAAATCGGCGCATCACTTTCCCTTATAGTCCGGGTTCGAAGCATCACTTTTCCTGGGTGCAGCAGAACTGTTGCATCGCCTCCCCGAGGACTCAGAAACTGACGCATTGCTGTGTTTTCCAACGCTTCCCTTCTCAGTGGCTGTTTTGCCTTGTGGATTTTGACGCATTTGAGGTACTTTGTATAGAAATCACACATCCATAGTTTTCTATGGACAGAATTGATTGAAACCTTTTAACAGTCATATTTTGAGTTGTGTATGTTGGGTCTTTGTGGTTTTGGTCTTGTTTGGTTTAGATAAAGACACTTTACTTTTCTAAACTGGTGTGGTGTCCATTTGTAGTGTTTTCACTGTGTTCCTATGTGTTTAGGTACAAATACTTTACAAATTGCCTCTGAGATAAGGCTGCCTGTTTGTTCCAGTGAGACAATAAATAGGTGAACCCCATGTAGTTGTGTGTATGTTTTAAATATACTCAACTTTCACTAGGCTTAGTGCCTCTACACAGTCAGTTGCACAAGAGGCTAATAAGCACAACAATTATTGTTTTAAAGACTCATTGACACTCTCTGTCTGTCCTTTAGTATAGGGCAGCCGTCGCCCGTGCAATTATGAGCGGTGTGGCCGGGTGGGGGGGGGGGGAGGGAGTTTTGACAGACAACGAGGGAAAATTAATTATTTATTTAATTTTCCTTCCTGGTCGTCTGTCAATTTCCCCCTAACCCGGCCCCACTGCTCTTACATGCATGGGCCACGGCGGGTAGAGGGTGACATGCTGAGGAAAAACAGGCATCAATATCCAGGGATGCACACAAAGTTCCCTATAAGTTATATATGAATTAAGGGCCTTGATCGGTAATTAGGACCGAAGGCAATTCATGGAGACAAACTACATTCTGAATCAAACTGGTAGCTAGGGATCTTTCAGGATGAGTAATGGGCCATTTCCATTAACAATTCCACTACTACCAGCACGGTGGAGAATCCCCGAGCCAATGGCATATTTGTGATAAAGTCCATACTCCTGTATGCCATGGAGATAGAGTAATTGTCTTCACTGTAAGAGCCCCACCAGGGGAGAATGGGACTCTTTTTTCTAGCATGAATTGTAGGTTTGGAGAAAGATAAAAGCATCCATGACTGAATGTAAATACTGTAAGTTTTTATGATCCAAATAATTTGTGATGGTATGCTGTGCACCTAATAGTGTCTCTATTCCTTAAATGTTAACTTGATAGCTAATAGTTTTCTTTCAGCAACTGTGTAATTCTTTACTGTCAGTAGTAATTTATTGGAAAAGAAAGCTATGGGTTGCATCTGTCCAGTATCAGGGTTGTTTTGAGATAATACTCCCAAAGCAACATACTGAGAGGCATCAGCATCAACCTGACAGGGCAATGTTGGCTGATGTGTCACAAAACTGGAGTGGTAGTACAGCTTTTCTTGAATGCAACTAAAGCTTCCTCCGCATTAGATGTCCACAGAAATGGTACCTCCTTTCAAAGTAGTCAAGTGATTTGAGAGACAGTACCAGAGAAATGAGCGCTGAAGCACCTAAAAATGCAAATCCCAAGAAGCTCTGGATGCCTTTGACACAAGTTGGGGTCTTTTGGGACCGTGGAGATGGGGTAGGATGATGCCAATGCTCACAAGCGGTATACAGAATACCTACAAGTGGCTTAAATTCCCACTGGTCCTAAAGGGCCTGATTCCAGTGGGGACTGGATTGCTTTAATGTGTGGAATTATCCATTTACAAATAACGAGGTATAAAATCTATACATTACAGAATACACATTTGGGTGATCATTTGTGTGGATGCACTTTATAAATCCGATAAGGTTCCCACTAAATGTAGATTAGGTTAATTTGATGAATATGAATTGCCATAGATCTGTAGAGACTAAGCAGGGCAAGAAACATGTTGACTGATTAGGAGAATATTAAGGAACATTATTCCCTAGCATATTCCTGTTTGTATTTAACCTTTAACAGGGACCTCTGGAATACAGTACTCATGCAGGGATACCTTAGTTCATTTTAACTTCAATTCAACCAGTCTACAGATTCAGCTAGCAAATAGCTGCTGAATTATATCAGGTCTAGTTGATTTTTTCACAGTAAATTGAGAGAAAATTGAGTGAAAAGATCTCCGCAAAGAGCTCTTGATTAGGGTTCCATTGGGCATTGCAGCTTTGACCCAATGAGGAGCTAGCTCGATGATGAAGCATGCCTCTCTTTTGGGTGGGTGAGGGCTTTTGCTCCAAAAAGTTAAACACTCTCTCTGACCTCTCAACCACTAAGGTACACGAATGATGTTATTCTAGATTTAGTTAAGAACAGCACACAGTGTTTGGTCCCAAGTTGGGGTGAGGCAACTTAGGATGGCTTCAACCTTTGACTCATCCATTCAAATTCCATCGGGTGTAATGAAAAATCCTAACAATTTCACTGAGGTAGTGAGAAAAGAAACCTTTCCAGCTTTGCTTAAGACTGTTTGCACGTGAACAATATGGTCTGTTCATTCTCAAAAATATTGAGGAATTCCCTGATGATCTCATTTATAAAAAATGAGAATGCCGCTGGGGTACTGAAGAATACAAAAAGGCATACCACAGTACTTGTAGAGTCAATATTTCATGAAATTTGTGGTCTTCCACTAGTCTCTCTCTCGCTTTCTCTGACTCTGATAAGGTGCTATGCCCCATGAAGAAGCAACGTAGCATAAATGGTTGAATGCCAAACTTGATCCAACAAGACTGAACTTGGTGGCAACGGGTAACGATTCTCAATTGTGACCTTATTTAATGAAGTGATGTCAATGCACTTCTCCAAGTTTCCTGTTTGGGGGAACGAAGACCAAAGGTGAAGAAATGTGAGAAGTTGAGTATTGAATAAATCCACTAACAAGCAGTTCATCCGGCTATTGCCCGAAAAGCAGTGGCGGCTCTTCCATTGGGGAGTCGCCCCACTGCTTTCTCGCAGTGCGAGAAGCAGAAACATAAAATGGTAAAACTACCATTTTATGTTTCTGCTTCTCGCACTGCAAGAAAGCAGAAGTGCTTGGAGTGCCTGGTTGTGGGAGGGCGGGTGGGCGGTCCCGCTCGAGGGCAGGGGGGGAGTGGCCTGCCCACTGCTGTGGGCCCTGACTGCTTTGGTCGGCCTGGGGCCGACCAAAGCAGTCATGCGCACTCTCCCTTTTCTCTATGTAGGCTGCATGCAGCCTACATAGAGAAAAGGGAGAGTGCGCATGACTGCTGCAGCTGCATGCAGCCTACATAGAGAAAAGGGCCTCCGATTAGGCTCCCGACTGGGGCGCTGTGCGCCTGCACCGCACCAATCACAACGCTGCCATTGCAGCGTTGTGATTGGCGGAGGGGAGGGAGGCTACCTATGGGTGGCTTTCTTGAGGAGAGCTGCAGGAAAACGGCAACGCGGGCCGGCCAGGATCTGAGGCGGCGCGGGACGGTGAGTTTTATTTTAATTATTAAAAACCCCTCCCGCCTCCTCCCCCATCCCCCCGCAACGACCCCATTTCCACCCTCCCACCCCCCACCCGCGACTCTGTGTCCTATGCACTGCTGCAGTGACTGGCGCCGTGTAACCTCAGGCTCGATCCGATCCGCTGCCAGTCATGGAGCTTACTGTAGAGTGAAAACTCACAACTCACTGACTGCATCCATCATAGTCTGGGGTGCAACCAATAACACAGCAGCAAACACTGTACCACGGTAGGTACTTTCCTCAATGTTCACCACTCTGCATCCATTCCGGGGAGACACTGCGGTTTAACCCAATGCCAGCAATATAGCTCAGTGAGCTGAACGGTTGACGCTGTGACAATGCGATTTACCTCCGGTCATGAGTACGAACCCCGGTGATGCAGAATTAGCCTTTCATATTTCTGTAGATCTTTCCGTGGAGTCGCATAAATGAGGAATCGATAACACCTGCGGTTTACAGTGCCTAGAATGGGAAGAGATTTGGTATTCAGCACTGCTTTAAAAAGAATGTGTTATTAAAATGCTTTATTGCGCATGTTATCCAGTGCTCCTGTTACCATCCTGCATTTTTGTCCTTGGTGTGCCATTGTTGGCAACATGTTTCGCCCAGTGGTCTTTGAACCAGAAAGCACCCTGGTGCCGTGCCAGATCCTCGGCTGTACAGCATAGAGTTGGCGATGGCCACCAACTTGAATCAGTAAGTTGCTACAGTTTAAGACGTTGCGTCCCTGTGAGCAGCCCCTTGGCATTAATAACACCTGACTGCAGCTGGGATGAAAAGTGGACACACACACATACATACTATTGGCATTCGCTCGAGAGAGCAGCGCGAAGATTAAAACTTACAATGACCAGAGATGACAAAGCAATGACCAGAGATGACAAAGCAATGACCAGTTTTATGGGTGTCTGTTAATAAATAGCAATTTGGTTTGCCTGGTATTTAATGTGTGGCTATCCCACAAAGAGGCCTGCGCATAATTATTCTACAAAGTGCTATGTCCTCGTAGCCTTCTCGGCCCAGTGGCACCATTTGCTTCTTTACTTATTTGTTTAATGTACTCAAGGCTTCACCTTGATGTTTGCAAGGTAAACACAGGTGAAGTGAATCCATGCCTGCTGCAGCGCCCGAGCGTCAATAAAGGCAGCACAGCCCATTCTCACAGAAGGAATCAACAGCAAATCACAGGCAGCAAGCCCAGCGCCATGAATCCGAGGCGCTGTGCGCTGAGATCCTGCACTGCATCCGACTGATGTCTAGGCCCATAGCGGGAAAGATCACGGCTATAAAAGGGAATATGCATGTGATACTTATAGCCACTTATGAACATTTAATAACACCCATCTAATTATAGAGGCAAGTGTGCAGCTGAAGTTACTCTCGTGAATGCCAGATTCCTTTTAATGACTCCAGCTCTCATAAAAGATCTGGCCACCTTTGTAATTCAATACCGAGGTGGAACCTATAACTTGTTATTTTCAAATAAGTTTGTTCTCTGTATGGATTTGGAATAAAAAACACTCAAACATTGTGTATTGATGCGCATTTAGAAACGTCATTTTTACATAATATTTGGGTCTACATCCAACAGAGACATTGCTTGTTGTTGGCAGTCACCCCTCAAAGAGTGACTGAATGAGTAACAAGTGTGACTGATAAACTGTTACTCCTTAGGCGGGAGACTGACTACTTGAGTTATGAGTGAGTGAATAAGAGAGTGAACGTGCAAATTAGTCTTCAATCGAGTGAATGGGTCAGTGAATGGGTGAGTATGGTAGTAGGTGAGTGAGTTATCAGTCAGTGGCTAGGTAGATGAGTGACTGGATCAATGAGTGATTGCGTGAGCAGGCAGAAGGATGGATGGATGCCTGAGAGAGCAAGTGGCTGGGAACCTTTTATGAAAGAGAGAGAGAGAGAGAGTGTGGGTTATTAGCATAAATCCCTCTTTGGAGATATACAAACAGCCGTAGGCAATCAGTGCTGATTGCGGAAGTATTGTACTGTACTGTAACATTTATATAGGCCTTACTACCCCTGTGTGGGGCACTGATACCACCTAAGCTGCACTTTACAGAGGTGGACGTTGGTGGTCATTAGCTAAGCGGAGCCTTCAGTACTGCATATAAGCAGCAGCTGAGCAGCTCCTGCCAATCTTTTTTCATTTTTTTCTTGGGAGAAGAACCCAATCTGGATCCTGCGTTTGTTCATTAAGCTTGCTCACTTCATTCGCTACATAAAAGTCATGCCCAACTTTTACGCTCACCACTTTCAAATGTCACCAGCCGCCACTGCCGAAAAGTAAATTGTTTTGCTCAGCAAAGGTATAATTCCTTCTGCAAAAGAAGAGTGGCTCCTGCCTGTAGATCGATGCAACAATCAAAACTCCAGTCTGGAGGCAATGATGAGGACTTCACCTTATCAAACCCATCACTGAAGGCTTTATCACATGCTGCAAAAGCTCCTCCTTCATAGTCTCTAAGCAAGTGCATGAAAACGGTTTAACCAGATCTAGAGGCTTCTGATAACTGAATAGCAGGCAGTAATTGGAATCAAGCGTAACTCTTTGGACTTGCCAATCAATCTTTAGATTGTGTTGTGGTAGCTATGGTACCTCAACAATTCCTGTAAACTATGGAGTATCAATTAAGTTCAAGCTAATTATTTCACTGTGTCCTTCATTAAAAAGTATTACTAAAGGCTCAGTTTGAAGTGTGATTAAGCCAGAAGAAACTTCTGAACCATCCACTGCATGCACAGGCTCGGGTCTTTTTTAACGAATGACAGGTTTTAGCTAAAGTCATGTCAGGGAAATTCCCAGTAGAGCCTGAATCCAAAAGGATTTGTAACACATTTCATTGTTGACAAGATTAAAGTCACAGAAATAGTCAAATGATTAAGTATAACTGCAATTATGTTTGGCAAACTATGAGAGACAAAATATTGTGGAAATCTCGGCAAACTGGCCTCTTTATTAACAGAGACGCCCCATTTTCCGAACCTCCTATGATGATTCCTATATAAAAACTACAGTCTTAGAACCTTTTGGCTTCACTTTGCAATGTTTATTGAAATGTCTTGGTTTATCACAATACAGACAAAGGGACTAGCATCTTCTTTTATCTTTTTCCTCATTTCACGAGGACCTCGAACTCCCTCTATTTGCACAGGTTCACTACCATCTTAGTTATGAGGCCTTGTCTCATTTATTTCTCACCAAATATTCGACTTTTCTCCTTTTCTTCTACTAACTCTATGTTCAAGTGTAACCACCAGGTCAAAAGGGTCATCACAATCTTCAGGAGGATCAGCAATCATGGCTAAAGCATCTTTGAGGTAATCTCTAAGACCTAGACAAAAAAAGTGATAGCTTTGTACCTCCTCGGTGGTTTGTTTTAGTTATTAGTTTATTTAGAGAGAAAAGTGAGCAAATCCTTATTACTCTGCTTTAAAGTTCAAAGCTTGTTATTCATGGCTTGGATGTATTTATGTCTAGCAAAGAGTATTCTCGCAGCCTCTTTAAGAGTTAAAAGTTATATAGCACTGGATAATTCCTTTTAACCCAAGGCATTGACCACAATGTAGCATTCCCTTCCAGATAGGAAAAAATGAGCACTGCCTTAGAACAATAATCAAGGAAAGCTGCTGACCAATACAAAAACTGCAACTGACATTGAAATTAAAAACTTGGACTTATCACCCTTAAATCTCTCAGATGGGGCCAAGGGTAGCAGTTGAGGGGTTATTACTGTTACATTTAATGGTTGTCCTGCTGGCATATTAGTGGAGGAATCAGTAAAGGTCTGACTAAATTGACTGGACCTCAGTTCTTTAAATTGTGTGGGCTATAGAATGGGCCTGGAAGCTACTTTGGGCACAGGCATGGGCTCACTAGGTGTGGGTTCTGGGGCGAGGTCTCTGAAGCTCTGATTCATGGTTTGAGTCTCTTGCTACGATGCCACTAATTCTGACTGAATGGCTGTTAAAGTCTGCGTCATGGCAATTACTGAGGGCCGACCATCTCCAACTGCCTCAATGAGACCAGATGCATGATGCTTGGGCGGCAGTTTTATCATGGCTTTGCTATCTGTCAAGAACCACTCACCTGGATCTGAAAATTTGCTGCAAGAGCAATGCGGATCCCATCAATCCTACCAGGCTACACACAACTATCTTGTTTTTTACCTCCATATGTGCGTGCAGTCCAGTAAGAACAAGCATTTGCAATGCAATCGGTCTTGCATTTGTGAAAGTTAGAGCTATTGGTGTTGTAAATGACAGTGTTTTTAACTTTTTTGTTTCTTTGCAGTAGAGCGATCATATTTGCATAGTGCTATTGCCATTCGTATGACCTCGGGGCGCTGGAGAACCAGAAAATTGGATATAGGTTACGAGGAAGGGGAGGTAAAAAATAAACAACACTGTTAGAAATAGGGGTCTATAGTTGGCAGTGGATTACACCCTGTCCAAGTAGGGACCCTTCCTTCTAATCAGGGTAAGGAAGCTACTAATCCTAAATAACCCCTGCTCACCCTCTAAGCAGTCAGGCTTATCTCAGAGGCAATGTGTAAAGCATTTGTACATAAAACACACAGTAACACAGTGAAAACATTACAAATGGACACCACACCAGTTTAGAAAAATAACTAAGCTTTATCTAAACTAAACAAGACCAAAACAAATAAAATTCAAAATACAGAAGTAAAGATATCACTTTTTAAAGGTTTAAATAAGTTTGTCTATAGAACTGTATGGATACGTTGATTTTAGCACAAAGTACCTTTGATGCGTCAAAATCCAAGACGAAAAACAGCCGCAGAAGAAGAAAGCGTTGAAAAAACACGTGATGCGTCAGTTCTTGAGTCCCAGGGGAATGGAGACGTCAGTTCTGCTGCACGCAGGAGAAGTGTTGCGTCGATTCCTTACTGCGAGAAGAAGCAATGAGTTGAATTCCAAACAAAGTTCCTCACTGCGGAACGATGCACTGGAAACTTGGCGCACAAGTGCGATGCGAGGAAAATCCTGGTGCGCTGGGTCGATGCGCCAGCGCGAACAGGCGCTGTGTCAATTTGTGGGCCACACAACAGGTGATGCGTCGATTCCTTCAGCCGCACAGCAGGGCTTGCGTCGAAGTCAGAGCGAGGGTCTTGGACATCGGAGAAATGGTGATTGGCACATTAATCTGCGGCTGTTCTTAAAACCACAAACAGGCGCTGTGTCTGTTTTTCGGCCGCGGTGCAGCAATGCGTTGGTTTTGCAACAGGAACAATGGCGCTGCAGGGGGGATGTGATGATTTTCAGTCCTTGAAGCAGCAGAACCACCTCCAGTGGCCCAGACCTGGAATTGGCACCACTTGGCAGGTCAGAACTCCCAGCAGGGGAGCTGAGGGGAGCTGTAGATGAAGTTTTGATGGCCCTGAGGCTTCCAACAGGAGGCAAGCACAAACAAGCCCTTGGAGAAATTTGGAAAGGAGGATTCCAGAAAGCAAAGTCCAGTTCTTTGACTGCCCACAGACAGAAGCAGCAGCTGCAGGACACCCCAGCAAAGGGACAGTATTCCTCCTGACAGCTCTTCAGCTCTTCTTTTGGCAGAGTTGTCAGTCCAGAAGCGTTCCAAAAATGTGGGGACAGAGGTCCAATACTTATACCCCTTTTTAGTTTTTGAAGTAGGTATACTTCAAAGGAAAGTCTTTGTAGTTCACAAGATCCAGCCTTGCCCTGTTGTGGCTCCAGACACGTTACAGGGGGGTGGAGACAGCATTGTGAGAGGACAGGTACAGCCCTATTCAGGTGACAGTGACAACTTCTCCCACCAGTCTAGCTCAGGAAGAACCATCAGCCTGGTGTTGGGCCACCAGGATATGCAGGGAACACCTCAGCTTCCTTTGTGTGACTGCCCAGAGTGAATGCACAAGAAGCCACTGTCAGTCTAAACTAGACGTTAATTCCACAGGCAGGCAGAGACACAGAATGGTAAAGCAAGAAAATGTCCACTTTCTAAAAGTGGCATTTTCAAATACACAATTTAAAAACCAATGTCACTAAAAGATGTATTTTTAAATTCTGATCTCAGGGACCCCGAACTCCAAATCTCTATCTCTTCCCAATTGAAAGATACACTTGTAAGATGTTACAAGGCCGCTCCAATGGTAACTTATGGGAGAGATAGTCCTTGCAATAGTGAAAAACGAAATTGGCAGTATTTCACTATCCGGACATGTAAAACACGCCAGTATATGTCCTACCTTTCACATACACTGCAACCTGCCCAGGGGCTACCTTCGACCTATGTTAGGGGTGCCTTACATGTAACAAAAGGGAAGGTTGGGCCTGGCAAGTGGGTGCACTTGCCAGGTCGACATGGCAGTTTAAAACTGCACTGGCAGACGCTGCAGTGGCAGGCCTGAGACATGGCTACAAGGCTACAGATGTGGGTGGCACAATCAGTGCTACAGGCCTATTAGAAACATTTGATTTAAAGGCCCTGGGCACACACGGTGCACTCGAATATGCCAATCATGGATATTCAATCATAATCAAAATTTACACAGGGAGCACTAGCACTTTAGCACTGATCAGCAGTGGTAAAGTGCCCAGAGTACAAAAACCAGCAAAAACGAAGTTGAACATACAGTCAAAAATACAGGAGGTAGAGGCAAAAAGACAAGGGAAACCATGCAAAGGATGCCAGGTCTAACAGAGACCGATGGGAAAAGGATTTAAAAAAATAGGGAAGGAGTTGCTGTAAAGGGTTGAGGATAATGCATGACAGGAGAGAGCACAACACCAGAGTAGGATATGTGTGTGAGAGATAGAGAGGGCGAAAGAGGATTTAGAGAGCAATGTGCGTGAGTGACCGGGAGAAAGGGATGGTTAGAGAAGAATTGGGCATGGGAAAAGGAATATGAGAGGGAGTGGGAAACAGAGGGCGGTTGAGAGTTTATGAGGAAGAGACTAGAGCAGAATGGATGAAAGAGAGAGCTGGGAGAGTTGGTGCATAGGGGGAGAGGCGAGAGTTAGGAGTTGTTTGGGAGTAGTCAGCATTCTTGGCCACAGACTGAATGGAAATACTTCTGGGAAAGACACAGAAGGTCACAGGCACACATGGCAAGAGCCAGAGGGAGGGAGGGAGACACCGGGAGCGAGAGGAAAATGGGAAGAGAAGTAGGGGGAGGGGTGAATGGAGAGACGGTGTGAGAGCTGAAACTGAGTAAACACCGGAATCTATAGCGCAGCTGGTCACTTTAAAACAAGATGGCCGGTGCTGCATGAGGACAGGGGAGTGAGATGAAACCCCTCTAGCAACCCTCCTGTAAAATACTAAATTACCACTTTTTAGAGGTTTTGTGTGTGTCTGCTGTGTGCCAATTAATAACAAGCATTGGCAAATCATGAGTGAGGCATGCCTACAAGGAGTGACTATGTGATGAGGAGGAAAGAGGGAGAAACCGGAGAGGAGAAAGTATCGGCCGGATGTGGCATAACAGGCAGAGCGGCTGACCTTGAACCTGGGGAACCAGGTTCGAGTCTCGGTGTTGACTCAAGCATCCTTTGATTGTGCGCAAATCATTTAATCACCCCATGCCGTAAAATTGAATGTGTACATTTGTAATGCAACTAGTGGTCATGTAAGGCGCTTTGATCCCTTTGGGTTGGGTTTGCACTGCAAAAAAATAAAATAAGCGGTGTTGTGGGAGGGAAGAGGGGGGCGGCTGGGCGGGGGTGGGGATTAAGTGGTGGCAAAGGTGCAAAAAAAGCAGTGTTGTGTGAGGGGTAGGGGGTCAGCACGGGGAGATTAAACGCGGCTTGATATCATATTCCTGATTGAAGAATGTGTTCATGTGCTTCAAATAACAACAATGTGCTTGGTACGAAGTGCCAACAAAGGCTGTATACACCGACCCTAGTGCACAAGTGCATGAAGAGACTGCAGCTCATGCCTGCCGCAGTTCATCCCCTAACCCTTGGGATTATTAAAAACCTGCATTTACTGAAATGAGTCCATGAAATCGAAAAGCATTCGTTATTTCAGATTGTAAAAACATTGTTGTGTTTAAACATTCTGAGCCTGTTGCTTTAGGGCTTGTAGCTGCATTGAATACTATATTACTGCTTTTTAGAAGTCTTGTGTGTGTCAGCTGTGTGCCAAATAACAATAAGCATTGGCAAGTCATGAGCGAGGCGTGCGTAGAAGGAGTGACCACGTGAGGAGGAGGAAAGAGGAAGGAACAGGAAAGGAGGGAGCAGCGGTCGGATGTGGTGTAATGGCAGAGCGACCGACCTTGAAGCTGGGGAACCAGGTTTGAGTCTTGGCGCCAGCTCAGGCATCCTGTGATTGTGCGTAAATCATTTAATCTCTCCGAGCCGGAAAATTGAATGTGTCCATCAGAAATCCAACTGGTGATCATGAAAAGCGCTCTGATCCATTCAAGTCAAGTTCACACTATATAACACTGCAAAAAAAAATTAATTAAAAAAGCAGTGTTGTAAGAGGGATGAGGCTGCGTGGGTTGCGGCATGGGGAGATTAAGTGGCGGCAAAGGTGCAAAAAAAAAAAAAAAAAAAAAAGCAGTGCTGTGGGAAGAGTGGCAGGCCACAACGAGGAAATTATATGGCGGCAGAAGCTTAATAAACACCAAAGCAAACAGCACAGCAAACGAAGTGGTAGCCGCGAGCGTTTGATGAAGCCCGTACACGAAGTAAACAGAACTCTGAGCAGGGGTCGGATGTGGCATAACAGCGAGAGTGGCCAACCTTGAAGCTGGGGAACCGGGTTTGAATCCAAATGACTAATCTCCCGTGCCTGCAAATTGAATGTGTCCATCTGTAATGCACGTGGTGGTCATGAAAAGCGCTCGGATCCCTTCGGATCGAGTTTGCGCTATATAACACTGCAAAATTTTTCTAAAAAGCAGTGTGGTGGGAGTGGTGAGGGGTGGTGGCTGGTAGGGGGGCGGCACGGGGATATTAAGTGGCGGCAAAAGTTCAATAAACAACAAACAGCGAAAGCAAATTAAAAGCAGACAGGCTCTATGTGCAGCCAATAATAGACAAAGCAAATGAAAAGTGGGACGGGCTCATAAAAACAAGCAGCGAAAGCAAATGAAAAGAGCGGCGGGTTAATGAGAACAAGCAGTGACGGGTGGAAAGTAAACATTTTTTTTAAAAAGTTCTCCGAGCTAAAGAAGGAAAGCATAAGGAAACTGTACTTGTCCGGTGCTCCTCAACCTTAAACGGAAGTGAAGTATCCGCTGCGCAAACGAGTTAGGAGGCAGGAAAGAAGAGCAAGACTGGAGTGGACCTACGGTGGGATCAAAGTCGGGTTTAGGATTACAACCAATGTTCCCTCTAATTTTTTTCCTCTGTGTGCAGCAGTGTAGGGTCTCTGTGCACTGCAGCCATGGCTATGTGCACCAGGAACCAGACCGCGCGTGTGTGCAGCGCCAAATATCACTCCAAACACTTGCATAAAAAACCAATCACCCCGCAGCCCAGCTCTGTTAAGAAGAGAAATTGTATTCCTCTGTCTGATGTTACATTTCCTATACATTGATTTACACACTATGATTCAGTGTCTCTGTGTAATGTGTATGCAATGTAAAGTGCTTAACACCTTACACTGGTATGAGTGGCGCTATTAAACACAATAATATGAAAGAGAGAGGGGTTATGGAGACTTGAAGGGGCACTGTTAAAGGTTGGCAATGAGAGTATCCATGGCGGAGGTGGTCATTGGGGCGCCAACAAACATTGTCACACCAGGCGCCACCAGCACTAAAGCCGACCCTGTTCAAATGGCACTAATAATTACAGTGAAATTATGAAAACGTCCCACATTGCAATTTGAAACCTTGGCAGCTATGTTGCTGCATTTCTTTTCTTAATCGGGCTGGGCTACGGGTGATTGTGTGCACTTGTTAAGGTTTTCGTGTTAATTGCAGCTCATGATGGGTGCTGCGATTAACATGAAAACTTTAACAAATGTACAGGGACATCTTAAGGATTTTGAGGGCCCTGAGCCAAACTTATTTCTGGGGCCCCTGATCAGAACAGCTTTGGATTTATGATCCAATTTCAGCTTTTTCATGTCCTTTTTGGCCAGGTCACCGACACTGCAGAGGCACACTGGTCCACATTTTAAATGTGCTTCCATCTAATATTCAGGGATAGTGATATGTGTTTTCAAAATTGTAACATAGCAGCCAGAAGGAAAATGAGAGGATTCTAGTGAGAAATAGGATTTAGTGGCGGAGAAAGGGGGAGAGAGGAACAAAGGAGAAAAAAAGTCATGGCGCAAAGACGAGAAATGGAGAAGGGGGAAATGGAGAAATTGGTAAGAGAGGACAGAAAGAGAAAGGCAGCCAGAGGGTCTGGAGAACTGGGAGGGAGAACTGAGAATGGAAAACCGGTAAGAGAGAAAGCAAAGAACAGGCAGCGAGAGGGAAATGGAGACAAGAATGAGAAGGGGAAAGTGGGTAAACGTGGAGCGGGACAGATATGAGGAAGAGGAAAAAGAAGAGAAGGAGGCGGCGAGAGCAGCTGGGGAGTGGAAGAAAAAAGGACCAAAGATATGTCAGAGAAGAAAGCGAGTGTGGTATGGCAAAGATTCAGAAGTAGCGTCTCTGCATATCGACGTTGGGGTTCTATAAGGAGCCTTTTTCGCCATCTTGTCATTTCTAAAAGCTCGCTCTATGTAACCGTGCTCACTTGAACGAACTAAAAAGGGTGGAAGGCTGGTTAGGCCTTGCCAAGATTTTGAATCTTGCCAAGATGCAGGTCTGAGCAGATGGCAGCTGCAAGTGTGTAAATGACTGATCCATCTGTCGGGAGTATTCTCTTCACTTACACTTGCTCATTTCCTACAACACTCTCCAAACCACTTCCTGCAGGCACGAGCTCGGGCTGCGGGTGCTATGAAGGGACTAGTCTTGCACTGGCACGGAGTCTATCCAGAGTGACCCCGCTGCATGTAAGACCCAACGCTTCCCTCAGCTTTTGGCCTCCACCGAGAAAGCTCCCTTGTTCGTGACATTTCCTCCTGGTAGTCTCCAAATTTCACATGTAGTGCCAGGCCTCATGTACTAACTGGCAGATTTAGACTCTGTTAATCAGCACCTAAAGTGCCCTTCCTCACATTCTGATTGTGTGATGTTCCTAGCTGACAGTGGGTGACTTATGACGGACACTACGTTCAGGGCTTTAAGTGGGCCGGGTCTCACCGGTGCTGAGCACTGGCAGTTTTTTAAAGGGGGCCACGAAACGGGTCTCTATCGGGCTCTGTTTTGTGCCCTGGCACAGGCGGTCCGTTTTTTTCCGGACTGCAGTGACAGCAGGCACATGGATGTGCGCCTGCTCACACTGCTCACTTCTCACTAGTGGAGAAGTTATGGCATGACGTCATGCCAGGTGAGTGTGTAGGGGAAGGGAAATCCTTCAAAGAGAGTCATTTTCTCTCTGGATTTCCCTTCTCTTTTTGAAACTCAGGGGCAGCAACAATGTCGTGGTGTCACCAGGGCTTTAAGTGGAAGCTTTTTCAATATTATATACAAGCCATAGTAGCTGCTTATTTATTTATTTATTTATATATTTATATAGCGCACTAATACCCGGGGGCGTCTAGGCGCTGAAATCCCGTCTCCAGCCGGCCATGGGGAATCGAACAGAAGAGAATTAATCACTGCATAGCTTTAGGCCTGAAAAAGCCAGGTCTTCAGACTCTTCCTGAAGGATATGAGGTCCATTGAGTTTTTCAGTGCAATCTTATGCAACTAACAACCACTGACAAAGCCAATAGTCTGACTTGTTGTAGGTATGATGTTACTTGTTGTATCATAAATCTGGATGCAATGACAGAAACAGGAAAATACAAATTGGGCGGCACACTATGCCCAGCACAGAAAAGTTTAATAAGTCACACAATCACTCCCAAGCTGCGCTCTATTAAGAAGAGAAATTCAGCAAGTCTACAAACACGGCTTGTGCTTTATACGCCATGTTTGTAGAGTTGCTGCATATCTTTTCTTAATAGAGCTGGGCAGCGGGGAGATTGTGTGACTTAGCTAAAGTTTTCAGGTTGATCGCAGCGCCCGTCAGGAGCTGCAATTAGCAAGAAAACTTTAACAAAGTCACACAATCACCCCCCAGCCCAGCTCTGTTAAGAAGAGAAATTCAGCAAGTCTACAAACAGGGCATGTGCTTTACACGCCGTGTTTGTAGAGCTGCTGAATTTCTTTTGTTACTAAAGCCCTGCGGTGGGCAGATTGTGTGCTTTTGTTTAAAGTATTCATGTTAATCGCAGCTCGTGACGGGCGCTGCAATTAACATGAATACTTAAACAAAAGCACACAATATGCCCCGCAGCCGGGCTCTAGATACAAAAGAATAAAGCAAGTGCCCTCCATAATCCCACAGGCTGCCGCAAGACTTACCTGCCGCTCCCTCGTCTTCTTTTCAAGTTAGTCTATTCCGCCCAGGAAATACCAGTTTTTCGCTCCGCTCGCTTTTTAAAAGCAGCGGCGCGAATGCTCTTGCGGGATCATGTGCTGTGTGTGCGCGCTCCACACACGGCACTGCGCGCTCATGGCAACAGAGGTGCACGCGCGCATGCGCGCACCTTATTGGGAACAGTGATTACAACAGGTCTTGCAGACAATACATGCGCGCTCCCTAGGCTCAACCTAAAGAGGGGGTGGAGAGAGAGGAGACACAGTTGATTTTTTGGTCAGGTTAGGATTCTCTATGGATATTCTTCAACCTTTTAGTATGTACTCCTTTACTTCGACAATCAGCTACTACAAGATTTCCATACAAACAAACAATCATATTAGTGCATGCCATCCCAAGAGCTCATCAAATACATTCATCAATTGTTGCTTGCTTTGACGGGGTTTCCTTGATCCACTCACCCAGAATTTACTTTCAACGGTTACTGTTGCTTCAGAAATTGCTTGCTCTGAATTATCAAATTAAGAAACTACTGCGTTTTGATTAAATTTAAATTATTACTTTCATCAATCAGTTATACTCACTGAATTTTGACCTTCTGTTTTGACTTAAGAGTTTATCCAAAAAGGGATTTCTTCCTTAAACAAATATTCAATTAAAACCTTGAGGAATTCTAGGAACGCTCTAGTCCAGCATTTATTTTTTATATGTCTTTCCTGCAGGGTTTAAATCTTTTCAACAAAACCAAAAAACAATCTCCTCCCCAGAAAAACAAAATGGCAAGTTTATAAAGTGGCTTGTCTAGAATTAGAGATAATTAAAGTGCTAACCCATTGGAGCTGTCTCTTTAACCTTGCAGGCTCAAGATTTGGGATTCTCCGGATACCAAAGTGTTCACCTTACTTAATGATATATACATAGATAGGGTTATGGGACTTCCCCTTGCTCCCGATTCATGGTCTTGTTGTCTATCTTGCTCTCTTTCCCTGATTTGATGGCTTTCGCCCTGTGTTCTTGCGTTTGTCCCACCTCTGGAGTATTTTGTTCTCACCGTATCTTGATATGGTGAGTTGTATCTATCCACTGTTGACAACACGGAATTATTTGTGCATGTTTCTATAGGATTTGACTTTTAGCACTCCATGGAAGTGCAATGCCAGTCCTCTTTCCCCTCCTGTGATGCATTCCACAAGTCTCTACCCAGATGGTCATGCTCCCATGTTTTCCTCTTTCCCAGTCTGCACACTCTTCCCTGATCAATCTTCATCGTCGTCACTCTGCTCTCAGTCTTGTCTCCCCTCATCACTCCATACCCAGGGCTCTCACTTTAGAGCCTGCAGATCCATTTTTTCCCTGTATCTTCTTCTTGTCTCTCCTTCCCCATCTTTCCTTGCCCCCCACTCCCACCTTCTCTGGTCGCTGCTAGCTTTCACATTAAAGGAAACAGTTAAAGAGCCGTTGGTAAAGACCAACCAATCCATATTCTTTGTATATACAAGTGACTGGTACTACCTATGAATATGGAAATGTATAGGCTGAGCCACACCCTCTCTGTAGCCTGCCTGCTCAAAATGAAAGCACTGTTGAGATTTCTTTCCACTTTCAACTAATGGAGACATATAAGGGCATCTGATAAGCTTATAACTGCCCTGTATCCTTTGATTAAGGAGGCAGGGGTGTAAGCTTATGCGAGACTTGCCTGTTTCAAATTATCTCTCGTAATGACTTAAGATACTGCAGCCTGGTATAGAAAGCATTTGTTCCTGGCTAAAGAGGCCTCTAATAATGGCTGAAGGTACTGAGACCTTCTACATCAAAGCCATATATCTGATTCAAAGGACCTCTAGCAATGGATTGGGATACCGCAGCCCTTATTGGAAAACTGATGGTTATATCTTTTCAAGGGCATGCACATCTGCACTTTAAAGAGAGCGCAGCCTATTGGCTTTCCCAATGCTTGCTTATTCTTATTGGAAACTATCTATGCCATATCACCTTAGAATGAACTGTTGAATGTTTTGAGTGCTTTATGTTTTCAGGACAACGGTATGTAGACCACAAAAAAGAGTAGAACATTTCCCTCCAGTATGTAAGGGAAGTTGACGAATCAAACAACACCAAACTATTAACCTAAGAAGCCTATTAAATCCAAAGAAAGCAGCAAAGCAAAATAAGTCAAGTTTGCTATTCTCTATCCGAGCATCTTCTTAACTAAACTCCACCCATTTACGCACAACAAACTACGTGTGCTCTGTATGACTGTATACATGTATGTGTGATGCATGAGTTTGCATGCATGCCCTACTATGTTGTGTGTTCATACATAGGCAGCTTCATGTGTGTGTTGCTTGTGTACATGAGTACCTTTATGTGTGGCCTCGGAGTGTATGTGTGCCTCAATATCTCTTGGTCCATCTATTAATGTGTCCTAATTTGTGATAATCTGTAAACATGGATACCTTAATTCAAGACATCCATAATGTTTTTTGTAAATGGATGCCTGGCTGGCTCCATGTTGTGTGCCTCTATCTGCATGCTTGATACAGAAGCCAAACGTATTAGTCATGCCAAATCTTTCTAAAAACGAGTGCCCTTACATTTTCTTGGCATGGTTTTCACATAGCTGGAGTATGCAAATCATGTTTAATGCAACCACAACGAATGTTAATAGAAATATGCAGTCAATGTAAATAAAGTAGTGTAGCAACATGCGCCTATTTAAAGATCATTGGACTTCACACAATGGTTTTCTTGTTGGCATGGAATTTTGAGTAATTGAGGACAAATGCTTAACACATGTTTGGTTTCTAAGAAAGCAATGTATGGGCTTCAGCCTCTTTAAAGATCAACTTCAGAACTCTGCCCACATAACTTCCCTAGATGAATCTGAAATAACTGATAGGCTATTTCAGGCAACTATTTAGAGTTGACTCTCCTTTCTCTACACTAGTTGTGTTTCTAAGTTTATGACTGCACAATACTTCAACATTATTATACGACATACGTTCAGTTGTCCTTTTAATTTGCTCTATTTGCATACAAGGTCATTGTATTCACCAATTATTTCATACTGCATTTGTTTAGCTGGGTCTTTACCCAGCATATTAAAACGACTAGAGAACGTGTGTTTTTAAACAATGGAGTACTTTTTATCTTTGGTTTTGTTTTACTCTAATTGATTTTCCCATGAGTGCTTATTCTATTTAAGCAGAGAAAAGAGCAAAACATCAGCTGCAGTTTCAGCGACTGGTTGTATGTAGCATCGTGGAAATAGAAGTATAGTAGTGTTCCGCACTGCCTCAACAGAGGTTAAGAGAAAACTCCTTTCACAATATCTAAATTTCAAAGTCGCCACACTACCAAGTAAGGACTCAGGTCGACAACTAGGTTCAGGTTAGTTTGCTTAATTCAAATTCTGAAACAAATTAATGTACACCAATGTAAGCATTATTATATAAAAATACAAAGTAAAGAGGGTGAGGCCAATTCTCCAGAAACGATTCACCCTATATAACAAGAAGAAAATCACTAACTTGATCACTGCAACATATGTTATTAGAAGGCAAAAATGCACATCCTTAAATGTCCCTACACTACCTTAATGTGACAATCCTAGCTTGGATGGGAAAAGGTGTCAGTCGTTAGTGCTCTCCGAAGAGGTACTCCAACCAGGGTCATGTAGCGATAAGCCACAAAGCCAAAGATGAGGTCTGTACCTCAAGGCGTCCTAAAGCAGAAGTGTCAGCTGTTTCTTTTGCTTTTGTCACCCTAAGTGAGACGGGTATGCCCAGTTATGGGTCCCATGCTCACTTCGCCACTGGATTCAAGCTAGCCTGGCTGATGAGGGGTGATGCCCCGAAACCGGTCCCAAGATGCTTGTTTTCAGTCCAGGGAGGACCTGGCTTGGCAGTTCGGGCTGGACTGTTCCCATGAGGAACAGGGTCAAGACTGATTTGCATATGGCTGGGTCCAAACTGGGGGGGTGAGGTGAGCAAAAGAATGATGGATTAAACCCAGATCTTTGTGACTGGTGGTGGATGTTTGCATTGTTCAGCATTCCGTCCATCATTTGTTTCTTTTGCTCCTAACTATGTTACAACATAAGCAATCGCTGAATTGAGGCACCTCCCATAGTGCTACTAGTAAATTTCCACTTCCAGCACCTTCCTTTCTCTGCCTCTTCCTTTCTCCGCATTCATGTTCACACGTTGAAATATTTTGTACGTCCTTGGTGCCATCTCCTTCTCCCACGAGAACTCATCCTCCATCTGTTATCACATTTCTTCTTCTCAGGCCTCTCTATCTACTAGGGATAACTCTTTCTCTCAACTAATGAAGCCTTGTCCGCCGGCTTGTCCACGGCAGTTGGAGCACAAGATATATGCAACATTCCACGGTGCAAGCAAATGCGATATCAAAAGTTAGCTGAAAAATACATTAGAAATGCATTTTTGGCCTACAGTTAGGCTAAATTAACAACATACAGGTTCCATTATGTGTGCCCTTCTACCCACATCTAAGCCATACTTTCAACATCTATTTCAACAGTTATAAATGGCATGTCTTCAAATATTAGTGTCATGAGTGTAATATTAAACAAGTAAGTAAACACATGTAGTTTGTTATCCTTTAACATAATATTAATGCACACTTTTGTCAGTTACATTTTTAAAATGCACATAAGATTCATGTTAATCATGGGGATTACTTTAATATCTCGTACCCCTCTTTCTTCTTTTTCATACATTAGTCACGCAGAATATATGTGAGTGCAGACTATCTGCGATTATCACGCACTCCTACTGTAAATTCGAAAAGGGGTCCCAAACTACTCTCCTCCAATCCCCCCTCTAATAGCGTATCAAGCCATCACCAAATCTTTATCACCTTATCAGATAATCTTTCCAGATAGACTGATCTGAACCATTATGTTTGCAATTCTCTTCCTTTTAAACTCTTCCAATCGTTACAAATCATGATAGTATTCATCTTGTTCCCTTTCTAGTTATATCTCTCCTGATTTCCAACTCTTTTCCTTCCTTTCTTGATACTTCTTGTACCCTTTAACAACACCCACCAGGGTAAGTGCACAAATGCCAAGGCTTCAGAATACACCCAACTATACCACTTCCCATGTTTGCAAATCATCTGCCTATAGCACTGAGTCCATTTCCAACTGAATCCCAAACACCTTTTGCTGCCAATCCACTTAAATCCCTCTGAATGTTTTTTATGCATTTTTGTAAGTCCCTACTCTTATCAGGGATGTAAGTGCAACTTTCAGCATCTGGCAGACTCCGCCTTCTTTTGCGAGTGTTCTGCAAAACCATTGATCTAATAGCAACCGTTTCAGTATTTACAAGCATCAAAGATCCAGCAGTACTGGTGGACAACTTATAGACCACTGTAGACAGTTTTCTAATCGTGATGTCATTCAGTATCACACCAACACTTGGAATTATAGCTCCAAAAATGTCTCCCACAATTTCTCCTGCACTCATACCACGTCAGTTTCTCAACTTCTCGTCCCCAACAGGATGGTCACAATCGTCCATGTGATAAATCTTTGGCAATACCACACCCAGATAATAAGTGCCATACCATCTACAGCAATTTAAAGTAAGCATTCCTTCCACAGACAAAATAAACCCCAGGAATCACTGGATCTCTTCCAACCATAAACAACTTCCAAGATTCACAGACTTCAAAAGTGTGATCACATTCACTCTTCCCTACAAATATTGAACTGTAGTCACTTCGGTCGTGATGTACACAAAATCATAATTTGAAAAATTGTACTCAAAATATCCCTTGCTATATAATATACTGAGATGCAAACTACAACTAATGCCATATGTCAGAGGAAGGTGATGGCAAGTGATGCCCTCAGCTGCTGAGGCAGGTAATTGCATGCAAACATATCAATCCCTTGCCCCCATAGTGTCTACATACTCATAGAGTAGTTTAGCATAAGTGTTTAATGTAAAATCCACTGTAGATAAATCGGTATGTAAGTTTTGGGCTCCTAACATTGCAAATTCCCCTTTTGACTCAGGTGTGGGTATCTGTGTAGGTGTAGGTATCTCCTCTAGGCTACCAGCAGTCCTCAAACATAGCACAACAACTAACACTATTAATCCTATTACTATGAGTGTTGTGGAAGTACACATTATGCATTTAACAATTAGTTTCCATTCTACTTTAGATTCAGACCAAGTTTGGCAGACAAATAGGAGCTACAGCATTATCTCTGTTGTTCTCCACCTGTGCAAAGAGCAAAGCAGCTCTCTCTCTCTCTCTCCATATATATATATATATATATATATATATATATTATATACTGGCGGTCGCCAGTAGATAGTTATAGTTACAACCTATTATCCATAGGAAATCTGCGACATTCTATTTGAAATAACTCTCTTGCCGGTTGACGTATCTTCGCAAAATTTTCAAACTTTGTGGGGCGCTCCGGTCCGCTCCTACCCTGAAAGTCTCGGGGGATTCGTCAAGCGGGGGCCGAGAAAAAGGGGGGTCCCAAAACGCGTTTTCCCCATGCAATTTTCCATAGGAAACTTTAGACACGGCTACAGCCCGAACTGCTGAACGGAATTACACCAAATTTGGCAAAGAGGTAGTTCTTGGTTCAGAAAGAACCCTTTTGTTAAATGGTGTAAATCCGTTCAGTAGTTGCTGAGAAAATCAAAAGTAAAAAGATAGTGATATCTATGGCCGAGTAGGGTCCGCGTACCCTCAGCGCACCCTGCGCGCACCGTCCCGATCACGAGCTGCATGTTAATTGGCTGTCAGCTGGCTGTCAACATTCCGATTCAGGAAATGTTGGCAGCCATTTTGTCCCTCGGTAGAACCGAGGGACAGAAACAAGTGCGCAAAGCGCACAAAGGGGGCAGGGTAGAAACACCCTGACCCCCTAGGTTTGCTCAGGGGTCCCACAAGGACCCCCTGGGCAAAAAAAAAATTTTTTTAAAAATCGGCAGGATGCGCTCAGGGTGCGCGAATCCTGCCGAAAAAAATCGAAGTGCGGTCTCCCGCGCTTCGATTGTATTTTGCCCCCGGGTGGCCCAAGTCCCGGGGGCATGGTGGGGGGTTAATTTTATGTGTGGGGGCCTCAAGGGCCCTCCAAGCCCCGGGGACCGCCACCCCCGGGGCTTTTTTTTAAATGGTGCGGGAGGGCTCTGAGCCCTCCCGCAGCCCCGGGGACCACCACCTCCCCGGGGCTTTTTTTTTTAAATTGAAAAACCTGTGTGGGGGGGCTCGCCCCCACACGCCCGGGGACCGCCACCTCCCGGGGCACTAAACATTTAAATATGGGGGTCCGTTACGGACCCCAGAGCCCCGGGGACCACCACCTCCCCGGGGCTGTGACCTGAATGGGAGGGGGGCCGCGCGGCCCCCTCCTGGAGCCCTTGATGGCCCTGGGGACCACCACCCCCAGGGCCGGCTCCTGCAGTGTCCCGGGGTGCCTACCCCCGGGACACTGTAGTTTGCTATGGCAGGACGGGAGCCTCGCGGCTCCCATCCTGCCATAGCAAACTGCTTTGGATATTGGAAGAGAGAGCAGGGAAACCTGCTCTCTCTTCCAATATCCAAAGCACATTGCTTTTCCACATGGGGAGCTGCATCTTAGCAGCTCCCCATGTGGAAAGTAATGCCGGCTCCCAAGGGACGCGGGGAGCCGGCGGGACTGTGGGGGAATTGGGGACCCCCACAGTCCCCAACGGAGAGGGCCAGCCCCGGGGGATGGGGTCCCCGGGGCAAGTAGTGGCCCGGGAGGGGGCCACGCGGCCCCCTCCCCAAAAAATAAAAATAATTAAATAAATAAAAAACGGAAAGGCCGGCCCCGGGGGATGGGGTCCCCGGGCCTTAATGGCCTGAGGAGAGGGGCCACGCAGCCCCCTCCAAAGAACAAAAAAAAAATCGAGGCCATGCCCCGGGGGATGGGGTCCCCGGGGCCAATACAGGCCCAGGGAAGGGGGCCACGCGGCCCCCTTCCCGTTTTTTTAAATTTATTTTAATTACAAAAAAGGGGTAAGGCCCTGGGGGATGGGGTCCCCAGGGCCCAAAAACATGAAAAAGGAAGGGGGCCACACAGCCCCCTTCAGGGACAAAAAAAACAAAACAAAAAAACGAACGGGCCCACAGGCCCCGCCCTTCCTTCACCACTCTGCAAACGCGCCCCTGGCGCGTTTGCAGAGGGGAACGACTCACCTTGAATACTGGGGGTCCCTGGGGGCCAACTAGCCCACCAGGAACCTCCAGTATGCGCCAGGGTGCTGCCTTGCAGAGAGGTGTACAGAGGCCACGCCCCTTTTACACCTCTCTGCAACGCAGCTCTGTGGCGCTTTTGGAGGTATATGGTGGGCTAGTTGGACTCCGGGGACCCTCAGGATTCAAGGGGACTTAATCCCCAACTTAAAACGAGCCACGGGGCGCGTTTGCACAGTGGTGAAGGGAGGGGCGGGGCTTCAGGTGACATGTGTGCAAACAGGCCCCGTGGCGCGTTTTAAGATGGGAATTAAATCCCCTTCAATCCTGAGGGTCCCTGGGGCCAACTAGCCCAACAGGTACATCCAGAAAGCGCCACAGAGCTGCGTTGCAGAGAGGTGTAAAAGGGGTGTGGCCTCTCTACACGTCTCTGCAACGCAGCCCCTGGCGCATATTGGAGGTTCCTGGTGGGCTAGTTGGCCCCTAGGGACCCTCAGGATTCAAGGGGACTTAATCCCCAACTTAAAACGCGCCACGGGGCGCGTTTGCACAGATGTCACCTCAGGCCCCGCCCCTCCCTTCACCATTGTGCAAATATTCTTCTAAAATCATCCGAAATACGAATTCCGATTTACTCACCTGTTATAAGGAGAGACCTCAGTGCTGCATCTTTCAGCCCAGTACTGGTCCTGAAAAGTAATTTTAACCGTATTTACCAGTAACTTGAATTTCCTTCCATAGGATATCATTGCCTGCTTTTTGCTGAAAAAGTTTCTAAGTGTTGATTTTTGAAACATACAAATATTCCTCTAAAATCAGCCGAAATACGAATTCCGATTTACTCACCTGTTATAAGGAGAGACCTCAGTGCTGTATCTTTCAGCCCAGTACTGGTCCTGAAAAGTAATTTTAACCGTACTTACCAGTAACTTGAATTTCCTTCCATAGGATATCATTGCCTGCTTTTTGCTGAAAAAGTTTCTAAGTGTTGATTTTTGAAACATACAAATATTCCTCTAAAATCAGCCGAAATACGAATTCCGATTTACTCACCTGTTATCAGGAGAGACCTCAGTGCTGTATCTTTCAGCCCAGTACTGGTCCTAAAAAGTAATTTTAACCGTACTTACCAGTAACTTGAATTTCCTTCCATAGGCTAACATTGACTGGTTTCACTTGGAAATTCTTCTAAGTGTGGAGTTTTGGAACTTTAAAATATTCATCTAAAATCAGCCGAAATACGAATTCCGATTTACTCACCTGTTATAAGGAGAGACCTCAGTGCTGTATCTTTCAGCCCAGTACTGGTCCTAAAAAGTAATTTTAACCGTACTTACCAGTAACTTGAATTTCCTTCCATAGGCTAACATTGACTGGTTTCACTTGGAAATTCTTCTAAGTGTGGAGTTTTGGAACTTTAAAATATTCATCTAAAATCAGCCGAAATACGAATTCCGATTTACTCACCTGTTATAAGGAGAGACCTCAGTGCTGCATCTTTCAGCCCAGTACTGGTCCTGAAAAGTAAATTTAACCGTACTTACCAGTAACTTGAATTTCCTTCCATAGGATATCATTGCCTGCTTTTTGCTGAAAAAGTTTCTAAGTGTTGATTTTTGAAACATACAAATATTCCTCTAAAATCAGCCGAAATACGAATTCCGATTTACTCACCTGTTATAAGGAGAGACCTCAGTGCTGTATCTTTCAGCCCAGTACTGGTCCTGAAAAGTAATTTTAACCGTACTTACCAGTAACTTGAATTTCCTTCCATAGGCTAACATTGACTGGTTTCACTTGGAAATTCTTCTAAGTGTGGAGTTTTGGAACGTTAAAATATTCATCTAAAATCAGCCGAAATACGAATTCCGATTTACTCACCTGTTATAAGGAGAGACCTCAGTGCTGTATCTTTCAGCCCAGTACTGGTCCTGAAAAGTAATTTTAACCGTACTTACCAGTAACTTGAATTTCCTTCCATAGGCTAACATTGACTGGTTTCACTTGGAAATTCTTCTAAGTGTGGAGTTTTGGAACTTTAAAATATTCATCTAAAATCAGCCGAAATACGAATTCCGATTTACTCACCTGTTATCAGGAGAGACCTCAGTGCTGCATCTTTCAGCCCAGTACTAATCCTGAAAAGTAATTTTAACCGTACTTACCAGTAACTTGAATTTCCTTCCATAGGATATCATTGCCTGCTTTTTGCTGAAAAAGTTTCTAAGTGTTGATTTTTGAAACATACAAATATTCCTCTAAAATCAGCCGAAATCCGAATTCCGACTTACTCACCTGTTATCAGGAGAAAACCCAGTGCTGCACCTTTTAGCCCAGCACTGACCCTGAAAAGTAATTCTAACCGTACTTACCAGTAACTTGAATTTCCTTCCATAGGCTAACATTGACTGGTTTCACTTGGAAATTCTTCTAAGTGTGGAGTTTTGGAACTTTAAAATATTCCTCTAAAATCAGCCAAAATACGAATTCCGATTTACTCACCTGTTATCAGGAGAGACCTCAGTGCTGCATCTTTCAGCCCAGTACTAATCCTGAAAAGTAATTTTAACCGTACTTACCAGTAACTTGAATTTCCTTCCATAGGCTAACATTGACTGGTTTCACTTGGAAATTCTTCTAAGTGTGGAGTTTTGGAACTTTAAAATATTCCTCTAAAATCAGCCGAAATACGAATTCCGATTTACTCACCTGTTATCAGGAGAGAACCCAGTGCTGCATCTTTTAGCCCAGCACTGACCCTGAAAAGTAATTTTAACCGTACTTACCAGTAACTTATATTTTCTTCCATAGGAATCCATTGTCTGGTTTTCAGCAAAAAAGTTTCAAAGTGTTGATTTTTACAAACTACAAATATTCCTTAAAAATCACCTGTATGACTTAAACGCATTCTTTCAACTGTTTACAGGAGATGCACCAGTGCTGGATCCGGGATCCAACACTGAGTAAGAAAAAGTAACGATAACAGTTTTTACCTGCTAAGTGAATTTCCTTCCATAGGATAACATTGGTGACTATATGAGAAAAAGTTTCTAAGTGTCAACTTTTAAAATACAATAATATTCCTTAAAAATCAGTACTGTAACCAAAACGCTTTTACTCAACTGTTTACAGGAGATGTCCCAGGACTGAATCTAGGATCCAGTCCTGTGGTTAGAAAAGTAATCCATAAAGTAACTAATTGCATTTAACTAGAAATTCACATTGAGCTGAATGTTGCATTGTGTTTGAAAATGTGTTGCCCATTGCAACAACTGTAACTACTGTACTTAAAAGTCTATTGCCTATGTGCAAAGTATTTAAACTAAAGTAATTCATTCTGAGAAAGTATTTTTTGTAATGTAATGTATAATGTAATTACAATGTAATTTAAAAAATAAAATATGTAAAAAAATTGTTTCTAAAAATGTAGTAAATCAGTATGAAAAAAATTAATATAACAATTAATACATTTAAAAATTGTCATTTACAAAACCTTTGAAATTCACTGAAAAAACCATAGGTTTCAGGCACGTTATAGTTAGAAATTAGCATTTAAAAAACCTTTGAAATTCACTGAAAAAACCATAGGTTTCAGACACGTTATAGTTACAAATTAGCATTTAAAAAACCTTTGAAATTCACTGAAAAAACCATAGGTTTTAGGGACAGTTATAGTTACTTGGACATTGCACTCGTACAAAACCCGTGAAATTCCCCCGTTATAGTTAGTTCAGCTAACTATAACTCGCGCTCCGCAATGCACTGCTGATGACGTCACATATTACATCACTCATGACATGGTCAGTGACATCACTGATGACATCACTGATGACATCTCAAATGACATCACTGATGACATCATCCACGTGATAATCTGATGCACCTCCTCACACCCTAATATAACCTTTGATACACCCACTCTAAATTACAGACTGCCATTCGCAAAACCATAGACACTCCAACACCAATAACTACATACCCACTCACTGATTCTTAGGTCTACACACACACATCCACTCACTCACCCGTACAGTCACTCATACTTATGGTCACTCAGTAGAGGACTATCATATGCACTCTTACTCCTATATAGACACTCAAACACCGCCACTCATCCATAGAGGTACTCACACACCTAGTCAGTCATGCAAATAATTAAACACACTGCCATTTACTCACCTATACAGTTATACACACACCAGCTCACTTAATCATACAAATACTAGCACATTGTTACGCTCTTATACAATCACTGATACAAGCACACACTCATCCATACAGCCACTCTCACAATAACACACTCTCACTTATAGCCATTTAAATACTCTAACACACATATATACTGCCTTTCACATATGTAGTTACTCACACATGTACCACTGGGACATACATTCACTCACTAACACACTGTTACACACACTTACCCACCCATACAGTCTATCACAGATGCACTCTTGAAACCATCCACCCAGTGAATCACCCACTCACACATCTATGCACAGTCGCACACACCCCATCCACACAAACACTCAGGCACCCATACAGATACTCAGACAACAAATCAATAACTCTTATAGACACTCATGTAGCTGTTCACAAACCCATGCAGCCACTTACACAGCAACAGACAGATACAGACATTCACCCAGTTTAGTCACTAACACTTGCATTCAGTAAGATATGTTTAATCACTCACTTATAGAATTAGTCACGCACCTACTAAATCATCCATACACACACTTATACACCCACTCATTCTTTAATACGCCTTTCCCTATATATATTAAAAATATTTAAACTTTACAGAAACACACAGTCACTGGATGATGTCATCAGTGATGTCATTTGAGATGTCATCAGTGATGTCATCAGTGATGTCACTGACCATGTCATGAGTGATGTAATATGTGACGTCATCAGCAGTGCATTGCGGGGCGCGAGTTATAGTTAGCTGAACTAACTATAACGGGGAATTTCACGGGTTTTGTACGAGTGCAATGTCCAAGTAACTATAACTGTCCCTAAAACCTATGGTTTTTTCAGTGAATTTCAAAGGTTTTTTAAATGCTAATTTGTAACTATAACGTGTCTGAAACCTATGGTTTTTTCAGTGAATATATATATATATATATATATATATATATATATATATATATATATATATATATATATAATCTTCGTGAGGCTTCCCTAGCCCTACTTCGTGATCTCCTAAATTGTCATGTCCTCAATTTTTTCTTCTTCCACTCGGGCCTAGGTGTTCATCTTCAAGACCCTTTAGCAAAAGGTAGTAAAAGTTTGTTCAACATCTCTTATACGTTCTGATCCCAATTCACTTATGAGCAATTGTAACAAGTCTGCTCTCAATTCTGCAAATTCTTCAGGTGATTGTTCTGGATTTAAATGAGGGAAAACAGTATCATTCAGTATCAGGTTTCTCAGGCCACTCAGCCTCTGCGGGTAGGGGACAGCGAATGAGAGAAGAACATTGAAATCAGTCCCCTGAATCTTCAGCAAAACATCTATTATAAGCACTGACTGAAGTTCCATTGCTCACCCTCGTCGGCATTTGTGGCGAGGTATGTCCACTCAAGAGAAGCGTACCTCCGACAAGGCACCCTCAGTCTTCTGAATCTCCTTAAACTGGATCCCCCGCCTTTATCTTCACTTTCTTCCAACTCAGATGTTTTACTTCCGGGTGCGAGTTCTCCTTTTGAGTGCAACGGCAAACTTCTCCTATGCGACCCCCTTGGCCAGCTTTCTTCCACCTCCACTCATGGGCCCACAGCACTAGCTTCTTGGTTAAAAGCAGTTCACCACTTCGACATCAGCTTCCTCTGAGCCAACTTCTTTCTCCTGCTCTTCTGTTTGTCCTTCAACCTGTTTCATCAAGTGGATACAAGACCCTGCGGGTGTGGGAGGCGTGCACCCAGTTCGGAAGGCCGCCACACTTTACAGCAGTCGTTGTGACTAGAATCACCTAGAACGGGCCACGCCAATGGGGTCAAGACACGTCATCTTCACATGTTTCTTGACAAGCATTGAGTTGCCAGGGTTGAGGTCATGGCATTGCTTCTGATGAGGCGGTGCAGTTGTTGCTTCGAGCTGATGAGACACAGAATGAACCACGTCATCGAGCCCCTTACAGTAGTCGAGCACCAGATCATCCGATATATTCACAAGTATGTTTCCAGGCACAGCAGGCAACCACATAGCCTGCCCCATGAGACTCTAATGTGTCGAGAGTCCAGTCCTTTTGTAAGGGATGTTACGAAGTCTTATCAACACAAGAGGTAAAGAATCAGGCCATTTCAGAGACGTCGAGGCACATACTTTAGCCAACCTGGATTTCAAAGTACTGTTAACCTGTTGCACAATAACAGAAGCCTCCGGCCGATAACTGCAATGCAGTTTCTGCTCCACTTGCAAAGCTACACACAATAATTTCATGATCTCATTATTAAAATGAGATCCTCGGTCTAACTCCAAAGTAGTAGGAAATCCGAATCTTGGGATAAGTTTGCTCAACAGTAATTTTGTCACTGTAAGATTGTCACATCTTCTAGTAGGATAGGCTTCTACCCACCAAATAAATATGCATACCACCACCAAAATATACCCCAGTCCATTACAAACTGGCATCTCAACATAGTCCAATTGTATCTGATTAAAGGGCACTCCTGACCTTCCATTATGACTCAGAGTAACTGGGGTCCTTTTACCCACATTAATTTCCTTACAAGTTACACATCCGTGACACAATAACTCAGCAATCACTTGAAATTTGGAAATAAACCATGTCTGCCTGACCAACCTCGCCATTGCATCCCTTCCCACATGTGCCAGCCCATGGATATGCCTTGCCATGGGATGTAACAAACTATTAGGCAATACTGGTCTCTCATCTTTAGATACCCAAATGTCCTCCTCCCTCTTTACACATCCTGCCCTGATCCAGCCCGATTGTTCTTCCTCGGAAACCTCCTCCCGTAACCTCTTCATCTCATCCCAAGTATCAGCAACTGTCATCAACAGGTTGAGATCGGTCTCATCGTTCTGCTCATTTGTGTCCTCCCCATTGAAACTACAAGCATTCAAAGCACAATAGCGGGCAGCTTCATCAGAGTATCCATTTCAAAGAGTGGCATAATCATTCCCTTCACCATGTGCAGGACACTTAACAATTGCGATCTCCTGCGGCAATTGTAAAGCCTCCAACAATTTTCTCACAACCTCCCCATTGTGTATAGGTGATCCTGATGAGGTCATGAACCCTCTTTGAGACCATAACTGCCTGAAGTCATGCACCACACCAAAGCCATACTGACTGTCGTGAATATTGTTACCCTCAGTTGGTGAGAGATACAGCATGCGCGTTTCAGGGCAATCAATTCAGCCACCTATGCGGAGAATACTCCTTGATGACAAGCAGCTTCTACCACCCCTGGGACAGTACAGACAGCATAAGCAGCCCTCAAATTCCCTTCATGATCCCTTAGACATGAGCCATCCACAAACAGGATTTGGTCAGACTCGGGTAATGGGTCGCCAGCAATGTCAGGACATAGCTTGGTGCATAGTTCAGTAACATCAAGGCAGTCATGCTCTCCCACAGTCTCTTTCTCTTCACAATCAGGCAATGGTAACAACGTGGCAGGATTGAATATAGAACATCGCTTCAAAGTGATGTTCTCAGCTGCCAAGATGGCCTGCTCGTAACGGGTAAGCCTACTGTTAACAGCAGAATGGTCCAGCACTCTTAATTGAATTTGTAAATTGACAAAGCTTTTACAAAAGTGATCCTTAGTATAGCTTAAACATTCGTTAACGAGTCATGTATCAAAACAAGTATGGCAATTCAGCAGAGTTATTCTTTAAAATCCTTTATTGAAGACTTCTTCTTTCTGACAAGGTAAAAACCGTAGCCAACGCGTTTCGTCCTCGCGGACTTCTTCAGGGCTACAAACAACATATATATGTACAAAATTACTTCCCATGAATTAACACATCTACACTTTGCAAACTTTGTAACAATAAATATTAAATAACAGTCCAATTTATTATAAAAACCATTTTCTTTAGAAATTCATATTATTTTAAATTTATTTATTCACACCGGTATGCATTAGATGTATTGTCTCAGGCATCAGTCTCATATTCAAGCTGAATTCAAAAAGGTTCTGATGACTTTGCCATATCTCATGAAATCCAAATGTTATATCACAACATATTGCATAAATATAATACGTTTTTCTCTGCTATTTCAGTAGTCTTTAGCGTCTCTGGTGGGTAGGAACACTAGCGCCATTATTATAAACATTATGATATTCCCTACCATGCACAGTAAAATATCATTTCTTACCAAAAACAAGGCACACTGTTTTTAATCCTTGGCTATATTTGTTGCGTTGTGCAGTTTCTCCTTCTTAGTCTGGCAATGTGTGATTGCATCTATTAAATGTAATTAGAAAAAAGAACCCCATTGGAACTATGTACATAAGGGACAGGTAGTCCTAAAATTAGGGCATAAAGATGCTCATACCTGTTATTCTACTTGATTGATCTGACGTATAATTAGAAGTATTATTCTTTCTTCTTATGCCCCGTTATCAGTGTTGGCAGCGGGCAAAATACCACGAATGTCATCCGCGTTTATTCCATTAATAACTCTATAATAGAAAAAGAGAGAGCGAATGCCCTTAGGTGCTTTTTATCAAAGATTTTATAAGCTCTTTTTGTAGCTGAGACCTTTGTATTGGGTAAATGGGCTCACTCTACAGCTATATTGTGAAACGTCTTTTTAAGATGTACATATTAAATTGTATGTGCACAGTATATGCGAGGCTTGGTAATGTCACATATTCTCTTCAATGTTATATTTCTAATACAATCTTAGAGTTTGCAGATCTGATCAAGATACACGCATTAGATATAATATGCATGAAAACGGTGTGGGCTAAAGTTACCCCCTTTGTACTGTGAAATATATTCATTTAAAAGATAGCACAAGAGGCCCCTACGGAATCGCATAGGGAATCGAGTGGGCTAAGATTAATCTCCCTATGTAGTGAAGTGCATGCTCTTAAAGGTGGTAGCTAAAACCTCCCCTTAAGCAAAGATAGGCTTTATCATAACCACGTCTAGAGCGGCATCAATAACTTACGTCTGAGCTGTATGTCGGCCGGCGTGGTGGCGTGGCATCCAATGTTTGTATGAGCATTGCCGCCACGAGCTCTGTTTAAATAGCCAGCTGATTACTTTTCTATTATAGAGTTATTAATGGAATAAACGCGGATGACATTCGTGGTATTTTGCCCGCTGCCAACACTGATAACCGGGCATAAGAAGAAAGATTAATACTTCTAATTATACGTCAGATCAATCAAGTAGAATAACAGGTATGAGCATCTTTGTGCCCTAATTTTAGGACTACCTGTCCCTTACGTACATAGTTCAATGGGGTTCTTTTTTCTAATTACATTTAATAGATGCAATCACACATTGCCAGACTACAGAAGGAGAAACTGCACAACGCAACAAATATAGCCAAGAATTAAAAACAGTGTGCTTTGTTTTTGGTAAGAAATGTTATTTTACTGTGTATGGTAGGGAATATCATAATGCTTATAATAATGGCGCTAGTGTTCCTACCCACCAGGGATGCTAAAGACTACTGAAATAGCAGAGAAAAACGTATTATATTTATGCAATATGTTGTGATATAACTTTTGGATTTCATGCGATATGGCAAAGTCAGCAGAACCTTTTTGAATTCAGCTTGAATATGAGACTGATGCCTGAGACAATGCATCTAATGCATACTGATGTGAATAAATAAATGTAAAATAATATGAATTTCTAAAGAAAATGGTTTTTATAATAAATTGGACTGTTATTTAATATTTATTGTTACAATGTTTGCAAAGTGTAGATGTGTTAATTCATGTGAAGTAATTTTGTACATATATATGTTGTTTGTAGCCCTGAAGAAGTCCGCGAGGACGAAACGCGTTGGCTACGGTTTTTACCTTGTCAGAAAGCAGAAGTCTTCAATAAAGGATTTTAAAGAATAACTCTGCTGAATTCTTGTTTTGATACATGACTCGTGAACAAATGTTTAAGCTATACTAAGGATCACTTTTGTAAAAGCTTTGTCAATTTACAAATTCAATTAAGTGTGCTGGACCATTGTGCTGTTTATGGAATTGAGAGATATTGTATATCTCGGGAGATTTAGGGGAATTGAGTCTCCGGTCCTTAGCACCTTATGCATTTCAATACAAACTACTCTACTATAGATAGATGCAATCTGTTTTGCCTCAATCCCCTTCCAATTTGCATTGCAGTCTTAATTTTGGGCTGATTAGCACTCTCTGAGGAACTTCTCTGCACAAATTATGGACTTTGATGACAATCGAGAGGAAATGTTGGTGGACCTATTTAAACCTAAGGGCCCCAACATTGGTGTCCCTAAGATGCCAGCTCTGAAAAATAAGGACCTTAAAGAAAAGTTTTGTAGACTCGAGAAGCTAAAGAAGCAGGAACTCGCCACATGGTGGGATGGGGCGACCCTGCGAAAATACATTGAAAACAAAAAGATACCTCGAGGACTCAGGATCTTAATATTCCCCAACTATGAAGATCTGGAGCAAGATCTCCTAGATGAATGGGAAGAGGGCCTCTATGACGCCTCATATCGCATGATGAGGATTCTTATTACTAATTCTGAAAGAAAAGTTAGTAAAATAAGGGACGAAATTCTGAAGTTAGAAAAAGAAATCTCTGAGATGAATTTAAAAGATGCAGTATTAAAAAATTATGAAATTCTAAAAAAGGAGTTAGCGGCTTATCAATCTATCTCAAGGATAAAAAACTGAAAAAAATACTAAGGGATGAGGTCGACTATGCAAATGGTCGCATTTTCACTTTTTCCAAAAATACGATGACATACCTTCCAAATTGGCCTCAAACCAGGGAAATGTTGAGAAATCAATAAGTGTGTCTCTAGAAAGTGATCCCTGGGAGGGACCTAGTAATGTAGAAACATTAGCTTCCACTTCTCTTTTTTAAGGGAAGTACAACGCTACAGACTGGGAAACAAAAAGAAAAATCAAAACCTAGAACAAGGTGGGGAGGGAAGAAGAACAAGAACAGGTATGCAAACAAGACTGCAAAGCAAAACACAGATGAGGAAATAGGCGACTTAATTGAAGGGAGTCTCGATGAAAATGTTATCGTTGATGATGGGCCCATATCCAATGAATTGAGTATTGTTAATTTGTCGACAAAGTCATTGACAGATCATGAAAAAAGTGTTCTTCAGAAAGGTTTGAATTTCTGTATAACTGACACACGTAATTTTGTAAACACCCATATTGACCTTTACAAATTTGTTTGGAAATTGAGATTAAAATTTTTTTTGAAGATCAACCTATGGTTCCCAATGTTTCATCCAATAGTACCAATATGTCTACTTTAACTATCTCAGATTTGAATGTTACACATTTACTTGCAACCTTAGATAGTGATGACAATGATGTTGATATTATTGAGATGCAGGTATGTTAGAGATATATGAAGACACCTCCATTGACAGTGGCCTACGGTACAGATCAAAATTTATGCTGCCAAAAACACAAGATTCCTTTATAGATGAGTTCTATCATAAAGTAACACAACAACTATACCAGCTGGAAGATAAACACACCAAAAATACACATTGTAAACATGACTACAATTTGTCCAAAATGGATAGGGCACTTTTAACATCATTAAGAAATGACCCAGAGTTGGTCATAAGGGAGGCCGACAATGGGGGGAAATATTGTGGTTATGAATCGGGTGGATTATCTGGGGGAAATAGAAAGGCAACTGAGAAATACAGATTGCTATGCTAAACTGAGTGAGAACCCCATAAGGAATATTGAGAAAAACATCAATGCCAGATTACGAGATTGGCATGAATCATGTCTTATCTCTGATCAGGAGTACAAATACCTACAGGCACATGACTCTAGACACCCATGCATTTATATCCTCCCCAAAATTCATGATGGGGGGATATTTCCCCCGGGAAGACCAATTATATCAGGGAACGGGGGCCCTACAGAGCGTCTCTCAGAATATGTGGATGGGTTTCTACAACCGTTTGTAAAAAACTTGCCATCATACCTTAAAGACAGTAGAGTTGTTCTTTGTAAACTGGAAGATTTTGTCTGGGACAGCAATGATTTACTGTTTGTGACCATGGATGTGGAAAGTTTATATACGTGCATCCAGAGTGTGGACTAGATGCCCTTAGACATTTTTTATACAAGCGAAACATTCGACATTTGGAACACACTCTCATGCTACTTGAGATGGCCCGAATGATCCTAACCATGAATGTATACTTGCATGACGATAATTGGTTCCTACAGAGGCAAGGGACAGCCATGGGATCCAGGTTTGCTCCATCTTATGCAACCTTTTTATGGGTTTGTCTGAGACGGAGCATGCCTGGGGGTCTGGCTCACAGGACTGGAACAACAACATCATATTCTATGGTAGATACATAGATGATGTTTTATTAATTTGGAATGGAGGTATTGATGAGTTACTTGCATACCATGAATACCTCAATCAAAACAGATTTAATGTCAAGATGACCATTAACTATTCTAGGGAGTCCATAGATTTCCTTGATTTAAAACTGTATATATCTAACAACACAATACAGAGCGACATCCCAAAAAAATCCACAGCCTGCAATAGTGTCCTACACGCAGACAGCGCCCACCCCAGAGTGACCATAAATGCCATACCCTATGGGGAAATGATTAGAGCTAGGCGCAATTGCAGTGAAGACAAAAATTTTGCCAGAAGTGTCCAAAATATAAAACACAACTTCCATGAAAGGGGATACACACAGAAGTGCCTAAAACAAGCCGAGACTAGGGTCATGCAAATAGACTGCAAATCGACACTAGTGACCAGTCAGGGAGGGCCCAGTAGAAAGGAAACATCTAAGGAGATTGTGTTCATAACACAATATAACGCGTATAGTGATCACGTATACAACATCTTACGAAGAAATTGGCACTTAATTGCTTCAGGTCAGATGCCTGCAGGCACCATTCCTGAAAGAAACAAAATTGTGTACAGGAGAGGCAACACTCTGAAAAAGATATTGTGCCCTAGTTATGTAAAGAATAAGAAGACTAGTGTCACAACATGGCTGCCATGTAAACCACCTGGCTTTCATGTATGTGGAACATGCATAATATGCAAATTTGGATGTAACAAGAGACAGAAATTCAAATATAACACTACTAGGGAATATACTATCAATAAGTTTATCAACTGCAATACTACATATACAATCAATGTACTTGGCTGTGCCTGTAATAAAATCTACATAGGTAGCAGCATCCGGAGCCTCAAGATCAGGATTCAGGAGCATGTAAGGGCCATCAAAACCAAGGATAATAGATATTCTGTGGCCATGCACATACACGAGCACCATCCGACTGAAATGGACATATGGTTCCATGCATTGGAACACATAAAAGTCTCCAAAAGGGGCGGTGATAGGGAACTGGCATTGAGGAAAGCAGAGGCAGGTTGGAAATGTCGCCTTAGGACTACAGTGTTTGGTTTGAACACAAACAGTGAATTTTATCATTTTCTGAAGGAGATCATATCCTTTGATGTCCATCTCAACCCAATGCTTTTTTATGGAAAATAGGGACTTTAATCCTGCTCTTAAGGATGGACTAACAAGATGGGCTGTTGGCTTAATATTGTTCTCGGGTGATGCCCGCTCTCTCTCCAAATACTTTAAGAACGGGTAACATTAGCTCAACCTTTTATTTTATCTTAAGAACACTGGTACTAGCCGCATTATTATTGTGTGTGGCCTGTATTCATTATGATTATAGCATCAATGAAAAAACCACTGCTCTTATAGTTCAGCCACCATGCACATAAATGTGGCTTGTGGGATGGCCTGTCAAATGTTACATTGTTATACCATTCTGTATATTGGACTATATATATTTTTTTACAGGGGCGCATGTGTTCAACACTGCGACAGCATAACAACAAGCTTTTTACTGGGTATGAACACCCATAATGTCATCTGACTTTTCTAAGACGGCCGCCATATGTATATAAATTGAATATATGGTTGGCAGTCCAGTGCAATATAGCATCGAAATATTCGATAACTATATTATACAAGAACTAACATGCTCTAGCACCGCCAACTTTAACGTTTAATTTTCCCGGTTATAAGCAACAAACCCTGATATTAACTCCCTTTGTTTATATACTATCCTTAAAAACCTGCCAGCACTAATTCACCATTCTAATATGGCGCTTGCGAAAATATATGGCTCAGAGGTTTTACATTCAGGTGGAGGCAACTAGTCTGCAATCTTGCCTCAGCATCGCCAAAACAACATCCGACTGTTCAAAGATGGCCGCCATGTATATAGATAGAAGAATACATGGCGGGCGATGTTTTTAATATTTAAAAAAACATATTACCATACTACGTGAGATCATATGTATTACCAAATCTACGACGCGGGGTTAAAAACAGGGAAATAATGGAGAATGAGTTTACATTTATAACTGACTCATTTTAAAACACGGTTTGAACATTTAAGGTTCATCTAAATCTAGCATACAATTTCATTTGAAATAAGTGATTAACTTCGGTGTTAATCGTTATCATTTCGATAGCATTCTGAAGTTCCGAAACATCTTTTTACCATTCCAATATGGCGTCTACAAAAACATATGGTTCAGTGGCTTCCTCGCAACCAACAGACAGGTGGAGGCGATCAGCTAGTAATCAGCTGGCTATTTAAACATAGCTCGTGGCGGTAATGCTCATACAAACATTGGATGCCACGCCACCACGCCGGCCGACATACAGCTCAGACGTAAGTTATTGATGCCGCTCTAGACGTGGTTATGATAGCGCCTATCTTTGCTTAAGGGGAGGTTTTAGCTACCACCTTTAAGAGCATGCACTTCACTACATAGGGAGATTAATCTTAGCCCACTCGATTCCCTATGCGATTCCGTAGGGGCCTCTTGTGCTATCTTTTAAATGAATATATTTCACAGTACAAAGGGGGTAACTTTAGCCCACACCGTTTTCACGCATATTATATCTAATGCGTGTATCTTGATCAGATCGGCAAACTCTAAGATTGTATTAGAAATATAACATTGAAGAGAATATGTGACATTACCAAGTCTCGCATATACTGTGCACATACAATTTAATATGTACATCTTAAAAAGACGTTTCACAATATAGCTGTAGAGTGAACCCATTTACCCAATACAAAGGTCTTAGCTACAAAAAGAGCTTATAAAATCTTTGATAAAAAGCACCTAAGGGCATTCACTCTCTCTTTTTCTATTATAGAGTTATTAATGGAATAAACGCGGATGACATTCGTGGTATTTTGCCCGCTGCCAACACTGATAACCGGGCATAAGAAGAAAGATTAATACTTCTAATTATACGTCAGATCAATAAAGTAGAATAACAGGTATGAGCATCTTTATGCCCTAATTTTAGGACTACCTATCCCTTATGTACATAGTTCAACGGGGTTCTTTTTTCTAATTACATTTAATAGATGCAATCACACATTGCCAGACTACAGAAGGAGAAACTGCACAACGCAACAAATATAGCCAAGGATTAAAAACAGTGTGCTTTGTTTTTGGTAAGAAATGTTATTTTACTGTGTATGGTAGGGAATATCATAATGCTTATAATAATGGCGCTAGTGTTCCTACCCACCAGGGACGCTAAAGACTACTGAAATAGCAGAGAAAAACGTATTATATTTATGCAATATGTTGTGATATAACTTTTGGATTTCATGAGATATGGCAAAGTCAGCAGAACCTTTTTGAATTCAGCTTGAATATGAGACTGATGCCTGAGACAATACATCTAATGCATACCGGTGTGAATAAATAAATGTAAAATAATATGAATTTCTAAAGAAAATGGTTTTTATAATAAATTGGACTGTTATTTAATATTTATTGTTACAATGTTTGCAAAGTGTAGATGTGTTAATTCATGGGAAGTAATTTTGTACATATATATGTTGTTTGTAGCCCTGAAGAAGTCTGCGAGGACAAAACGCGTTGGCTACGGTTTTTACCTTGTCAGAAAGAAGAAGTCTTCAATAAAGGATTTTAAAGAATAACTCTGCTGAATTGCCATTCTTGTTTTGATACATGACTCGTGAATGAATGTTTAAGCTATACTAAGGATCACTTTTGTAAAAGCTTTGTCAATTTACAAATTCAATTAAGTGTGCTGGACCATTGTGCTGTTTATGGAATTGAGAGATATTGTATATCTCGGGAGATTTAGGGGCATTGAGTCTCCGGTCCTTAGCACCTTATGCATTTCGATACAAACTACTCTACTAAAGATAGGTGCAATCTGTTTTGCCTCAATCCCCTTCCAATTTGCATTGCAGGGTAAGCCTACTGTTCTTCATGTGTTGAGTTTGGGTCCTAGTTAACAGGAGTTCCACTGAATGTGGAACGTAAACAGTACGCGGATGACCCATCACTATGCCTTCGCATCTCTCTAGGTTGACACCTGTTGCAGCAACGGATTTGAGACATTCGTGCAACGCAGATGCTATTGGATCTAGAGTAGCTGAGAAGTATGCAATTGGTCTATGGGCTCCTTCATGGTTCTGAGTCAACACTGAGAGAGCACAGCCCTCCCTTTCATGGCAAAAGAGCAAAAACGCGTTATTGTAATCAGGCACTCCCAGCACTGGAGCACAGCAGAGGCTCTCTCTCAACTCCAGGAATGCATTCAAGCAATCATCGTCCCAGGTTACCGGAACGGACACATCCTTGTGTGTCAACCTCTGGAGAGATTTGGCCACTAGTAGCCCACCATTCCCAAAATATTCCTGACTTCCTTCTGTGTATGTGGCGGATTCATTTGCATGATCACCGATATTCTCTCCTGCAACACCTTTCTGAAACCTTTTGCAATTCGATGTCCTAAATATAGGACTTTGGTCAGATAGTACTGCAACTTACTTGGGGACACCTTATGTCCATTCTCAGCCAGATGGTTCAACAAAGCAATGGTATCGATTCTGCAAGCGTCCTGAGTATTCGAGGCAACCACGAGATCGGCGATATACTGCACCAGGACTGAATTGCAGGGCATGACCAGCGACTCAAGGTTTTTCTTCAAAATCTGGCTAAGGAGGGAAGGACTCTCCGTGTATCCTTGTGGGACATGACACCACATTAAAACACGATCTCCTAGCCTGAAAGCAAATAAAAACTGGCTGGTTTCATGCAAGGGGACCGTGAAGAAGGCCTGACAAAGATCAATAACAGTAAACCATTCAGCCACACATGGAATCTGAAACAGTATCACAGATGGATTCAGTACCACGGGACAACAAGGAACAACCACATTATTTATTTTGCTGAGATCCTGCACTATGCGGTACTTACCAATAGGCTTCTGTAAGCCCAAGATGGGAGAGCTGCATGGACTCCCCAAGATCTCCTTCAAAATACCTTGCTTGATAATGGACTCGAACACAGGCGTGTTCCCAGCAATTGTCTCGGATGTCAAATTATATTGTGGTGTTCTCAGATATTCTGCAGTGGGCTTAATTTGTATACAGATGGGCTCAACTCCTTTGATGAGTCCAATGACCTTTCCAATAAAATCCCAAACTGCACTTGCCACTGTCTCTCTAAGATCTAGCAGCAGTTCCTCTATCGTCAGTAATGGAAACAATGAAACACCCAAATCTTGGTTTGGCAACTTAAATGCAACATCCTCATCCTGGGTCTGGATTTTGATGCCCCTTGGGGTGCGATATATGGGGCAGTTTAACCTAAGACTGCACCAAGCGAACAGTCTTCCTCCCCTCTCAGGCATCGTCATAAGGACTGATCGGTGCCAGAATCATTGAAGACCTCAAACATGGGATACTGCTGAACTGGCACATTACCGTAAGAGCCTTTCTGCTAAGCTTGCAGTGGCATTGGAGGCTGCTGAACCAGCATCACAGGGCCTTGGGGTCCCCCCATATTTTGGGATCTCAGGCCTAGACACACTCTGAGACTGTACAACATTTCACTGTGGCAGATTAGTCTGATCTTCATTTGCAGGATTTAGACAACATTCGCGCTTACAATGCCCCACCCTATTACAATAGTGGAACAGGCTGGTTTTCTTTAATGTAGCCACATCCATTCCAGCTTTTGGATCTACTGGAACACCCCTGCCTCTTCCTTGCTCCTGAATTCCTCCCCCCATTGCATCTGAACTCCTTGTTGGTATGTTCCGGTCATAGGGACAACACTTCCACTGTAAGGTTAAACCTGACCTCCTCTCTGAACAGCCTTATCTGCACCAACATCAGTTTCTCCTTCATCCTTTTATGTTTAATGTCAATTTCATTGCTGCAATACTTAGCGTAACGCAGAATTTCATGAATAGACTTGTTTTACCAGCAGATTAAATGCTGTTGAATCATCAAGCTAATTTCACTTCACAACCCTGTCACAAATTTAGATACAAGCTGTCCCATCCCCTTCGACTCAAGAGTATCTATCCCACTGTACTACTTAAAAGCCTACAACAACCTCTTGTAATAGGCATGAACTGTCTCCTTAGGCTCCTGTGTGGTTCTGTCAATCTTAACCCAGTCAACATCCTGCGGGGCTACCTTAGCTTTTAACCATGTGATCACCTGGTCATATTTTTTCATAACCACCGGCGACGGACCATGCGTCACTGGATCTCTTTCGGGCTCACCGTCAGGCCACTCTATAGCTATTTTACAAATCGCTCGGAACCACAATTTCAAACAGTGTGTTGAGGTCAATCCATACTACCTTCGAGATTTTCACAAAGTGATCGACCTGTTTGCACCATACTACAGGTTTTTATCTCAGTCTCAAGAAGTCAATGGTAAATGCGGCCAGATCACCCCTACTCCGTGGCACATGTACATATCCTCCACTTGCCACCTATCGTGAAGGGAAAGCTTGAACACTCGCTCCCTTTTCTTTAGAAGCCTTCCTTTTCACCTATCTCTCTTCCCACTTATCCAAAGTACTTCAAATTCGAATGCATAATATCAATCTCGAATCTGTGTTTTGAGTCCTGCCATTCTCAAGTTCTCTATGTCTTGATCACTAAAGGCAAGCTGATGATTCTACTGCAATGCCTTAGTTCATTCCATGTCAATCTCAAACTTACTGGCCTATTCAGATAGCTTTGCATGTGCCTCTCTCGCCCTTCTAGTAACATCTTTACTCATGAACAACAATTAATTCGGTTGGTAAGAGTCTATCCGATAAAGCTCCAATGTTCCACTTATCATTGCATCCAACTCAGTCTTCAATTTGAGTCTGTCCATCAAATCCACCTTTATGGTAGACTTAATAGTTCCATTACTTGGCTCTGTACTCTGGCTCTCGCTAGGGTTACTACGTTCTTCCAATCACTTCTCCAAGTCCAAGACATCAAATAGATTTTGGCTCCCAAGTGATTTCTGTATTTTGCCAGTTTCTTGGGGTGTGCTATAACGCACTCTGGGGAGGGTATTCCACACAGACGAGTCTAATTCCGTTAACTCAGAAAGGGGCCTAACAGACCCAATTTGGACTGCCGAAGAATCCGCAGTCACTGCACAAGGGGTGCTTGCATTCATCAGTGTTAAGGTAACGAACCTCGTGTGAGAACCCTCTACTCTTACCTGTGATGTTCCCCCCTCTGTTACTATGGACGTCCCTTGGTCACTGTTCCCACATGGGGTCGGATCATATATGGGGACAGTAGGGCCAAAAGTAACCGGTACTGTAAGAGGATGTGGAATCCTTGAGACAGGATTGGAATCAAAATGTCCTGAAACTTCTGGAACACCCGTTCACATCTCTTTCCTCCTCCCAGCTTGGGACATCCCAGTCAAAAGGATCCCTATGACACTTGGGTGGGGAGCCACTGGAGCTGAAGCACTTATAATATTATTAGTGACATCCGGATCAGTGGCATCCGGATCATATATGGAGACAATAGGGCCAATAGTAACCGGTACTGTAAGAGCATCCGGAATCCTTGAAACAGGATTGGAATCACAATGTCCTGAAACTTCTGGAACACCCATTCGCATCTCTTCCCTCCTCCCAGCTTGGGACATTCCAGTCAAAAGGATCCCTACGACATTTAAGTTGGGAGCCACTGGAGCTGAACCACTTACAATATTATTAGTGGCATTCGGACTTTCCCAGCTCCCAGGGTATGACTGGCAATATGGGAGTGGATTTTCTGCCAACTCATCCAACTATCACCCACATCACTGTCACTGTCTTCTCATCCCTCTCCTCCTTTACCCTTTCGTTCTTTTTTTCCTACTTCCCCCTTATCGTCCCCATCAGTCACTAATGCAGGGTACAATCTCGCTCCCTCAATCATGTCTACTCCCCACCTCTTTTGTTGATCATCCCACCTCGCATCTGCATATGCTCATCATTCTCTCCTTATACTGGTCCCTCATTTTGACATGTGCTGCTCGCTCCCATGCATTGAGTAATTCAAACTGCATAGGTCTAGGTAATGGTTTCATTGCAAACAACATTCCCCTTAAATGATGGATTCGCAAATTAAATGTGCCATAGCGTAGAAATATCAATGCACCCTCTTTCTTGGTGATCTTATGCCAATTCTTAAGCCAAATGATAGTGTGAAGCCCTACGTTTCTTGTCATATAGTGAGCTGGCGTATCCTCCGGGGTGCCTCTTCACCCATTCTAGTAGGAACATGCACATCTCCTCTAAACATCTCTCTCATTGCTTTAATACACCTCATTTTACTCTTCTCGTTCTTAATACACAATTCAACTTCAAATTTAAATCCTAAAACTCCCCACAACAATCCAATTTCAAATATTTGATCCAACCTATCTCAGTGTGGTACACTCTGACGTCACCTTCTCTCCTCGCAGCAGTTGACCCTCCTTCACAATTTGCTTCACACACACACATTTTCTTTCAAACAACAATTTTCTGCTCTACTAAAATAATCGTTATAGTTCAACCACACAAAGAACGCACACTCGCAAATGAAACCTTGACCAGCGGGAATCACCCAAATCAGTATTGTTTCCCCTCTGCGCAAAAAGGTCCACCACACTATTCACTATTGTCCCATTCACACAAAGTTCCCTATCTCAATTGGGGCCATTGATGACTTCTCACAACGAACCCCCACAAAACACAGCAGGCAAATACAACACAGTGTCTTCTGCACCTTACTGTATATCCTGGGATCTTAGGCCGTGTTGGACCCAATAACAACTTCAACCACATCTTATCACCACATTCACTTGACTCTCACAACATCTCCTCCATACCACCAATTTTTCACTGCAATCTAGCACAACTGTCACATACACACAACCCTACTAATACTCGCTTCTCCTTCGCCACTGGGTTAATCGCACATCACTGGAACTCCGCTTGTCCTCTAATTCTTGATTTTAAGCTCTAGACTAGGGATGCTGGGGTAAGGCTTTGGGAAAGCTATTCTAGATATAGTTCTAAGTTTTCTCTTACTTCAAGTACCGTACCATCCTCTGTAGCTACCATCTGGAAAAGCTGAAACCCGCACTCCTTAAAATCTGATTCAATTATTCTTTTTATGCAGCATGAGAGGTTAAGAGAAAACTCCTTTCACAACATCTAAATTTCAAAGTATCCACACTACCAAGTAAGGACTCAGGTCGACAACTAAATTCAGGTTAGTTTGTTTAATTCAAATTTTGAAACAAATTAATGTACACCAATCTAAGCATTATGGTGTAAAAATACAAAGTAAATAGGTTGAAGCCAAATCTCCGGAAACAATTCACCCGATATAACAAGAAGAAAACCACTAACTCGATCAATGCAGCATATGTTGTTAGAAGGCAAAAATGAACATTGGATTGCATCAAAATTTCAAGGAAAAGGCCCTACAAATCCCTAACTGTCCCGACACTGCCTTAAAGTGGCAATACTAACTTAAAGCAAGCTTCAAAAGAGATGGGAAAAGGTGTCAACCATTAGAGCCCTCCTAAGAAGTACTCCAACCAAGGTCATGTAGCATAAAGTCACAAAGCCAAAGATGAGGTCTGTACCTCAAGGCGTCGTAAAGGAGAAGTGTCAGCTGTCCCTAACCACGTTACAAATGAAGCAATCACTGAATTAATGCACCTCCCGTAGTGCTACTAGTAAATTTCCATTTCTGGCACACTCCTGCTTCCTTTCTCCGCCTCCATGGTCACACGTTGAAATATTTCGCACGTCCTTGGTGCCATCCCCTTCTCCCACGAGAACTCATCCTCCATCCATTATCGCATTTCTTCCTCTCAGGGCTCTCTATCTACTAGGAACAATAACTCTTTCTCTCAAATAATGAAGCCTTGTCCTCCGGCAGTGGGAACACAAAATATATGCAACATTCCACGGTGCAACCAAATGCGAATTCAAACGTTAGCTGAAAAATACATTAGAAATGCATTTCAGGCATTAACAACACACAGATTACATTATGTATGCATGCTACCCACAACTAAGACATACTTTCAAGATATATTTCAATAGTTATAAACGGCACGTCTTAAAATATTAGTGTCATGAATGTAATATTCAAGAAGTCAATCAACACATGTAGTTTGTTATCCTTTAACACAATATTAATGAACACTTTTGTCAGTTACATTTCTGAAATGCACATAAGATTTGCATTAATCATGAGGATTACTTTAATATCTCATACTCCTCTTTCTTCTTTTTAATACATTAGTCACACAGAATATATGTGAGTGCAGACTAACTGCAATTATGACACACTCCTACTGTAAATTCGAAAAGGGGCCACAAACTACTCTCCTCCACATGTTTCATCATTTGGCTTACTCCTCGTTGGGCTGGGGCTGCAATGCAATTCCTGTGTATTGGTATGCAAATGTTTCATAGGAATAGATGTTTTATGAGTCCATTAGGGGGTGTCTATTTTACTTCCCATTATGTTTGTGGAGTCCTCCAGCTGAGGAGCAGAAACCCCAGTCGCCCCTGCAGAGGCACGGGCACAGCAATCTCCGGTGCCCTGTAGCTGCTGCATTACTATGTGAAGCCACCTGCTCCTGGTACAGGGAGAACGTGCAGTCTCTCTGATGGGACCCTGAGATGGGAGAGCAGTGAAGCTTGCTTTGTTTTCAGCAGGATTTCATTAACTTAGACGTCTGAAGTTGCCAAATGTCACTGATGTGTAGCTCAGGCAGTTCTATCCACTGTCCTTTCTGGCACATCAACTACCAGACTGAGTGAGGTACTCATGCCTACCAGGGCACAACTGAAGGCAAATAAAGTATTTCTGTAAGTTTATTTGGGACCAAGGGCAGAAAGTCACTTTATTATAAAGAGGGAGCTCCTTAGCAAAATCTGTATCTGATATGGGGATAAGGTATTCATGCTCATCAACAGCTGCCAAGAGAGTCCATATCCTGAAGGCCCCTGTCAGTCAATCTTGGCTTTTTAGCATGTCACACTTTGCATACTTGTAACAACTTTCATAATACAAATTATTGTTCATCAGAAAATAACATGATAGTGTGACATATCACCCATGAGATGGGGCTATGTGGCAGCTCTGCACATGCATCTGTAATAGAAATTATTATTATTCTCTACACATGAAAAGAAAAAGAAAATATTCAGCACCCACACCAGCCTCAGACCATCACGCACTCAGACGTGTATATTGTCTGTTGATGAATAAAAAATAAATAAAGTGTTAACTCAGTGTAAAAAGCTAATCAACAAAGCAAGATGTATGAAGGACCCGGCTCCTGCAAATCGTCCTCCTCTTCACTTTGCAGGGAGTTACATTGGTAGAAAGCCTCAAGGAGGCAGAAAAGATAAAGAACAAGTTGGTCACCATCATTTTGAATGAGCCATGAAAAGAGCGGACCAATGAGGTTTGACACAGAACAATTGAGGCACACACCACCACAGCTGCATCATATAGTCTAAGCGACCTGTCAGGAATCCAGTTAGGCGACAGGCATACAGGGGCTGGAATTGCTGAAGAATGGGGCTATGGAAGCTATCACCTATCACTCGGTTCAGTAGTACAGTGACTAAAGGATGGCAGGGGTTTCCAGCGGTCCACAACATCGAATCCTGAAAATTTACCAGCCCCAATATGGGCCCGTTGGAAAGCCTCATTCAGATAATGGCTCAAGCAATTAACAAAAATCATGTCAAGATTTAGACCGCTCAGCAAGAGCAAGCTTTCTGTAATGAGCCATCTGAGCCAAGTGACATCTAGTTCAGGTTATACTACCAACTTGTCATGCAATGATAATCCCACTGCGAGTGTTACCAATGCCACTGATAACATGGATAGCAATCCAGAAGAGGACTGTAGTATGATTGTTATCCCTACTTTAGTATACACCCTAAAAGAGAAATTAAGGGAGGATCCTCAGAAATTACAAAATGTTATTGTCCAGTGTCAATCTAAACCCCGTAGTGAAACGCCAAATCTATAATAATGACACTTGTAAAAAAATACATATGTACTCCCATACCTTAAGAAAGAAGCCTTAATGAGAGGTACTCCATACATATTAGTCCTCAATTGTCCAGCTGTACTCAATTAATGCCTCTGTTTTCCACTATCTTTGATCAGAAACATATCATCCAATCAGCTCACACAAGCCTGTTAATGCTCAGAGAAATCAGGATTTAGGGAATTATATCACTCATTTTGAGATGTATGCTACATCCAGCTGGCATAGGTACTGACCTGCTGCTCTGTGTATCACAGCTGGTAAAATCTATCTAAGATTCATACCATCAAGGCAGAGTGATGCCATACCTTGAAACAGACAAAGTCCGGAAGAGTGAGCTCCAGTTCTGGAATTCAATTTCCTTGTTTCTCCCCCAGTTGTCTGGTGATACTTATCACTTGGTTTGCCACTATAGTGACCAAGGGATGGAAGGGAATTCCAGCTGGCCAGTTTGGGTCCTTGTACAGTGACACGGTAGGGAATCAAGGGGCTGCCTCCCAAACAGCACATGTACAGGTGCACGCCTTGTACGAGAGTGTGGCATGTTATGGTATTCTACCAGGAATTTGATCAGTGCCCAGTTAAGATTGCCCCTCGCTAGCTCTGATGTGCAGACTACTGTATTTAGTTTTTACCTCTAAGCTGGCTTGAGGCCATAGTGGTGTTATATTTTGACGTCTGACATTCATTGATTTGAAGTATCCACTGAACTCCTGGCTCTGAAATGGTGGTCCAATATGAGTAAAGACCTCATGAGGAAACCCATGTGTTGCAAACATTTTTTATACTTTTGGAATCACCACCTCAGTGGTGGAAGATACAAACTCCAACTCAGGATAATTGCTGAAGTTGCCAACAGCGATCAGCGAGTGTTGCTTGTCAGGTAAACTGGCAAAATCCATGCTAATACTGAGCCATGGGACAATATGTCGCTCCTCTTAAATGATCAGGCCGGAGGATCAGGTGGCCTAGTTATTTGGCATACCATGACATGATACCATCGTTTGTTTCACTTGGGAGTCAATTTCAGGGAGCCATTTCTTTTGGCGTATTCCCCTGATGTCCATGATGATCAAGAACCTCGGGGACGTATGTCATTGGTATAACTAACCTTCTCCCCCTCAGGAGTAGGCCATTGTATAGAAGAAACAGCTTGTCTCACACCATGTGGGATGGTGGCCAAGAGCAACTTCCATTATTAGAAACCAGTGTCTGTCGGACTAGTCCCAAACATTTATCTTCTTTAGAGACACTTTCTTGGTTGCTATTCAGGCAGGCTTTGACTCGTTAATGACTAACCTGACATATTTCTCTGTTTCTTCTGCTTGGTTTGCAAATTTTCTCAGATGTTTGGATAAGTAATCTGCAGGGATCCCATAAACAGGCCAAACACCACCTCAAATAAGTACTTCTGCAGCCAAAGAATCGATTTCTCAATGCACGGTGGTGGCCTCAAGGCTCTTTCCTTGACAGGAGTAATTAGTGGTTTGTGGTCAAGTCCAACCTGGAACTGATGGCCACATGATTAGACATCAAAGTGTTGACACCCCACAATAAAGCAATTGCTTTTTCTGTGTGAGAGTATTGTTGTTCAGTGTCAGCTAATGCTCTGGAGGAATAGGCCACTGTGGCCCACTGGTCTGTTTTCTGTAGCAGCAGAACACCCCTAGTCCAGGAGGACTATGTCACGATCATAGACACATCAACATCACTGCCAGATCATACACTAGAATAGGACAGAAAGAAGCCTTTTGCCAAACATAGCATCACAGGATAAAATCAGCAAAATTGGCAAAAAAATATTATGTAATATAAAAGAGGAAGTGTTACAGCACTAAAAACATGTTCACACCAGCATAGAGGGTGTAGCACAGGGCAAGCTTCAAAATAGTAATTTAGGTACTGATTTAGAGTTCGGCGGACGAGTTACTCCGTCACAAACACGCGTAAATCTCATCCACTGCATTACAAGTGCCATTGGATATAATACACTTGTAATAAGGTGGATGGGATATCCATCACGTTTATGATGGAGTACCCCGTCCGCCGAACTCTAAATCAGGCCCCTCATTTCTCACCTTAACTTACTCTCCATTCAGCTGAGTAAGCAAAGGGAGAATTTGTGTCAGCACACTGTTTGCAGAGCTCTCTAAAAACGAAACCACTGAGCCAAGGAGACATAATATGTAATTTGTCACTTCAGGTACTTCTGGATATTTAAGCCGCTTGGAGACAAATATTTCTTGCTTCCCAAACACACAAGTTGTGGAAGCCTGGTTGCAGTTCATGCTATTATTTTTGTTTTCAAGAAGGTGAAACCATTTCATTTTGTTTAATTGCTTTCCTAATGGAATGAAAGATTTATGTGACATGAACTCTAGAGGAAGCTGGAGAATAGTTATAAAGTAATGGTTGTTTACACAGAGCTGAATCAATCTCAGAGGCAAATTGCCAACATTACTTTTCTTTACTGGACTTATCATCTTTTGAAACTTTGATTATCATAGTCTTAACTCTTGATGGCTATTGAAAAGTTGGTTTGTTCCCGCTGCCACTCCTGTTATACTAGGTGTGTGTTTTAACATGTTAAATATGTAATTTATAAAGTTAAAATGGATATGTATTTATACAGACATCTGCATGTGCTACTTTGTTTCCTGGAGCATTATTAAATAGACATCATGGGCCCGATTCTGATGCGGGTTGGAAAAGCTTCCCGACCGATGGCCTGATTCTGATGCGGTTAGGAAGGCCTCCTAACGGCATTTGCTCCTTCCAAATCGGATCGGGAACGTGTCTTCCCAACCGAGGGCCCAATTCTGATGCGGTTAGGAACAAATGTTCCCATTGAAGTCAATGGGAGTTCAACCAAATCGTATCTGGAAACATCCGGATGCATCCTACTTTGCCGGTTGGACTTTCCCGATCCGAGTGGGTCGGAAACCATTTCCCAACCGATTCGGTCGGGAAGCTTTTCCAACCCGCATCAGAATCGGGCCCCAAGTATCTGAGAAACCCATGCGGAGCTACATGAGATATTCTGACAAGTAGTTAGATAAGGCTAAGTTGTTATACAATTTCATTAAAATGCTGTAATCAGACTAATTATTAGGAAGCTCGCCTTTTTAAATATATATGTTAAAGCTTCCAAAGTGGTAGTCATTGAAGTTTCCTGTACGAGCCACAACCAGAAGCACATCAGAATCTGCTACACCGCCAGCATGCAGATTTCCTTTTTTACCAATTCCCCTTTCCATTCTGTCCTCTGGTTCACTGGTGTATTCTAAGTGAACTGCAGGAGACTCATGTAGGAAAGTAAGGGCATTTACATTTTTCCATGATACTTCTGCGGAGGCGAATAAGATTAGAAATGTGACAGACTGGCATCAACAACAAGTTTAGTAATTAGGTTAGCGTATAGTATCATAGTCATGCTGGTGGAAAGGGCTTCTTTAGTTTTTCAGAATGCTTCTTGCTGTTTAACTGCCCATTCCCAAATGGTTTCAGTCTTTAGGAGGTCTCTCAGTGGCTTGGTAAGAGTGGCCAGGCTAGGGATGAAACACTCACAGTACGTGACCATTCCCCAAAAACTTTGTGACTGTGAGAAGGTGGGTTCTGCCCATCTAATCCGCCTGGATTTTTTCGCTTTTTTGTATCACTTGATTTTCAACCTTTTACTGTCATAATCTGTGACTCACCCATGGTAAACTCATGGTAAATGGACTGTGCATGTTTATCTTCAGTGTCCGCCTTTGAAGATAAGGCAGCTGCAATGCATCAAGGGTAAGAGGCACTTGGCTGGTTACATGTGACCACGTGTGCACACATGTGAGGGCTGTGTATGGGAGACTGTTGCTGTGCGCAGCCCGGTAACTGCACACACATAGTCTGGAGCAGAGGGGGCTCTGGATGACTGGGTACTGACCTGGAGTCGACCTCATAATGTTTGTGTTCACTCATAGGGAAAGTCAGTGTGGGTTACTGTCTACTCTGCAGTGACACTCCATTATACACCTATGGGGAGGGCACCCTTAGAGTGCAGCTTCGCTTCCCCTTGGCCTACAAACACCAGAGATATACTCATTTAGGGCGCAACCTGTAAGAGAAAATCAATTCTGCAAAGTCTACAAAAATATCGATACGGCTAATGGATCATCCAGGAAAGTCATATTTCTCTGGCTCAGCTCAGGATCAGAGCCTAGCCATTTGTCACCCTGCTGTGCTAAGTTAATTACATTTCTCTCCAGCAGCCGGAACAAAGGCCACCCCACACTAAGGGAGCAATTAACGTGCTCCCCTCAGCTCCTGAGGAGGAAAGGGGTGGAGCATAAAGCTCCGCATCAATCAACCTGCTGTCACACTGTGCCAGGGATGGGCCTGCCCAAGCTCACTAAACAAAAGAGGGAGCCCAGACCTCTGGAGCCAACCCAGGAGGGGGCTTACTTTGAAGATCTGCTAGGAAAGGCTCTGGCACTGATGTCAGGGAGGGGCAGAGTTGAGTCTCCCAGAGCAGATGTGGCAAGTGACTCCTGGGTGACGCCATTATGTAATGTCCCATCAAGCTGTGCAGGACGGTGGAGACAGGGGCGGAGGTGATATGGCTCCCTAGGATAGGCCAGAGGTGCCTCACTGCTGGACCCTCCCGCCCCCACTTAAAAGTTCTCGAGCAGGCAAAGAGTTCTCTCTTGGTTGTGCTTTTCTGCTGGGCACTGGGACTGGAGGCAGCCGCCATTGACAATTGGAAGGAAGAAATCCCCTGAATGCCATCTGGATTAAGGACTCTGACTGTAATTGACCCCAGGACCAGTGAAGCTCTCCCCAGCACCAGGGAAGCTGGTCCCCTTACACCCCGTGAGGACTAGTTGGTGGAAAGACTGGGCTTCTGCGCCAAGGAGGAGAGAGGCCCAGAGGAAAATCAAGGAGAAAGGCTGGCACAGGGTGCCAGTGAGACCAGCTCCCTGGAAAGTGTGTCGCCTTTGAGGCCAGGAGGCGTGAAGAAAGTGCTCCAGGTAGCTAGGGCTTGCCACCAGGAGAAAAATGAGACCAGAACTAAGCAAAATGGCTCAACGAGGCCTGAAATATCAGTCTGAGAAGGAATATTACCTTTGACCTCCAGTCCGATCCCAGAGCACATGGAGCTCCGCTGCCCAGCTTATTTCATCCCCTGGTGTGGGCGAGGGCCGAGAGGTCACCACAAGAAGGATTCCTCAACTTTTCATCTGGGATCCCATACCCCAGACTGGGTTCATTATAAATGGGCACCCAATGGCAGTGAGAGGAGGGAAAGCCCCGTCATACTTCCCTGTGCATTAGAATGCGGGCAGGGGCCAGGACCCATTACTAATGCAGGCCACACAACTAATGGCCCGTTTTCTTACAGTGACATTTTTAGAAACAGCAGCTCTCTTGACATCTTACACCTTTTTTGGGTCAGGTGCTATTCCCTAGGCAGTAAATCGGTATCCGAAGAAAACAATGCTCTCTGTGAGGAAGTCACACTTATTTCTATACTGGGTCAACCTGCTCTCCTTGATCCTTGTCGGAAGTGCTCTTAGGCAATGATTATGTTATTTTATGGACGCAGAGCCACATTACAGTCCATGCGTCTCTTGCCCTGGAGAGGCACCGTTGGATGCACCCACCTAAATGTGTTTCTGTAGCCAAAGTACTGGTAGCTCAGCTGTCTGGTGGGACAGGTAGAACCCGGGATCAACAAGAGTAGTTCAAACTGAGTGAGCTGTTTTACGTGTCTGACCTGTGTATCTACAGAATCCCAGTGAGCACCTGCTCATGTCCTCAACAGGGCATGGTCGGAGACCAGCACTCACTTGGTTGATACAAAGTGCAATTTGCTGTGGTGGCCGCGCTCCCCTCCTTCAGAGCATCCCTTCATTAATCATGGGGGGCAATTGTTCATATGGATTATTTGACATGGAATATCCTCCCTCCATGCTCATACACCTATGTCACCATTGGAGCAGCCCATAAAGGTAAAAATAAATCATACCTCATTGACCAAAACTTCCAGCTTCAATTAATTGTCATACCGTCTATTCCAAAATTGTAATTACCCTAAAAGCAAGCAGAGGCTGAAGAGGGTTGACCCATTACCTCTCTCTGTAATATTTTTAATTCTGTCTTAGAGTTTCTAGAGCTTTAAAAACAATACAAAATAATAATACATATCGAGGCTTTGGGCAAACCAACTTTAGCTACTGATTAGTTTTGTCATTCCCACTTAGGATTACCGAACAAGATTGCAGGATCAGGCATTGTGAGGGATGGCAGTCGGTCTCTTTACATCAGAATGTATTTCAGCAAAGAACAAGCATCAAAAGGCCAACAAGTCTGTCTACAGTCACCAAGTCACCACCAGACTGCACCCCACAGGCGTCTCCCAGGAGTTCCGAGCTGCTCTGTGCTTAGGAGCTATTTTGTGCAGCACAGTGTCCATGGCGGATATCGCATAATAGCCTTCGAATTATCATGTTGACAGCTGTCCTAGGTATAAATATATGTATCCATGTTCTGGTGTTTATTGTGTCCTTTACAAGCCGGGTGGAATTTGTTCAAGCCTTTACTAGATTGTTTGAGAGGTTCTTAGTTTGTTTTAAAGGAGAGCTAACAATAGTGCATGAATGGTGACAGCAAAAAGCAAAGTTAGGCAAGTAGGATAGAGAGTGAGGTTACTGCCTCAGTCATTTCTTCTACTTGTTGGATGGATTCTCAGCACTCCAGTGTCCTTCTCAGAGTGGTTTCAGAGGTTATTGCTCGTTTCAAAAGACATTATACAGATCACTGCATCCTTGAGGTCTTTCTATATCCACAGTTTCTTTTATTCCAGCTTCTGTCTCTACAGCCTGACATGCTGTATGCACTCGGCCACCACAGAGGTGCCAAATCTGCACTGTCAATTGCCAGTAGCAGGCCACTACTCCTGCACCAACCACATGTTCTTGTACTTGTGTGTTAGTGTTTCCCGTTATAAATGTAAACTACAAATACAGGACTGAAAAGGAAAAAAATAAGGGCAGGGTGTTTGGTACCCACCAATGCCATGCTTTTTCCAATGCTGCTCATAGTGTCCATGCCATGAGGTGCTTTTGTGGTGTCAGCAGAAAGAGAACTCCAAAGTTCAAACAGAGATCCACACATAAATCCTAAGCAGGAGACTCGCAGCAAAGATGGATGGCCATGCCCATGAAGGGACTCGGTAGCGAATTGCCAGTCAATCACCTCAGACAGGGGTGGTAGTGAGGAGAAAGGGTGAATGCATCTTCCAGTTGAAAATGGGCAGTAGGCAAATTCTTCATTTGGGACGCTAAGGCAGGTTGATGGAGAGGCGTGGGCCTGAAACAGGCAGTGTGCTGGAGATAAGATGCATAGTTGGAGCATCCAGGTTGTTCTCTGTAGATGCTGGTGCATACTTGCACTAACTAGTGTGGATCCATGCAGGAAAAGCTCACCACTTCACTGTGGTGTCGGTGATCAGTAGAACCATGTAGGGTCCCTCCAGGCTGCAGTAGTGACGGCCGTTGATTGATTTTCACACACACCCAGCAAACAGGCTTCAGGTCGTAGCAAATGTTGGTTGGGCACTCCGGCAGGGCAACTCATATCTGATAATGGAAACTGTAGAGACAATGAATACATTGTTTGCAGGATTCTAGAACCATATCATCCTTTAGTTGCAGGGTCCAAGAGACAGGTGGCAATGGTGGGTTTGAGGAGAGTGTCATGGGTCTGACCATCACTATTTCAAAGGATTTAGTTTGTTTTCTGGGAAAGAATGGCTCAGATGGGCCAGAGTGCCAGGAACACAGCATCATCAACTTCAGTTGGGTTTCTGAGCAAATTCTTAAGTGTGGAGGTAATACATTCTACGCTTCCTGCAGATTCTGGGTGGTATGCACAATGGAGATGTTGTTGTATCCCTAAAGGCTTGCACATTTCCTGAACTACAAAAGAAACGAAGTTGGTATCATGGTCACTGGAAAGGCGGAGTGGCATTCCGAAGTGGGGAATGAAATCTCTCAGCCACTCTTTTGCAAAAGTCACCGCATCAGACCTTGTACAAGGATAAGCTTCGACCTACCCCAAAAACATACCCAAAATTACGAGAACACAGGAATATGAACAAAACTCAGACTTCTGGATAAAGTCCTTGTGCAGATGGATGAAAGAGCACCAAGGAGGCAGGTAGGCAACAGGGATAGTCTTGATCCCTTTCCTAATGCAGTTGGCAGTTGACACAGGGGTCGAAGTGCTTAATTTGAGCTGGTGGTTTCCGGTGCTCGGCACCAGCACTTAATTGTCAGCACCGGCACTTATAGCAGCTGCCACATGGTGGCCCTGTTTGTCGCATTTAGAGATGAGTACAACTACGCTTGTTTATTAATTCTATGTACATTTAAAATGACTAATACCTACCACCAAAGCCATTATTATAGCTTTGGAGGCTGAAATAGTCTGAACTGTCAAATGATTGTTAGTAGTTGTTTTGGTACTGTCATTGGCAGCGATGGTAGGGGCAATTTGTGGTGAAAGCTGCAATGGTCTCCTGGCAAGGGCCCTGGCACTTATTTTCTTTTTACAAATTAAGCACTGGGGGGTGGCAATAATTCTGGATAACAGGAGAAAAGAAGGATGCATCTAAATGGATTGCTGTGGCATGAATTATACTGTCCCTTTCGATATGGGCCATTCCATGATCAAAATGGGCTGGGTAGGGGTGCAAGATCTTCGGAGCAACAACTCTTCCAGTGTTGCTCTTCCACACTCAATCATGTTCCCTTTTACAATGCTTGTTTCTCCACATCAGATGGCCATTCCTGCAATACAGACAAATCTTTGAGAGTAGGTACAGGCAATACATCCGTTTCTAATATGTCGATAACACTTCGCAGTTGGGAGACAATACTGCTTTTTTAGCTGCTTTGTCTGTCAATGCATTTTCTCGGTACATTTAATTTCAGGTACATTTATGTGAGACCTACTTCACAATCAGTATTCTAAAAGAGAGCATGAAAGCATTTAATAAATTCTACATGTGCATCTTGTTCTTAATAGAATCCACATCAAGGTGAGGAATCTCCTCTTAATCCAAAGAAGCTTGAAAATAAGAGCAACTCAAAAAGCATACAAGGAGTTTGTGAGTAGTTACACTATTTTTAGCAGCCAAAATGCATGAATTAGTCACCTGTGCTGAATGCACTTGTGACAAAAGTCAGCTGCCAACCATGTGGGTAAAGTACCTAGAGTGTAACTGGCTAGAGGTTTTCCATTGCTTAAGAAATTGGGTTATGCGTTGACTGGGATGAAAACCCGACCCAGGCAATAACTAGAGTCCATTTCAGTGTGAACCACAACAGTAACTAAATTAACCTGTGCTTAACTCTCTGGTAGCTTGGCACAAAAGCAGTCAGTCTTAACCTAGAGTCAATGTATGCATCCTTCTTTTCTCCTGTTATCCAGAATTATTGCCACCCCCAGTGCTTAATTTGTAAAAAGAAAATAAGTGCCAGGGCCCTTGCCAGGAGGCCATTGCAGCTTTCACCACACATTGCCCCTACCATCACTGCCAATGACAGTACCAAAACAACTACTAACAATCAGATTCCTAAACATTTGACAGTTCAGACTATTTCAGCCTCCACAGCTATAATAATGGCTTTGGTGGTAGGTATTAGTCATTTTAAATGTACATAGAATTAATAAACAAGCGTAGTTGTACTCATCTCTAAATGCGACAAACAGGGCCACCATGTGGCAGCTGTTATAAGTGCCGGTGCTGACAATTAAGTGCCGGTGCCGAGCACCGGAAACCACCGGCTCAAATTAAGCACTTCCACCCCTGTGTCAACTGCCAACTGCATTAGGAAAGGGATCAAGACTATCCCTCTTGCCTACCTGCCTCCTTGGTGCTCTTTCATCCATCTGCAAAAGGACTTTATCCAGAAGTCTGAGTTTTGTTCATATTCCTGTGTTCTCATAATTTTGGGTATGTTTTTGGGGTAGGTCGAAGCTTATCCTTGTACAAGGTCTGATGCGGTGACTTTTGCAAAAGAGTGGCTGAGAGATTTCATTCCCCACTTCGGAATGCCACTCCGCCTTTCAAGTGACCATGATACCAACTTCGTTTCTTTTGTAGTTCAGGAAATGTGCAAGCCTTTAGGGATACAACAACATCTCCATTGTGCATACCACCCAGAATCTGCAGGAAGCGTAGAATGTAGTACCTCCACACTTAAGAATCTGATAGCCAAAATTTGCTCAGAAACCCAACTGAAGTTGATGACTGCTTATAGGTAGAAGCCCAAGAGGAAAACTCAGAAGTCTTAAGGAGAGATCGGCTGGCACTGGTACCGATCAGATATGTGGTGGGTTTACCACAGATCAAACACTTAACATATGGGCCATTTTCATCAACCGGGATGAGTGTGGTTACAGTACAGTCAGCTATTCTTGGGCTGTCCTAGTAATCTGGAAAATGGATTTTGAACAACTTGGAAAAATTTGGGATGGCAGTGTTGTAAAGAGACACCTGATGTTAGATTAAGGCAATCTATCTTCCAGTGTCACAACTGACAGCAATCGAAGCATGACACTCCAGGAGGATTGTGCTCATTTCTTCCCCATCCATTCGGTCAACCTGTCCACCCTTCACTCTGGCACCCTCCCTGAGCACCTTGCCCTCCTCCCCTTTCTTTCCCTTTTATCATGTGTTAGATCTGCAGCTGTTTAAAAGACATTAACTTTGATTAGTTGGAATCTTTCTTTCTTTCTTTCTTGAATGGCTATACAGTGGTTAGTCAACATGACCACTTCAGCTAAGCCCTCAGTTTGCCATTCGATGCAAGAAGTGTATAATTGGTTCTGAACATTTGGTAACAATGCTCAGTGTCCTCGGGTGGTCTATGCCTGATTATCTTTAGACTACATTCTTAAGCATGTCTAGTTTCTCCACCTGGGATTCTATTGTGTTTTGGTTACAATTGGAGATCTTTGTCCAGTTGGTCTAGACTGGTGTAAGAAAGTGTATCTTTTTTTTGTGGTCACCTCCATTTTTGGTTGATGGAATTGCTGCTTTTTTAACTTTGCACACTGGGGTCCTGCTGTCTAGGCCCCTGTGTATGTGCTCTGACCCCTAAACCATAGTAAAATTGGCTTTGCAGTGTGGCCATAGTATATAGTTAGGGCTCTCAGATTTCCGTTTATACAGATTTTTACACATACAGATGGAAAACAATGTGTTTCTCTCTCCTTATTTATGTATAGAAATAGAAAAATACTGGAAAACAGGCCCCCTCCTTGTGTAGCTTTATTACAAGCAACGGGAACAAAAAACAAACAAAGTGCAGGGGAATCACCCATTCAAGTGTGAGGACGGTGCAAGGTAAGTTATTGGCAGTCATTAAAGCTAAACATTTGTAATTGGGCCTATCTACGTTTATTTTCCCTCAGGTGGCACCCATTCCTTCTTTGGTCATGCCAGAAGTGGGGTGAAGCTGTGAGACAAGTTGGATTTTGAGAGAACTCAAAACACTTAGTTTTGAAAGGAAACACACTTTTAAAAATGCTTGCAATTAACTTGGCATGGACACATTGGGGCGCTAACTGCTCCAGCCCTTCTGGCCTTTCGGCTGCCTCCGAATGTTATCTGCAAGGCATTGTAAGTACATGTGGGCTATTCCAAACTGACAGTAATGCACATTGTTTCAGGGAGGTGGAAGGTATGGGGCGGCAAATGTCACAACTCTCAACCATTCACAGCACTTTGGATGGTGACAGTAAGGCCTGTCTAAATTGATTATTTACAAATGACCATCACAAAATTCCCACACCACCAACTATGCACACCCTAGATTCCAAAACAAATAAAAACGAATGTTACATGCACATCATGTTTTCAGTGACAGTAATGTCACTCCATATTTTTACAAAACGTAATACTGAAATGCACAGTCAGCCGTGCTGGGTTTGAAATTTGTCTCCTTAAGGGGAAACTCTGATATTAGCAAAACAAGTCTGATCTTAGCAAAACAAGATTAGCCCAAGGATTTGTTGTAAGCAGAGGGGGCTCTCTTTCTAGCATGTCGTTGCTCTTGAACAATGGATGAGCACTTGCTCTTTAGGTCTCTATTTAAGTAAATCAAGTGGGGCAAACTTGTTTTTTCCAAAATTATGGAATGGCACAAATACTTTTCAGCCACCTCATAAAAAGGTGTTGTTGTGTGTTCAGATAAACATCCAAAGGAAGTAAATGGAAGAATTTTTCCGAAGTGAGCAGTAGAATTTCGTATGGATGCCAAGTAGGGTGAACATTTATATAAACGTATCCGGTGTCTGTTAATTGGCAATATGTATGCCCTACAGAATGAATCATGCTTTTGTAAGATGGAAAAATGACACCGTAAATGTTGAAGAAGAGTTCAACAAATATGCAATTCACAATATTCCACAAAGAAAGATCATTGATTTGACATTCTGGCTTAGTCAGAAGCAGAAATGGCCAACTTGTATAATTTTTCTTTGGAGCTTAAGACCATAACAGCACAATCTGCAAATAGTGAGCAGGTTTTCAGTGGTCTTCTTTTCATGAATAAATAAGAAAGAGCCCTAATGCCTCCAAACTCTCTTGAAATGCCTGTACTACTATGTTAATGTTTTTAGATGAGTATAGTGTTTCTTCATTTTATGCACATATAATTATATTTAATTGTATAACAATCAAGCGTGTGTGTGCACTGTCTGTTTAAATAACTGTGGAAAACACTACCTGCAGTACCTCCTTTTTCTTGTGAACAAAATAAACGTGGATACATGCACAAAAAATGACAAAAAAATAAACATGGATAAAGGCAGATGGAATTATCATAAACATAAATACCATGAAACCAGGAACCCTATATATGGTGCAGGAGCATACACCAATGACATGGAAAGTTAAGTATCTCCTCTAGACTGCAGCACTTATTGTGCCATGCACTAGAGTGAGAAAGAACACATGGCTTCATGCCTACCTGTGTAGCCAGACTCATGTGGCTTTTAACCCATTTGCAGTTGCTGTCGGCCAACGGCCGTCGCGAGCACTACCTCGGTAGTGCTGCGCACGTCCGTTGGCCGACGCGGCCCCGCCCGTTTAATAGAACGTTCCGCACTGGCGCGGAACGTTCAAAGCAGCAAACGGGTTAATCCTGCAGGCCAACCTCTCAAAATAACATTTTATGACAGGAAAGATCCTTACTTTTAACTATTAAATAAGTCACCACTAAGTAGGCTTTGCAGCCCACAAGGTAGGGGGCCTAACATTTCAAAGTAGTACATGCAAGATTAATGTAGCATGTACCTACAGTGAATAACCCCCCAAAACTATTTTCACTGTAAAAGGTCATAGCTGTCCTATGAAAAAAACTAAAGATCAGAATAAAATCATAAATCTGTTAACTTTACTTTAGAATAAGCTATAAAGGTGATTAAACTAGTATTTTTAGTATTTATTAAAAATCCAATTCATTCGTGTGAAGTCAGATTTTTAATAAATATTTAGGAAAAGTGACTTTTAAAATGTCACAGTTTACCTGCCTGAGCCTCCAGCAGGTTATATAGCATTAGCCTGCTGGCAGATGGCTCTGCCAATGCTCCCCTTAATGAGGTGTGAAAACTTCTCGCAGAGCAGAAACAATGGCTTAGGCTTTTTCACAGGAAGGCCTGGGTGCGACGTATGTGGCAGAGATCAGCTCAAGGAGGGCAGCTGGGTTCAGGAATTTAATTAACTTCATAGGGACCAGGGTGAGGCCTGCCCATTCATAGTTACATTTATAAGGAGACCTGGGGAAGAGATGCCTTTTGTTTCACAGGCCCTCTGTAGCCAGTTTGGCACCAGCCCAGCGGGAGGGGGAGCTGGTCCAAGAACCAGTTTGGTGTAGCTCAAGAGGAGGGGACAATTAATTTCCATAAATACCCCCCTGGCTGGCATACAAACCCAGAACACAAGGCACACAAGGCGCAGAAAGATCCTGACATTTTGCATTTGCCTCAGAATAGTGCACTGTGGGATATTAGCAGTAAGGCAAGCATGATGTACTGCAAAAGTGGGAAGGGCTGCTCTGAGAAGTTTTTTCTCGTTAGTTAAGGAGAGTTCAGGAGTCACCCCTACCCACCAGTGAGTGAAACCTACAAATCTGGCACCTCATCCACAGCTCTTCTGAACACACTCTGGACCTGGGGGGAAAACAGAAGCAAGTGGACCTTCTGTTTGAGACCAATGTGGAAACCTGAAGGGCTGGGCCTGCTCCCACTTGTACCCAGGTCTAAGAAGAGGACTCCAAGGGTCAGTTAGCTGGCCGCCTATGTGGCTGCAGGGACACACAAACTATAAAAGGCTTTTTTCATGAAGTGCCCAGCTGACCAGCAGCAACTGGATCTGCACTGGACCCTGTTGGTGGCCTATTCTAGACCCCCAACCCTTCAGTGTTTCCATTAAGACCTGGAAGCCTTAGAAGTGACCGATAGGAGCTACTCCAGAACTTTAAAAATATGGGACTTAGAAATGTTTTTGGAGTTCCAAAACCTCCAGACCTTCAGCGGGACCTTGCACCAACAGCGACTGATTTCAAATGGACTTTGTCTGATGCACATCCAGGCTTGTCGCACTGGAGAATTTTGAGCTTCATAAAAAGACAACGTCCAAAGTCCACAGTTAGAAATCTTGACCAGAATATGGTATAAGGTGTCTGCCCCATAAGAGGACTTCAGCGGGGTCCGAAATTTGAATTTCTCCTGCTTAGAGTTCTCCTCGCCAAAGCCAGTGGCTTCAGCGGGACCTCATCCAGTGGCTATGTGGCTCTGAAAGGTCTTTGTCAGATAAAACTACCAGCAATGTCTATCAGGATAATTTCAACTTCCATTTCAGAGACTAAGTAAAAAGGTCAAATTGATTTTGCTTGCTGTATCTGACCAACGCTCCAGTTCCCCTTATTAGATTTTTGTCGTTTTGGGCTCATTCTGCTCGTTAAATGTTATTCTATTTTTTTAATTGGTTGTGAGATTTGGTTGTGAGATTTTTATTGTGTTGTGTTTTTACTTTTAACTGTTTTGTTACTGCTCGATACTTTACACATTTTCCAAAGTTAAGGCTGTCTCCTCTTTTCCACAGCTACCAGAGTGTTCAGCTCAGGTTTAAATTATTTCAAACTGTACTTTACCTTAATAGGTTTGTGGCCTTATTCCTTTCAGTGGACGCTCATCCACTCCAATTAATAATCCATTTTTTACAGCCGGACACATGTCTACCACATCATCCAACAACCTGTGCTAAAGCAGCCAAATACACTGGACCTTGTCACTGTCAATCGCTTTTATCCACCAATTAGTCTCTTACTTCACCCAGCACTACCAGCTGATTGCCCAATTCAGTTTATATACAAACAGCCTTTGCAGTTCTTCACTGAACTTTGCAGGGTTCTCATGAATGTTGGGGAATTGTTTATCAATGTAGATTAAGTCAGCTAGGAAACAAGGTACATAACCACAATTCTTTTGGGGGGCTGGGATACCCTCTTAAGAGAAGGATATGAGGAAGTTGTTGGATCCCTTCATCCTCAGTATCACAATCAAATGGAGTATGCTGACCGCCCTGGTCATTTGGGTTTCTCGCTCTAACCCAACATCTCTGAGGGATGTGTCAAACTTTTCCAGGTGATGGTTGAACAACTGTCCTCCTCCATATGGTGCCTCTCAGAGGTCAAAAGAAAATTGGGTCTGGGAGCAGGAAAGATGAGTGGTGGATTCATCCTCTCTCCATGCTTCATTTGCTGTGTCCTCTCATTCCTCATTACTAAATGCTGGTCGTGCTGCACTCACTGTGTCAGCTTGAACGCCATCTCTCTGTGCCACTCCTGCTCACAGGGCTGTGTGCACTGCCTTATTTATGGGTACTACCACAGTTGCACCCCCAGCACCACCCACTGGTGCGGGGAAATTCAAATAACTAAAAGATCTTCTTCTCTCTCCTCATTTATTTTCTCTGGTGGCTCAGTAATCTGGGAAGTAAGGAGGAAGGGCAGTGACCCATAATACTCTGTCCCTCAAGTGGCTAATTTGATATTGAGTTTCTCATGAGTATGCTCCATCCCTCAAACGTGTAATGCATGATTGTGCTTATTCGTTTCTTCATGCCTGCTAAGGAATTCCGACCACTGTTTTGAATCAATAATATTTTTAAGGTATTTTAATCATTTGTTTCAAATTGTTCAAGTGTTCCAGATCAAAGGGGCCTCCCTCCCACCTACTGTTTCATATATTTGACTGTTCTTTTTCCGTGCCGGTGATAAGTAACATAGACAGGAGCCTCCTTTGCCGGGGACACTTGTACTTTAGATCTTTTGCCCCCATTGGTATTCCACAGCCACGCACAGGAACAAAAAAAAAGTGTCTACCAGCCTTCTGCTACGGCTCATCAAAGTAGTGAGAGAAGGCCAATTTCCGTTAGCCTAGTGGGGCTAGCAGAGAAGCAGAAGCGGCTGGGTCAGTGACCCTCTTTCGCGAACACATTCATCCTATTGGGTCTGTGCTCATTTCGTAGCACTCCTGCCTGTCTTCCCCTTTCTGCACTCTTTCTAGAGCCCACCTGTCAAGAACCTCTACCTCCCCAACCAGTCTAAACACGTTGCCTCCTACTTGGACGACTAAGGTGCATCTTTAAAACAGAAAAGCAAGCATGAATAGCAACAATGAAAATAAGCATGTGATGGAGCAAGGTAACTGAGAAAATTTTGAACCCCCTAATATTAATATTAATTATTAACTTCATTAATTGATTTGAAAATTAATCAACGTTTTACGTTTTCTTATAAAACATTTTTTGCTAACTTGCAATTTATGTGCAAACTAACCTACTTACAATTGTAAAAGTGGAATAATAGTAACATAATGGTTTGCGTACTAATTAGAGTGATTTTGCATGATTTGTGCTATGTAGTGAATTGTATTGTGGCAAAAGAATGCGGATGGTAAGTAAAACTTAGCTTTATATGTCGCTTTTGCTAGGTAACACCTAATTGGGGTACGTAGAATGACGGGTGGGAAACGAAAAGGCTTATTTTCTTTATTCTTAACTATTATTGTGTTTGTTTTCATAATAGTTCGCTCGGGCCTGCTAGGCCGCGCTGTAAAAATGGCTGCTGAGGCAGATGAGCTTAATGCGCAAGTGCAAAATGGCTTCCAAGCGGAAGAAAAGCTGCAGAAATATACCACGTGGTTGCTTATAGAGCCCAGAATGAAAAAGGGATCAAGGTCAACATGACCTATCATCAAAACGTGTGCCAAGAGGGACTCAGCAAGAATGTGTGAGAACCAGAAATGCAGCTGTGAATTAACAATGAACTGTTTAAAATAAAGCTACAAAAGAAGATACATAAGAAGAGCTGTCAATCGGATTGGTAATGTCCTGAAACCGTGCGAAAGGACAAAATTATAAACATTTTTCGGAACTGGTTTGAGCAAGGAGGGCAATGAGGAGATGCTTGCCACCCCTCCAATGGACCAATTAGCGTGAATCTCGCCCCCAAAGATTGAAACATTTCTGTTTAGTAAGCTAGTAATAGGGTATAAGAGGACCTACACTTAAGTAGGAGGTGCGCTTTTCCTACATAATTTTTGAGCACTGGACGCTGACGCTGGAGACCTGCTGCTATTTTCCATAGGCCATTATTTTTTTAATATATTTAATCTTTTACTTTAAAATCTGACTGGGAAGGAACGAGAACGTTGCGGGAAACCTGTATAGGTGGCCCGTCGAGGAGGCCTGTTTTAGCAGGACAGTCAGTCAGTTTTGGGAGTTCTATGCTGTGATCTGCAATTTAACTGCTGTGACGAACTTTATTTTTCATCCAAAAGGGTATGCATTGCATTCTTTAAGATTATTCCTTAAAATGATATTAAATGTATTGAACTGATTAATAAAACTGAATTTTATTCATGCCTTTTAAAATTAGATAAACTTTATTATAATTAAAATTACGAGTCTATGGTTCTTTAGCTCAATAATAAATGCAAATGTTTTAATAGGATTAAAGTGATTGAGCTGGTCTTAATCACCATCAACTTATTCTCACTAGTTGGTCCATCGACCAAAGAGCGGAATACCTTGATGTCTTAGAAACCGACAGGATTAAAACTCCTTATGTGTGATGTTTGAGAAATTATCTTGTCGACTTTAAAAAGGTATCCCGTTTTCTTCCAGCAGTCATTAATTTCTTCTCCTAGGTGAAGGTGGATGGGATCCAGGGAATATTTGAGTGAGTGAACGTTTTATGCGGTGTTATGGGCCCCACCGTCATATTGGCATAATTGTTAAAAGAGTGTTTTTCAACCTGGATGTCATGTCCAAAGGAAAAGAAATTATATTAGTCGCGCTGGATCAGATTTCTTGGTAGCAGAGTTATGGTTACTATAGATTAGTTTGGTGATTATTGATTATTGATTATTTCATGTTTAACACTTTATGTCGAAGTGTATTATGTTATATGTAAGTCGGAAATTTTGAAGCTTCCGGGAAGTAGGAAGTGGATACGTGTGGCAAGAGAAGTCACATGGAATAGTGATTTGTCTGGTTTTCAAATTGGTGATAACACAGGCTGTGTTATGATAGGGACATTTTCTGTATGAAATGTGTATGAGTGAAATAGCAACTGGTTTTCTTGTGAAATTCTGGCCTTAATTCTCAGGAGCAGTGTAGTCTCCACATGTGTTTTATCCCCAGAGAAACAGGTTTACCCCTTGCTTGAAAGAAGGGTAAGGTAGAGGGAAGTGCTACACTTATCGAATGAAACTGTATTCTTGCAAAATAGAGTAAACTATCACTTTGTTTAGCGAAAACAGACAATGGAAATGTGTTTTTTATGTCGTAACTAACCAAGAACAGTTGAGAACAAATTGCCGATAAATTTTGTAGAGGAGGGGTCAGGAGCAGAACTGACGTTGACAAATGGCCGCGCTGGGATTGGCCAGTGCACTAGGAACACGGAAAACGCCCTGATTGGTGCGTTGGTGTGAGACGCGCTGGGATAGGTTGGAAAAGCAGTGACGTAGAAGCTTCGGATTGGTGCGTTGGTGTGAGACGCGCTGGGATAGGTCCGAATAGCACATAGAGATCAGAGCTGAGTTACGAGTTTGCATAAGGGAAAGAAATCGTGCAATATGGCTTATTATGAGTATGGTAGAGAGAAAACGTCGTGGATGGCGAAAGTTAAGAACTTCTTTAAGAAAGACAAAAAGGTAGTGACTAGAGAGGGACAGGTAATTCCTCCGCCGAAAACACCAGCTTCGCATATGATGCTGAAATACGGTTATCATACTTGTATTTGGTTGGAAAATTGGACAAAATATACCCAAAATGATGGAGTATTGGCTTTTCCGGAAAATGGTTCATTTAACGTAGCAGTACTTCGAAATTTGAGAGAAAAGATGACGAAGCTTGAGCCTAAACCTAGACCGACTCAATTTGAAGCATTAGGTGAATGGGAAGACGAGATGTATGAACGAGAGAGATACAGAGGTGCAAAGAATCATGGTTTTGTTCCTGGAAGGTTGTGGGGAGTGAATCATGAGGACAGAATGAAGCGTTGGAGATATGCTAATATAACAGAAGGTTTGTTTCCAGCTTTTACAGTTGAGGAGGGTACAAGAAAGAAGTGTACAGAGAAAAAGAAACATACAGTTACAGAAAGGTACGGGTATGGAGGTAGCGAGACAGAGGATGAGTTGCTGGAAGATATTTTAAACAGAAACCCACCTCCATATCAACAGAATTCAGCGGTGGTGACACCCAATGCACCGCCAATGGAAACTGGGAGGAATAAAAGTCCAGAACGTAGATATAAGATAAATAGGTCAAATGAACAGTTGAAAACCCCACAAAGTGAAAAATGTGACAGTGACAATGCAGCGGAGTTAGCAAAAACTACAAAAGAATTGACTGAGAAAATAAGAGAGTTAACAATGAACATGGAAGCTGTGACTGTGCCAGTGACAATAGGACCAGTAATACCAGTTTTTGAGAACCAGAAAATAGATGAACATTCCTTAGTTATCCCCATGAACTCAAATTTGCAAAGAATGAGAGAAGGGATGGAACTAGAAACTGAAGGGGCAAGAAATTTGGTCAGTGCCTATAGACCGAGCCCACCTACTAACTTGACAGTGAATGAAAGTGAAATAAGGAGAATTCCTATGGGAACTGAGTCTGCATCAGAAACACCAGAAAGGAATAGAAATTGGATAGAAATAAATAGTACACCTGTAGGTCCAACTCCAGACGAATTAAATGAGTGGATGAGAAACTTGCAAAAGAAAGAGACAGAACCAAAACCATTAGATGAAATTAGGCTAAAAATAGATATGGAAGAGTTAATTTTAGGGACCATTGGTACAGAAAAAAGAAGACATATCAGGACGATGAGATAATGTTCTTGTGCAAGAGCATTACTTGGAGAGCTAGAAATTTACATGACAAACTAGAAGAGACAGCGAATGAACTAGGAGTAGAATTTGTAAAAGTCAGGAGTTTACAGAAACCATATAGGGTAGATTTTTGTGAGAAAGATATAGAAAATCTGAACACATCAGGACGGTTAACCCAGATAAAAGAACTGATTGTTTTGCTGAGAAAGTGGGGTGATGTGGACAGATGGAGAAGCAGGTGGACTAAAAGGAATGAGAGAACCACTGACAAAGCGTCTTTGGCTTTTGCGGTGACAGACAAGGAATTGGTTGTAAGGGAGTATCCGATGAGAGAAACTCCAGGAGGTAGTTATTTACATGTCCCCTGGTCCAGATAAGACATACTGTCATTTACAAATGACTTTCCGAAATTGAGAGAGAAACCTGTAGAATGGTACAGACAAGTGGAAAGGTTTGTCAAAGTTTCGAAGGTGTTGTGGGTAGATTTGGGTGGATTGTTTGACGTTATGGTACCAGCCGATTTATGGACAGAATGTAAAATTACCATAGATTGGCCAACTGTAGAATACCCCAGAGATGCAAAAACAGGAGCGCCAGGACCAGAGGTTATGAGGAAATATGACCAAGTTATTACCTTTTTGAAAAACAAAATTCCGCCCAAAGAAACTGATTGGGTAAAAATTGACAGAACTACGCAGGAGAGTAAGGAATCTGTACATGCCTACTATGAGAGGCTACTATTGGTTTTCAAACAGTATAGTGGTTATGAGACCCTGAATGAGAAGGACATGAGTCATTTTGTATATAGATTTGTTTATGGGCTGAAACCAGAAATAAGTGAAATGATTAAACAGCATATGATATGCTGGCAAAACAGTACAGTGGATGAAGTGTTGAGGTATGCTAAGTATTGTAGCGATGACATTGAGTGTAGACAACGTAAATTAAAAGAGAAAGCAATGTGGGCACAAGTGAAAGTTGCAGAAAAACAAGAAGCTCAACTGAATAATCAGGTTAATGAGACAGGACAAACTAAATCTAAACCGAATATAGGTAAAGGCAAAGGCCAAATGAGTATAGAAGAAGCAAAGAAAAAGTGGCCATGCAACAACTGCGGAAAGTTAGGGCATTGGAGAAACGAGTGTAAATTTCCAGCAAAAGCTAATGCAGATAATCAATCATTAAATCCACAGGTGCAGAGTGAGGTGAGTTACCAACAGCTGCAGCAACCGCAGGTAGTTACTCAGCAGAGTCCGGTGCCACAACCACCACTTCCCAAGAGTGTAAACCCACAGAGATACAGTGCAGAGACAGGATTCTACGGAGGAGAGCAGGTAACACAATTGCCGCACGCAGCTGCGATATCGCAGTATTGATTACGACAAGATGGGAATGAATCGGATGAAAGTTTATGACGGTGCTTAGGAGAGGAGGAAGAGTGCGTGCTTGGCCCAACTCTAGAGGTAGATCAGGCAGGTCCATTTGTGGATGGAGAAGTGACTGGTGCAAATGTAAGATTCCTTGTGGACACTGGAGCTACCCTTTCTACTGTTAGATCAGTGGAAATTCCAAACCTTCCTCTCTCAGGTGAAAATATCCAAGTCGTTGGTGTCTCAAACCAGCAAATTAAGGCGCCTCTTACCAAATTAGTAGAGGTAAAAGTTGGACCGTTCAGAGAAATGCACCGATTTGTGGTGTGTGATTGCAGTCCTGTAAATTTGCTTGGACGCGATCTGCTTTGTAAAATGAATTGCACCATCTATTGTACTCCGGATGGGATTGCATTCCAGACACCAGATGAAGATGTACTATATAAAATGACAATGGCAGATTTAGAGTCAGGAGTGAATGACTTGTTTCCTATGTTTGATGTAGAGAAAATCCCAACTGAGTTAAAAGAAACAGTGAAACGGGAGGTGTGGGATTTTACAGGTGAAGATATTGGATTAATGAGAGGAGTAGACCCCGTTAAAATTTCTGTTAGAGAGGGAACGAACTACCCAAATACTCCACAATATAAACTGACGCCAGAAATCATTGAAGGAATAACACCCGTAATAAATAAAATGATTGAACAAGGAATTTTGAAAGAAATAATGAGCAGTCCATGTAATTCGCCTATAATGGGACTGAAAAAGCCAAATGGAACATATAGGATAGTGCAGGATTTAAGAAAGGTTAATAAAATTGTTGTTCCTTGTTGTCCAATTGTACCAAACCCTGCTGTAATACTGTATCAGATTCCACGTGAGGCAGAATGGTACACTGTCATTGATTTGTGCCATGCATTTTTCTCTATCCCGTTACATCCAGATAGCCAGCTATTATTTGCGTTCAGGTTCGGAGAGCGTATTTTGGCATGGTGCCGAATTCCTCAGGGGTATGCAGAAAGCCCCTCGATCTTTAATCAGATCTTAAAGAAATCGTCGGAAGATTTAAAAATGCCCGAAAAATCAGTGATGGTTCAATATATTGATGACCTGTTAGTGGCATCAAAAACCAGAGAAGCATGTGTTACTGACACAATTGCTTTGTTGAACCATTTAGCAGGAGGAGGACATAAGGTGTCCCCAACAAAATTACAGTTTTGTCAACAGGAAGTTCAATACCTAGGTCATAAAATTGAAAAGGGAGTGAGAAAGGTAACAACTGAGAGAATAAAAATTATTCGAGGAATGAGAGCTCCAATGACACAAAGAGAGGTAAGAATGTTCCTGGGAATGGTTGGATATTGTCGACAATGGATAAGTGGATTTTCGTTAATTGCAAAACCATTACAGCGGTTCACAAAAAAGGCTGTTAAAGATCCGTTTGAATTGAATGATGAAGAAATGAGAGCATTTAGAGAATTAAAAGCGAGACTGTGTGAAGCACCGGCACTGGGAATGCCTGACTACGAAAAAGGTTTTGAGCTGTACTGTAGTGAGAGAGATGGGTGCGCACTTTCAGTTCTAGTGCAAAGACATGGAAATATGAAAAGAGCTATCGCATATTTTTCAGCTGTTTTAGACCCGGTAGCAAAAGCGTTGCCTGGGTGTCTGAAAGCAGTAGCTGCTACTTGTGTGAGTCTGGAGCAAAGTGAAGGTATCGTGATGGGATACCCATTGAGAGTGTATGTTCCACATTCGGTTGAAATTCTCTTGACAAGGACCAAAACTCAATACATGACACATAGTCGGTTGACTAGGTATGAAAAAGTGATTTTAAGTGCAGACAATGTAACCATTGATAGATGCACAAGCGTGAATCCTTCGACATCATTACCGGATGAAGAGAGTGTGATAGACAAAGATGAAGTTGACCATGATTGCTTGAATGTACTTGAATATTGTACAAAACCAAGGCCCGATATCAGAGAAGAACCTTTGAAAGAATCAGATTATGTGATGTTTGTGGATGGCTCATGTTTGAGAACGAGTGAAGGAGTTTTGAGTGCGGCGTATGCTGTATGTACAGTAGCTGAAATAATGGAAGAATCTTGTTTGAGAGGGATACGTTCCGCCCAAGTGGCTGAACTAATTGCTCTAATTCAGGCATGCAAACTGGGAAAGAATGTCCGAATCACAGTGATCACGGATAGCCAGTATGGCTTCGGAGTGGTTCATGACTTTGGGCAGATCTGGTCCCAAAGAGGTTTCTTGACGTCTGCAGGAACTCCAATTCGAAATGGTGAGTTTGTGAAGAAATTACTTGAGGCGATACAGCTGCCTAAACAAATTGCTGTGGTAAAGTACAATGCGCACAAAAATGGGGAAGACTACATAACCGTGGGCAATAAATATGCCGACGAGATAGCTCAGTATTGTGCTAAAAATGTAGTCTCTTTGAACAGAAGGAGAGAAAGAGAGCATGTTTCATGTCCTTTGCTTTTTACTAACCCTGTTGAAACATGGGCTGAGGTGAGACAATTACAGGAAGCAGCAGATGATGAAGAAAAAGATAGCTGGATAAAAGCAGGATGCAGGAAAAGGGAGGAAGATGATGTTTGGGTTTATAGAGATGAAAGACCAGTTATGCCTGATAGCATGATTTCTGACATGGCACGGATGTACCATGGACAAGCCCATATTGGAAGGGATGCGATGATCCGACTTTTCAGACAAACCTGGTATAACCCAAAATTCAGAGCCATAGCTGAAAGTCTTTGTCAAAGATGTCTTATCTGCCAACAAATAAATCCCGGAAGGAAGACAGTAGTGAGTCTAGGAACAATAGGACGAGAGGGAGGTCCTTTCACAAGAATGCAACTGGATTTTATAGACATGCCCACAAGCAATAGACTGAGGTATGTTCTTGTGGTCGTTTGTTTGTTTTCCCGTTGGGTGGAGGCCTACCCGACCAGAAGGAATGATGGGATCACAGTAGCTAAGCTTTTGCTAAGAGAATTAATTCCAAAGTATGGTTTTCCAGTAACGATTGAAATAGATAGAGGAACACATTTTCAAAACGAACTGATTCAACTGATATGTGAAGCTCTTGGCATTCAACAGAAATTGCACTGTGCATACAGACCAGAGGCTTCTGGAGTGGTAGAGCAAGTGAATGGAACAATAAAGAATAGGTTAGGGAAAATGTGTCAAGCCACAGGACTCAAATGGCCAGATGCCCTTCCACTGGTACTCATGACTATCAGAAGCATACCTGATAGAAAAACAGGTTTGAGTCCCCACGAGATAATCATGGGACGAGCAATGAGACAAGCACATGTACCTGTCAACAAACTGCTGACTATAACTGATGATCTCGTGTTGGATTATTGCAAAGGATTGGCTGATGTGGTACATTCTGTGTTTCATCAGGTTGGACCGGATGCGACCACTCTTGAAAGAAAACCAGCTCATGATTTGAATCCAGGAGATTGGGTCCGCATAAAAGTCCACAGAAGAAGAAACTGTTTGGTTCCTCTCTGGGACCAACCACGACAAGTGATCCTGGTGACAACAACTGCAGTCAAGTGTGCAGGAGTGAAAAACTGGGTACATGCCAGCCATACTATCAGAGTTCCAGATCCTGAAGCTCGACCTGTAAGTCGACATCTGGAGATATCTGACACCAGTTCAGCATCCGATGCAGAAGAAGAAAGAAACAGGGTTCCAGAACTTGAAGATCGACCTGTAAGTCGACATCTGGAAAACCCAGGTACAAGTTTAACAACAGGAGAAGAAATTGAAGTAGCAAAAGTTCCAGAACTTGAAGATCGACCTGTAAGTCGACATCTGGAAATATCAGACACCAGTTCAGCTTCTGACACAGATCAATCAGATGGTGATGAAAAGCTAAAGAATAAATGGAAAATTGACATCATAAACGAAGAAACTGAACCGAGAGACAGTGACAGTGAACAGCCAAGCACAAGTTATGGTAAAAATCCTTCAAAGATTGTCAGATCAAACAAGGGAGGGATAGATTCAAATAGAGAGATAGAAGAATCGGAAGAACCCCGAGGAGTAATAGGGACAGACCAACAAACAAAAGAACAGGGAAATATAGAAACAGACAGAGAGATCAACGAGAAATCGGAAAAAGCTCGAGGAGGGATAGAAACAAGTGATCGAACAGAAAAGACACAGGATGAATCAGAGCTAGACAAAGAAGGAGAAATCATAAAGTTCAAGATAAGAGGTAATGAAGTAAGGTCTGAAACAGAATCAGAAGAAAGTGAAGAAGAGAGAAAACAGAGACTAGGACCAAGAAAAAGAACTTGGAGAGCTGAACGAGAAGAAAAAGAAAGTGAACCGAAAAGGCCGAGAAAAGGAGATAATTGGCCCCACGAAGTCAAACGATTGAGATACAAAATCATAAACATAAACAGAGATAATGCAGAACAAATAAACGAGATAACAAGTCAAAAGGAACAAGGAAACAAAGTGGAAAACAATTACAGAAAACGAAAAGAGTAAAGAAAGCTAATTTGAAATATAAGTCACCTGAATGGCTATACATTGCATTAACTGATATCAAGGAAGAAGAAATCACTCACGAGAACCCAGAACAAAGCTGCAACCAAATGGGTGAAAGTGAAGTGCAACAAGTTTGAAGAAATTAAAAAGAAGTTCTTGCCGGACTGGACACTAAAAACCGAATAAGACAAGGAAGAGTTCTGAGAAGAACTAAAAAGAGTACCAAACGAGACAAAGTGAGAAAGTAGAGTGGCTGAAACGTCATTCTGAGGTGTGGTGACACATTTTATATATATATATATATATATATATATATATATATATATATATATATTTAGGTAATAGAACAAGATGGTAGACACAGAGAATAGAAGATGTAGATGTGAGTTTTTACGTAGATGGTGTAAGATGTGTTTCTTTTGTACAGGTTTATTAATGTTCGTGTGGCTTATTTTAGCAATCACCATTCCAATTAGATTAGCTGTAGAAGAAATGTCTATATTAGGGAACAACACAAAGGAGGATAAGGAAGCTAACGTACAGAACACATCAACATTAATAGATAGTGCAGAGTTACATAAAGATAGATCTATAACTGACTTTTCAAAGAATGTCTTCACAAAGTTATTATATGAATATGTAGAAACAATGGATGTGAGAGATTGTTATGTTTGTATGAAATTACCTGCGTCTGTTTCAGAAGGGGTGACCTATCATCACCTTCCTTTGACGTATGGAATAACATGTAGGGGCCGATTCCGATCTCGGCCGGTAGTGCTCCGAATCGGATTCGGATTTACCGGATCCGATTCGGAGCCCTGTTTCCCGACCGAATCGTACGCAGGTCCGGCCGAGCGAGTACGATGCAAGCGCCCGCGAAATCGCCGACCGACTCGAACGCGGCTCCAACACGCTCCGACCGACTCGCACGGACATGACTCGCACCGCGCTATGGAGACGTTTCCCGGCCGGGTAAGTACGATGCGCGCCGCAAGCAGTCCGACCGACTCGTGCCATCCGGCTCGAAAGAGCTGTCGGAGCCGTACTTTGGGGGTCCGCGTCGGACCCCCCTGTACGCGTAGGCGTGCGAGTCGCACACAGGGGGGACCCATGGGTCCCCCCTACCTGTGCATGTACGCCACGTTGCGCATGGACGCGTATCCGCTGTAGGGGGCGCCCTCGTTCGCCTCGCACCCATTGAGTCAATGGGAGCCCGCGTACGCGTTGTACGACCGGCTCCCATTGACTTCAATGGGAGTCCGACCGACTCGAGTCCGATAGCATGCGAATGCATCGTACTCGTCCGGTCGGACTGCTGGGGTCCGATTCGGTCGGAATTCTCTCCGGGTCCGGCTCGGTCGGAGAGATTTCCGGTCCGAATTGGAATCGGCCCCTTAGTGTTTTAGCTAGTTTGTTTTATAGAACAGGTAGATTAGAATATTATTATACTGACATAGATAAGATTTTTGCAAAGATTCCTATAATTTCCGAATTGAACAAAGTAAAAGAAGCAAGGATGTTTGGTGAATTTTTCTTAGAAAATAAAGTTTTGACATTAGATGATATAGTAAAACACAACCTTACCTGTGAATTAAAGAAGGAAGAAAAGGTATTTTTAGAGATGGTTGAAAGCAGAATAGTAAAATTTCAAAGAAAGATAATAGAAGAGGAGACAAGAACACCCCTATGGGCATTTGAAGGAGAAAGTAATGATAAGAAAAAGACAAATGCAGCTATGACTTTAGATTGGCCCCAACAGGGAAAGTTATGCATTAGTAGAAATAGTACTAGGTATGACAACTATTTCGTGGGTTCCAGTAAATGCCGAGATAATTATAAAATTTTAGGAGGATGGGGATTCAAAGGAGGAAAAGATCCAATATTTCCAGGGATCTATTATATTTGTGGAAACAGAGCTTATTACAGGTTGCCGGACCATTGGTATGGGTCATGCTACTTAGGCATGGTCTTTCCAAAGATTTTTCATGTAGAAAGAGAAGAAAAAGGAACACACGAAATGGGTGAAACATTCACACGTAGAAAAAGGGAAAGTTTTTCAGAAATAGTGGGTGACATTTTTGGAGCAATGATACCAGCAGTGGGAATATCTTTGAATGCATTTAAAATTCGGAAATTGTCCACAGTAGTAGATCGTTTATCAACGAATACTGCTGGAGGGTTCTTGATGGTAAATACCGAGATGGTTGCCATGAGAGCTATGGTGATGCAAAATCGACTTGCCCTTGACATTCTTTTGGCAAAAGAGGGAGGAGTCTGTGGAATGCTGAAAGTCCAACATTGTTGCACTTACATTCCAGATAAAAGTGAAAATATACAAAAGTATATAAAGAATATTACAAATTTGCACAAAGAACTTGTTCCACTGGAGGTTGAAAATGCCTGGGAGAAACTTGGTAAGAGTTTTTCCTCAATACCAAAATGGTTCACTGAAATAGGTAGTTCCATTGTAGGGAAAGTTTTGATATCAGCAACAGTAGTAATCTTAGTGGTGCTATTTGCGAAATTTGTTATTATATGTATCAAGAGGAGAAAAGACAAAACAAAATAAAAAGAGAAAATAAGATAAATAAAGAAAGAGAACGAGAAATAGGTGAAATAGAACTGGAAGAACTAAAAGAAAGCATGTATGAGAGAACAAAAAGACAAGATGAAAGGGCTACAGATGTGTAAAAACTAACAAGAAGCAAATGGACAAGAAACAATGCTATCTGAAAAATTGTGTGACATGGGTTTTTGTGGTGATATTAAAAATCACCAAAGGGGGAGTTGATGGAGCAAGGTAACTGAGAAAATTTTGAACCCCTAATATTAATATTAATTATTAACGTCATTAATTGATTTGAAAATTAATCAACATTTTACGTCTTCTTATAAAACATTTTTTGCTAACTTGCAATTTATGTGCAAACTAACCTACTTACAATTGTAAAAGTGGAATAATAGTAACATAATGGTTTGCGTACTAATTAGAGTGATTTTGCATGATTTGTGCTATGTAGTGAATTGTATTGTGGCAAAAGAATGCGGATGGTAAGTAAAACTTAGCTTTATATGTCGCTTTTGCTAGGTAACACCTAATTGGGGTACGTAGAATGACGGATGGGAAACGAAAAGGCTTATTTTCTTTATTCTTAACTATTATTGTGTTTGTTTTCATAACAGTTCGCTCGGGCCTGCTAGGCCGCGCTGTAAAAATGGCTGCTGAGGCAGATGAGCTTAATGCGCAAGTGCAAAATGGCTTCCAAGCGGAAGAAAAGCTGCAGAAATATACCACGTGGTTGCTTATAGAGCCCAGAATGAAAAAGGGATCAAGGTCAACATGACCTATCATCAAAACGTGTGCCAAGAGGGACTCAGCAAGAATGTGTGAGAACCAGAAATGCAGCTGTGAATTAACAATGAACTGTTTAAAATAAAGCTACAAAAGAAGATACATAAGAAGAGCTGTCAATCGGATTGGTAATGTCCTGAAACCGTGCGAAAGGACAAAATTATAAACATTTTTCGGAACTGGTTTGAGCAAGGAGGGCAATGGGGAGATGCTTGCCACCCCTCCAATGGACCAATTAGCGTGAATCTCGCCCCCAAAGATTGAAACATTTCTGTTTAGTAAGCTAGTAATAGGGTATAAGAGGACCTACACTTAAGTAGGAGGTGCGCTTTTCATACATAATTGTTGAGCACTGGACGCTGACGCTGGAGAGCTGCTGCTATTTTCCATAGGCCATTATTTTTTTAATATAATTAATCTTTTACTTTCAAATCTGACTGGGAAGGAACGAGAACGTTGCGGGAAACCTGTATAGGTGGCCCGTCGAGGAGGCCTGTTTTAGCAGGACAGTCAGTCAGTTTTGGGAGTTCTATGCTGTGATCTGCAATTTAACTGCTGTGACAAACTTTATTTTTCATCCAAAAGGGTATGCATTGCATTCTTTAAGTTTATTCCTTATAATGATATTAAATGTATTGAACTGATTAATAAAACTGAATTTTATTCATGCCTTTTAAAATTAGATAAACTTTATTATAATTAAAATTACGAGTCTGTGGTTCTTTAGCTCAATAATAAATGCAAATGTTTTAATAGGATTAAAGTGATTGAGCTGGTCTTAATCACCATCAACTTATTCTCACTAGTTGGTCCATCGACCAAAGAGCGGAATACCTTGATGTCTTAGAAACCGACAGGATTAAAACTACTTATGTGTGATGTTTGAGAAATTATCTTGTCGACTTTAAAAAGGTATCCCGTTTTCTTCCAGCAGTCATTAATTTCTTCTCCTAGGTGAAGGTGGATGGGATCCAGGGAATATTTGAGTGAGTGAACGTTTTATGCGGTGTTATGGGCCCCACCGTCATATTGGTATAATTGTTAAAAGAGTGTTTTTCAACCTGGATGTCATGTCCAAAGGAAAAGAAATTATATTAGTCGCGCTGGATCACATGTTTAGACATCACCTTCTGATTTAGCTGCACTAATGCTGAAGGTCTAGTGATAGGCCCTGCTTCACCATGGTTTACTTGGACAAACCTCTCCCTTACTTTGGCACTTGGGGTCATCGTGTGGAGCCGGTCCTGCTCTCTTCCCTCCTCAGGATGAGAGTAGGAGGTTCCCAGCCCAAGGCATAATTTCTTGTGAATGAAAATCAATGTCTTCATACTTTCTTGAAGCCTACATGTTGACTAAAGAAAAATATTTTAAAAAACAAGCACTCAGTGAGACAGCACTTCGCCTTGTGAGATAATGATAAATGCAATGCTAACCCCTCTACAATCAGAGGCGTAGCTTGGTCAGTAAAACTCAGGGGTTATTGTAAAATAACCAAAACATTTTTAGGAACTTCTTAACAGAGAGGAAAGAGAGTGTGTGTGTGTGTGTGTGTGCGTGTGTGTTAGTCTACGTGCGCATGTAAACATCCTAGGTGAAATCCAACAGACACCTCTCGATACCTGGCTGAAAGCACCTCTTCCCAACTATTTACTACATAACACACTTATTAAGGGTGATGTAACACCCCAAACATCCCCCCTAAAGCTACGCCCCTGGCTACAATACAACACTATTTATACACTCTTGCCCAATTGGCAGTAATAGAAGAGATACATTTGACAGAAACCAGTACTCAGACAGTGGGAGTATCAGCAGGTGCTGGGCTTTCCCAGGACAAGGTTTGAGAGGACCCTGTAAAGATACAGGTAATATACAGTTCTTCAACGCTGAGCAAGTCATTTGTGAATCCTCGATTACTAGTACCAACACAATGAAATTGAATACGTCAGAAGCGCAAGTGCGGTGTAGGCCTAAGCATAACATAGGTATAAGTAGCTGCGATTAGGCAAAATGGCGTTTTCGTTAAATACAATATAAATCGATACAATCATTAAAAGGTAAAACCAGTTCACAGAGATAAACCTCTTCTTTAGTCTCTCAATCCTTTCTGGGAAGAAGTATTTCACTTTTGCATCAGCAAACATGTTGATGATGGCTGGGTGGGAGTGGTGACAATTCTCTCATGTGCAGAGGTTAGGGGGGTCTTTATGAGCTGGATCTTTACACCAGGCATAAAAAGTGTGTGTACCTTGACACAGTGTTGATATAACCTTCTACTTCACTTTTCTCCATGCATTTTACCATATTGGATAAGGTCACTTTGCCATGCAATATCTGATTCACGCGTTTTTAGGCCACCCTCTGTTAGATGTAGTCCAAGTGACCTGCTGTTATGTTTTAATCTTTCATTTGTTATACAACTAGGGGCTGCGGAATATCCTGATTGATTCAGTGTGCAATTTTACATCATAAAAATGTAAGCATCATATAAGATGAAGTATTCCATTATCCACATGTACATATTGACAGGAACAAATACGTTGTGATGAACACACAGGAAGGTAGAAGGGCCTGATGAGGTGATCCAGCTCGCCACAACACTAACGAGGCATAGACTCCTTTTGTTTATGCGTAGATGATTGTTGAAAGTGAATGTTCTCTCAGCCAGAGCTTGATTTTGAGTAGGATTTCATGCTTGGACTAATGACTTACTGGGGCTTCTTTTTTTTTTTTTATTGAGATCCAAAACATTGTTTACCAAGACATCAATTCATAAAAATTCATAAATATTTTTCATGCTCCAATCATCAATAAATATATATTACATGATCAAATACCTCCAATATGAATTAAGAGAATGGTTCTAGCTAAAAACTCCACATAGGATAAAAACCCAGAATAAATAGCCCTAGCGGCACCCTAAATAAGCGATTATAAGTACATAAAATACTTCTAAAGCTAAATGTGCAAAAATAGCAATAGGACAATCCAATCATCTGCTCAAACCCCTGTTTTTACTCAAAAAGCTGCCCCCATAATTTATCAAATTTCTTGGTTGCAGCATTTCACATTGCATATAACTGTTCACTGTTTCTGACTTGCTTCATGTTTCGTAGCCAATACCCTATTGTTGGGGGCCTGCTGTGTCCGCCATTTTTGAAGCAGGAGGGATCTGGCCACAGCCATTGCAACATATAATAATTTTGTCCTTTTATTGATCACACCGAGGACAGGGTCATATGCCAAAACTTTGAAGCAGGTATTAAAGGCTAATTTAACTTGCCATTTGGTCTCCAAATACTGAAAAATGTAATTCCAGACAAGAGGACATGGGTCAATTATGTGTACCCAGTTGGCAAGAGACCCATCAAGGAAACAAAAACAGTGGCTCGCCGGGTTAGGATTTACTTGTGCAAGAAATTGCGGGGTCTATTTAAGAGCCATTTACTAAAAAATAACATCCGCCGCCAATTGGCTCCTCTTAACACGCTGAAAATGTCATTTATTGAGTTCATCCCACATCTTAGTTGTTATTTCCAACCCTTCATATTTTTCCCATTTTTTAATTGCTCTTTGGGTGAGAGCCCGACTTTTTATAGAAGCAAACAGTCTTTTCCATTCCCCCAGACTTTTATCTTCGTCAGTTTTGAATAGTGCGAGAACCACATTTTTACTACAATTTATCTGACACAAGTGCAGATTGCTAAATAGTTTATACAATATTCTATATGAGCCAAGGAGCAGAAAATCGTTTTGGGTTGACTCATGGATTTCTGAAATATTAAGCCATCTGTCTGCCAGAAGGAAGTCCTATAGCTTCCTAGACCCCACTTTTGCCCATTTTTGGACAATTCCCGGTGCCAGGTTAACACCTGGCTCCATGGCAAATTCTGATAGGAGTGTTGCGGCGTTAATATAGGGGATAGCCTATTTTCTAAAAAGATCCCTACGTTTCCGAAGAAACCATTGCCAACTCTTATAAAGAACTTTTTTGGGTGACTTCACAATTTTTAGCACGTTGCCTATATGATGTTCTGTACAAATCAGCTGTATAAAATAGTTCTAAAATAATCCCATGTGGAACCTGGACATGTACTGTGCAAAGTAAGCAAAATAATAATCCCTAAGATTGGGAAGTGCCAGCCCACCTCTTTCCAGCCCTTCAAATAAAGTGCTTAGTGCTATTCTGGAGATTTATTTTTGCAGATAAAAGACGTAAACATAGACTCTCCCTTTTTAAAAAAGGATGTAGTTAAAACACATGGGAAGGCCGAAAACAAAAAATTAAACAACGGGAGAATGGACATTTTAATCAAGGAAACCCTTCCCAGAATAGTTAAAGAGAGAGTTCCATCGTGAAAATAGGTCTTGTACTTTTAATAGAAGCGGGGAAAAATTGAGATCATGTAGGTCTCAATCCATGATGAGTATCTAATCCCCAGATATCTTTTCAGGTACGGATTCACACATGAGCTATATCTGGATGCAGAACCTCTGGGTTGCATCCACACAATATTATTTCAGCTTGTTGATTTTATAGCCTCCCAGTCTCTCATACTGTGCACAATTCTCAAATACCTTCTCCTGGGCGCCCTTACTACAGTTGAGGATTAACATAATATCATCTGCATAGAGCTTTATCTTCCCCATCTGTGGCAGAGGGGGACAGATGTCGTTATTTTCCCTAATCACTATTGCCAATGGTTTAAAAAAAAAAGGCAAAAAAAAATAGGGGATAACGGACAGCCCTGTCAGGTTCCTCACCTCTACTGCATTTACAATGATGCTGGCTTCTGCATTGCAATTTATCCTTTTTATCAACCCCGTGATCTGTGGTGGAATACTGAATCTAGACAAAATAGCATTTCCCAGACCACGAGGTCGAGTGCTTTCTCCACAACTAACAGAAGCAATACGGCAGATATATTGTTAGTTGCGAAGTAATCTGATGCTTCGGCCAGATAGTGTGTATTTGCCTCGAGCTGCCTCCCAGCAATAAAACCATTCTGGTCTGGATGGATTAACTTGGATGCTATTAAGTTAAATCTGTTAGCTAACAATTTTGTAATGATTTTATAATCAGTATTTAATAATGTAATTGGACAATATGAATTTGAATCCTCCTCGTCTTTCTCCTTTTTAAAAAGCTCACTACGTTCCCTTATAAAATGACGCTGGTATAGGACCACACTCTAGCATTGTATTGGGGACCAATAAAGAATACTCAACTAAAACTTCTACAAAAGTTTTTTTTAATTCCGCTGAGAAGCTGTCTGGCCCACAGGCTTTACAGTTTGGGAGATTCTTAATTACCTCAACCAGTTCTTCTTTATGAAAAGGGTCGCGCAATATTCACCTCTTCAACTTCAGATAGGTTCGGATATTATGTTCCGCTAAAATAGCAATTCTTTATCCAGTAATTGGTTTTGTGTATAAATCTTTTTTATAATGGTCCAGCATAATCCTTACACCTATTACCAGTGGTGGGGCATTTCAGGACATCAATACGATTATTGTCAGCTTGCTCGCTGGCCTGCCAGGCTAATAATCTTCCAGTAAAGTTGCTCTCTTTATAAACCTTTTTGCATGTAGGCACGGTTTAACACTTCGAATTTTACGTAATATGCCTCTCTCAATGCCTGTTTAGCCTTATCCAATTTTATTTTATTTAACATAGATTAATTTTTTTAGAAGCCTTCATAGCTTTGCTGGTCAGTTCTTTGTAAGGTTTGTTTTTGTAATTTATCCCATTTTATGTATGCCTTAAAGGCATCCCATACAATGCTAGCAGAGGCAGTCCAGTGATTAATTGCCAAGAACTCCGTTATCTCACCTTTACAAAATTGCACCCAACCTTCATCTTGTAAATACTGTTTGTTAAGAACCCAGCATCTGGGGTGTACTAAGGCTTTCTCCATCTCAAACTCTAAAACGATCATTGCATGGTCGGAGAAACCATTAGGTAAAATGAATTGAGTGTTAAAGACTATGGCCTTTGAAAGTAGGAAAAAATCTATACGGGAGGAACTGCAAAATCTTCCTGAAAAACAAGTATAGAAATTTTTTGGGAAGAAAGGTCTCCCTCCATGGGTCAATTAATCCCAGAATCTTCTGGTAATTTCTAACAACCTTCGGAGATTTTGGTTTTAACTGCCTCTTTAAGTTAGCTGAGGAGTCAATTTTTGGGTTTTGCAAAAGTTGTAATCGCCTCCAATAATCACTTCACAAGGAATTTAAAATAGTGACAGGAATAACTCTTCATAGGGCATAATATTGACTTCGACTGGGGCCTTAAAACTTACAAACATATGACGTCTAGACCCCACCAAGCAACTCACCCAGCACACCGACCATTCTTATCGCTAGAGAGATTGACCACCTCAGCACCCAGCCTTTTTCCCAGAAAGATCGTGGTGCAACAATGTGCTGCCTGGGAGGAAGAGAAGCCCCTGTATGTTGCCCAGGTTTTATACATAGAGAATTATGACAATTATCAAACGGGTATATGAGTTTCCTGGACTGATATTACAGACGGGTTCTCTGCTGTAATCCAGGTTTCTATTTCCCGTAGTTTTAAGGTCGAGCCTAGAGTCAGCGCGCAAGCGCTGCTCTAGGGAAGATCTGTGGTAGTTCACTACGTGAGGGAAGCCCCGCCCACTGCCCTGCCCATTTTTTCATTCGCTTGTGTCTTTGTCCTTCATAAATGCTGTCTTCTGATTGATTATGAGGCTTGTTAGTCCCTCCTTATTATGGCCATGTCGTCATTTGTACCCTACCATGGCTACTGGCCCCTTTACTTCGAGTGTTACACGGTACGTACCTGTTATTTAGACAGTGAGCACTATTTTTTTCCATGCCTTCTCACCCCTGCCCGCACTCCCGTTGTCCATGCCTTCTCGCCCCCTTCTCCCCGCCCGCACTCCCGTTGTCCGTGCCTTCTCCCTCCTCCCCCCGCCCGCACTCCTGTTGTCCGTGCCTTCTCGTCCCCTTCTCCCCCTACCGCACTCCTGTTGTCCGTGCCTTCTCCGCCCTCCCCCGCCCGCACTCCCGATGTCCGTGCCTTCTCCCCCCTCCTCCCGCCCGCACTCCCGTTGTCCGTGCATTCCCTCCCTCCCCCTCCCGTTGTCCGTGATGCAATGCAATAGGTCTTGCGTAAATGCAAGTCCTATTGCATTGCAAATGCTTGTTTGTTTTATGTTCTCAGGAAAACCATGTTGTGCAGCATTCCTTTTACTGATAAGAGGCACTTGGTTGCAGTAAGCCATGTACATTGCTACAGCCATTTCTAATGAATAATTTACGATGGCTTGCTTGAAATTCTCCACTGCCCTGCAGGTGCTCCATCCTTTATAGAAATATGCATACCAACCGCAAGGAAAGCATCAGTTGAGCCCCTTCACGGTCTTAACAAGCGACTGAGCTGGGAGCCATTTCTGTTTGAGTGGTTATTTTTTACAGCGCCAATATTTGTATGGGGGAGTATGTTGGAGCTGTAATACGGAAATACTGCATTTGAGTGTGTGCGTAAATGGGGTAGTGGAGCGGTACCTCGGGGCCAGGTTATCTCGAATGCCCAGGGAGGGGGCCTTAGTCTTTGTTATGATCTGTGACAATTTACACAGAGTTGCTGCTAAGCGCCATATTACATTTTGTAAAGATGTGCTCCTTTCCTACTGGCGGTGATAAGTGCTGTTTTATGTTGATAAAAAAGAAGCAGATTTTCTGTTTTAACCTAAATTCCACCCCAAATGCTATCACAGAAGTAAACTGGCGAAAATGGCACACTGTAACCTAATGATGTGAGTGAAAACAGACCAAACAAATAGCCCCTCTAGGCAGTTTCTGTGATACGAATCCTGTCAGGAGAGTAGCGTGTGAACTAAAACTACACATGAGCCTGTAACCAAAATCACAAACATGCTTATGTCCCACGTTTGTAGATATTGCATTCACGTTGCCCAGCTTCTTATTACAGACAGTGAAATGCCTATTGGGAGGAGATTTTAACTTTCCAAAAGTGAAATGAAGCAAGGATGAGAGCCTTATTGTACACATGAGCTCACCCAACAATGATATGTGGCAATTGTATTATTGATTATTATTATTTTTTTTTTACAAGCCTTAATTTTAGACTTTACATCAGGGGCAGCTTGTAAAAATTTGAAAACATTGGGCTAATTCACAAAGCTTTTTCTGTGTGAAGGTGTCTTATTTCTGGTCTTAATTTGTAAATGCTCCTAAAACACATGGAGCTGGTTTACAAAGTATTTTCTGTTAGTAGTTTTTCATTACTTTTGTCTTATCTTCGAATTGCTCATGTATTTTCAGGCGTAAGAGATTCTTACTGCTGAAAAAACATTTTTTCATTCATAAAGCTTTTTTTTCATGCTTTTTTTTTCATATTTCCTAAGCCTCGACATCCAGGCAGGAGTAACTCACCCCTGAACCTGGGAGACGCCTACTTATAGAAGAACGCTCTTTGAATCAGGCCTCTGATTAAAAAATTACATCAAAGTCTGTCCAATATGGCTTAAAAGTAAGGGACATCAAAGCAGGGTGCAGATCTCAAATTGTCTTCACGTTTTGCACGGCAAAGAACTACTGCTTTGCGTTTATACATACATCTCGACTTGCCTGCTCTGTAGCGTCGCTCACCTGGCTGGCTCCCCTTCATCCGGATTGTTGGCAGTAACTTGCTAACAATCTGCAGGTAACACTAATGGATTTATATGTAGGCCTTCATTCACTATTACCCAACGTAAGGCGGTCTGTCGTGCATTTTTGGTAACACATGAAGTAACCCGATATTTTGTAAAGCTCCAACTAATCACCCCCTTAAGTGTCTCAAGGCGCTGGGGGCCGTCGGGAAGATTAAGCGAGCTATTGCCCAGTAAGTGGTTGTTCTGTTGGGGACCGGTTTAAGGTAAAGGGCTGGTGCTGTTTGTTTTTGCTCACTGGTAATTTGCATAAAATTGGTGCTGCTGAATTGTGCTCCTTGTTTTTTAAGTCTGGGTTTGGCAGTGCAGCTGTCTAATAGATCTGTTCCTAACAATATCCATACATTGGGCTTTGGGGCTGTTTGTTTTAATCGTCTGCTTTCTGAGACCAGCCTCTTTCAGTCATTGGCTTAAGATTTTTTCTTTCGCATCTTGGCTCTGCCCAGTGCTTTAGTCATCTCTGACCTAATGCTTTTGACTGCTTGGGTCCTTCGCCTCCACTCGAGAGGTTACATTGAACCGAGAGAGGAAATACTTAACAATTGTAGCTCCCTCTGTCCGCTCCTGCTGGCTCCCTCACATGTGTCTCGCTGTAACTTGCCAATGTTAAGTATGCGTTACCACATAAAACTCAGACCTGTTGGCTTTGTCAGTGCTAGTTTATTTTACCAAGCAAACATGGCCTGGTTTTATTTAACCATATGGGAACCACTGAGAGCAGGTTGAAAAACAGATGTAGTCGTTTTCAAGCATCTCCTGGATCAATGCGGACGGCACAACGTTAAGCTATCCGTACAATAAAGTTACATTTATAATTATGATGTTTTGGTATTTACTTGCAAGCGGAGCTATTTTTATGGACTAAGCAATTGCCATGTGTGCACAGTAAACACAAGCAAGCAAAACATTGGCTTCAATAATGCCATAACCTGTGTTCCTTGTACAGCTTAGCACACGCCACCAGACTGTTTCAGTGTGATTCTGGGCAGTTAAAAAACGAATTTCTTCTAGGCGGTGAGGAGATGCCCCATCCACTTACTGTCTTAGGTGGAAACTAAAGGTACTTTTCTTGGAGTTTGTTTTTAGCTCTTAAATATAGAAATCACCTTAGTAACTGCCAGTATATGCAGAAATCTAAAAGACAAAAAACCTTGTTGGCTGTTTCTGAAATGCTTTATGCGCTGTAGTATAACCTGTTTTTCCCCTCGCTGAACCACTCTGTCTGACAAAAAATTATTTTTCAGCACAGTGTGGTCTTTATCTCAGTCCAATCCTGACCTATAAAATCTGGAACATTCTAATCTCAAAGTAAGAAATTAATTAGTGTTGCTTATATATTTGAGTCTCAGATGCTAAGAGGCTCTCTGGTCCCTTCACAGACATCTCCCCAACTCCAACCACCCCTCTTGGTGAGGAAACCTCTTTTTTGGTCTGCGAGACTGCTGTAGTAGAGTATGGGAGAGAAGCCGCGCCCACTCTCCTCCCATATTTTTCATTGGCTTGTGTCATTGTCTTTCGTAAATGCTGCCTTCGGATTCGTTAATAGGCTTGTTAGTTCCTCCTTAGTATGGCCTTGTCTTCATTTATACCCTCCCATGACGACTGGCCCCTTTACTTAGGTTGTTACACTGGACCTGTTATTTAGTCTGTAAGCACTATTTACTTTTTTGAGTTTCTCTTACTGCAGGCCGGACATGCGCTGCTTCAGCTGAAACCGCTTGTGTTTTTTTAGGCACACGGCCGCCCTCGTAACACGGGCGCTCGCTTTCAATCACTTTAACCCGACATTATCTTGTGTTGTTTCAAACCCCCCCCCCCCGAAGTAAAATGGATTTAGAAATGATTAGCGAATTAAGTCATGTGAATTCCAGGTAGCACATAGTCCTGTGCTAATGGGCTGAAGCTGACAACAGCACATCTGTGTTACATGTCATCTGTACTAAAGCCACCTGATGGATTGTTTTCAAAAGCCTTTTTTATTAACAACAACACCACCACCAATACCACCACCACCAATACCACTATCACCAATACCCCCACCACCAATACCACCAATACCACCACCAATACCACCACCACCAATACCCCACCACCAATACCCCACCACCACCAATACCAGTACCACCACCACCACCAATACCACCACCACCAGTACCGCCACTACCAATACTACCACTACCAATACTACCACCACCAATACAGTACCACCACCACCAATACCACCAATGCCACCACCACCAATACCAGCACCACCAATACCAACACCACCACCACCAATACCACCACCACCACCACCAATACCAATACCACCACCACTAATACCACCACCTCAGCGCCTCTAGTTCACTAGTAATAGCAGGGGCACTGTACGAGGCCAGAGCTGCAGCCGAGACCATCCCTTCCTCCATGCCTGCCATAAAGCACAGCCCGCCCTGCACCAAGAGGTGAAGCCAGGGCCCTACTACAGCTGGAGTGTTTTTTATTAGGCCAATGATAGCAATGACATTACGCAATGCCACACTGCACACTGAAATCACGGAGAGAGCAGGAAATAGCCCCCCCCTCACTGCTCTCCCTCTTGAGCCGCGACAGTGCAATCACAGAGCAAAAGGTGTTGGAGCGCTTTGTTAGTAATTATAGCTCGGATCATAAGTAACTCTCAGTTCACACTTTGTGTCTGTGTAATTTACAACACTTACACATCTTCTTCACTGCACTATATATCACTACTTTGAAGACGTCGCAGGCCGGTCTCTTCCTCTGATATTTACAATCTAACAAGCGGTCGAGAAGGCCCTTTATTGCAATGCAATAGGTCTCGCATTTGAGAGAGTTTAAGCTATTAATATTGTAAATGACAATGCCTTTTATTTATGTTTTAAAACCCAAAACATAAATAATAGGCATTGTCATTTACAATGCCAATAGCTCAAACTCGCATGAATGCGAGACCTATTGCATTACAAATGCTTGTTTTTGTTACTATTAAGGCCATTGACATTGAATGAGACTACCTTCAAGATATTATTTGTCATCATCTTTTCTTTCCTATCCGAGTACATCCATACCTAGAAATGGCTAGACTGTAGATGATCCCTTCATATATAATGGAATATAAATTACTCCAACTATATATCTGCTCTACACCTCTAGTATGTCTCTGGAACTCGATCCAAGCCAGGGCCGGACTGGACGTAGGGGGCACCGGGTGTTTCCCCGGTGGGCCGCTAGGGTGGGGGCCGGTTTTGGGCCCCTGGGGGGCCGTTTTTGTTACGGGGGTCGGCAATATCGGCCCCCTGTAACAAAATCGGCCGAAACCGGCGCTCGCAAACTGCTCGACTGCACCCTCCCTCACCCCAGGGAGGGCCTGCCGAGCAGTTTGCCAGGGCCGTTTTCGGTTGCCAGTCCGGCCCTGATCCAAGCGCCCTGTGACATAGTGAGGGAATTGACTTGGTGGCCATGCCCCCCTTTATAAAAGATTAACATTCTACATTTCTACAATTGGAGCATGTAACGATGAATCACAAATTTGGATTTATTTTTAGTAACACCATCACCCCATACCTCCACCAGCCCGCCCCACCGCACCCCAAACCTACCCACCCTCCCTAAGCAGCAATGAGTGGTTCACCCTCCCACTTACACCTGGCATGCTCACCCCCTGTGAAAACAGGCACAGTGACATTGTGCCAAGATCTATCGGCCTTCCTTCTCCAAACCCGCCCCCGCCAGGACAAAAAGAAAACACAGTGCCAGGCAACAACAAAATAATGAAAATCGCTAAGTCGCTGAGTGGGATCAAAGCCATACCCGAATCACAATTTCGAGGGGTCGAATAACTGTGGCTTGACTTTAAGGCTATGCATCACTTAGCTAGGACTTATTAGAGATCTGCTGTAACAGTTCCTGCACCTCAGAAACATCGCAAAATAATGAAATTGCCCATTCACCAACCCCTTCAATTTGGATTGCTGTGCAATCATTGCCTGAGCGCCCTGCGCTTTGAACAAGTAAAGCATTTTTACAAATTCCTTCCTTCGCTTAGCTGCTGATGAAGACATGTCGGAAAATATGCAACAAAGTGAAACTTCTGCCATGCTAAACTGTCTCTGCTTGATGGCTTTAGTTAATACTTGTTCTTTCACAAAATTAACAAGGATGGTACGAGGGAAATTCTGATTTGGAGGCTGATGTGCTGGCACACAATGAGCTCTTGTAAGTGTAAGGTCCCCAGAATGTTCGGAAGAACATATGTTTTAATAAAGGCATCAACCCATTGGAGTGTTTGCTGACCGTTAAGTCCTTCTGGAACCCCCACAATGCGTAGATTAGTACGTCGGGAATGATTTTTCAGTTCCTCTGACTTAAACTCCATTGAGGACTTTTGTTTCTGAAATATGGCGACCTTTTCCTGCATTATGGTAACCTAGTCCTCTAACTGCGAAATCTGCGCCTCAGCTTCTTTTAGCCTCTCTGGGATTTGGACCACAGTCTCCTCAATCTTCCAGAGTTTGATATGCAGGGCTGCTATCTCTGTAGTTTGTGAAGCTTTAATATCCCTTATTTCCTCAAGGATTAGATTGAGCATGGACTTGGCATCCCATTGCATTGTTAGTGGTGTGTCCCCCTGTAAAAAACCCTTATGTGGCAGATCCAGACTAGATTAATTTTGCATCTTTTCACTCTCTGGGCCATTTTGCTCGGTATCTCCTGCTGGACACAGGGTCGCCGGCGTCTGTGTTAGGGATGTCAGTGACTGAAATATATTGAAATCAGTACCGGAGGAGATAGCGGAGGTTGACAGTGAGATTTGTAGAGCACCAGGCTGAGAATTCTCTGACGGCTCTATGCCAGAGCTCGTGCCAGAACACATACCAGTTTTAACCTTCACAAACAAAGGAGATTTCATGATACCCTTGGACTTTGTAGCGCTGACCTCCTGTCCCCGAATGGCTTCAGTGGGGATTTTCCAAGGTGTCTCATTGGATGTTGCTGCACCTGTGTCTAGGCTATTGCCAGGGTTGTGACTTGTATTTATTACCTCCAGATCTCCCTCCTGGCAATGTTCCTGATGATACCCTAGGGCACTTGTACTGTCATCAGGATCATCTATATTACTAGACATTGTACAATCCTTGCGTGAAGAGGTTGGGCGATTAGCTTCTGCTGTTACCTGTCCCACAGTTTTTTAACCCTTTCAGTCAGGGCAGTTGCATCGCAATGAGTTGCAGAGCTAGAGACTTTTGGATGGCTTCACATTTTTGGTGCCCTCAAGTCTAGTATCTTATTTAAATATTTTTAAGTTTAAATTAGGGGGATGCTCCCAAATAAATGTACAGTGTTGTCTTCAATTGCCCCCTTTTGAGTGCCCGTGAGAAGATGGAGAACAATGTTGCAACCCCAATCGGGTAGCACCTCTCTTAAGCAGAGCGCGAGCACTTACCCCCCAGTGGGAAACCTGGCGGCCACCACTGCAGAAAGACACTGTTGTCGTGCTCAGCCTGTCCACCGTCGGTCAATTTAGGTGAGATGAAGATATGCCAGCAAGAGTTTCAAATGGGGGGCCGGGTCAAGTCAACCTCTGTGCTGACCGACCTCCTCCAAATCTAGTCCATAGCGTAAGGGCAGCACACCTCTTCCGTGGTCTCCGTGGGCAAACTGCAGACTATACTCCAAAAGAAGAGCTCCCTGGTCTACCACCTAAGTTAAGCTCGGTCAAATGCAGAGAGTGAGGAGCATCGCGCCCTCACACCTTGGCAGCAGCCAAGCGAAGTCCGCTCTCACTCAAGTACCGGGAACAGACTAAAACATTAATATTGCGTCCATGCTCCTCAGCTCGGCCCCTGCAGCTCATCTCTCTGCTCCTGCAGTCGCCATCTGCCATCAAATGCCGAGCAGCGCAGAGCCCAGTGCAAACGTCCTGACATGGCGTGAGGAGGAGGAGTTCTGGCGACTCAGCTGAAGATCGCCATTCCAGCCTCCACTTACTGGGACTTCTTGCCTAATGGGAGCATAGAGTGCCTCTCTAAACAAAAGGCAGCCTTCCCGGTCCCTGATGTCATTAATGCCCCCATAAATGAGTCTTTCCTCTGTGTGTAAAAAGTCAGCAGACCACAGACCTCCTGCAGGATGAAACCACTTGGCAGATAAGTATTGCCATTTCCTGTGGCATACACATAATGCAAAAGTGTCTATGACTTTATAAAGAGTCACAGCAAAAGTAGCATTTTTACCCCAATGTTTCCCGAACAATAAATGTCCTTCAGACAGATGATCATATGTAGCAATGTTCTAGATGCAGAAAGGCAAAAGTGGATGAAGAGGTGCCTGAGGAAGAGGAACACTGACATTGCATTGCTTACTCCTGTCTGTTTCTAGCCTCTTCTTGTGAGTAGCTGTTCTGCAAGGGGTTGCTTTTTTGGGGACAGGATTCATTACAGTATTAATGTTTTCCAGGAGGCCTGTGGTGTTTCTGTCATTTATGCCCCATTTAAATTTGTTCCCAGTCTTCATGAAACCTCATCCACCCAGCATGACACCTGTTTTTTGCAGTGACTCTCTAGTTCATGTCTTGTCTAATGCATTTCACCATCATGGAGCCATTTCTCATAAGGTATAGCTCTCACCTCACTTATAAGTTACATACTACATAACTCTACTTGACACGTTATACAGACAAACAGTTCTGTAGAGCTGATATGTGGGGTGTTCATGGTGATACCAATGCAGGCGGTGAGGCTGGCAACCCCATCATGAGGCTGGCAACCCCATCACAGAAGCATTTGTGGCACCTTCAGCCACCTTTTCTTTAGGTTTACCTTTAGGTTTAACAATCTGCCCTGGGGTAGGCCACCTATTTGCTGCAATTTCATCAGTTCATCCAGGAATTGTCATCCATTCACTTAGCCATTGATAAATACATTGTCATTCACTTATCCATTCACTTATTATTCATTTTTCCAACCATTGGCATGTTCATCTATTTTTCCATCCACACAATATTCTTAGAAATTCACCAAACAATAAAGTTACACCATTACGAATAACAAAACATGTTGGTTTTGCCCGTGTTTTTTTTTTTTCAGATTGAGTTCTGGAAGTTTTACCGCCAGACCTAATAGGCACATTTTGGAAATATTGAATGAAGAGGAGATTCATTTTCTGAGGTTCATTACTGGAGGACAATTTGGTTTACCGACATCATTTATTTAAAATTCATTAGCATTTTCTAAATATATTTCCAGAGTTAACTTTAAAACTGTGCAAACCATCAGACTGATGGAATACCACATCTCACGTAATGGTTATTGACGTTATGAACTGTCATTTGCTTTTAATAAGGATATATCGATTGTCCTTCAGTCCACACGCATGGCTGCGGCAGGTCAGTTTCTGTGCATTGATTTTAGTTTTCAGCATCTGCGCCTGGGCAGATGCCATCACACATATCGATACTAAACTTATACACTTGCCATTTGCCTTCCCCTGTTAAGATTTGTGAGTTAATTTTAATTATTGTAATCATTCAAAATGAACGTGATGGGACAACGATTAAAAGAGCCCAAGTGCATGCATCAAATTAAAGCAAAGAGAAACAGTTTGTACAACTATGGTTGAAAAAGTGCTCATGGGGCAGCTGTGTGTCAATCTTTTCAGCGCTTTCCACATCACAATTAATTATACAGCTTTGAAAAAAAAGGTAGTTCATTCATTTATAGAAATATTGCACTTTAGCTCTAAACATAGTTTGTAAACCCAGTTGCTTACACAAAACATGTGTAAGAGCACTACAGTCAAGCCGGAGTGTGTTTATTTAATTATGTCAACAAGTAATCGAGTATGCAAATCTGCAATCAAGAGGCTAATGCTTTCTGAGAACGTTAAACCACTTAAAGAGCATTCCAAAAGGAACACACTTCAGATTCACAATCAGATTCTTTAAGAAGGTTAAAAACATTCACAAATAGTCCATAGTCTCAAAGCTGTTAGAAACTAACAGAGTGCGAAGGTATGTTTCAAGGCCAATGCACTCTCATGCAGAAGGCTGAAAGGATGTGGTTTGCATAAAAATGTCACGAATGTCCAATGTCGCGGAGGTAGCAAATGCATTATACCAAACAATGCATTGAAATGTGGCATCACAAGACTGTCATATCTTAAAGGCACGAGCCAATAGGCAGATACTAAAGAAATGACAAAGTCAGTGGGTCTAGTTTGCCAATAGTGCATAAAACAGAAGGCAACACAAAGAGGTAAAATTGTACACAAATAACCATACATAGAGATACAAACACGGTCAATGGTGCCACAATAACCCTAACAAATACACATTTGAAGGTTTAGATACAAGTCAAACTGAAGTTAATAAAAATTACAACACCTGGAATACTGATCTAATGAATCATCGGTATCCCTTGAAATGCAATTTCATCAACAAAAAATGGTGCAACTGAAAATATTACAGAAATGTTGGGCAAAGAATGGAGATGAAGAAGGAGTCGAGTGAGCATTGCGAGACCAGTGAGAGTAGCACCAAATGGAAAGAGAAAAGAGAGAGATGCCTGTAGAGGTGTGTGAGCAAGAAGACACGAGGGAGAGTGCAGTGATACAAAGTGAGAAGTCCCATGAGGATCGGAGTAGAGAAGTACAGCAGAAAGATGCAAGAGGTCAGTAAAAAAGAAGAAGCAGAGTGAACAAGTGTAAGCATCAACAAACACACAGCAGGTCCCATGATGGATGAAGGGGATGAAAACGGATGGTTGGATTCAATTTACCAATAATAATAATAATACTTTATTCTGTCGGATATACGACCATAAAAGCTCATAAAAAAGACAATTTATATACAGCAGAGAATAAAAACATAAGAAGTACTATTAAATATCAGATGAAATCATGAAACCTCATATCACCAGTTTAGATTCATGATACATACATGTTTCTCCAATGGTTAGATTAAAAACGGCAATGGACTGGGGAAAGGAGTGGCTCGGTAACATTTTAGTCGTAAAACTGGGAAATACTGAAGAAGAGGGGGAACAGACATTAAGTATTTGCCCCCAATAAAAGGAGTAAAACTTCATGAAAAAATCTAACTCAACGGGCAAACATTTAACAGCGTGCATACTCATGATCGCAAAATTATTTTATCATGTGGTGATACGTAACATGCTTCGGACAAAGTGCTTGATCACACAAGCATCACAGCCGTCACATGACCTATTTACGTCTTAGGTTATTGTTTTCAGCCAGTGAGCATTTGGAAGAAGAATGTGTCCCCTAAAAACTGGTAAAACTTAAACCATAATAAAAAATAAATAAAAATATTCTGGCAAACATGCAACAGGAACGTTCATCAACATTGCAATTTACTTGTCTGAGCAAAGTTTTTTGAGGTATTACATTATATTTTAGATTTAAAACAGAATTAAAATCTATATTGGGTGAAAGTAATACTCCCAAACTTATCTGCGAAGTAAAGGCACTCCTGATGTAATCACATGTGATGTAAAGGGATTCCCAATGTAATGACTGCAATGTAGTGACTCCCGATGTAAAGGCCTGTATAGTGGCTTTTTTTTTTTTTGCAAATGTAAATACGTATCCTACCTCATAATCCATTATAACCCTCATAAATACCCACTCTTTCCTCTTTTTTATATCTTCTTCAAACTTCTTGAATCTGCTTGCCATTAATGCCATAGCTGCTATAAAGCTCTTTATAACCTCTTGGTCAGGATGGTCTCCTTCCTAGTTCATTCTGTAGATCTCCCAGTTTTTTCAGAGTTTTTTCTCAGTCCTTCCTGGCACATTTTACTAGAGGTTTCAGAAAGCTCCTCGAACATCTATTTATACTATGTGACTATTCCCCAAGCATGGCTTCGTCTGTGCCCCCCTAACTCATATTGAGGTGAAAAGGATTCCATGGGGCTTGCATATTTCAAAATAGGTAAGCCGCTGGGGATTTTTTTCACCTCAATTTTGGAGGGACGTTGCCTCCTACCATTTAGTGATTTCCCGTTGTGACAGTTCTAATTTCATCAGCTTCTGCTTCAAAGTCATCGCTGATTCAACTCATGAGGTGCCCGCTGCATTTCTTTGCTGTGCAATATTATTGTCTTTAAAAACCTCTTGTTCTGCTCGAGTTCAGTCATCATCAGTTCACATTTTCATACATCCAAATGCTGAGCAATTGCACCCAAATGCTCAATGCAGATTTTTGCTTTCAGTACTTTGATATGCTTCTGGAATTCTTTTCCTGGATTTCTTGCATGGCTCTTTTCTCCTTCCTGATGTCAGGAGTAGTTTCATGCATTGCTGTTTGCTTCAATTCTAATCTTCTACTTCAGCTAAAACCCATGAATTTGCCAGGCTGCTGGCTCCTGGAATCGAGTGTAAGATAGACATTGTAGAACTTGGGCTTCTTCAGTTATCAATCGAATGCCATGAGTTTCTGAAAAGGGATGTGGACAAGCCTAATACCCAGCCCTCCAGGCGATGATGGAATGACTACCAACCATTTTTCGATATGCCCAATCTAAGATGAAGTTGAGTCTTTCTTGTGATGTCAAGTCCTATTTAATCATATATTAGGGTGACTGTTACAAGTGTAAGGTGTGTTGTAATGCATTCATTCACTGCTTTTTTGTCACATTCTTTGTGCTAAGTTTGTAACAGATATTTGCTTTTACCAATGTGATCTTTTTGTGGTAATCTTCACCTGCGTTTCCTTGTAGGCGTTTTTCCTCCTTTCTGAGGTCAGGAGGAGTTTGGTGGTCTGCTGATTTCTTCAGTTCTAATCTTCATCTTAAACTTAGAGCCATAATATTGCCAGGGTTTTTATTTTTATTTAATGGGTTTTCCTATCTCCCTTCTCGCTCGAAAACAGTTAAGGAGACGCTTGTCACCATTGACAAATACTTTTTTGTGCAGTGTAGACTATGGCTACTTTGTGGAGTCACCCTTTCCTCAGGCAATCAGGAGGGAACTCAACAGATCTTCACAGCGTCCTGTCCTTGACAGAATTGAGGGTGAATCTTTTACTTTTTGCATAGGTTTTCAGTTGGAAAAATCGCTCTTCAGGCTCATGTCTGCTAACCAGGCTAAGGTAAAGGGTTGTTTTGTGCTGCTCATGAATTGGAGAAATTCAGTCTTTGTCAGGTTAAGTTTTAGATAGGTGGTAGACCTCCAGTTCCAAATTCGCTCAAGGCATGTTTTAAGTCACTCAGTGTCATTTGGTGAGGTTATTTTGAAGTAGAATTGTGCATTACTAAGAAATTGATGGACCATTGATGTTATTGACATTAAGCAAAGCTTCTAAGATCTTGTGGGTTCCATCCGGTTGAGCTGGTGACAACTTGTGTGATAAAAGGTGAACCACTGCAGCACTGTATCAGCAAAGCCCACGTAAGTTATGAAGATGTTAATAAGTATTTGGTGGTCCATCAACTTGAAGACACAGGAACTTGATCAGGAACAAGATGGATGAGTTGTTACTGTTGTTGAAAAGGAGGGTGTTACAACTATGTGCAAGTGGATTGCTGCTTCAGCTTGGTCTGAAGGCTCATTGCTTGGCTTGTAGGAGGTTGTTCTTGACGAGCTGATACTGTAGTTCGAGTCATGCCTCCTATACAAGCTTTTCAATTGATCCTATGTTATCCTTAGTGCCATTGACTCAGAAAGCCCATGATGGCAGTTCCCATTGGGCACAGGGTCAAGACTGATTTGCATATATCTGAGTTCAAACTGGAACAGCATGGTGAGCAAAAAAACGATGGATTTAGGCCCAGATCTCTGTACTGGGGTGAATGTATGACATTGTTCTGCATTCTGTCCATCAATTGTTGTTTTTGCATTTGTCACCCCGAGTGGGACGGGTATGCCCAGACGTGGGTCCCGTGCTCTCCATGTCACTGGAGTCAAGCTATCCTGGCTGAAGCGGGGTGAAACCCCAAAACTGGTCCTAGGATGCTTGTTTCCAGTCCAGGGAGGACCTGGCCTGGCAGTTCAGGCCGAACTGTTCCCATTGGGCACAGGGTCAAGACTGATTAGCATATGGGTGGGTTCAAACTGGAATGGCATGGTGAGCAAAAAAACGATGGATTTAGGCCCAGATCTCTGTACTGGGGTGAATGTATGACATTGTTCTGCATTCTGTCCATCAATTGTTGTTTTTGCATTTGGCTGTTCTTTATGTGCGCATGTGCCTTGTGTATTTGTGTTATTTACCTTTCAAGAGCTGGAATGGGGAGGCGGACACTTTACCCTCAGGGCACCAAATATCCTTATATTGAAACATTCCAGATTACGTGTGCATACAACTGTACAATTACAGGTAGAGACATCCAACTGGAGAGGGGGGGCGAACTGTATGTTCTCCCATTAATAAGTACAAAGTGCATGTGTATAAAGCAGAAATCTTCAATTAATCATTGCACGTCCATAGGGTGTCTCAATAGGAAGCTGCAACTCAGCTCACACCAACCCCCCAATTAAACCTGAAAGATATTTTGGAACTGTTGTGCGTATGCAATCTCAAGTTTAAATTTTTCCACACAATTCGCAAGCACCAATTCTCTAAAACCTCATTAATTCACCTCAGTCAGAGAGTCATTGCGTGTAAGCGCCTTTATCGGAGTAGGGCTGCTGTTTTAGCCGCACAGAAAATGAAAATATTGCATTTAGAGAAATCAACACAGCCCCACTGTGCGTCGCCATCTTTGCTCCAGCATGGTATTTTATATTGCTGGCGTCTGGAACAGCTTGCGACGGAACGCGCTGCGTCCCCACAGACACCTTATTATGCACATTAATAAGGCTCTAATTATTTTTCAATTGTGCGTCTTGTTAGCTGCAGCACTATACCATTCAAATTTGGGGTACCATGATGGTTATTCATTTTCTTTAGGTAATGAATTTTTAATTGTTGATTGTATCCCCTTACACGATATATGGCGAGGACACAAAAGAGCTGGCAAAGTAAGGATATTGTGCCTGTTTATATTTGCATTCAAAGTAAGCGGTGAGTTCGCAAGAATGTTTAAAAATGTAAAACTTTACTTGATATTATAATGAGTGCTTTAATAATGCAACGATGGAGTTGTAGGTCTTTTCCAAATAGTTTGCTCTTGCTGCATCTTTTATTATAAGGGATAATGCGAATGACTGGACTAGTTTCCATGCAGAGTGTACTGTAGAATTAGTTCCAAAAAAAGAGTGTCAGACCCCGTTCAGGAGGCCATGTGGAAGGGTCTACAGGCCACAGCCCTGTGGGCTGCGGTCGTTTGCCTATGCCGTCCAGGGTCTCTCCTACTATGGGTCTCCAAACTGAGCCAACCCTTTCAGCACTTGACTCTCACTGGTAGTGATGGCGAGCAGTCATTGCCTTCTCAGGGAGATTAATGTGGGGTTACCAGTGCTTAGCTTCAGCCGTGGTTTCTGGCACTTATGACAGTCTGCCACACAGTGGTGCTGTCAGTTGAATTCAGAGAAAAGCACAACAGCTGTTTTTTAATTCAAAACACAATAAAAATGACTAATACCTACCACCAAGACCGTTTTTATAGCTTCAGGGGCCTGGAATTGTCACACTTTTAAGAGTGTGATGATTAGTAGTGTGTTGGTACTGTCATTGGCAGCTCTGGCAGGGGCAACGGGTGGTGCAAGCTGCAGTAACCTCCTCACGAAACCTGGCACTTAATGTTTTACAAATTAAGCACTGTCCGGGTTACTCAGGCTCAGGACTCAACCCCACTCCTAGTAGCGCAATAGGATAATTGTTCCGGCCAGTGCTTTATTACAGAGAAAGCAAAGTACTACACCCAACAATAATACTAGAATCGACTTGTGAATATGATTCTCTTACGCTTCAAAGTAGAACTCCCCCCCCCGCCCCGTGCACACTATTCAGCCGTTTCTACCTTTATCTCAGTGACAGGCTTCTCAGAGCTAATGTGGCGTAGTCACTAGTACTCTTCCACTGCCCCTACTTCTCTCTGCATACAGTCTCAAGGGCTCTAGGTACATTTCAGTCTCTTACCTGTCTGTGGAGATGCGGGTTAGGGGCCATGTAGAACCTTCCTGCAGCAGAGGTTTTGTGGGGTCTTCCAACATTGAACATTAAAGTCCTGCTGGAGGCGAGCAGCTGACAGTTGCATGGTGAGTCTCCTGAGAGGTCGCTGCAGAAGCAGGTACTTCTGGCATAGGCCAGCTTCTGGACTTTGACAATCGCCCGAGGTAGGGGGTCCCAAGGAATCAGCAGGTTTGGTCCCCAAGTGGAGAAGGTTAACACCCGACTTCTCCGTGGGCGGTGCACCTCCAGGCGACTTCCTAGGTCATATTGGCAGTACAATGTTGGGGTGCTCAGGTCTTCAGAGTCACAACAGCAAAGCACTATGTTCAATACATAGTGCCATGAGGTGACAAACTCAGACCTTGGAAGTAGAGTTTGCTCCTATGCAAGTCTGGGCAGTGCCAGGTTCTCTACTACCAGAGGCATAACCTAGGTGGGCACCTCTGGATTGCAGACTTTATTTCCTATGGGTGGTCGGGACTGCAGAGCACAAACTGGCAGTGCTACAGTCATAACATTCATGTTCACTGGCACACAGTGGGTGCCACTGGCAGATACCTATCTCTGCTTCAGTTGGGACGGCCAATCAGCACACATTCTCCAGTGCACTGGCAGTAATGACAGGGATAGTACAAAGAGACCCTCTGGCACACGTTGGCAGTACCACAGTTCCTTCAACGAAGATACTGAGATCAATCTGCATTTTTGACTGCATCGATCACTGAGATTGTGAGTGTCTGTTGGATGTACTCCTACACCATGGATTGCTACATCCATTTCCAACAGCCCACTTCTCCTGCAGGGTTGGCACTTTCCTTCTTTCTTGCTCAGGATGGGCTCCTTGGGTCCCAAGACAAGTCAGCAGTTCTTCCCTCATATCCGCACCATCAACTCTGGGGGAGCTGCCAATCTGGCAGGCATCAGTCCTTAGTTGCACAGTGGTACTCTGAGTAATCTAAAGAGTACCCACTCCTCTGTTGAAGAGAACTTGGAACTGGAACCACAAGTGGGCCAGCTGCTCCCACGTATGTACAGAGTTGGTATACAGATCAGTTGCTTTTTCATGTGCCCTTCACAAGTGTCTTCTGAACTCATCCTTTCTCGCGAGTGAAGCTCCTCACAGCAGGTTTGTATCCAGGCTGGAGCACCCACAACAGCGGCAGAAAGAGATGTGAGCACTCTGCACTTTATCTATCAACAGCCACATCTGACAGTGATCAGGAAGAGACAAAAAGGGCTGCTCTGCTTCTAAAGACCCTTCACACCCTATAAAAGATACTCTAGTCCCACCCTTCACCCCTGTCATCCACCAACTGGTAGTTCCAGTGAGACAAATCAACAGCCCTATGTATCAGACAGGACCTAATCACATTTCTAAGGAAAGGCCAGTCTCTTCAGTGTCTAGGTTCCCTTCCTACAGTCTCAGGAATGTAAGCAAAACATGCAGAATGTCTGGGAAAACAATCTCACCTCCATCTTATGCACATGAAGAGGCCAAGCACTTCTGATGGACTTGGCCCTTTTTGCAGGTTTTACCCAAACATTTTGCCTTACTCCTGCATTTTTCGGACCTTCATTTTGTTGGCTTTAGGACTCTGGGCACTTTACCACTGCCAATCAGTGCTAAAGTGCATATGCTTTCTCTAAAATGTAATGATATTTGTTTTCTCCATGAGTGGCCTATTTAATTTACTAGTAAGTTCCTAGTACAGTGCATCATGTGTGCCCAGGGCCTGTTAATCAAATGCTACTAGTGGGCCTGCAGAACTGATTGTGCCACCCACATGAGTAGCCCTGAAATCATGCCTCAGGCCTTCCACTGCAGTTACTGTGTGTGCAGTTTTAAACTGCCATTTCGACCTGGAAAGTGCACCCACTTGACAGGCCCAAACTCTCCCTTGTACTACATGTAAGGCACCCCTAAGGCAGGCCCTAGGTAGCTCCATGGTCAGGGGGCAGTATATTTTAAAAGGTAGGACATGAACTGTTGTGTTTTACATGTCCTGGTCGTGAAATACTGCTAATTTCATTTATCACTACAGCAGGGCCCATTTTTAGCATTGGAGCTACTTTGTAACATCCTATAAGTGTATCTGCCAATTGGGAGCTGATAGAAAATTGGAGTTTGGTGTCTCTGGACTCACAATTTAAAAACACATCTCTTAGTGAAGTTCGTTTCTAAATTGCAGGTCTGAAAATTACACTTTTAGAAAGTTTGCATTTTCTTACTTTAACCATTCTGTGCCTCTGCTTGTCTATGAATACACGTCTGGGTCAGAATGATAGTTGGGCTGTTTGTGCATTCCCTGTAGACACTCACATAAAAGGAGCCGAGGTGTGCCCTGCATATCCCGATGGCCCATCACCAGATGACACTGACACCTGAATAGGGCTGTGCCTGTCCTCACACAAGTCTCCACCCCCTGTAGTGTGTCTGGAGCCAGGGCAGGGAAAGTCAGGGTCTTGTGCATTACAAATACCTTTCTTTGAAGTTTACCTACTTCAAAGTCTGAAATGGGTATGAGTACTGCACCTCTGACACCATATACTTAGAATACTTCTGGGTTGAGGACATTCTGCCAAGAAGAAGAGCTGAATTGCTGTCAGGAGGGACTGCCACTTTGCTGTTTGCTTTGCTGCATTGGCCTGCTGCTACTGCTTGTGTCCTGGGAGTAAAAGGACTGGACTTTGCTTTCTACATCCTCCTTCCAAGGTTCTCAAAGGGCTTGAGTTGAGCTTTCCTCCTGTTAAGAAGTCCCAGGGCCATCAAAGACTTCACCTGCAATCATCTGGAATCTACTGCTGTGAGTCCTACTCTGCCAAGTGGTGCCAAATCCAGTCCGGGGCCCTTGGGAGTGAGTTCTGGTGATTCAAAGAAGAGAATCCACGCATCAACTCCAAGTGTCATTCAGAACCAGCGCATCATCGCCAAAACTCAACTCATCGCTGCTGCCTGCATCAGAGCATGGTCCCCACTTAAAGCAATGACCGTGGCTTACAACTCAGGCTCCAGATTTTTATTGCAGCACGTCCAAAGAATCGCCGATGCATGAGTCTCGGGCACCACCTCACCGAAGTCCGTGATGCATCGCCCGAAGCAGAGCCTGCTTCAATGCTGTGGAATAGATGCAGCACGACTTGACTTTCGACACATCATCCCAGGGGGGCGATTTCATAATTGACACCATTCTACAGTAAGGAACTGAGGTACCTTGCCTGCAAACGATGCATCACCTCCCTTGCTCAGCAGTAAGGAATGGACGCTTCAGCTGCTTTTTCGATGCCTCACCTCCCCTGCACCTCACATCGTCTTTGATTTATGACACATGTAAGGTACTTTGTCCTGATCAAGGACAACCATTGATTTTTACAACTTTATTTAATCTTTGAAAATTCATATCTTGACTTGTGTATGTTGGAAGTTTGTCTTTTTGGTCTTGTTTTATTCAGACAAATAGTGGATATCTGTGTAAACTTGTGTGGAGTCCTTTTGTAGTGTTTTCACTGTATTACTGTGTGTGTGTGTGTGTGTGTGTACAGATACCTTACACATTGCCTCTGGGATAAGCCTGACTGCTCATGCCAAGCTACCAAGGGGGTGAGCAGGGGTTATCATAAGTGTGTAACTCATTTACACTGACTAGAGTAAGGGGCCCCTACTTGGACAGGGTGCAAACGACTGTCAACTAGAGACCCCGTTTCTAACAACTTCCAAAATAGAAGTCACAGGTCTGTGTCGCTCTGAATCACTCATACACTAATGTCCTGCACACCACTCTGTGTTAAGCTCCGACACTCACCTGCACTCCTTTTGCTCTGCTTGACGACGACTGTTCTCCAATCTCTCTGGGAACTGACAGAAAGGCTGATGTAATTATACTCTGGCTATCTGTGAGACCCCAGGGGGAAATGGGGATGGGACGAGAGAAAGAGAGAGAGAAAGGATGGTTGTTCTGGTACTTGCCACCTCGGGGAATACTTCTTCAGGAATTCTGATTGGGTGTGACTAGAAGCTCATAACTGTTGCAATCGTTCTAGCAGATAAGTACTTGGTTACCAGAAAAAGAAACAAACCTAAGTTTTCATTCTAGAAGTCCTTCATAAATAGAAAACCTTACAATTAGTACTATATATCAAAATTAACTCAAAAGTCTTTACCCAGTACAAAACGTCGTTTTGTTAAGGAATTAAATAATGTACTTTTTCTCAATCCATCTTTCCAGTGCACAAATAGTTGGAAGAAGTTATCCTAAAACAAATAAACATTCATTAACACAATGATTAGTCTTTTCATGCTCAATATGTAAAGTGCGTCGTTGACTAAATGTATGTACCTTAATTTTTATGTCAAATTAACTATAATTGTTCTCCTGGAATCTTTAGCTCTGTTTTTTGCACAATAAATAAAATAAAAGAAATAATACAATAATAATCATAGAAAGTCACACCACAATCGCTCTGTTTATGTCCAAGAGCCTTTTGTTTTCTCTTGCTTGAGAAATAGATGCTAGAAACTTAGTTCGTGCAACAAGATCCTTAGCTTTTAGTCTTTGTTTTACAGCATTGGAATCCTTGTCCTTTTTTCTTGAAGCCCAAAAAGGGTCCGTTATCAGCGTTGCAATAACCTTTTATTTTCTTAAAGTTCAAAAATGACTCACTGGTTGATTTGCAATAACTTCTACTCGAGTAGATGACCGAATCTGCCTTACTTGTTTTTAAACCTTTCTCTCTTTTTATCTTTTGCAGGGGACTACCAGAACAGAAGCTCCGACGCGCAGGAAGTGGAAGAAGATGATCACGGGACAGGAAGCCAGGCGAAGTCCAGGAGAAGGGATGCCGGAAGACAGGACGTCGGGAAACCGAAGACGCGAGAAGACTGGAAGAAGTCAGGTAAGCGCTGAGTTCAAAACGAGACTAAGCGAAGAATTGCACGCGCGGGCGGCTTAACTACTTTCTGACGCTCGCGCTGGGAGCAGTTCCTCGTGTTTCACGTGTTTGGCAGTTTACACTTGAATGCTGCCAACGGTAACTAGGAATTTACATACTCGTGTTCTGAGCACATTGCTCCATGCTTTTCTCGTGCGATCTTGGATCTTAATAACAAATCATATTATTGCCGAGTTGAACCAACACTAAGCATTGCTACATGTAATAAGATATACGGTGCAAAACACAGATTTTAACCACAAACAATGTCTTTTTAAGATGCATTTTGAAAGTAGTGTCTCAAGGAAACCGAACATGATTTGTACCCATAATACTCTGCTAGCATACATACACATGCTCAAGCACCCAGGATCTTGAAGCTAGGATTCTAGGTTCACCGTGAGCAGCCGAACATTGGGTGAGTGGGCCAGTAGGCTCCCACTCACACAACACAGGTAAAAGTACTGGTACTAATATAATCACAACAAAACGTGGTATGCTGCCAAAGTGCTACACATGTCAAATCTGTGTGACATGAACCATAATGCAGCTCTCACTCTAATTGGTCCACTTGGTGCACCCCTCTAGGTCTATGACAAGTCCAGAACCTGGATTAGAGTAAGGCTAGGCCCAAAATACAAAAACTAGGATAACAGACACTCGCAGATCGGGCACACAGAGCAGGAGACACAACACAATGCAGGGAACACTCTCGTCCTGTTGAAGCAATCTTTTATATATGATACCAAATGCTTGAAGCTTTTAGGCCCTGTTAAGTTGACCTGAGATTCACTGCGCAGGCTGCTTGTCCCTTTTCTGGTTTCCCGTAAAGATGCTTTTGTAACGCAAGGCTTGCTCCAGACAGATACGTGCCAAGGGAAGATGCTCGCTTACGCAGAAGCATTTCAGCATATCCCATTTCGCAATATTTCTGGTCATTACAATTATGTTGCAACTATTACCTGGAAAAGTACCAGGACTGATATCTTACGTTTGAGTGGAAAATCCCCAAAAGCTGCCTGCTTGGGGCATGTGTCCAGCAACAGTATATTTCGAACCTTAAATGGTATGGCATAGACTAGGCCTTTGCTAACTGGTCAATTGTACCTTGCTTAATTTGTACTACGTATGTTATGATGCTGCATTCTTTGTGGTTTTGGGCTATATAAACTGTCAGAAACGTCACAGCGTTGGACATTCAGTGGCTATGCTGTCTGTCTCCGAGCTGCACGTATTTGCATTGTTTGTTGGTCTCCAATAAATCTTGCTATCTTCTGTGCTGAAAGAACATTGTATCTGTGGTATTATTTTCCATTCTTTATTTCAGCTACTACATTTGGTGGAGAATTGCGCCTCCGGACTTACTGACTTCGACGGCCACTGGCAGCTGGACACTCTCGGCTTCCTTTTCGGAGTTCGGAGAACTGAGGTTTGATGACTTTTACGTTGTCTTTGCCCTTATCCTCCGCTCCAGTGGGGCTTGAGGTCCTTTGCCTGTGAGTTTGTTCTGTCGTATTTCTGGTTCCTGCTTATTCTCTTTCAGCACGGTTGCGTAGCCCTGTCTTGGCAATTTCCTTATCGTTTTTTTTCTCTTCTCTTTTCTTCTATTTCTCCTTCCACCGTGCGCCTCTCATGCAGGCGTCGGTCTGCTTGTGTCCTGGAGATATCTACGTCTCTTGTCTTCAGGATTATATGACTATGGCTGTCGTTGCCACCATTATTGTCACATTTATCTGCGCTCTTTTTGTGGCTCTCGTTATTTATTTCTCAGTCTGTCATCATTCTGCTGAAGACTGTGCTTCTGCCTCGGATTAGCACTTGCTCTGTGGTGCTGATTGTGCCTTCTCTCCTGCACCGTTCGTGCTCTTTGACCTCTGACACTGCTGCCGACCTCTGTCACGATTCTTCTCCAGTGCGCTTTTGCTCTCAATTACAGTCTTTGCTTCCCATACCCCAGCCTGGTCGGAGACGGCGTCCGTCCGCAAAGTTCCTGCTCGCAGTGACTCCCTGGTGCTACGCAGCACTTGGCTGACACCGTACCAAGGATGGCGAACTTCTGCTCCCCCCTGTCTTGCCTGCGGAGAGTCTCCGGCCTATGGGGGTAGAGGATGATTACAACTACTTTCCCCTGACTGCAGATGAGGTCGGTACGCTTTGCCAGAATAAACGTCGATCGGTGAGTTTTGACTGAGGATTTCCTTCCTCCAGATTGGGTGGTAGCAGGTAGCCCCTCGTTTTAGAGTAGTGGCGGTTTTTGCTCCCCAGTTAGGGTGGTGCCGGTGTAGGCGCCACTTTTTGGTTGTGCACACTTCAGGTTTAGTCACGATATCGTCAGGGCGGTGGCCAGGAGGGCTGCCCCTTTTGTATTGCATCAGGTTTTGTAGGCGCCTGTGGCTCAGCTTTCGTGAACTCTGGTTTGGGTGCCGCTAACTCACCACGGCGCCGCTGGTCCCGGGTACCCAGTAGGGCGCTGCCTCCTGCTGGACGCCAGGGGTGGTCTCCAGCTGTGCCTAGGGGGTTGCCTAGGCACATAGAGGAGGGAGTGTTGGTTGTTCTATTGTCTCTTATTGTGGGTTCAATTGCATTCTTTTATTGTGTCCTTGTGATGTTCCTCTCATTCATGGTGGTTAAATACTGTTAGACTTGTCAGGAGTTCTCAGCCTATCATTTATTTGGGTATTATGACACTACATGACTGACATTAATATGCTGCTATCTCTCTGACAACTAACTTAGCTCCCTTCAAATTTGTATTTAATACCTTCGCCCCCACCACGGGCTGGCTAACAGATTTATTAATACCAATATTATATTGTGCCATACCTCCCATTTGCGTCCTCATTTTCATGTCCCTTGGTCTCCCAATTATATTCTTCCTGTTCTCACTACTATTATTCTGGGATTAGCACACTTACACATATCTGTAGCACACCATCAGCGCTGCAGCGTAGGGCTGCCAAGATCGCTTGTATGTTTTCTGTGTATGGTTCTATTACATGAGAAGTTCACCACTTCTGCTCTGTTTATTTGAATGCTTGTACTCTCTGGGCATTGGCCAGTGGGTGTTCAATTCAGTTCTGTCCAGCCGCCCCTCCCTCCCATTTACGGGACAACAGGGAGATTGCAAGGGGACAGAACCACTTCTCTTTCTTCCAGATACTTTTCTGTCACCTTCTTTTATGTCCACGGAGTGCCAGCAACGCTGCATAGCACCCGGGGACCTTTTCTCTTTCCTACTTGTGAATGCTTTGGTGAACTGATCCTGAGTGACCTGTCTTTTGCCAGATGAATGGCTTTATCTGCTGCCACAAACGCTGGAGACTGGCTGTGAAGAGCGTGACCTTGTTCGTTTTACCCACTGTGCTCCCTGCGTGCATTTTTAAGCGCGACACCCCAGCTCCCTTCTGTCTGGTACATCTGAAACTGTAGTGTCAACGCTGAAAGGGTTAGAGCTTGCACACAACGCAATAACACAATGGGAAACCCTTTAAGCAAAAACAACTTAAATGACAGTCAGCCAGCGCCACCAAAAGACTCTCCAGCCTATCACGTGGCCCTACGCCAAGGTCTTAGTTCCATTCTATTTATACATAAATGGCACGACATGACAGCTAAAAGACCGGACTTACAATTCCCGTGCATTGGCACATATGACGTGAATAAATTGTCTTACCTGAGACAGATGCTAAAATTAAAAGGAAAGAAGATTCGACCATCCGAATGGGAATCATTCTATCAGTGGGATCAGGTTATCCGTGATATGCGCGCCACCAGTGACGTAAAGGCCAAGGTTCATCGAGAATTGTCAGAAGTTAAAAATAATATATTGAATGAGATGGCTAAGAAACAGATAAGTGAAAATTGGAGAAAAACACAACTAGATGTTGTTGGGGTCTTCCCATGCATTCCTGTTGAAACAAAAACAAAAGACTCAAATGAGGGAGGGGGCGAGGACGATTCACTGCTCGAGGATCTCATAATGGGGCGAATAAGGATACACCACTACCAGACGCCCAAGGGGATTTGTTAGTAGACGGGTCATGTCTTTGAGATGACAATGGAACATTACAGGCATCCTATGCAGTGGGCACAGCTAACAAATTGTTGGAGGGAGGAAGATTAACATCTGCTAAAAGTGCACAAGCAGCTGAACTCGTGGCACTTTCAAGGGCATGCATACTGGCAAAGGGTAAGAGAGCAAACATTTACACAGACAGCCAGTATGCCTTTGGGGTAGTCCACGACTTTGGCCAGCTTTGGTCAATGAGAGGATTCCTCACATCACCAGGCAACCAAATACAGCACGCACAGTTGATATGTGACCTCCTCCAAGCACTATTACTACCACAGGAAATAGCCATAATAAAATGTGCTGCACACACCTCATCTAAGGATTATGTATCAAAAGGCAACGCTTTTATTGATGGGGAAGCAAAGAGGATAGCGCTCACAGGCTGCCAGCTAGCAATGGTACAGGTCATTAGCCACACAAAGGACACCAGTGTCAACAGTGACTCGCTACACTTTGACCCCATACACATTCAGGAGAGGGTTGAGAACATTGAGAAAGAGGACTGGGCAAAAGGAGGGTGTGTGAAAACAAAGGAGGGGTTGTGGACAGGCCCGAATGGGAAAATATGCATACCTTCATCAATGCTTCCTTCAATGGCACGCCTTTTTCACGGCCCTTCACATGTGGGCCGCGATGGCATGATCAGACTGTTTTCACAATGTTGGTATAACTGCAAGTTTCGCCAAATAGCCGAAAGACTTTGTAAGCAATGTACTGTTTGTGCACAATACAATATTGGAAAGGGTACACCAACTGCCCCTGGCCACTTTCCTCCGCCCCACGGACCCTTTGAAAGTCTCCAAATGGACTTTATTGACATGCCCCCCACCCAGAAGTACAAATACGTATTGGTAATTGTGTGCATGTTCAGCAAGTGGACCGAGGCATATCCAACAAAGAACTGTGATGCACACACTGTGGCTAAATGCCTTCTGCAAGAACTTATACCGCGTTTTGGTATTCCATCCCTTCTGAGTTCCGACAACGGACCTGCGTTCATCTCCCATGTTATAGGGGGACTATGAAAAGGGCTTGGGGTCACACAAAAACTGCACTGTGCCTATCACCCACCAGCAGCAGGCGCAGTGGAAAGAAAGAACGGGGTATTGAAGAATAAAATAGGAAAGATTTGTGCATCAACTGAACTGTCATGGGTGGATGCACTGCCCCTAGCTCTGTTGGCAATGAGAAGCACGCCAGATAGGGTAACAAAGCTAAGCCCTCATGAGATAATGTTTGGCCGCCCAATGAACATTGCAGGCCACATGTCCACTGCTCCACTGTCAATAGCGGACGACATGCTTTTGTGCTATTGTAAGAAATTAACAGAAACATTACGTTATCTTCACCGTCAGGTTCTGCAGGCTCTTCCAGAGGAGGCAACTCCACCGTCACACAACCTGCAGCCTGGCGATTGGGTCTGGGTGAAGGCTCACACCAGACGGCACTGCCTCCAGCCAAGGTGGAAGGGCCCTCTCCAGATCTTGCTGACCACAGCAACAGCCGTCAAGTGCGAAGGGCTGACCTCCTGGATACACAGTTCCCACACCAAGCAAGCACCAGGACCTCAACAAGGACCACAAGTTCCTCCAATACCACCAGCGGCCACTGAGACACCTCGCAGGTACAACCTTCGATCAACAAGACCAACAACGGATAAAGAAGAGGCAGTTCCCTGCTTTCTGCAGGCCAGGCCTCCAACAGAGGGATCATTCCGAAGAAACCTGTTCTTTTCATATGTGCCACCCATCATGTGCTGGTAACCTCTGATGGTACACAACAAAGGCACCAACGGATACTTTCACAGTAATAGTTGCTGGAGTCTGCGTCAAGGATAGCGGCGCAGACCCTGCTAGGTAGCTAAGTCACAGATGCCGGCGAATAGATCTGGAAGGCTCAGATCCATACGAATAACAGTGGGACAATAAGAAATACTACTTGAAATAAAGTTACTGTGCCCAGGAATAGAGTTCAAATCAGTGTTGCAACTAACAGTGCCAAACCCCCCGCTACTAAGTGGGGTAAGAGACTTGATCTTGCAAGACATTTCATTCCCCACCTTTGGGTATCAGCCACAAGCACAAGATATCGCGGACAAACGCCTTGACATCTTGGATTGCGTCATATACGCAATAGAGGACACTGGATCTGGCCTCATAAGGGACAAATATTAATAGTGTTTAATAAAACATTTTTTTTTAAATACAGCTTGCACATACCCCCACGGCACCATCAAATATGCCAAGACCCAGGAAAGAGGAGGCTAAGTGGCCAGCGGTACTAATAGCGATGCTGTCACCTGTACCAGGAATAATAATAACTGCTGTAATAATAATATATGCAGATGATATAAAAATACCATTCCTTGATGGTAAGGTGGGGGATGGGAGCGACTCCAACGTAATGCATGGAGAGGAAAAAATGAACATGACAGAGCAAGACGTTTTTGGGGAGGTTGAAATTAGAAGAAAGGGGGAACATGAATTATGGGACGAATATCAAGGAAATAAGTATGTTGAAATGCTGAAAATGTATGTGCGCATTATGAACTTATCAGGATGTTATGTTTGCACACACTTGCCAACAGACACAGAAAACAGCATGAGTTACACTGTGCTACCAGTTTCCAAATATGTGGGGTGTATCTTGATGCGCGATTTGCTCCTCAATGACTACAACATGTCAGTTGCAGTTGCACCGCCTGAGAGTAGCAAGAGTGAGAGAAGACAGGGTGCAGAAGTACCTGGGAAGAAAAGGATACCATGCATGAATATGCAACCAGCAAAGAGGGACAAAGAAATGCTAGATACATTTGATAAGGCCTCCAGAAATAAGGGATGGAAAGGTAGGGCAGGTTGGGACAACTTGGGAACAGAGCAGGAAGGAGGGTTGAAAATACCAAGATTTAGAATAGAAGAATAGATTTCTGTCCCTTCCTGTATCCAGAATGACAAAGTGACACCACCAAAACGAATACCGAAAGTACCACAGCAAGGGAAAGGCTGCTCAATACAACAATTACTGCAGAAGGATGCATGGAAGGATTGTGCATCATTTGGGTGCACTGTAGCGGAAATGGCACAAGGAGAAAAGGGGCTATTTGAATGTGAAGATAGAATAAACAAAATAAAGGGAATTCAAGAAGGAAAAGGAGAGACACCAATTTTCGTTGGTGAGAGTAACTGCACACACATAACAAGACTATCACGGATTAGGAACAGGAATATGCGGTCCTCACCTGGACTAGTGGGTTACAAGGGACTGTTCTTTGTCTGCGGCCAGTGTGCATACTTTTACTTACCCCCGGGTTGGTATGGTAGCTGTTACATTGCCTCCATCATACCCCGAATGGCCCATTTTTCTGACATAATGCAAATAACGCATCAGGGGTACAAGCCAGCAAGGGTCAGAAGGACGCCAGCATGGGCGGATGACTTAATGACAGGTATTGGAGTGATGATCCCTGGTGCAGGAGTAATATATACCACACAGAGGATACATCAGCTAGCAAGGATGATTGAGGACCTGGCTGACGCATCTGCAGCAGGACTGGGAAATATCACAGAAGAATTAACTGCCATGAGGGCCGTAGTGATTCAGAACAGAATTGCGTTAGATATCATCCTTGCCAAAGAGGGTGGAGTCTGCCACGTCATCCAACAGGTGTGCTGTTCATACATACCTGACAATGGCCGCAACATAGACAATGCAATACACAAGATAAAGGAGATCAAGGACGAAGCACATGACATACATACAGGAAGCCTGTGGGAAAAATTGATGCTATGGCTAGGAAGCTGGGGATCATGGATATTGGAGGTGGTCATTATAATAATAGCGGTCTTGATCACCTTGTGCATAATGATCCAGCTTTGTCCTGCATGCTGCGCAGCATTTACATCCAGCTGTGCACATTGCGTGCCACAACAGGACAAACACAACAGTAACAAGCATGAGCACGACCACAGCGAGGAAGGGCAGGAGATGGTGAACAGAAGGAATACGGAGTAGTGATTTGGTATCAGATGGGGCAATGTTGAAGCAATCTTTTATATATGATACCAAATGCTTGAAGCTTTTAGGCCCTGTTAAGTTGACCTGAGATTCACTGCGCAGGCTGCTTGTCCCTTTTCTGGTTTCCCGTAAAGATGCTTTTGTAACGCAAGGCTTGCTCCAGACAGATACGTGCCAAGGGAAGATGCTCGCTTACGCAGAAGCATTTCAGCATATCCCATTTCGCAATATTTCTGGTCATTACAATTATGTTGCAACTATTACCTGGAAAAGTACCAGGACTGATATCTTACGTTTGAGTGGAAAATCCCCAAAAGCTGCCTGCTTGGGGCATGTGACCAGCAACAGTATATTTCGAACCTTAAATGGTATGGCATAGACTAGGCCTTTGTTAACTGGTCAATTGTACCTTGCTTAATTTGTACTACGTATGTTATGATGCTGCATTCTTTGTGGTTTTGGGCTATATAAACTGTCAGAAACGTCACAGCGTTGGACATTCAGTGGCTATGCTGTCTGCCTCCGTGCTGCACGTATTTGCATTGTTTGTTGGTCTCCAATAAATCTTGCTATCTTCTGTGCTGAAAGAACATTGTATCTGTGGTATTATTTTCCATTCTTTATTTCAGCTACTACAGTCCCAACAAAGAGACATAGGATTTGCATGTTTTACTAAACATGTTTCATGTAAAATAACAATGTTTTATGTTTAATTTGAGAAAGACTTGTAAAATGCATTAATATTTGTAACAGTTCATGTCCTCAACATACCAGTTATTTCATTAGGAGGGCTTGGCCACAGTGGTTTGACCAGGGTTAGCTTAAAACAAATTACAGCACACAAGTGAGGAGCAATCACCTTGAGAAAACCCTTGTGAAACTTTGGTGCATTTTATGAATGGTATCTTGCAATATCCTTTCTAAACAAGATGCTTTGTGAATAAACATAGCTTGTATTTTTCCAACTCAGACCGCAATTTTATCTGTGTGGCCTAAAGCTTTTGATTAAGTACTGGAGGCTAACTGGATCTGTATTGTCTATATTTTGACATTGAAAGTAAAATTCGGATGAGACTTTCACTGTTAATAAAAATTCTGACTTCACCATGTGAGATGATTTTTCGTACAAAGACACCAAACATGAACTGATTATCTGCTCCCATTAGGAAGTTATTGCTTATTAAATGTAACAAGGTAACTCCAATGTTATCCTATGGAAGAGGTAGGCCGTGCAGTAGCGAAAAACGAGTTTAAAAGTATTTCACTACAAGGACGTGTAAAGCTTTAAAGTACAGTGTTAGACCTGTCAGCCTTAGGGTGATCTTTCTCCAAACGTTTTGCCTGCTTACTTCCTCTTTTTGCTGAATCTTTTTGTTGGCCTCAGGACTCTGAGCACTTTACCACTGCTGATCAGTGCTAAGGTGCATGTGGTTCTCCCCTAAACATGGTAACATTGGTGTATACACAATTGGCATATTTAATTTACTTGTAAATTGGTATACCATCTACCCAGGATCTGTAAATTAAATGCTACTAGTGGGCCTGCAGCACTCATTGTGCCACCCACACAAGTAGCCCTTTAAACATGTCTCAGACCTGCCAATGCAGAGACGTTGTGTTCAGCTTTACTGCCACTTCGACTTGTCATTTACAACCCTTTGCCAAGCCATAAACTCCCCTTTTATTACACGTCACCCCTTAGGTAGACCCTGGGTATCCCATAGGGCAGGGAACTGTGCATGTAAAAGGTAGTACATGTACCTTTAAGTTGAATATGTCATGTTAGTGACAAACACCCAAATTAGTTTTTCACTACTGTGAGGCCAACTCCTCTCATAGGTTAACAATGGGAATTCCTAAATACACTTTTAAGCTGTAATTCCCGATTAGAAAGGAGAAACTGAGTCATGTTTAGAATCTTTTAAATGGTAATGAGATAAATCCTCATTACTGGTAAAGGTGGATTTAACATTACTATTTTAGAAAGACCACTTTTAGAAAGTGGACATTTCTCTGTTCTTACAGCTCTGTGTGCCTGCAGCCTGTCTCCAAATCACGTCTGGGGCGGGTGACAGCTACACTCTGTGCATCCCCTCTAGACAGCCACAAACACATGAAGGTTAGGTGTGTCTGAGTACTCATTTGCATCCTGATGGCTCTTCCTGGGCAGGAAGGGAGGGAGGGGCTGATACACCTGAACAGGCAGCGCCCTGTCCCTCACCCAATGGGTTGATTACCCACTACTGATAGTGTGGAGCTAGGGCCGAGAAGAAAGGACCTTTCTTAACTTCAAAGACCCCTGTTTGAAGTGACTCCCACTTTGAAGTCACCCCCACAGAACTGTTGTGCTGGTACAAAGACTGTCACGCTACTGGACTGCTGCTCTGGAAGAACTGCTTTTCTGCTGTGTTGACCTACTGCCTGCTGCTCTCTGACCCTGCTGAGGGAAATCTGGAATCTGCCTTGAAACTGAAGTGATCTCCAAGGGCTTGTTGGCTTGCCTCCTGTTGCTTAAGACTCAGGGCTATCAGATTCTCTACACCTGCTCCTGGTTCACTGAAAGAGGACCCAGATACTTGCATGTAGCAGAACCGGCACATCGACACGGTTACGGGAGTAGAATCAGTGCATCACACTCGGAACTGCCGCATCGCATTCTAAACCACTGCTTCAGAACCAACGCATTGCCGCCACTGCGTGGAGAAGATCACCGCATCGCCCCTCCGGCTTAGATTTACCTGGCTCATCGCCTTCGGAACCGCTGCACTTGGAACCAGCGCTTTGTTAAACGGACCCAACACTGCATAAAGAAAATCAACGCATTACCTCGACTGCGGGCTCAACATCGACACATCTCTCGTTGGCACCCCGCATCTCGCTGTTGCGACCCAGGATTAAGGTTCTCTGTTCCCCGGGCCTGCGTAGCTCTTGTCCTTGGCCAGCGCTTCATTGCAGTCGGCCTGAACTGTTGACTTTGTCCCGGTCCAGTGCAACCAGATAACCCCCGTAGGCGCTTATTGCTTCTAAGTGCTAGAACTCTTTTTACTCTTTAAATAGTTATATCTTGATTTCTACTTATTGGATTTTTGTCATTTTGGTCTTCATTTATTTATAAATTTATTGTCTACTTATCTAAACCTGTGTAGAGTCATTTTGTGGTGTTGTCATTGTGTTACTGTGTGTGTTGCACAAATACTTTACACATTGCCTCTTTAGATAAGCCTGACCTCTCTGTGCCAAGCTACCAGAGGGTGAGCACAGGTTACCTTTTAGTGTGTATCTAGCTTACCCTGACTAGGATTGTGGTTCCTGCTTGGACAGGGTGCATACCTCTGCCAACCAGAAACCCAATTTCTAACATACATGTCCTACTTTTTCAATACACGTCACCCAGCTGCCCGTATTTACCCTAGGGGTGACCTACATATATTTAAAAGGAAGGTATGGGCCTGACAAAAGGTTTATTTGGCACTTTAAAACTACTCACACAGGCTGCAATGGCAGAGACATGTTTAAAGGGCTACTTAAGTGGGTGCCACAATCAGTGCTGCAGGCCCACTAGTAGTATTTAATCTACAGGGCGTGGGCACAATTAGTGCCACTTTACTAGGAGCTTACAAGTAAATTAAATATGCTAATTGGGTATAAACAATTCTACTATGTTTTAGGGAGAGAGCACAAGCACTTTAGCACTGGTTAGAAGTGGCAAAATGTGCCAGTCATAAGGCCAGCAAAAACGAAATCAGTAAAACAAGAGGTTGAATGTAAAAAGTTAGGGGGGGAAAAATTACGCCAAGTATGCCAGGTCTAACAGGTGTGAACAAAGAATATTGACCCCAGAATGGCAATGGGATACAATATCGAGGACACAATATCGAAAACAATCTCGACAGGTAAGTCAATCTAGATATTCTATACCTAATTTGACATATATATACCTACGAGGTACATATATCTTCAAGGTACATAGATGTGGAGTTAGGAATAATACATCTATGCTTCTCTACGCAAACTTACCTTTTGATATTTTGTCCCTTGATATTCTTTCCTCGATACTCTTGTACCATAATATTCTAGTGGTCGATATTAAGTAGAGGTAGGAGAGGTCAATGGTGCACGTAATCTATTGGAGTCCCTCGGCATGAGGCTTCGCATCTACAGCACTTGCCCTAGTCAAGCAACAAGGATAGAGTCCTAACAGATGACAGCCCCAGGCCAACACAGGACTCAAAAGAAAGTTGCAATGGTAACAGCCATCTTGGATTTGTGGAGAACAAATTTCTCACATTTCAGAGTATTCTTTCTTAAGCAATCAAGACAGTTAGTTGCTGCAGCCTTTGTTTGAATACCAGAGTTTGAATACCAAAGACTTTCATATCCCAAAAAGTATTCTGGGATAGCATCAGATTCAAAGTTTTAGACTTTGGTATTTGAACATTGTTTTCAGGAGTCATCCTTTTGAAAGGATATGGACACTAACTTGCACTATTTTCTCAATGAAAGGAGAAAGAAGGATAGCTATTGCACAGCTCTTTTATGTTTTCTTTAGTCACAATAGGTCATTAAAATGTTTAAAATGGCGGTGAAGTGATTGCCTGCTGTCTTAAGAGAATGTTGAATACTAATGTGTATGCCTTATGTTACTTCTGATGATTTTGTTACATTAAGAATCATTAAGAACACATTTAATTCACTGCTCACTGAAGGTAGTTATTGACATATATAACACTTATCCGCTTACATCTATAATAGAGATTCCATCTATGTTACAACTCTAGGAAGTCCCTGAGTTTCAACTTCCTGCAGAAAGTACGAAATACAGAGACTGCCACAAAGTATGCCTCACGCTATATAATTGTTAGTGAATTGGAACTTAAAGGTGAAATACTTAAAGCGTTATTTCTTGTTATAGATATCAACCCTTCTGCAGAGCAGGATAATCCCAGCTGTGAAGAACAGACAGAGCGAAGATATTCAGTGGCTGTGTTCCTCTCACTTATTCCAGTCCTTTTTCCCCAGGTCTACTGCTAACCAGCATACTAGTCCCTGTATAGATACCAGTTGGTACAGGGAATCATCAAAATTGGCATGGCTTTTTTAGATCCAGGTTGCCAAGTTAGCGCAAATCTGAAACTAGCTGATACTGTAATGTCAATTTTAATTTTGTATGGATTTGCAGGATCAAACTCAGTCACACACATTGCAAAAATATATCATAAAAGGTATAAAATTAAACTAAATGTGCCTTTATGCATTGGGCAAGAATACAATTAACATTCCTGACACAGATCCATTTGAGGGAGCTGCAGGTATGTGTGGCTGAAATAAATACCGTGGGAAATTGTTTCCAAGACTTGAGCATAATTTCAAAATGAATTGGTGGTACCTGGCCCACACAAGGCTGTGGAAAATGTCTACTTGTGAATCTCCTTGGCCGATGCTGTTTCCTGTTTGGAGATAAACAAGATGAGTGACTGGATTATGTTTACTTCCTGCAGATAGCAGGTACCAAATTTGATTGCATAGTGCTTCATCATGGCAATCATGCTGAAGCAGCAATAGACGGAATTTATGGTTATATTTCTTTACATGACGATCATAGTGCAGCACAGGGGCCAGTAAGGTGATTGGTTTGCAGATGACCGGTGTTAATAGAATGTATTCGAATACGATCCCTGGGAAAATTTGCATAGACATTGTTGTGATGTGCAAAGTGATAAAAGTGGTCAATGGTGGTGAATATATCCCTTAAGTGCAACTGCTTGATTCACCCCCAACTTGTTGATGCGTCTCTCATATTGAATGTTGTGGATCTTCTACTATGTGTCAGAGGAGAAAAGCTAACAAGAGACGTGCATTCACTGGTTACTTGTTGAATATAGGACAATATAGGCTTCTTGGCATTGACTGCTCGGCCAGCCAGCAATTTGTTCGCCATTTTTCTGGTAGTTGATTTGGTATGGATACAGTTTGCGGTGCAGCAGTGCTGGGAGCAACACTTAGGTATCATTGTATTCACTGCATTGTCTTTATATGTGTGTATGTTTGCATGAGCTTTAAGTTTTGCTCTTCGTTACAGCTTTTTTTTTTCATTGCATGTTTGCATGTTAGCACACTAATGTCTCAATTTGGTGTGGCGTGTTTGTGCATGTTGTTCTATAATGTAGCCCCCTGAAGGGTGAACTTGTTGATGTATCTGAATTCGTTAACTGTTGGAAAGCTGCTGTGTGTTTGGGATCTTCAAATGTACTTCACATGTACCTTATAATTAGATGTATGTTCAATTGCATGTACCAGGTTTTCGCCTTCAGCTTCTTGGGACAGGGAGAGAAATCTCATCGCACTTTTGTTACTTGCTCGACTAGACTCTCAATGCACAACTCCCATCAGTTTATTTCTCTTAATTCGAGCACCAGTGATTCTGATGCTCTTTCAGATGACGCAGACTGCCTATAATGCAGCGGTGATGCTTCTTGTAAGAACTAATCCTGCCTACAATAACTCAATGGCCCTCATCCCAACTGCATTAGGAATCCTTGTGCAGTAGTTTTGAACCTCACATTTTAATACAGAGGGTATCACTAATTTTAGGGTGATTAATTTCCTTGAAATCGCAGGTTGCCCGCTTTAGAATAAAGAATAACCTGGAAATCGGAGTTACTGCACCAATTTCTGATAATAATTCCCACATTCTCAGCCTTTTTGTCATGGCCACATTTTGCCAAGTTTTACTTCGCCAATGTGTCCCCAGAAACACCAAGGATAATTTTGCATAAGGTAAAATGGCATGCAAAATTATCGCAATACTAATTGAATTAATGAATGATACTCTGAATTCTTATTCATGCAGAAACTCCTAGTAAGTCAGAACAAGAGCCACTCTCTTTGGATAATTGTTATGTTATGTTGTAAGAAATTGGGTTGTTCGTTGACTGGGGAGTGAGTCCTGGTCAAGCAGCAACCAATATCCTTGTCAAGGTAAGGCACAAGCAAACCCCACATTAACCTGTGCTCAACCCCTTGGTGGCTTGGCACAGAGGAGTCAGGCTTAACCTAAAGGCAATGTGTAAAGCTTTTGTGCAACACTTCAAACAGTAACACCTTGAAAACACCACACAAAAATGATCCCACACCAAGCTAGAAAAATAGAGCAACATTTAATAAATAATACAAGACCAAAATGACAAAAATCCAGGAGTTGCTTGGAGAGCCTTTTATGTCTCTGAGGCTCAGATCAGGAGGCCAGTAAACTAGCCCTTGGAGTCACTCTGAGGTCCTGGGTTCAAGATGAAGTTGCAGATCCAGTTCTTCCCCAGGCAAGAGGGCAGCAAGCAGCAGGTCATCGCAGCAGGGCAGCAGTTCCTTTAGAGCAGCAGTCCAGCAGAGTGGCATTCCATGTAGCAGCACAGCAGTCCTTCTTCCTGGTCCTTCTTCCACAGGTCCAGAAGTGTACTGAAGAGTTGGTGTCTGAGGTCCTTCTTTTATACAGTGGTGCCCTGGTTCTGGAAGGTAGGAGAAGCTTCTAGACAGTGGCATTGAAGTGCATTGAATTTCGTGCCTCCCCTGCCCTAGCACCAAGCTGGCTGAAGTGACAATGCAGAGTCTTTAGACCCTTTGTGTGAAGACAGAGCACAGCCTATTCAGGTGTAAGTGGGGCTGTGCTCAGCTCCGCTCAACCATCCTGCCAGCAGATGGCCCACTCCGGCACACCTAATCTCTCTATTATGTGACTGTCTGGAAGGAACTCACAAAGCCTAACTGTCAGTTACACCCAGTCATGTGCCCCGCGGCAGACGATACCGGTCCCAGGATGCTTGTTTCCGGTCCAGGGAAGACATGGCTTGGCAGTTCGGGCTGGACTGTTCCCATGAGGCACAGGGTCAGACTGATTTGCATGTCTGAACTGGGGTGGTGGAGTGAGCTAAAGAATGATGATGGATTAAACCCAGATCAGTTGACTGGGGGTGAGTGTTTGATTTGCTCTAGCGCTCCGTCCATCATCCCCTTTGGTATCGCCGCAGCAGACGATAGGCACAAAAGGCTAAGGGCAGAAAAATGCCAACTTTCTAAAAGTGGCATTTTTAAAATAGTGATAAAAAACATGACTTCACCACTAAATAGGGCTTTTCAACCCAATTCCAAAGACACCAAACACGAACTAGTTATCTCTTTCCATTTTGAAATTACACTATTAAAAATGCAATACGGTAACTCCAATGTTATTCTATGGGAGAGATAGGACTTGCAGTAGTTAAAAATTAATGTAAGAGTTTTTCACTACCAGGACGTGTAAAACATAAAAGTACATGTCCTACCTTTTAAATAACCTGCACCCTGCCCTGTGGGCTGTCCAGAGCCTACCCTAGGGGTGACTTATATGTATAGAAAGGGAAGGTTCGGGCCTGGCAAATGGTGTATTCTGCCAGGTTGAAATGGCAGTTTAAACTTCCCACACAGGCTCTGCGATAGCAGGCCTGAGACATGCTTAAAGGGCTACTTAAGTGGGTTGCACAATCAGTGCTGCAGGCCCACTAGTAGGGTTTAATTCACAGGCCCTGGGTACATATAGTACCACTTTACTAGGGATTTATAAGTAAATTAAATATGCCAATTGGGTATAAGCCAATATTACTAGGTTTAGAGGAGAAAGCACATCCACATTATCACTGGTTAGCAGTAGCAAAATGCTCAGAGTCCTAAGGTCAGAAAAAATAGAGGAGGAAGGCAAAAGGTTGGAGGCAGGACCACCCTAAGGCTTAAAGGCCTAACATATGTATATTTGTATGGCCCTCTAATAACCTGTGATGTTATCAAGGCGCTTTGCAGGTGGATCTGCAGCTGCCTCCTTGGTGTGATTATTAGAAAAGCCAGGTCTTCAGCTTCTTGCGGAATTCGAAAAGAGAAGAGAAGGCCCTGCTGTGGTGTGGGAGGTTCTTCCATGCCTCGGGGGAGGTGTAGGAGAAGGCGTGGCCACCAGCTGTCGCTTTGTATATGCAGGGTACATGTGCTAGTGAGAGTCCGGCTGAGAATAGGTGACTGGGAGGTAGGTAGAAGTATTTGCGGCTGTTGAGGTAGGCAGGGCCAGTGTTGTGTAGTGCTTTATATGTGTGTGTGACGAGTTTGAACTGGGTGCACTTGTGTATGGGGAGCCAGTGAAGTTTTCTGAGATCTAGGGTGATATGGGTGTGGTGAGGTAGGTAGAGGATGAGCCTTGCTGCAATGTTTTAGATGGTTTGGAGCCTGCTCAGGAGCTTCTTAGTTATTTCTGTGTAGTAATTCCTGTGTAGAGCGCGTTACCAAAGTCAAGTCTGCTGGTAATCAGGGCTTGTGTGACCTTAGGGACCCAGGGGGCAATTGTTGAGATGTGTGCCACACATAACAGGGTTATATAGGACAGTCACACACACAACATTCTTCTGAACTTGAAACAGGTGTTTGCTCCGCCGTATATATATATAGGAAAGCTGATGATGATGAAAAACTGAGCAAATTGGTGAGAACCTGCCAATCGCTCCTTGGTGGTTGCTTATGTGAGGCACTTCCTATCCTTTTTACTTATATTTCTATTTGCACTTTGTTACACTTTTGATTTATCCCTAGGCACAGGACCTGCCTTTTAAAACACAACACACATCTGTGGTTGTTCCTAGATAAATTCTAGAACCATTTCCACCCTAAATACAGAATAGCATCCCATGCATTGTATATAAGATGTGTGAGATGTGCCAAGGGCTTTTGTTTTGTTTTGAGACAAGGCTTATGCTGCCGCCTTTATTTCCACAGATACAGTATACATTTCTTGAGATCCACCCTAAATCACAGTACCTTTATGAACCACAAACTTTCATGATATTCAATTGCTCCCCAATCAAGCACTAGTGTCTGTAGTCTCCTCATGGTCACCACAGTATTTGTCATCTACTTTCTGTTCAACTCAAGTATTAATTGGTAAGGCATTACTGGGTCTCCTATGTTGAGGATAGTTTCTTTCTCCAAACGTTTTTTATACCATGGGCTATATATGTGATTGTGGGATGACATTGACTATGGTTGGCGTTCAACAGACTACAAGTCCCATGATGTTTAGTCAATTTGAAATGTCCGACCACTCTTCTAGCTGGCCGCCTCATTTTGGGGCGTGAATGAAACTACATTTCCCATGCTAACATGGGTGGACGCAGTATGTGTACTTCACACCATATCACCAAAACGTCTGTATTTATGCCAGCCAGGGTCAGAGGCAGGCTTTTCCCTGCTTCAGGGAGCCATCCAGCCATGACAGTGGACTCACTGAGGTATAAATGCTCTACGCTTTGAGCATCTCTTGTAGGTACGCTTTTACTCATTTGGGATATGTCTTACCGAACACCGCATTGCCATGCCGGTGCAGTTTTTTAATAATGAACACATTGCTCACTGTTTATTTTTTATCATTGGATTGGTTGAATCCTCGAATACCTCTGTATATTCTTGACAGCGAATCGATTTTATACTATTTTCATGTAGGTTTTGGTGACATAATCAGTGACTATTTGATCAGCTCAAATCCTTCTTTCTAACATACAGCCCTGTTTTTCGTCTGCTGTTTGGCGAGTTAAGGTACAAAACCCCAATTTTGCGGGTAAACTTATACATATATTATTACCAATACAAAGAAATGACGGATTCACCCAAACTATGGGAAATTGTGTGGCACAGTAACTAGGTTTGGTACTGACATTGGTTGATGAAAGATGCGTAGACATGCTGACTTCAAGGACAACGTGACCCAAATAATGCTTTTCTGTTTGTCTCTTGAATGTTGCTTTCTTATAGGTGACATCAACTATGAACACAGCCACACTGAATATGGGTTACCGGTTGTATTTTCAAAACCAATTTACACACCATAGATATAAACTTTTTATCTCGTTGACACACGTCGGCCTGCAGAGAGATAGGATTCCCATTTAGGTCTTGATGAATGCCATACACCTCTTTGCGGGGTTTAGCAAGTGGTAAAAACAGGTTGAAGTTATATCCCGTTTGTTTTTTTAATGCCCCTTGGGGACATACAATAAAGTTGTGATTAGTCCATTCAGTGGCACTTTTACCCTTTTCACTTTCCTTCACTATACATTATGCCAATACTCACCCATAGCAACAGCTCACATTGGAGTTCACCCCTTAAAGAATATCCATAAGTGCTCCTTTCTAGTTTCAGGTGAGTTGTAGTTCGCACCACTGTCCCTTTGGGTAGGAGTGTCAGGGGGACACAATGTTGAAGCATGCCACCTAAGGGTGGGTGAGGATTTTCATTCTAAAAACATAAGGTTTTCTAATCAAGAGACTTGTGTCTTGCGAGCCCTTCTAGGTGTTGAGTTGTTTTTAAAAGATCCTGTGCATTTATTTGACATACTTAAAATATGTTTTGGGGTTAATGCACTTTGGCTCTTTAAACGCTCTCGTGCAGCCTTTTATCTGTGATTAAGGCATTACTGCTCACTCCTGTACAAATTAAGGAGTTTGGCACCATTTGGGTTGCGCCAGCAATGCCTTGCCGGGAGCAGAAGCCATGGGCTGATCCTGATTGACATCAGTGAGGGTCTGTGAAGGAAGGAGTAGCAATGGAGGCGTGCATGCAATGAGGTGTGGTTCTCCTTTGGCACATAGCTGGAGCAGCAGTATCGGCATGGCGAGGACACTGTGCGTTGTAATGGTGGAGCAAGCCACTCAAGCAAGCTGCTGAAAGCAGGCAGCAATTTCCGATTTCCTAATAGCGATTTCCTTTTTAGAGTTGGTAAAATAATAATTCATAATTCATATGTAATGCAAAATTTATGGTTGTGAATGGATTTCGTACATAGCAAATTGCTGTTTTTGCGATTGGTAACCAGTTTGCAACTGATTACCGATTTGCAAAAATTTTGTACATATGCCCTATATTACTAGAAGTCACGGAATTAACGTCCTCCGAGAGTGATGCAATGGCACAACTTGAGAGTCGCCTGCAGCATCAATCAAAACTCACAAATATATTGTTAGAGCAGAGGATATGAAGAAGAAGATCAGAGAAAGGCAATTCATAAAAGCTTCTGGGGAATTTGAAAAATAAATTAAACCAAGGATGAGTTACAAAACCATTCCCATCACTCCAATTTGAGATTTTTTGGAATACCGTAAAACTTTGAAAATTAATGTGAGATGATTCCTTTCATAGAAAGGCTTATACAAAAGCATACATGCCTAACTGCAGTGCAGACTTCACAATTATGATGGCTCACGAGTTCCTGGCCATATTCTCAATCCCCTCCTAAATACCCACGCACAGTCTTTTTTTTTTTTTTGTTGAAAATATCTTTATTGGCATTTGTAATCATATATAGCAACAAATTGTAGACATGAATTAATATCACAAAATAAGTGAAACAAGGTTTAGCTAGTTACTACTCAGCCGAGCAGCTAAAATATGTCAGAAGGCATTGTTGCAACATTTTAATAAGCACATGGATCAGCCATGGCATGGGATTACAGATTCAGATATACATCGGTCGCGCCCCTTTGTCTGTACCATAAGGGCTGCAACTTGTTAACATTGCCCATTACACATACCCAGGATATGCCTTATATGTCCTAGTACTTACTCCCTGGGGCCTACTAGATATAAGTGTACGCCGTGCTATTCATCGGCTACTCCATATATCAGCCATGCCATAGATACCTCCAGATAATAACAAATATAAGAGCACACAAAAAAAGAAAAAAAATATCTTCAAACAATGCATGCGGGTGTCCTTATCTCTAACGGTCTTGGTGTCAGGGGTGGTGAACTGTTACATTCTCATCAAATTGGGGCAAGTCTAGACCATGTTAACATCGGATAGATCCCTGTACTTATTCTTAAGCGCCTGTATTAGTGGGGGGATGGGAGGGGAGGTTTCCGGGAAGGGCAGGACCAGGATGTCACAGAATCGGCAACCGGGGAGTCTGTCGTGGCGATTATCGCACATCACCCCCGCACCACCCCAACGCTCACAGCTTTCTACTCTCTGGGGTCTCATTTTCATCTTCCTCACTGTTAGAGTGGCTCGGGTGATCCCAGTTGAACAGAATATCCCTCCATGCTTCAGCAATTGGGCAACCCACGCACAGTCTTGGCTAACTTTTCAGACTAATGGTAAAGAGCACATTCTTTCCAAAGCAATGCAGTAGAAGTCAACTGGCTCTGCAAAATAATTATTTTTCCAGGTCTTTTTAGGCATAACTATGGCCTCAGCTAAAAGAAGAAAAGACTTTGGAAACATGTTGGATTATTTCAAAGCAGCTGAGGCTCTGACCACACTGGTCAAGCAATCCAAATTGAAAGCCCTCTACAAAGGTTGAGTTCAGGTCTTCACCTCAGCCATACTAGCGCAAGACTTTCTAAAAACTCTTCAAAACGACACCACTGGCTAGCTGAACAGTTGCTCATGGTCCATTCATTGTTCATTGATGGCTGAATATATTTAACTTGGGTATCTCATGGTTTAGGGACTATATATTGTATGTTTGGCCTTCCTATTTTCTGTTTTTCTTTTGTTCTTTTTTCTGGCTTCATGGTTTGCTCCTTTTCCTACTGGCAGAGACTTGGTGCAATAAAACCCTATGGGGAGAATAAGAGAGGTATCACCTCAAGTATATCCTCCAAATCTTTACAACACGAAAAGGGGACTTGAGGATGTTGAGAGCCAACTAACTCCTATTTGGATTTTTTGACTTCTCTAGGCTGTGGGTCATCAAAAGATTTTTGAGAGGTCATCAAACAATAAAGCATTCCTCAATAAATTGAGGGTGAGACGACCTCTCAAAAATCTTTTGAGGACCCGCAGACTAGAGAAATAAAATAATCCAGACTTCTCTAAGCTGTGGATCATTAAAAGATTAAAAGATTTTTGAGAGGCCGTCTCACTCTCAACTTATCGTAGCATGCTTCATCCTTTGACGGCCTCTCACACCGGGGTAGGAACAATGCCACCCAGGCAGATTCAACCGAGGGAAGCTAATCTGATCCTGGGAGTTCTTACAAATCTATACTCAGGACAATACACTAGGTCCAGCTTTTTTGGGGGCAAAAATGAATATAAAATATACCTAGAAGTATACTCAAAGTATTCTTTATTCTGCAAATACCTCTGGTATTTAAAAAAACAAACTAAAAACAGGTTGGTCATATGGTGAAGTGCAATGGATCACCTGACCTAAAATCTGTGTGTTACCAACATGTTTCGACCACTGTACAAGCCTGACAGGTCTAGGCTCTTCTTCAGGGTAATCAACTATAAAGGCGTGGTGTACATTCAGACCATGCAAGTAGGTGAAATACTACAACCCTACCGGTCCCTCTGTTAATTCAGCAATACTTGAAGGAAGAGAAAGGGGGAAGAGTAAGGGACTAGTTATCAATCAATGAATCCCACTTGCCTCTAGGGACATGTTGTTGTTGCCTAAAGGAATTTATTTACATTAAAACCATCTTTATTGCACTGACTTGTCTCTAGACATCTAGTGGGTTAGAAAACACCTATGTTAGTTTTGGGTTTTTGTTCACTTAACATGATGGCATCCACATGGTGGCCTCTGTTTTCGACAGAAGCCCCAAACCATCCTTTGTAAGATCACAGGGACTAGGTTTTTACTGGCGGAGTAAGTATGGCGAAAGATGCATACAGGGGCCTTTTCCAACTTACATGAAATATTTGCCTCGGCATACATCTCGAGTTGCAAGGATGACTGTAGATCCCATTTAGGGAAATGCAGGAACTTCCCTCATCTAAAGTAAAATGCTGTTTTACAGTCACATGGCTGTGTTTGCCTTACATTTGTTTTACTCTCCATTAAATGAACTTGTTTGGTGTGGCCATTATAAGTTTGTATTAATTTCAGGGAGAGGTTGGGCTCTTCTCTGTTTGCAGGAATGTATATGTGGTGATTGTGATTATTGGTCAACAAGGTCGGATAGTGATAGATGTCGACTCTTTCCTTCCATCAGAAAGGGTCGATCCGAAGGACCAGTGGGAGGCAAAGAGGATCCAAACTGTGCCAAAAATATAGTACCAAAACGCTCTCACTTGGTCTTTTTATCATTAGATTTATTAATGTAGCCAGCAAAAAAATAATACAAAACGGAAACTCAATTGTATGCTCTGAGCACATTGTCGAACTAAATGATACAGTGTTCAGTTTAAAAAGAAATAATCAAATAAGGGGATCATTTTGAAAATGAAACAAATGCTCTGCAAGAGAAAAAATATCATTGTGTGCTCAGAGAAAGAGCCCAAAACTTTTGCACATGTTGATCAAGTTGATATTAAGTTAAATAAACCAACAAGTGCAATTTTTGCCATGTAAGTTCAAGTGAGCTTTCAGTAAAATAGAGCCCTAAAGCAGTAATTATTATTATTTTTTTAATATATTTTTATTTTGAAAACAATGAAATACAGGACAATATGAGGATAATACAATCATCAAAGGGCAATGTTCGTATATTTCAATGCATGGTTCCAAACAGCTAACTTCATATCCTCCCCAGCCCCCTCTCATTCCCCAGACACAACAAACACAGCACCAGTTGCTTCGTTAGTATGCTACCCCGAGACAGTTCACAAAACAGTTAGTAAAAATAAGTCCTTGTTTCTCCTGTGAGAGACCCATCGGGTTCACCCTGCATCATCAGTTATCTCCAGGGCGAAATACTGCAGCCATTTGCCCCAAACCTTATGACATTTTCTGGTGCATCCCCTGCTGGCATACGTAGTTTTTTCAGCGATCACATACATGTCCATACCTTACTTCCACTCAATGTCTAGCAATGTCTCTTTTGGCTACCACTAGCCCAAGGCCACAAAATAGTATCTGCGGTCAAAGGAAGGTCTACATCATTGGGGATCCCAAGTATAAGGAATTTGGGGTCCAAGGGGAGGTGAATTGAAGGCACCCTACCAAGTTCTCCAGTGATGCCCATCCAATAATCCCTTGACAGCTCCATATTTTTCTCCTCTCCTCGATATCTCAAGCACTGCAGTGTCGCGGCCCTTCCCATGATATGTAGGCGACGCCTGTCATAATAAACTATGTGTAGTATTTTAAATTGTAATAGTTGCAGGCGCGTTTTGATTGCCATCTCCCTCGGGTGCATCAATGCGGCCTCCCAATCCATGTCTTCCAGTTCCCCAAGATCTCTTTCCGATGCCTCCCACAGTTTGCAGAGTAAAGCAATAATTATTAAGCAAATTATTCAAAATATGAGCAAATGCACCACAAAGAAGTGCTCTAAAAAATTATGGAAAAGAGCAGCGCATACCAATAGAGATTGGAGCAGAATGAAGCTGAAATAACAAAGAACCCCCCTGACAGTAATTCAAGTTTACTTACAAACTTACAATACACATACAACAAACAATACACATTACACAAAACAAATTGTGACATTTTGAAGTACATCACATTCAGTCATCAACTAATTTAGGTAGCCTGGTGTTCCACGAAAATAAAAACATGTCTCTTCCTTTCCATCTGCACACGTATCATTGGAATATAATTACATACGAGTGCAAGTATTCATTTAATCTTTTCCTCCAAAAGAAAACATAATCTGTTGGCAATGGCTCTACAACAGGGCAAACAACTAATAAAATGAGAGAGTCTCAATATACACCCCGCTACTGCCAAGTCACTCATGGCATGAGTCACACCATCAGCCATAATGACCTTTCCTCCCACAGGACTTTGTATGCTGCGCCTTTTGAGGAGGGTATTCATGGACATAGGGCAGTAGAGAGTAGAGCGAGTATTTGTGGCCAGAGGAGTTGACGAAGATTCAATCTGTAGTGAGAGTGGTCCGTTTAGAGGTGGAAGGGACTCAAGCAAAATTGGGGCAGCGAAGATGCAATGCACGGAAGGAGGGGACAGCAAAGAAGAGATAGGAGGGAAGAGCAGAGGGGAGAGAGTATCTGTGGAGAAATGTGTGGCACAGAGAAGTTAAAATATATGTGAAGAGAGGGAGCCACTCCGTGGAAAAAGTCTATCAATGGAGAGGGGGTGGGAGAGAGAGCATCTGTGATGAGTGCTGTAGTAGAGAGAGCATCTGTGGAAAAGGTGATTCCCCTCCAGTATTGCAGAGCCTCACAGAAGGGCTCTAGAGTGGACAAGGATGTGCCCCCTGTGCAAGCAGGAGGAAGCATTACCCTGGCAAGTGAAAGTAGGCAGCGTGAGGGGAGGGATTTTCCACAAAGAAAAATGTTTTCCACATGGAGACGAAATGTGGACCAAAATGAAGTTGCACGTTTTGCCCAAGCACTATATTTGAGGATTGCTCCACAATGATTATCCTAAATATGGGTAGGCATGGAAATCAAAGATGTAGTACATTTTGTCAAGCGAATTCACAACTGTATGCAAATCTATGCGCAGATTAACTAATTTTATAGGAATCAGCCCCCCCCAGTGGCTATCTCATGATCACTCATCAAAAATGTTAACACTTTTAATAACTGTGACTTTTACATTCACAAAACGTATCCTGGTTTGGAACAGTCTGCGCCTGTCTTGTCAGCATTAGTAGTTTAAAGCTTAAAGACAAAGCTGCCTCTACCATCTTGTAATAGAAAACTCTCAGCATGTACTGACATTACTCAGGCGCAGCCTGATTAGCATCTAGCTCGTCTGGTCCTTTGATACCTCTGGCACACTCCTTGAGATCTCTGGTCGCAGGAGCATGCAGGCTTCAGAAAATAAAGGCCTCTAGGACTCATAAATTATTGTCTCGAGTTTCAAATATCTTCCCTTTCCGCTAACACCTCAGTAGCTCATAGGCGGTTGTTAAAGCTCTAAGAGAGGGATGAGGGATGAAGACTGTGATGTCCTCAGGACCCCATGGTGTGGGATTGCACTATACACCTCCTGGCATTTTGAGGACTCAACATTTATGACAACATGTGAATTAGTTTTAAACAATTATTTTGCAATGGAACTGTTAAGCTGTCAAAATTCTTGTCTTGGAAAATTTCTGACTGTTCTGCTATGGACTCCAGCTATTTTCAACACAATCAACGATCAGTCAATTTTGTGAATATATTCCATACTGGGTTTTGCCCATTAATTCTGAACTTGTTATTGATCTATCATTGGGTTTTTTTCCGCTATGGTCACACAAGTATGTGTTAGACTTAGGGGCGGAGTTTGCCTGGCTTAAAGATGGCCGCAGCCTGAGCGAGCTCCAGAGACCGTTTATCGATCCGGCAAAATTTAGCGTATACCCCCATAACTCTGGGTGCTAAAATGTGCGCCCTGGATATGCAGACCTTCTGCCGCTGAACGAAACTTTCGGCGGGCAAAACAACCTACTTTTGACAGAGATCTGCGGAGGTATGCATTTGCCATGAACGCGGCCTACCCAGCGGAGTTTGACCCTGTTTGTGGCCACGGGGGACCCCATACTTCGACTGTGAGGGCCTGTCTGGATTCTATGGCTGTCTTGGTTTGCGGTGGCGAGCGGCTGCGGCTGGTGGGTGTGATCCGGAGGCCCTGTGCATCAGTGGGCTCGACTCTGGGGCTGTGGTTTGGGCCTCGCCAGAAGCGGCTTGAGCCTGGCGGCCGGAGACTGCCGGAGCCTGTCTGTGTGGGCGTGCCTGGATCCCTCAGCTGCTTTAGCCCGTGACTGCGCAGGGGGGCTTCTCCGCCTTGCGCGGCTCCCGGCTGGAGATTCCGTGCTGCTGCTGGGGGTTGAATCCTGCCCCTTGACGAGATCAAGCCCAGGTGAGAGGAGATTGAGACCCGAGCGCTGCCGCGCCCGAGGGGCCTCCCATAAGGATATCACATTGCGGTGGGCAGGGGCGCAGTTAAAGCCTGCAATAACTTATTAATACACCCGGCTGTATCAGGCTGTGGATGGCTGTCGCCAACATCGCTGCCATCATGAGACACATTAGGGGACTGGCTCTAATACACCTATAACACGCTACTAACACTCTTCTGCTCCCTGCGCACCATGTAGTGCGCATTATCCACCACGCTATGGGGAAACCTGACAAACTCCAGCCAAAGTTGCAATTCGAGCAGCGTAAATCGACTAGGGCCAGGGACGATGACACAGAGGTGCTGTCTTCGGAGCAGGGTGCCCCGAGAGCTGATCTGGGGGGAGATCTGTGAGCCATATTCACTTCCATGCAGCAAAGCCTCACAACTATAGATGGCAAAATTGACTCCCTCATGTACCGCATGGACCGTATGTCAGAAAGAATGGACAAGTAGGCTGAAAGAATCAACATGGTAGAAAGAAGAGTGTTCGATGCCGAAGATCAGCAAATTGAAACTACTGGGGTGCAAAAGCGAATGGAAACACTGCTGACGACGCTGCAAAATAAGGCTGAGGATTTAGAAGCGCGATCAAGGCGCAATAATCTGCGCATAGTTGGATTGCCCGAGTCTTCAACCACTGGGAATATTGGAACAATTCGTTGAACAGTTACTCATAACCTTGCTTCATTCTCACCTGTGTTTATAGTGGAGCAGGTGCACCGTTCGCTGGCCCCGGGGCCACCCCCCGGCACCCCTCTCGCCCAATAATTGCCAGGCTCCTAAACTACAGAGACAGGGATGCGGCATTGTGGAGAGGCAGGGCGCTCCGAACACTTCGCTATAAGGGTCCAAACTGTCCATATACCCGGATTTCACTTTGCAAGTACAAGAAGCACAGAAACAATATGCTCCCCTGAAGCAAAAACGGAGAGAACTCAATATAGAATACGTCATGCTTTACCCTGCGAGACTCAGAGTCACAATAGATGGCAAAACTAAGATCTATACAGATCCAAATAGTCTGCAACAGGTACTCAAAAAGCATCACAATGCCAAATCTAAGAAATCTGTTCAGGGTTTGGAATTGAATGACGGTGGCCCCCGCAGTGATCTGGATAACCAGGATTAACGCTTTCATGCGCACGCTGAACCTTATACCACATACGCGCCCCAGAGGCAGACTGCCACCGCTATTAGCATTAAGAAATATGATGTGCCATTTATAACAGTTGAAAGTATAACTTGAGATGTTCAGAACAATATCTACTCATTGCCCTTTTCGTACAATTGAACTAGCACCTACAATTTGGCATGCTTAGTAGTCGCTCAGAAGTTGGAGGTCTATGTATGTTAATGTTAATGTTAAAGCCATTTATAATGCACGCGAATCACCCCGTGGGGTATCTCGGCGCGACCAGGCAGCCAAGCGGCATAGGATAACTAGCTCAAAACAGAGCTGTCTTAAGGAGTTTCCTGTAGCAAGAATGGTTCATGCAGGTCCTGATATAGGGTGGGAGCTTATTCCAATATAGCAGAGCCAGATAGGAAAAGGACCTTCCACCTATGTATGATAATAATCGGTCACAAAATTATAACAACTGGATACAGCACAGGGGTACTTACCGCCCCTGCATGTATTACACACAGCAGCGGGCCTATAAGGGAGGGAGGTACTAAGGGAGGGATTCAGATGCCATGTTGTAGGGGGGGTGACATGGCGTTTTTTTTCCTTAAATAGCCGAATGAAGAAGTCTGGATTGGACACATGTTTTATGTTATAAGACAAGGGAAGTCCCGCTCCATTGAGCTCAAGTGGGACTACTATAAGTTTTTTGACATGGAATGTCAGAGGGTTGAATGATCAACGTAAAATCCGAAAAATTGTTCTTTATTTGCAGAGACATAATGTTGATGTTGCTATACTGCAAGAGACACATCTAGCACCTAAATCAGGGCTGCTTACACAAAGCAGAATGAAGGGCACCTATGTAGCTGCAGGATTTATATCACATGCACGAGGGGTTTTGATATGGGCTTGTCGTGGTGCAGGCATACAAATCAAGGAGGTATGTGTAGACCCTGGAGGAATATTGCAGTATTATGCTGTCGTAAAGATAGTCTTGATGTGTTTTTAAAGTGGGGGTTTATGGCCCAAACTACGATGATCCCCAATTTTATCGATCTCTTAATAATAAACTCGCCACATATGTGAATATACCACAGTTATGGGGGGGGACTATAATTGTGTACTGTCACCTGAATTAGATAGATCTAGGGGGGCCCCCCAGACAGCCGTCAGCTGCGGCGAAGGCAATCGCTGTGCTCGCAGAGTCTGGCGGGCTGGTCGACGCATGGCGCTATTTATCACCACAAGGCAGGGAATATACTCATTACTCCTCGATGCACGGCATACACAAACGCATAGATTACTGGCTCATCTCGAAGTGCCTACTCCCATACATACATGAGTGCTCACATCTACCATGCACATTTTCCGACCATTCTCCTGTCAAGGTGATTCTTGCTCTCGAGGGTATGCAACCCAGGTCCCTCGCTTGGCGATTCCCACAATATTCTCTGTTTGACGCAGTGTTCCGTGAGGAGCTTGCACAAGCAATAGACGAATACTTCCACAATATATTGGAAGTGTACCTCGAATGGCCACCATCTGAGAGGCGTTCAAGGTTTATATCAGAGGGGTGACAATCTCAAAACACGCAGGGGTTCTTCGGTCCATACGGGACCGAATGCTAAAACTTGAAAAAGAACTAGTAGTGCTTGAGCGTGATACGCAAAAAATGTCTGAGCCCGAGAGATTGGCACAGATTAGAGAAAAAATCGACGAATACAATGAACTGCCACAATCAGAAGTAGTTCACCTTGGAAAATATGCCACTGCTAGAGTGTATGGAGAAGGGGAGAGACCCAGCGCCATGTTAGCGGCTCTGACTCAGCCAGCTAGGGGAGACAGTGAAGTGTTGTTTCTACAAGATAGGTACGGTGCACAGTTGTGGAGCGCCCCAAAAATTGTTGAGCGCTTCCGTGCGTACTATGCAGAACTCTACACCTTGCGCAAACTCAATACTGACGAATCAACCAAGGAATACTTAGCACACATTGCTATGAAATGGCTGACTAACTCTCATAGGGAATAGCTTATGGCTCCTCTTCGCCCCACTGAAATTAAGGCAGCGTTAAAAGAAATGCAGAATAATAAAGTGCCGGGTTTGGATGTCCTGACTGTGGCCTTTTATAAGGCCTATCAAGACCGACTAGTTTCTCACTTGGTCAATTTATTTGAGGAAATGTCTAAAGATGGAATAATGACCCCAACAATCCGGGAGGCCATCTTGGTTAGACTATTGAAGCCTGGTAAGGCGCCCACACAGTGTTCCTCAGATAGGCCTTTATCGTTGCTCAATACGGACACTAAGATCTCCGCGAACATTTTAGCTAACAGGATCTCACCACTGCTTCCGGGACTGGTGGGATTGGAGCAATCCGGTTTTATCCCTGGTCGTTCTTTGACATGTAATTTACGCACCTTATTCTGTGCAATTTGCACTAATAGACCCAGACGTCCGTGCAGCAGCTGTCTTCCTGGATGCGGAAAAGGTGTTCGATTCGGTTGAATGGAGCCTTCTCATGGCAGTGTTGGGACGTGTGGGAGTTGGCGAGGTATTCATAAAGCTGGTGGAAGTGTTGTACGTGAATCCGGTAGCACGATTACAAGTTAATGGCATTCTATCTGCTCCAATAGCAATCACAAGGGGCACTAGACAAGGGTGCCCACTCTCCCTATTATTATATGCACTGGTGGCCGAACCCTTGGCATGTGCGATGCAAGAATACCATTTGCATCGAGGTATACGTTTTCCGCAATACAATCTAACAATATCTGCATATGCGGACGACACTTTATTATATGTAAGAAACCCAGATCGCAACCTAACTCCAATGTTACAGGAAGTGACGAGATTCGGCAGCCACTCTGCACTACGCATTAATTGGAGCAAATCACTTATATTTCCTCTGACTGCTTCCACCACCCCGGTACAAATGGACTACCCTTTAACGTGGACCACAGAACCCGTGCGATATCTTGGTATCCAAGTACATACAGATCCGGAGATAGTAATTCAGGAAAATTATGGCAGGGCTATACAGCATCTCACAGAAATTATAGAGAGATGGATTAAGCTACCACTATCACTGATAGGGCGTATTGCACTCATGAAGATGATAGTGTTACCTCGGTTTTTATTTTTCTTCCTTAATATCACAATCTTGTTACCAAAGTCGCTGTTTCGTACTCTCCGCACTCTACTAATCAGGTTGGCTTGGGCGGTACAGTGGGGTATACTGGTAAGACCCTATACCGCAGGTGGACTCAATGCCCCAGACCTCCAAAGATACTACAGCGCTGCACAACAAGTCTGCGCTTATGCTTGGATACACGGGCCATCTAATTTGCCACACCTATCCCTAGAAAAGAGTTGAGGTAAGCCCATTCAGTCTCTCACAGTATTTGCTCTCTAAATCACAGAGGCGATACCATGTTTTTGACCCTGTGGGGATCACTAGAAATCAACCACACAAGACTGCAGATAGGCAGGGAATCTATATACCCTTATTCTCCCAAACTACCAGTAGAATGGTGCAGTTGGTTCCCTTGGAGAGAGGACAAGGCAATAATACAGGTGCTTCACGCACTAAACATAAAAACATGGGGGATTTGTTTTTAAATGGGGAGGTTCGCTCTTGGGAACAGGTTTGGACAGAGAATTCTGACCCCTCGCCACTCATAAGGTATCACTACTATCGGGTTAGACAAGCACTCCGCGCCAAGCTGGGAGAAAATATGTTAGAGCCTCAGGAATTTGCACTACTGACATATCTATTGCAGACCCAGACCTCACGGAGAGGTATCTCAATCTTATACACACTTGCAAGATCTGAGCGTAACCTCAGTCAGATGAAAGCATGCCAGGAATGGCAGGAAGAGCTAGGCATTGTTATAACAGAGGAACAGTGGTCATACCGCTGCTCGGTCACAAAGTCCATCTCACAAAATGGTAGACACCGCTTAATACACTTTAAATATCTTCACAGAGTCTACTGCACCCCAGGGCGACTGTATAAATATGGCCTGAGGGAGAACGATAGTCGCATGGGGTGTGGGATGGGGGTGCCAATTTCACTTATGTAGCCTGAGATTGTCCTGGTGTCCGTGCATTTTGGACAGCGGTGGCCAAGGCGCTTCAGGACATATCAGAAACACCCTTACTTATCACTCCCTTGGTTGCCCATTTAGGCTACGATAAAGAAGTACCCAGAGCATCTCGCAGACTGGTTGCACTTGGTATACTACTTGCAAAATGGAGAGTGGCCATGCGTTGGATGAAGGAGCCATTGCCTATATTAGATGAATGGTTTACAGATTTGTCATACTGCAACACACAGTCCGATAATTACAACGCCCTAAGGCCATTAACCTGTAGGCCACGAGATATTTGGGAACCATATCAGGCATACCTTAGACGTAAGGCAGCAGAAGATGCAGTCGGAGTTGAAAGTGCAGACAGCGGGGAGGGCTGAACCCATATAATGTTACCGGCTGCATGCGAGCCTCTAACTGAGTTGAGGGAAAAAGAAACTCGGAACATAATAAGGGCGCGGGATGTGTCAATGTTAAATGATTGTTGTCAAGCTGTTTTAATTTCATCTGTACAAGATAACAGAAAAGAGAGAGACCCCTTGAGCCAAACCAGGGGAATAGGGTACTACTTTAAGGTAGAAAGAGTTTTCCCTTGGTGGAGAAATATATTACTTCACTCGGTGCAGTAGTTGGGCATACGGGAATAATAATGCCCCCACTACGTTATACCATCAAACCACACCTAATGCAGCCCATATGGTAGAGCCTAACAATTATAAATGCAACAATTATGTATCATTAAAATTTTATTATCAATTAAAACATCACATAAATCACAATATCATAAAAACCCTATAAAAATCACTATAATACAAATATCAAATTCATATACATACAATATACATAGCACCAACCCCAAATTCATACACTAGAGAGAAACACTAAGACAATACACTTTGTCATAAATGAGCATATCCGAAAAAGAACACTTCTCTAGCTACTCCTGGATACACTGTATTGTCTTTTGTCTGCAGGATAAGCTTGTTCCACGGATTATGCAATATAAGCGTCGACGCGTTTCGATGGTTCTGTTACTTTTCCATCTTTTTCAAGACAAACTTATAGCTCTCTCTTGATGGCACTATATGGTTGCCAATCGTACTCAACTCCTTATTTCATTTCAATTTTTATTGCGCCCGTTCTATCGGTCTGCATAACATGTTCTCAGCTCACAGTCCCCCACATCTGCTAAAGTCGGGAGTTTCACTGCTCACTCGATAATTCCTCTATTAAGTATGCTTCCCTTTTTGAAATCTTCTCTATTGATCCTCCTAGTTTTTATGCCGGTTAAAATCTGTCTTTTTAGTTTAGTTTCTTTGCCTGGATTCCGTCTATTTTTGATAAAATCTTGTTACCGTGGGACTCCCTCTTCCCGTTATGGACACTTATGGCTTCGCTTCCCATAGACCGCCCGGAGGATCCTTGCATCTGCGATATACCAACTGGCATAATCCGTGGGACAAGCTTATCCTGCAGACAAAAGACAATAGAGTGTATCCAGGAGTAGCTAGAGAAGTGTTCTTTTTCGGATATGCTCATTTATGACAAAGTGTATTGTCTTAGTGTTTCTCTCTAGTGTATGAATTTGGGGTTGGTGCTATGTATATTGTATGTATATGAATTTGATATTTGTATTATAGTGATTTTTATAGGGTTTTTATGATATTGTGATTTATGTGATGTTTTAATTGATAATAAAATTTTAATGATACATAATTGTTGCATTTATAATTGTTAGGCTCTACCATATGGGCTGCATTAGGTGTGGTTTGATGGTGTAACTCTGAAAAGTCAAGCCAACCGCGATAGAGCACGGGCCAGATACAGTTCCAAACAGGTTCAGCTGAAGTTTTACCTTTTCAAGTCGAGCCAAGAGTCCCATTCGCGGGGAAAGAGTTCACTAGGAGCACGATGAGCATCGCTAGCGATGGTACGCGGGGTGCGAATACCCACAGGGAGTCGCGGACAGATGGGCTGGGGCCTCACGGTTACAAGCGACAATTCTGTTGTGCAAAGACGAAATAGCACTGATCCTTCGAATGAGCAACATGGTTCCAGAGTAAACAGGCCTGTTCGCGGTGGCGAAGAGTCCAAAAGCTCGATTTAAAAGGGGCTATAGTGCAGGAAACGCACTTCTGAGTCCCAGGACTAGATGGGGCACCTTACGTAAGGATAGGACTCACAGATAGCAGAGTCCAGCAACACCAGCAGAGTTGCAAGAAGTCTTTTGCGTTTCTGAGACTTCAGAGAACAGGAGGCAAGAAAGCAAGCCCTTGGAGAATCTTGGGTTCAAGGATGTAGAAAGCAGGTCCAGTTCCTCTCACTCACAGGCAAGGAGCAGCAGACCAACACAGCAGAGCAAATTGCTAAGCGGCAGTCCCTCCTACAGCACAGCAATCAGCAGGCAGCAGGCCAACACAGCATAGCAAGTAGCAAAGTGACAATGCCCCCTGCAGCACAGCAGCTCTTCTTCTGGGCAGATTGTCCTTGGTTCCAGTAGAGTTCTGATTTAGTGGTGTCAGGGGTCCAGTACTTATCCCCAAATGTGCCTTTGGAGTGAGGAGACATCTAAGAGGCATTTCCTGCCCTGGTTCCAGGCACACCACAGGGGGGTATGCAGCTCTTTGTGTGGGGACAAGCATAGCCCTATTCAGGTGCACACGTCAGCTTCTCCCTCCCAATCTACCTCAGGAAGGCCCATCAGCCTGGTGGTGGGCCATCAGGATGCAAATGTCACACCCCAGCTCACTGTGTGTCACTGTCTAGAGTGAATACACAAAGCCCAGCTGTCACCCTAACCCAGACGTGTTTTCAGAGACAGGCAGAGCACAGGATGGTTAAATAAGAAAATGCCAACTTTCTAAAATCTTTCAAGCTATCCTGGCTGAAGAGGGGTGAAAACCCGAAACCGGTCCTAGGATGCTTGTTTCCAGTCCAGGGAGGACCTGGCTTGGCCGTTCGGGCTGGACTGTTCCCATGAGGCACAGGGTCAAGACTGATTTGCATATGGCTGGGTTCAAGCTGAAATGGCATGGTGAGCAAAAAAACGATGGATTTAGGCCCAGATCTCTGTACTGGGGTGAATGTATGACATTGTTCTGCATTCTGTCCATCAACTGTTGTTTTTGCAACTTTCTAAAAGTGGCATTTTCGGACCTGCAATTTAAAAACCAAGTTTACTAAAAGATGTGTTTTTAAGTTGTGAGTCCAGAGACACCGAGCTCCAATTTTCTATCTGGGAAAATGCACTTAAAAGATGTTTTAAGTTAGTCCCCATGCTAACCTATGGGAGAGATAGGCTGTGCAGTAGTGAAAAATTAATCTAGCAGTTTTTCAGTACCATTACATGTAAAACTCTAAAGTACATGTCCTACCTTTTAAATAAATTGCACCCTGCCCTTGGGGCTGCCTAGGGCCTACCTTAGGGGTGATGTACATGTAATAAAAAGGAAGGTTTGGGCCTGGCAAGTAGGTTAACTTGCCAGGTGGTCGAAATGACAGTTTAAATCTGCATTCACAGGCTCTGCAATGGCAGGCCCGAGCCATGTTTAAAGGCTACTTTTGCAGGTGGCACAATCAATGCTGCAGGCCCACTAGTAGCATTTAGTTTACAGGCCCTGGGTATATGGTATACTACTTTACAAGGGGCTTACACGTAAATCAAATATGTCAAACAGGTATAAACCATTTGTACCATGTTTAGAGGAGAGAGCACATGCACTTTAGCACTGGTTAGCAGTGGTAATGTGCCCAGAGTCCTAAAGCCAATAAAAAGAAGGTCAGAAAAATAGGAGGAGGAAGGCAAAAAGTTTGAGGTAACCCTGCAAGAGGGTCATTTCCAACAGTGACCATGGTGGCTTTTCTATTCCAGCTCAGACCAATAACCAAAAGCATGAAAAACTAGTGCTTAATAAGGAACTGAGATTCTTATGGGGTAATACATGCAGCCTGTATTTAATCATAGTCTTATAAGCAAATGATGAGTTCCCAGATGAATAGTTTAATCTACGCCCATTAGCATCCGCTTCGAGCCCCATACCCCACAAGAAACTTAAGGCTTTCCCTGTCTAGTTATTCCATAATAAAGATAGCAGCTTCCATCCATCACCACCTCAGACCCAGCCACCAGCCTGGTACCCCTAAAACCCTTGAACAAGACCTAAAAGTAAAAAGCAAGTGCTCAGCATCCACAATTTGTCTCATAAATGTGTTAGTATATTTTGTCTGCAGGAATAAGCACTCACTTTGGGTCGGGATTGCATGCAATGTTTGCTAGATTAGCACTTGCAATTAAATGGTCCGAATTCTTGATTTTTCAATTGTCCTGACCTAACAGACGCATTATTCTGCCTTTGTTTTCCTGTCTCCATGTGATTATCACGACTTAAACGTCTACATATTTGGTGTAGTTCAGCGCTTCACAAACATTTCAGAAACACAACCCACTTTTTAGTACGAAAAACTTTTGCGACTCCATCTATCTTTAATGGACAAGAGGCTGGCAATATTTTAAATGTAACTAAAGCATCATGTAACTAAAGCATCATGTGGTACTGCACATTTTCTATTTAAATGGTCACTAAATTTGCACAGAAATATAGTTTTACTGATAAAACTACAATACACACAAATAATTATGTCAGTAAGTACTTATTATTTGTGCATCCCCAAGTAAAGTGTCTTGATTTGTTCTGATCCTATTAACAATGTGTATCTTTTTTGCTTTACTCACTGCTGAATGTGTACAGTTAATTTACATGCATTTACATTTTGTGTTGTGTTATAAAAAAAATTACTTCCTACAGTCTTTCCTTTCATACTTCATGTACCCTAGTAAGACTGTCACATAATTCACTTTGCTTTTTTTTCTCCGACTGCAAAGTGAAAGGAGTTGCAAATACCAGGCCCCATGTTATAAAACATAAGCAGCAAAAGACATAGCCGGACATTTTACCTCTGTCTTTGAAGCAACAAGTGTGACAAGATAAATACAGAATTTAAAGGCATCTTTATTTATTGCTTGGACATTGAGTGACCCACCAAAAATCGGCTCCCGACCCACCAGTTGGGAAACATTGCTGTAGACTATCCTTGTGCCCTCTGCCTTGGCTCCCACATGTTTCATTTTCAAATTTCTTATAAGTAGCATGGGTTGCCAGCCAGGGCCTCCTAGCCCTATAAAGAAACACAACAGGCGTTATCTTACAGCACCAGAATCCCATGACAGTAAGCTCTAAATAGGCAAGTCTTCAATCCTTTCCTAAAGCCCAGTAAATTATCTAGATGTCACAGTTTCAAGTGGAGAGGATGTCAAGCTTTCTCAAGCTAAGCTATAAAATCTCTGCCTCCTGGCCTCACTTTTTCACACTGGGTTCAACGCGCAGATCCTCTTGGCTAGAGTACAAAATACAAGATGTAACATGCAGTCTAAGCTTCTACCTTAGAAAGTGGGGTTTTGAAGCAAAAACTACTTTTAGGGTCGGGCAAAGTGTCTTCTATAATTGTGTTTTATGTTTTTACAGGTAGCCAACTGTGCTCCTGCAAGTTACCTGTGCTTCTTCTCGCCCTGCTTCAATAGCATTCAGGCTGCTGATTTTGCTAAATGAAGTAGTTGTTGGGTCACTCAGGGTTCTCACTACATGTTCCATTCGTGTTGTCAAGTCTTCACAAGACCAACACTGGTACTTACTGGAGCTTGTGGTTGTGCAGTACAAATTTCAGAGAATGTTAGAAATGCCATCACCCTAAAACTAGCAGCATTTGGTTTAACAGCTAGGGGTGGGCCATTAACCTTCGTGATTGAGGCACACGAATCATATAGAACAGAGGTATTCTATTCATGGGTTAAATTTCCACAAGCAGATGCACGAACAAACACATTCCATTATTATTTGGAAGATGACATACCGAACGAATATTGTCAGTATGAGGACATTTAAGTCCCGCTCATCTACCAGGAGCATATAAACTGGTTTAAAGGCGCCCTTCACCATACAAGAGATAAAGTAAGACTCAGTCCGCTCGGAAGAGACAGAGCAACATGGCCGGTATTAGCGGCCTATACACCACATCCTGACATTGACACAATACCAGTAGGAGACTTATGTACACTTCATAAAGAACTAATAAGACTTTACAGAAACATGACACAGTTTGTGATGAGAACACTCACACTTCAGCCAGCCGCGGCTATACCAACAGGACCAATTCAAACATCCACAACTAAAATAACACCTTAAACATTACACACAGTGATGGGTAAAAAGCCCACTAAACGTGAACAGATGCCATTCTGGATAGCTCAAAAAATAACGCAGCTAGAGGCAGTATTTCCACACACTAGCCCACAAGAAAAACACAGAACGCTAACAATTTGTTTGCCCATGGGAATAGCTCCCCAGATAGGGGATTGAACCACTTGGGGTACAGTTTTCGCTGTCATATATACCAGGACTCATGGTATCCCGTCATTAGCAGTAATACCAGATGTATTAAGACAAATACAGAACGAGTATGGAGCAGAACCTGCTCTGAACTTGGGAATGAAATTACTAGGTAATTTTGCCCAGGTATCAGCTATAATATTAGCAAACATTAAAGGGGAGGCAGCAGCAGTGGCAATACGCCAACGCCTGAGGGATTTCACTCCTTTACAACAGGAGACAGAATTACCTAAAATTATCGAAGATGCTGAATTAGGTAGAGATAGTTTGGGAGCTAGACCAGTAAAACCTCAACTGATGGGTGGTCCTGAAAAAGAACACACCAAGCAAACAACTGCTTCTTCAAAGAAGAAATGGTATAATAACAAACAGCAAAAGAACAGAGAGAATAGATCTCAATCCAGAGGTAGGTCTCCTCAACAGGAGCCCTCTGAAAGGAGGTATAACCTTAGGAATAGAGATAACATTAAAAAACCTGACAGGTATCAGGACACTGATACACGTTCCTCTCGTTCCTTTCAGGGTTCATCAAAAAACTCCGAGAGGGAAGGATGGTCAGAACACAGACAAGAAGAGTGTACAAAGTCCAGATACACGCAACGCACTTCAGACTACGCTTCCAAAAAAGAAGAAAAACAAAAATCAAAACCTCAATTCAAAAGAAGAAAGTAGCAGGTCTTAAGATCAGACATGCCCAGAATACTGAGTACTCAACTACTGAATAGGGATTGGGCTCTGACGATGCTAGACAGTGTAGCAGAAGTAACAATAGCTCACCAGAACCTGATGGAATTTCTGGTGACAGCGGAGCTGAATGAACATATCACGGTGGAAACACCTGATACAAGGGTGAGCGTCCTACATAGGTTACATGAAATAACACTCCAAATGGAGGGGGACAAGCCCAAGAAAATAAAGGTCTCTTTTGGAAGAAACTAACTTTTGGCTATGACATCCTTTTAGTGAAAGAGATTGGCCGCCTGAAATTGTTATGGATTGCCCAAAGGGAGAAACGGTAATTTTGCCAGCTTTTTCCAACCTCATTCCCATATACTTAAAACATACATATGCACAGGAGTGGGCGGTAGCCCTTGCTCCAGCACTATATCGCAACCATGTTGGGTGGGATGAAAAGTCACCTCACCATGTAATACCACTAAAAACTACTCCAACTCCACAGAGACAGTACCCAATAAAACAAGAAGCTAAAAAACAGGTCAGGGAGATCTTACATCAACTTGAATACCAGGGGGTGATTAAAACTTGCACCTCTTCAATGAATAATCCTTTGTTTCCCATAATGAAGCCCGACAATTCAAATCGTCTAGTTTTAGATTACAGAAATCTGAACACATGCACTAAAACATTTGCAGTACAGAACGCACACAGTGCCGCATTGATGAATAACATTGTGCGTAAAAAATACAAAACAACACTAGATATCTCAAATGGATTTTTCTGCCGAAATATTGCGCCTGAGAGCAGATATTTGACAGCATTCTCAGCGCTGGGGTCCCAGCGTCAATTTTGTCGACTCCGCCAGGGGTATAAGAACAGCCCGGGGTTGTTCTCAGCTAGAGTAACTGAGTTACTTCAGAATCTGGATGAGGAGGCATTGTCCTATGTAGATGATATTTATCTGATGGATGATGATCTAGAGGAACACTTGACCAGGGTGAGCAACATAATTTTGGGGTTCGCCTCGGAGGGCTACAAATCTAACTTAAAAAAATCAAAAATAGCCCACCTCAATGTCCTATTTTTGGGATGTGAGCTTTCAAGTGAAGGGAAAAGCCTGGCAGCTAACTTTTTAGAAAAATGTGCCCTGCTCCAACCTCCTAAATCATTGAAAAATTTACAATCCATACTGGGATTCCTCAATTTTGGCAGAGTATACATTTTGGATTATGCAGAGAGGGTTAAACCTTTCTATGACCTCATAAGAGCTGATTTTTCAGTGAGGCAATGGACACAGGAACACACAGATATCCTTTGTTCCCTACAAGCTGACAAGATAGCGTCTAAACACTTACAGACATGCGTAAATGTCTGCAACCAGGTGATCCATATAGTTGCGGGTCAATCTGGGTACACTTACCTAACATTTAATGAAGGCGAAACAGTACTCATTGCATACAAATCACATTTGTACACAAACGCTGAGATGCGTTTTGCTTCCACAGAAAAAATTCTGACAGCAGTACAGACTGCTGTAATGAGAGAAAGAGCACTGGCTCAGGGGATACAAATAATTGTCGTGACTTGGGTACCGGCCTTAGAGGCTGCTACAAAGGCAAGCGTTCCAAATGCTAAAGCCTTACATCCGAGATGGATACAATGGGCTAATTCTCTCACTGCAACAGATGTAGAATACAGATACGACCCAAGTCTGAAAACACAAGCATTTCTGCAATATGAACAAGAATATCCTCTCCCAAATGAAATAATGCCTCTAGATTATTATGAATACATAATTTACACTGACGGATCTGCTCAGCCGGCCATTGGAAGTAAACAACAATACAGCGCTGCATGTGCGATTGTAAAAGGTCATATGTAGGACGGCAAGTTCCATCCAAGCTGTACAAAAACACAGTCTCTAGGAGACTGCACGGCTCAGGTGGCAGAATTAAAAGCTCTATTACTGGCACTGATAAATACGGATCAAGAATTCCCCACACTAATTGTGTGTGATTCTTTTTACTGTGTCCAGTCATACAATGAATATCTTCACTATTGGGGACAAAATGGGTTCAAGGACTCAAAAGGTGGCACAATTAAGCATAAAATGCTATGGGAACAGGTAGCTGAGTTGAAAAACGAACTACCAAGAGCTCATGTGATACACACGCTGAGTCATCAACGTGATGTCGTTCACGTTGAAGGGAATTTATTGGCTGATGAAGGTGCGAAGGGGCAGTTCGAACTGCTGCCGTAGCTGCAATCACTCATTCAAAAACGAGAATAGACGGACAGGTAATGGTAGCTGTCATTGCTCCACGCAAAAACAGCAAGGCATTGCCGAAAGGTTTTCCACTCAAGTACTCCTACAAGTTAGATGCGAACAACAATCCATATGCTCAGATTCCAGGAGTGGGGGATAGAGTAATACCAAACATGGATCGCAGATTAGGTTTAATACTTGCTGCACATGAGGGTCTGGGTTCTGCACACGCAGGAGTTACTGCAACAGTTTCTTTACTGAAACAATGCTACTGGTGGCCAAAGTTAACAAAGCAGACCAAAGATTTTGTCTTAAAGTGCGACATCTCCAGCAGATAAAGGGTTCCACCGTAGCTCGTCCTGTGCAGACAGCATTATTAATATCAGACAGACCACTCGCGTGTGTCTATTTGGACCACTGCGGCCCCTTACAATCTGATGGGGCTTACAAGTACATCATGGTGGCAGTGGATTCCTGCTCGAGGTTCCTACTATAGGTATGGCCGCAGCGCTCGGCTGACGCTCGAACTGTTATCAAAGATTTGCACGTCTTTATAGGGACATACGCAGTTGGCACATTACAATCTGACCGTGGCCCCGCGTTTAGCTCTAGGGCTTACAAGGAAGCCATGGGAAGTTTGGGTGTTGCATTGCGGTACTCCTCTCCGTACCATCCCAAGGGAAATTTGGTTGTGGAGAGGAAAATCCAGGACTTAAAGCAATCTTTAACAGCAAGGGTATTAGGTGCGGGTGGCAGTTGGGTCAATCATTTGTATGGGGTACAGCGAGCCATTAACAATATGCCAAGAAGGGAGGGGGTGGCCAACCACAGAGGAAGATGGCCGCACAGTAGCGCTACTCCAACAGAACGTGCCCGGTAAAGCCATAATCCGTACACTGATCCGGTGAAACCAAAGCCAACTACCCTAGCAAGTAAGCCAGAATACATCAGGAGGAACCTGAGATCAAAAGCGAGGGGATCGTGCAATCGCAAACCGAGTCCCGATCGAGTTCACAAAAGGAAGGCCTCTCAGTGTGGCAGCGGAGAGGAGGAAGGCTGTTAGTGAGACCTGCGACCGGCGCGAAAAGGCATCGAGATGCAGTAAGGAGAGCGCCGGAGAAGAAGGCATTCAATCCTCGCTCGACGCAGCCTACACACAGAATCGGGCATATCAAGTGCTCAGGAGCTGGCTCTGATCCGGGCCACAGCCAGTAAAATCCAACGGCGTTGCTGCTGCGGACGTGAATGTACCGCCGCCGGCACTGACAGAAATCTCTGGGCAGACTCCAAAACCGAAGACATAAGTGCCGGGCATTCGAGAGCGCAATCCCGGTCCTGAATACCAGCCGAGGGACGAGGATAGCGGGGCTATAAAGCGGCGATAAGAAAGTAAGGAGTGCGGCCCGGGGAGGAGAAGCAGCAGCAATAGACCATAGCAGCTCCTCGCAAAAGACACTGACCCCCCCACACGAGCGTTAGCAGTGGGGTCCCGAGTGGCTGTGGCCTAGTGGAGAGACCGCGAGAGTGGGGCAACACCATGCTTACAGATAGTGCACCATTGCCCTGAACATCGGCCATCCAGTAGATTGCACACCCAGCACAGGAATCAGGGGGTACACGCTGGTGTAGGGCACACCCCCGAGACCTCACATGCCCAGGGAGACCCACAACAGCCGAGGGTCGCAACAAGCAGCGCTTCCTCCGAGAACAGGCAGAGACAAGGCAACCAGGGGCAGTGGCAGAACGTGGGTGATGTGAACCCAGCACTCCCAGTTATAGGCCCAACGGAAGTCCAGATTCCGCATCTGGAAAAATCGAGAGAGCTGGAAAACCCAAGGTCGTGGAGGGGCGCAAGGAGAATAAGGGACCAGATATCAGGGTCGATTGACACAACCCTACAGGCTGACGAGGGCCCACGGCCAGGACAGGTGGCGGAGAGTAGCTGGCCGAGGACAACCGCCTAAGCCGACCCAGTGCCTACCAAACTTCATAATGGCCGGAGGGAGAAGTGGCAAACAGACGTTACAAACGAAGCTGGAGAAATACGCCTGGCAAAGAGGGTTGGGAGCGCAAGAGAAAAAGTCTGACGAAATGCCAGGGAGAAAACCAGCGCCAGACGGGCAATCAGAACTGACATTACAAGACATAATGGCAGCAATTACTACTGTCCGCACGTCGTTAGAAACCAGAATCGACTCTGTCTCAGCGGAAGTATCTCTGCTTCAGGCAGACATACGAAACATGAATACTAGACTTAAAGAGGTAGAGACGGCAACTAATTCCATAGTCAAATATGCATCAACCCTTAAAAAACAGATAAATGACCTCCAAGCCCGCAATGACAGGATGGAAAGCCAGTTGGGCGATTACGAAGGGAGAGCAAGATGGAACAATGTCCGCATTCTTTGAGTGCCGGAACGAGCAGAGGGGCAGGCAACTGACCTGTTTGTCGAGGACCTGATTGTGAAGCACCTACAGCCAAAACATTTATCAAAATTCTTTACGATCGAGAGGGCACATAGGGTACCGGGCAGAAGACCAAAACCTGGAGCACCACCTAGACCCTTAGTAGCCCGAGTATATAACTACCGCGACAGAGACATAATATTGCAAGCGGCTCGGACGGCGCTCCAGTTGACTTTGAAAACAGCAAAATAACTTTTTTTCCCAATTTTACACTCAAAGTTCAACGTCAAAGATGCAGCTTTCTAGAATTGAAAAGGGCAATGCGGGCGAAGGAGATCAAATACGCAATGATTTTTCCTGCCAAACTGCGAGTTGAAGCATAAGGGAAGGCATGTTTCCTCAGCACGCCAGAGGGAGCATGGGACTGGCTCGAAGGGTGGCGTAAAGTGCGGAAAAAGACTCAAGCCGACCAACGAGAAAGATTCGATCATTCTCGATTGGAACAAGGCATGGCGTTGGCGTCAAGTGACAGTCCCCTGGAACACGGCAGCAGAGAATAGCTGTATCATAATCTCTGTTGCTTCAGAATATCACACTCTAGAGTCTCTCCCCCGCAACACAAGGAGTCTGGCTTCCAACATAGGACAAAAGGAACCTAACAGCACAAATCACAGAAGAACGCCCCTGTAAGCCTCCATAAGGAGAATTCACAGACAGCACAGGGCAGTTCCTGCATGTTGGTAAACCTGTGATGACTATCACAATCACAAGACGGTTATCAGGTGCGGGGTTGGGCCACACACCACAACATTTTTGGGGTGGGCGATAGGCGCTCTGCAAAGTTGGGGAGGCGGGAGGTTCACTTCCCGCCATTCAGGGAGGCAGGGAGGGGGGAGGGGAAAGGGCTTGTTGAGAGGGAGGAAATCCTGTCCCTAGGTAAATTCATCAATGTACTGGTGGACTTGGAAAATTCACAGCCCAGACAACAAAGGGACAGGATGGGGGGACGGGGATACTTGTTAAGTTTTGTACACAGTTTAGATGACACTAACATGAGATTGCAGGATAACTGTAACAATCTTCCTACTTTTTGCACCGATACGCAAACACTGAGAGGTTGGGGAGTACTGTCTGCACGGGACAACGGTTGTGGGGTGACTGCGGGGACTCTCACCCTGGGGCTTAATGTCAACAAAAATAGTAATGGGACCTGCGGCAAAACAAGGGATTAGGCTGTTGTCCTGAAACGTAAATGGGCTGGGCGACAAACTAAAGAGGGGCATAGTATTGCAATATGTAAAAAGACACTCACCAGACGTGGTTCTCTTGCAAGAGACACACTTAATAGGAAATGCCTGTAAGGCAATGACCAGGTGGGGATACAAGCTGGTGGCGCACTCGGCCTTCAGCTCTGGATCCAGGGGAGTGGGCATAATGGTGAGGAAGAGCTTCCAGATGGCAATTGACCGGACATGGACAGACAACTTGGGTAGATTTGTAGCTATCTCGGGGAGGTGGGAGGGCAGATCACTAAGTCTGGTATCTGTGTACAAGCCGCCTGGCCTCCAAACACTAGCCTTCAAAGACTTGGGGGAGCTCCTACTCACCCTTCCGGAAGGGAGACTCCTAGTAGGGGGAGATTTCAATTCAATTGTTTCAAGCCACCTAGACCGGCATCTCCCGAGAGACCTACCGCCCTCCCGTACGCAGATCCATGACTTTATGGAAGCAATGGGGTTAGTTGACGCCTGGCGGACGCTCCACCCTGCGGAGGAGCAATACACATTTTATTCAGGGGCCCACCATAGCCTTTCTAGAATTGATTATATCATAAAGCCGGCAGACCAACTAGGACAAATTAAAGAGGTACGCCACCTGGCAAGGGGCATATCGAATCAATCCCCAGTTTGGGCCCTGATAGAGGTGGGGGAGCCACCAATAGGAAGAATAGCCCCAATAAACCCATGGTACCTTAAGATCCCACTGCTCAGAGAAAAAAATCACAAAAGAAATCGAGCTCTATTTTCGGGAGAACGAGGATTCGTTGGATTTCGCACAGACACTATGGGAGGCCTTTAAAGTGGTAGTCAGGGGCTACGCGGTCTCCCTGATTGCGGGATCCCGAAAAGAGAAGAATGTGCAATTAGTCAATTTAGAAACGGATATTCTACAGCTGGAGAAGGGGGTGTGGGGCACACAAACAGAAGAGACCACACATTTGTTGAAAATGAAAACACAAGAATACACAGCCCTAGCAACGGACGCTGCTAAAACAAAAATCATGGCAACGCTCAGTAGAATTTATGAAGTTGGCGACAACGCAGGAAAACTATTGGCCTGGCTGGACCGCAGAGAGCAAGCCAACAGATTAGTGACGGAGCTAATAGACGGATCTGGTAAATGCATCACTGAGCCACAAGAGATTGCGGATGAATTTGGGGAATATTACAAGCAGATTTATAAATTCCACACGACCGCCATGGAGGTGGAAGCAGATTCCCGATTGTCTGATATGCCCCTACCAGCTCTTTCCGAAGAAGATCGGGCAAGCCTTGACAGTGAACTAGGAAGCTTAGAGGTAAAAAAAGCAATAAAAGATCTTCAGGCAGGAAAGGCAATGGGTCCCAATGGCATACTGTTGGACTTGGCCCTTTTTTTGCAGGGTCATCCCTAAACTTTTTGCCTTCCTCCTATATTTTTTCTGACCTGTTGTTGGCTGTTTTATGACTCTGGGCACTTTACCACTGCTGATCAGTGCTAAAGTGCATATGCTCTCCCTATTGTAAATTGTGTTATGGATTAGTGACTCTATGATTGGATGATTGGTTTACTTGTCAGTCCCTAGTACAGTGCACTGAGTGTGCCCAGGGCTTGTAAATCCAATGCCGCTGGTGGGCTTGCAGCACTGGTTGTGCCACCCACAGAAGCGGCTTGTAAAATGTGTCTCAGGCCTGCCATCTCAGAGCCTGTGTGCAGCCTAGGGCTGCCATGTCGACTTGGTGAGTACACCCACTTACCAGTCCCTAAACCTTCCCTTTACTGCATGTTGGTCACCCCTAAAGTAGGCCCTAGGGCAGGGTGCATTGTGAGTACAAGGTAGGACATGCCCTGGTGTGTGTGGCATGTCCTAATAGTGAATTACAGCCATTTTCGTTTTTCACTATTGCAAGGCTACCTGCTCCCCATAGGCCAGAATGGGCAGACTGACTATTACACCTTATAGTCAGAACTGACCCAGGGAACATGGTAGAAAAACGAATTTAGTATGCCTGAACTCAGAATGATAAAATACATCTTTTAGTGAAGTTGGTTTTAACATTCTGTGTTTGAAAATACCACTTTTAGAAAGTGGGTATTTTCTTGCCTAAACTTCCAAGCCTGCCTCTGCTAGGTTGTGTATTCCTTGTCTGGAGATTGAGTGACAGGGGCTGGGGGTGGCTACAGGAGACAGGGTGAGTCAGCACAGGGCTGAATAGAAAGATCTGCATCCAGAGTGGAGGGAGGAGTTGCACCTGGGTCTGAATAGGGCTGTGCCTGCCTTCCACAATGCTGGCTCCACCTCCTGCCGGGCGGCTGAGCACCCTGCCCCACATTCTGAAAGGAAAGAAGGAGACAGAAAAACAAAGTGCTCCAGGACTGACCAGAACTGGTTTTGGGCTGGGCAGAGGCCTCTCTGCCTTCAGAGAACAAAGGAAAACTGTGTATAAAAAGGGGACCCAGACCCCTAGGAAATTAGATCACTTTGGGAAAACAAGAAGAAACCTTTGCTGAGGAGCGGAACCAAGAAGGAACTGAGGAGAAGACTATCCCTAAGCTAGAGGGATCTGCCTGCAGTGGTTGCCTGACTGCCAAAGGAAGGAGAAAGGACTTTGTGTGCACTTTTATTCAACTTGTAAAGTATCTCCAAGGGCTTGAGAAAAGAGCTTGCCTCCTGCTGAAGTCTCAGGGACAACAGACTTCAACCACCAGCTCCCCAAGAATCCTTTGGAAGTGCCTGCTGCTGTTTTGGGCCTTCTGAAGGGACTGCGTGTCGCAAGGAGCTGAAAGCGCGACTCAAGAGGAAGAAGCGTGTCGCCGTCGCTGCTGCTGCCGTCGCAACTCCGAAGGAGGGTGTCGCCGCTGTAGCTGTCGTATTGCACCGCATCGAGAGAAGCGTCCCGCAACGAAGAGGAAGCGTGTCGCCGTCGCTGCTGCTGCCGTCGCAACTCCGAAGGAGGGTGTCGCCGCTGTAGCTGTCGCATTGCACCGCATCAAGAGAAGAGTCTCGCATCGAGGAAGAAGCGTGTCGCCGTCGCAGCCGCTGCCGTCGCAACTCCGAAGGAGGGTGTCGCCGCTGTAGCTGTCGCATTGCACCGCATCAAGAGAAGCGCCTCGCATCCACGGAGAAGCGTGCCGCCGTCGGAGCTGCTGCCGTCGCATCACGAAACAAGGGTGTCGCCGCTGCAGTTGTCGCATCGAGCGGAAGCGTCTCGCCACGTCGGAGAAGAGGGTCGCCGCCAAAGCCGCTGTCGTCGCATCGCTGAACAAGGGTGTCGCCGCTGTAGCTGACGCATCGAGTCGAGACTTCTCGCAACCTCGGAGAAGCGTGCCGCATCAGGAAGAACTTGACGTCTTTATTTCTTTGCACCAGAACTTTGTCGCATTTCCATCGCTGCAACATTGCTTGTTGTGGAAGCGTCCCGCATCGTAAGGTACATTGACTTAAAGTGTCGCATCGTAAGAACTGAACTGAACTAAGCTAAAACTACCATTTTTAAGTACAGTATTGTGGATTTTTGTCGTTATGGTCTTGTGTTAAAACTATATAAAGAATACTTATTTTTGATATAAACCTTGTGTGGTGTCCATCTGTAGTGTGTCCCTAGATTACTGTATGTGTTCACAAATGCTTTACACACTGCCTCTGAGATAAGCCTGTCTGCTCGTGCCAAGCTACCAAGGGGTGAGCAGGGGTTATTTTAGGAGTGTACCCCTTTACCCTGACTAGAGGCGAGGGTCCCTATTTGTCACAAGTACCTACCTGTGCCAACTAGAGACCCCCAATTCTAACATTGGTGGTCAGCGGTGAGGATTCTGGACTTGCATTTGTGACTCATGTACAGTGATTGGTGAACACTACTAGTGAGTGCAGACCAAACGCGACCACATACTGTTTTTCTGTTTTATGGTGTCCTCCTGGAGGTATTTTTGATACCATGACTCTGGTTAGTTGTTGCAAAATGGAACTCAACTTCTGGCACATGTTTATCTACACAATGAAGGAGCTACGTGTGTTTTGCAAGGAAAGAGGGCTGCCTGTGAAGAGAAGGTCCAGGGAGGATCTAGAGGCATCCCTATTTCAGTATGAGTTACCCCGCTGGAAGGCAACACTACCAGTTGAGTCTGAGGAGGAGGAATTCTCTAAAAGTGAGGGAGAAACAGAAAAGATAGCTGGCTTCTGGCTCATGAGCAGAAGCTGAAAGAGATTGATGAAGAACTGAGAGAGATTGATGAGGCTCAGAGGGCCTTAGCCCAAGAAGAAGAAATTTGGGCAGCTCAGGAAGTGAGCTTTGCTGAGTTGGAGGTGGAGTCCAGCTCAGATGGTGGCAGCAAAATTAAGTTATTCAGTGCTGAGAGAGTAGTGCACACACCCAGAGATGTGGCGCCTGACTTGGAGGGGGTTAACATACACCAGGAGGTTCAAGGACATGAGGTAGCTCCAGTAGTGCGCAGTGTCCCTGAGAGGAATAGGGAAACTGACACAGGGATTCATGGTCCTAGTGGTGGGAGGGACACTCTACTGACTCTAGATGAGAGGGGCAGGGAGAGGGGTTCCCCCATGGTTGAAGTCCTGGTATGTGAGTGTGAAGACCGCCCAGAAGAGTGTGGGTTGAGTGACAGAGACAGTCAGATACTGTCTTGCCAGTCTCAGGAGAGTGGTGTGGAGTACGTGTGTGAGGCACTGGATGGTGAGGTGAAGGATAGTTTGGTTAACCCCTGTGGGGGACTGTGTGATCCAATTTGGGGAGAGCATATTGTAAGTCCCTGTTTTCCAGAGCTATGCCAACACCTGTTGGAGTGTGAGTTCTCTGACCTCAGGGAGCTCACATTGGAGGCAGACCTTTTGGTGGATTCCAGAGGGTCTGAAGAGGCATTGGGGAGTGACCCTAAGAGGAGTGGCTCAGGTGTCTTCCAACCCAGAGTGGTGGGAGAGGTTCAGTGTAGCCCAGCTAGGTCCCGTGGTAATGGGAGGGGTGTAGGGACTCACGTCCTGTCTCAGTGGAGAAGGAGTGAGTGTGGGGCTGCGTGTCCCAAGGTGCCCGAAACCCAGTCTCAGAGCCTGGATGGTTCTTCAAGGGAACACCAGGTAGGGAGCCTAGGCTGTCCTGATGGGCCGCCTGTTGAGGAGGATCTCCTAGTGTCTAGAGAACCTGGAGCGTCTGTAAATGGAGCTCCAGTGTTTCTGGTGTCTGGCAGTGCCGCTCCAGTTGGGAGGGTGCAGAAGTCCAGAGTGAGGGGTGAGAGGGGGAGAGAGTCCCCAGTGGAAGAACCAGTGGGTCAGGGACCAGCCAGAAGGGCTGAGTCACCAGTGAATGACCATGGTAACACCACTTCTGTCCTGGGGGATCTTCCCGCGCTGTCAGATGGACAGGGGTCGGGAGATCTGCGCCAGGCGGACTGTCACACAACACATGAGAGATGTGTTACCCTCTGGGGGGCATGCGTGCTCCCCAGGAAGTCCTGGTGCGCCAGGCAGATTATTACACAACTCTAGAGGAGTGTGTTTCCCTTGGGGGGTTGGTGTACCCTCCCGGAAGTCCTGGGTTGCCAGGCACAGGTCCAGCCTAAGGGTTCAGACCCTGGGTTGGAGGGCCAGGTTCAGGGTGTCCCCCTGACCTGGAGGAAGGGGCAGCTGCTAACAGTGCCCCTACCAGTTTGTCTTCTGGGGGCACCACTCCAGGTGGGAGGGTGCAGGGCCCCACTGAGGGAGGCAGGGAGAGGACAGCCTCACCCCTGACCTCTGCCCAGTCTAAGGGTACAGACCCTAAGCTGGGTTCCCAGTTGCAGGATAGAACCCCTGAACTGGTGGGCGAATTGTGCAGGACCCCTACCACAGGTGCCCTGACAATTCTAGAAGGGGGTACCGCTCCAGGTGGGAGGGTACAGAGCCCCAAGGAGGAGGACCGGGTGTGGGAGAGCCCACCCCAGTCTCCTGTCCAGCCGCCGGTTACAGGCCCGGGGCTGGTGGGTCAGTGTCAGGATGTCATACCTGACCTGACGGTTGGGAGAGTGGACAAAGGGTGCCAGGCACCTGGGGCTACTGCCCCCGCTCTCTGACACCACAGAGGTTGGAGAGCCATGAAAGGCCTGGGGCCTGGCTCTCATCACTGACGGCTGTCAGTGGCCACTGTGGCTTGCTGTCCTGGTGGACAGAGTTGCCCCTGGGAGGGGGACAGAAGTCACACCCGGGGGTGGACTAGGCCACACCTCTGTGTTGGCCATGTGGGTACTGTCTGTCTGTTGGGACACACCTGTGAGCAAGCTAAGGTTAGGTGCTGCACAGGTGGTGTCCACAGTTGAGGAGAAGGGTTCCCCATGGGTTAGCTTGGTGGGCCCTGAGAGTATGGACAGAGTGATTCCAATAGGTTCAGATTGGCGTAGAACTGGAATATGCCCCTGCTGTTGTGGGCCAGGGTCCAGGTTCTATCGCCCAAAGCAGGGAAGCCCATCAGGGTAGTGATTGGTCTCCCTGCGTTTTTGGCTGGAAGGGGGTTGTGTTGGACTTGGCCCTTTTTTGCAGGGTCATCCCTAAACTTTTTGCCTTCCTCCTATATTTTTCTGACCTGTTGTTGGCTGTTTTATGACTCTGGGCACTTTACCACTGCTGATCAGTGCTAAAGTGCATATGCTCTCCCTATTGTAAATTGTGTTATGGATTAGTGACTCTATGATTGGATGATTGGTTTACTTGTCAGTCCCTAGTACAGTGCACTGAGTGTGCCCAGGGCTTGTAAATCCAATGCCGCTGGTGGGCTTGCAGCACTGGTTGTGCCACCCACAGAAGCGGCTTGTAAAATGTGTCTCAGGCCTGCCATCTCAGAGCCTGTGTGCAGCCTAGGGCTGCCATGTCGACTTGGTGAGTACACCCACTTACCAGTCCCTAAACCTTCCCTTTACTGCATGTTGGTCACCCCTAAAGTAGGCCCTAGGGCAGGGTGCATTGTAAGTACAAGGTAGGACATGCCCTGGTGTGTGTGGCATGTCCTAATAGTGAATTACAGCCATTTTCGTTTTTCACTATTGCAAGGCTACCTGCTCCCCATAGGCCAGAATGGGCAGACTGACTATTACACCTTATAGTCAGAACTGACCCAGGGAACATGGTAGAAAAACGAATTTAGTATGCCTGAACTCAGAATGATAAAATACATCTTTTAGTGAAGTTGGTTTTAACATTCTGTGTTTGAAAATACCACTTTTAGAAAGTGGGTATTTTCTTGCCTAAACTTCCAAGCCTGCCTCTGCTAGGTTGTGTATTCCTTGTCTGGAGATTGAGTGACAGGGGCTGGGGGTGGCTACAGGAGACAGGGTGAGTCAGCACAGGGCTGAATAGAAAGATCTGCATCCAGAGTGGAGGGAGGAGTTGCACCTGGGTCTGAATAGGGCTGTGCCTGCCTTCCACAATGCTGGCTCCACCTCCTGCCGGGCGGCTGAGCACCCTGCCCCACATTCTGAAAGGAAAGAAGGAGACAGAAAAACAAAGTGCTCCAGGACTGACCAGAACTGGTTTTGGGCTGGGCAGAGGCCTCTCTGCCTTCAGAGAACAAAGGAAAACTGTGTATAAAAAGGGGACCCAGACCCCTAGGAAATTAGATCACTTTGGGAAAACAAGAAGAAACCTTTGCTGAGGAGCGGAACCAAGAAGGAACTGAGGAGAAGACTATCCCTAAGCTAGAGGGATCTGCCTGCAGTGGTTGCCTGACTGCCAAAGGAAGGAGAAAGGACTTTGTGTGCACTTTTATTCAACTTGTAAAGTATCTCCAAGGGCTTGAGAAAAGAGCTTGCCTCCTGCTGAAGTCTCAGGGACAACAGACTTCAACCACCAGCTCCCCAAGAATCCTTTGGAAGTGCCTGCTGCTGTTTTGGGCCTTCTGAAGGGACTGCGTGTCGCAAGGAGCTGAAAGCGCGACTCAAGAGGAAGAAGCGTGTCGCCGTCGCTGCTGCTGCCGTCGCAACTCCGAAGGAGGGTGTCGCCGCTGTAGCTGTCGTATTGCACCGCATCGAGAGAAGCGTCCCGCAACGAAGAGGAAGCGTGTCGCCGTCGCTGCTGCTGCCGTCGCAACTCCGAAGGAGGGTGTCGCCGCTGTAGCTGTCGCATTGCACCGCATCAAGAGAAGAGTCTCGCATCGAGGAAGAAGCGTGTCGCCGTCGCAGCCGCTGCCGTCGCAACTCCGAAGGAGGGTGTCGCCGCTGTAGCTGTCGCATTGCACCGCATCAAGAGAAGCGCCTCGCATCCACGGAGAAGCGTGCCGCCGTCGGAGCTGCTGCCGTCGCATCACGAAACAAGGGTGTCGCCGCTGCAGTTGTCGCATCGAGCGGAAGCGTCTCGCCACGTCGGAGAAGAGGGTCGCCGCCAAAGCCGCTGTCGTCGCATCGCTGAACAAGGGTGTCGCCGCTGTAGCTGACGCATCGAGTCGAGACTTCTCGCAACCTCGGAGAAGCGTGCCGCATCAGGAAGAACTTGACGTCTTTATTTCTTTGCACCAGAACTTTGTCGCATTTCCATCGCTGCAACATTGCTTGTTGTGGAAGCGTCCCGCATCGTAAGGTACATTGACTTAAAGTGTCGCATCGTAAGAACTGAACTGAACTAAGCTAAAACTACCATTTTTAAGTACAGTATTGTGGATTTTTGTCGTTATGGTCTTGTGTTAAAACTATATAAAGAATACTTATTTTTGATATAAACCTTGTGTGGTGTCCATCTGTAGTGTGTCCCTAGATTACTGTATGTGTTCACAAATGCTTTACACACTGCCTCTGAGATAAGCCTGTCTGCTCGTGCCAAGCTACCAAGGGGGTGAGCAGGGGTTATTTTAGGAGTGTACCCCTTTACCCTGACTAGAGGCGAGGGTCCCTATTTGTCACAAGTACCTACCTGTGCCAACTAGAGACCCCCAATTCTAACACATACCCATTGAATTGTATAAGCTAGCCCCAAGAAAACTAGCTCCGTATCTCACAAAAATGTTCCATGAAAGTCGGGAAAAAGGGACCCTGCCGATAGACCAAAGATTGGCCACCATAATGGTCATCCACAAGAGTGATAAACCCAAGAATAAATGTTCCTCATATCGGCGAATGTCACTGCTTAATGCAGAGGCCAAGATTCTAGCGAAAATATTGGCTACTCACTTGCTACAAGTCATAACAAGGCTTGTACATCCAGATCAATCCGGCATCATGCCTGCAAGAAATACCTCTCTTAATTTACGACGGCTGCACGGAGTGTTGGGACTAGCAGACACGTTACGAGTCCTCTACACCAAACCTTCTAAATTAAAACTGACAGGCCCCACCGCACACATGGTCCAAATATGGTGCACAGCTACCAAGAGCTTGGGTTGGGAGGGATGAATCACGCAGGCTACTCCGCTTTGGGATGCGGATAAGCTGGGTACCCTAAGAAATACGAAGGGCTTTGACCGATGGGATATGATTGGCATCTCCAAGGTCGGTGATTTATGGAGATCGGGAGACGCAGTTTCCTTCGCTCAGCTGCAGACTGAATACGATATGGCAAGTACAGAGTACTTCAGATACCTACAGATTAAACACGCATTTCAGGCAACAATCACAAAAGGGGAATCGCTTCCAGAGCCCTCTCCACTCGAGGACAGAGTCCTGGACGAGTACATGCCGCAAAAGTCAATTTCTATGACGTATAGGAAATTAATCAACAATATGTCTGATCCCCTCCTCCAGCTCCGCGCCCGATGGGAACACGATGTAGCGGAGATGGAGGACGAAGATTGGTTGGAGGCACTGGCCTCCCCCAGGGAAGCTGCTGTCTCCTCCAGGTTGACACTGGTACAACTAAAAATATTCCATAGAACCTATCTCACCGGCCCAGCATTAATGAGGATGGGCTATAGGTCTGACTCGGGTGTGTGAGACGGTGCGGACAAGAGGGCACCTTTGCTCATATTATCTGGGAATGTGCCCAAATACTGTGATGGGTGCCAAAATAGATCCAAATATTAAGTTGTGCCTACTGAATATATGGGGACCTACTGACTTAAACAGTAAAGAGAGAATATGGGTCACAATGGGGACAATAATTGCTAAACTGAATATTGCTAGAATGTGGGGAGCACAGGAGACACCAGCAGTTGTAGCGTGGAAAAGGGACATGAACTGGTGCAACAGAACGAACAGTATATGAATCTAGAGGGTGTCCCAAAAAGTGGTTGCAAATATGGGGAAAGTGGAATGATTACAGGGGGGGACTCTGCGAGCCCCCGTGTGTGGGGCATGACCAGGACTTTGGGCAGCATGAGTAAGAAAGATCAAACAGGCTATGAATGACAAACATGTATGAGATATGGTCAGTGACTCAATGTGTCCATGCAGATGTAATCCTCGACATATAAATGTGTGTAAAGAGTAACAAGTGTAAAGTGATCATCAATAAAAAGAAATGTAAAAAAAAAAAAAAACAATATGCCAAGACGTTCTCTAGGGGGTGTCACTCCTTACGAGGTCCTACTTGGGACGAGAATGTTGGTACCTGATCTCGATTGTGAAGGCACAGTGGCGGATGAAAACCTTTTGACATCAATAAACGTTTGGCTGTTTTACAGGATCTAAATGAATCCAGAGCACTTCTAAGCAACGTGCAGGTGAAAAGGACCGCCACTGGGGAAGTCAAGTCAGCCACGGCAAGACCTGCCTGGGTCCCTAAAGTCAGGTATCTGGTCAGAGAAAAGATAGTGGACAAGAAAGAATTTGGGCAATCCTACAGAAAGCCTCTACCTGTCCTGGCCGTTAAAGGAACAAGAACTGTACTTCTACCGCCTCTTGCCGGAAAAAAGGAGAAGAGATTCGTCTCCATTGATCTGATCAAACCACACTATGTGGCCAATACTGAATAGTAGGACTCGTGGGCTCCTGGGTAGCCAAAGCCCTCCTCTCGCTACCATACAGGAAGTTTAGACAGAGAGGCTCATCACGTTCGAAGAGTCTCCTATACAGAATGATGGACTATGCAACAATGCAATGGAACTTGTTCCTCTTGAACAAGAAATTCAAAATCAAAATGAAAGACAAATTTCAATTCGATCTAACACTGATGTCGACATCAATATGCCTCAAGAAGAGCCATCTACCTGTTCAACAAACCCTGCTGAGCTACCTGAAATAGATCGAACTGCATCTGGCTATTTCATCGACTTTGATACCTTTTCCTTGGGTCCAAGTGAATCTGAAACAACGCCTGCCCCAATATCTCGTCAACAACAAATCAAAGACTTCTTAATTTTTCTGAATAAGACATACCTGGTGTCACCTTGGCTAGACCTTTGGATAATCACCGGTATACTGTTCTTTCTTTTCTGGATAGGCTTAGTAACTGTTTTCTGCTTACTTATTAATGGAACTTATCTTCGCCAAAGCTCTGAAGCATCAAAAGTGAACTTGATCCTGAAACCTCATGTTTCATCACATCGTGAACAAAGAGACTTGTCCTATGTGAACATTTCAGCAGTTCCTATACCTGATGGTATAGTGTAGGACAAGGTGGATTATGATATATTTGGCCCGACAGAACTTTTAAAAATACCTCATTTATTTAAAAATGTCCTTAAATGATATCATTTCTTCCAGTACATTTTCCGATGATTGGGATTTTGAAACTGTAAATAATATGTTGTCTGATTCAGAACAATCTGCCACATTTTCTAGCAATGAAATGTTAGAAGACACACCAGAATTTAACACAATGTATTGTTATTTACATTAAGGTCATATTTTTTTACACAAATCCAGTACCCCTAGAAATTTTTTCACATATCACCAATGGGAGCATTGCCTTACACCACCGAAAAGTAGTTAGGTTGCACCTACATCTGCACAGAAATATATGCTGACTAACACCAAACAGATTTATTCTGCATCCTTTATTACCCAACTATCTGAACAGGGTTTCGACTTATGGAAGGACACTATAGACTTAAAATCAGTCTGGGGTTCTAGAGACTGGCAAGTCCAGGGAACAGAAGCGCTATTTAGAGCATGCCTCATTCCCCAGCAGATGATATTTCTGAATGATACTGTGCAACAGACTTCCTGTCTTGGAATAGCCAAGAACAAGGATTTGAACACACCTCAGATTCCAACACCATCACATACCGAGGAAAACTTTTCAGCGCAAGAAGGGGCTACAATAGATCACATTTTACAATACAATAGATCAGACCCCAATTGGAAGGGATGATTGGTTTGGCCCACGGACAGAAACAGCTGTCAAGGAAGATTCAGGGGTACCACCGAAGGGTTCAGTATCCATAGGCCAGACCCACGCTATGTACAAAGAGAACATCCGGGGGTGGTGACATCATACAGTGTTGGGAAGTTATGCCTCGAATGGCTAAAAACCTCAACACTACCCCAGGTGAAACAGCACTTATCCTTACTAACAGAGGATGTGGACCTACAGGATTTTTTATTAGGTCCCAGAAAGCTACGTCAGAAACGTTTCTTATATGCTGTCGAAATCTGGAAAATCTCCCAACAAGAAGCAGCGGCAAAACTTTGAGAAATAGATAGAATTAACCTAGAGAAGGCGTTAGCCGTAGTTGACAATGGTATGACTACGTTACCATCCAAGATTTATTCACTAGGCAACATTGTATCTTCTGCTATTGATGTACTAGAACAGGATTTGTCCATACTACAGCACGGGCAATCACAGTTACGTTCTATTATGTTATTAAGCTGGACGCTGCAATCATTGCTCGCTGGTAATGTGCCTTGGCGTTTTATCAACAGTACGTCCTTGTTTTCTGCATACAATCTAACGCAAAAACAGAATTTATACAATGCTGTGTATTGAAAAACTGGACAAGTTACCTTTTACTGTGGCAGAATCACCATCCACACAATGGTTAATCCATGGTCATATAACATTACCGGTCACCACTTTCCAGTTTCAGTATTGCCTAAAACAACAGACAGGCGGATATAAAGAGATGGGTAGGGAATTCTTCAAGGAATCTTGGGAATTACCGTACAGATTTCGATGCAGGAGTGGGGATCTGTAAGTGTTTCTAAGCGGTACAAACTACGAGAACGCTTTAAGTGGATCTCTCATATGCCAGGATATTATGCTACACAGGGCCTGTAATGGTTCGGTAGCAAACCTGTCCTGTTCCTTGATAGGTACCTCAGCAGCCGTGATTACCCCGGTATTCAGGCTACTTTTGAATGGGAGTTACTTGATGCTGAACGATCAAGATTGTTGCGGGATGCTTCCGGGCATCGCATATCTAGTCACCGTGCGCTCCAGGGTTACTTGCTGTATGCAAGTATTGTTTCCACCGACACACACAATCAGGGAGGCGCCGCTATGGCCTTCGTTGAATGTTTCCTTTATACGGTTTAATACTCTGAGCAGAATGAAAGCCATGCTTCTACAGAAAACCGTGCCCTTAACCTCCACCCGGGAGACTTTTGATCTCCAGATCACAAGGTCCTCGGCTGAGATACAGGCACTCATACGTACGAACTGCCCCTTCCATTTCACAGAAATTGTAAATCGTATCTTTAACATGTCTGATACGATGGGTATAGTCCACCTATTTAAGACCATAGGTTCGGGACTGTTAAGCACCTTTCAGATGGTCCTCTGAGTTATACCAAACTTTATACACTCCGTATTCTGAAGCATTTTTGGAGGGCTTCCACGGATCCTGTTCCTAATAGCAGGTATCCTGATTGTAATTTTTCTGCTACACAATGGACGTCCCAGTCACCAAGGAGATGGAAAAAGCACTCCTAGAGCGTAAATACCGTGATCGCATAGTACAACATCTGGGCACACCTCGCCTACGGGAACTGAGTGCCTCTTGGTTCCTGTCATTTAGACCAGTCTGGATGGACTGTGTTTTACCTGTCCTACGATGCCTGTTCTGCGGAGAAGAATGCATGTTGGATCGCTGTCTGACACTTCCAGCAGTTGAGCAACTGGATGTTGATGCTTTACTGGACCAGATAACGGCCCATGTTCTGCAGTGTCCCCAGCGTATTCCCATGTTGATGGCGGCATTCTTAGAGCCACCACAGGAAGTCTCTGCTCCTGTTGGATTGGATACCAGCTCCTCCACCAACACTCAGGCCTTGGATGGCGCACAGGCTGCCCCAGCATCAGCTGCAGGCAGTACGGAAGATCATCTGTGCTCAATTGACATAATCTGCGAGGCGTTACAGGGATCGTCGTCTGCGAAGGAAGGCAACAGCAATATTGCGTCTACCAGCCAGGACACATAAACATTTGGCTCGTCGTGTGCTGGGAAAAATTCGGCCTTTTTATAAAACAACTCAAATTAGAGCTTCAAAACAATTGACACTTTTTTATGACCCGCATTGCTTTCCGATGCTTGTAGTTGTTCGAACTATATATATGGACAAATTAGAGCTATTGCTTGAGTGACAATTTATTTTAGAATTTTTTAGCGTTTTTAACATTTTTTAGCAAAACTATTGTTTTTAATGTAGTTGTTTGCATACTAGTGCCTAGACAGCCAAGTAGTACATTAGAATTTAATTATGTCGTCCAGTCAGATGAGGAGTGGGTGTTCTATTTCATATAGGTACCACAATATAGGCTCAGGTGACATTCTAACCTTTCACCTATATTCTCCCCTACATTACACACATAATGGTCCTTGGGGACTGACCTTATACCTAAACACGACACTGCACACAGAACGCGGGATTTTCCCTAGTAAAGGCCTCATACATTATGCATGAGGATTCTTGGAAACTCAGCAGGGCTACCATCTCCTGCATAATAGCTATGTATAAAGTTCATTCCCTACGTCATCCTAAGTCCGACAATGGCACAGCAAGGTAGAACCCCTGGGGACACCTTTGGGTATATAAACATCACATCTTGGTGAGATAGGCAGAGGAGATCAAGGACTTCCCTGTCGACACACTGGCGCGAGACGCTGAGGCTCCTGAATGCAGATACTCCAGCTCGCAGTGGTCTGACATTCCTTGCGGGGTGTCCAGCTCGAGAACAAGATGGGGTCCCACAGTCTCTTACTTCAGGTAATGGAGTTGACTTTATCCTAGAGGGATTCTTGGCTTAACACCTACACACATGCTAGGTATACTTAGATACATCTAGTTAGGACCGCATCGTAGGAGTACGCATTTTACTGTCATGTAATTTATATACCTGCCTATATTCATGGTTTCAGCACCATGGTAGAAATCTACCATCCTTTTACTTTCTTAGTGCTTCTAATCATTTATATCTGTTTCTGTCTAGTGGTTGTTTCAGCACACCTATTTTACACTAGAATGACGACTGTTCAATAAATGCTTATTGAGAAACGTCCACACCGTTTATTCTGTGTATCTCTCTGAGACGAAGTGAGCACGAGTGACTGAGCGAAAAGTGTTACACTGTTTCCATGGTCCTGAGGGATCAGAGTTGTCATGTTCGTTAGTTGCCAAGAACTATTCTCTCCTTGGTAAGAGGGGTTTCTGGTGGCACTGAGAGCTAGCTGGTATACAGGGTAACATACCCGGTGGGGGTGTCTAGAAACAGTCTGGACACCAATCCCGCAGTGTATGTTGTCTAAACGCGCAGATCTTACATAGGTTTTATAGGAACTACACCACAATCTCTGACAATGCCTGGGCTGGATCCAGAGAGACTACAACTATATCATCCGCATATGCTAGGACTTTAAGCTGCTCTCGCCCAAACCTCACCGGTTGAATACTTAGGCTGTTCTCCAATAGGTTCAGGAACGGATTAATGTAAAGAGAAAATAGTAAAGGGGAACAGGAACAGCCTTGTCTGTTCCCTCTTGATATTGGCACTAAGTCAGATTCGAGCCCAAGCGCACATATTCGAGCCACAGGTGATTTATACATGGTTCTAATTGCACTGACAAAGCCAGGTCCAAAGCCTTGCCACCGCATAGTTGCCCATAAAAATTTCCAAGAGACACGGTCAAACGCCTTCTCAGCATCGAGTAACACTACTCCACATGGAGCTTGTTGGACATTAACCGAGTCTAGCAGGGTAACTACCCTGCTGATATGGTTGACGGTGCCTCTTCCTGGGATAAAACCATGTTGACGGGCAGAAACTAAGGTGGTAATCACTCGTGAGAGTCGTGTGGCTAGGATTTACACATATATTTTCCCATCACAATTTAAAAGCGAAATTGGTCTGTACGACCCGGGTACTGTGGGAGGCTTATCTTTTTTTTTTTTTTTTTAAATGATAATATTAGCTACATCCCAGGAGGCCGGGGCATCTCCCTTCTGTGCTTCCTGAAACGTAGTGAGCATATCTAATTTTAACTCCCACAGGAAGGTTTTATAAAATTCTAGTGGGAGTTTATCTGGACCGGCAGCCCTGCCTGCTGCTAAAGAGTCAATAGCTTCCACAAGCTCTTCTAGCATTATAAGCTCCCCCAAATACCTCCGGTCATCTTGACTCAACATCCTTCTATATGGATCTTTAAAGAAGGGCTCGCTTCTCTCCTGGCCACTTTGGTCCTCCGTATACAATTCTTCATAGAAAGCCCTGAAAACTTCAGATATTTAATCTTCATAGCAGGGGCCGTGGCTCGATTATGTATAGTGTCATTGTGGTGGCAGAAAGAACCACCGTCCTTCGAAATGTGGAGAGGAAGGCTATATGCCATGTGTAATTTAGAGTACAGCCTATATGCTCTTAAGGGGCCGCAAAAACACAGACTTGGTATAAAGATATGGGGTGTCATGGTTGATCATTTGGCACTCTCTATGGCTTAATTTTGTTCTCTGGGTCTTACCCCTTATTCTTGCTTCTTCCCTTTCTTTTTTTTTTTGTGTAATCTATGTACTGATATCCATGTTGGACTTAATTAGAGCTATGTACTTTTGTTGAATTTGGACATGATAAATTTTCAGACCACAATGATCATAGACAATCCCTATGTGTATTTACTTTTCTTTCTTTCTTTTCTCTTCAGGAATTGTATTTATGTTGAAATACTCTGTTTTGTATGAGCATTTTATTATTTATTGGCTTATCTAAAATAAATAATAATAAAAAAGAAATGTGGAGTCTTAAATCACTGCCAATCTTAGGTTATACGGATTACCACATACCAGCAGTAAAATCAGCAAGATTTGGCCATCCAAAGGGGGGTTTGTCTACGTATCTCTCAATCAAACTCGACTGGTCTATGGAAAAACAATCAACAGGGACCAAATGGATCCTTGTAATAAAATTGGATAATCAAAAGACTAGCATGACACAGACAATAATAATTTTAATAAATATCTACATCCACCCAAGAAGAGAGACCAAAGAGGCGCACATGAATACCCTGATCAAAATGATAAAAAACAATGCAGAGACAATATGTGCAAGCACAGTTCATCATCACAGGTGATTTTAACACAAATGTATGCAAAAAACATCAGGAACCTTCATCAAATGGGTAACAGATTCAGAAGTCAGCTAGAATCTCTAGGTTTAAAACTTTTGAATGGAAACACCAAAGAGGACTCTCCTGCATCAATCACCTTTCTAAGTTGGAACAAGAGCTCAACCATCGACCACACGTTAGTGAGTGAAAATGTAAGGTCTCAAAGGCATAAATTCCAAATAATTCAACGCACGGAGAGCGATCATTTCCCACAATCAATGCAATTGGAACAATGTTTTGCTCGTCTGATGTTCTAAGTGATAGTATGCATTTATGGACTTAATCTCTACGTATGTAATCTAAAAAGTCTGAGATGGAGAGGAAAAGGGATAGAGAAAGTAACGGCTGAAGTATACCTTCAAGCAGGAACAAAAGAAGAATTTGTTAAGGGAATAGGGAAGACAGAAAATCGACAATCCATAAACGGGGAAAGACTAAAGGCTTGGGTTTCCTTATTAGTTGTCTTATTGGAAAAATTCCCACATAAAGGGAAGCAAGCGCACCACATCTCATACAGGAAGCACAATCCGGCGAACAGCCACCAACCCTGGTACTGTATGAAACCAGAGATGCAAAAACGCAAAATTTTGAGAGAACTTAGAACAGTCACAAAGAAGTTAAAACACTGAGGAATTCCGGACAAACGTAAGCTTAAAAAACTAAGAGCTCAATATAAGAAAAGGTGCTGTGAAGCAAAAATAAATCACCACGCGCTTATTTGGAACAAACTTCTCGTGGCGAGTAAACAACCGAACAGGAATGAATTTTGGCAAGTGATAAACGCCCGACACATGGAAAATCCAAACATCACACCGCAAGTATCAAGGCAGACACGTGGGTGGCTCACGAGCAAGCAGTGTACAAAGAACCAGAGTTCAAACTAAAAACAAACAGTTGTGATGCTTTAACTGAAATGAGAAGGGGCTTGTCATCAGCTACGCAGATAGCCTCAGGGGCTCAAGAAAAAAACATCACGAATAAGGTACAATCAAAGCAAAAATATCCTTGAACTTACAGGAACAGACCAATTAACAAAAATCATAAAGCAACTAAAAACAGAAGGTGCAGCAGGCCCTAACGGTATACCAAATGCTCTCTTTAAGGGAGAAGCTTCGGACTGAACGGACCATTTTACACCTTTTTAATGAGCTGTTTCTGACAAATAGAATCCCCAAATCATGGAAGGGAAGTATTTTTCAGCCAATTTTTAAAGGTGGAAATCCGTCACTGCCTAGCAACTACAGACTCATGGCACTAATAGACGTTGAAGTTAAGCTATATGCTACCTGTCTGCTAGAACATCTCAAAAAATGTTCAGATGACAACGAACGGATACCTCGGTCCCAAACTGGGTTTAGGGTAAGGGCAGGCACACTAACTAATCTTTCAGCTCAAACGCTACTAACCAAAAATGCCAAACACCAGAACAAGCGGATGTTCGCCTGCTTTGTGGCCCTAAAGTCAACTTTCGATCGTGTGCCCCGAAAACACTTATGGGAAAAACTGGCAATGTGGGGCATCCCAAACATCTTACTGAATGCCATCAAGAACTGTACACAGGTACCTGGACCCAGGTGAAAATAGGTGATGGCAGTTGTGTAACAAAGAAAAAAGACACACCACAATGGATTAAAACAGCGGTGTGTGTTAGCCCCAAGCCTCTTTAATTTGTATTTATCCAATCTTGAAGAAGCACTCAGTGAAGCTTACAGCCATCCACCAACGTTAGCCAAAGAGAAAATCAGGTGTCTGCAGTATGCTGACGACATAGTGCTTCTTAGCCAAACCCCAATTGGGCTTCAACGCAGCATGAGTACATTAGCTAAGTACATGGATTGGCACGGGTTAGAATTCAATTTATCTAAAGCAAAGGTAGTGCGGTTAGTGGATGCCAAATACAAAAAACACGCGTGGTTTCTGGAAGGGAAAAAAATTGAGTATGTCACGTCATACAAATATCTGGGATTTAAAATCGAGAGAAAACTGAGTTATAAGCACCAGCTCCTAGCAATGAGGGCTATAGCCCAAAATCTCATATATGGCTTCAAATTATTAAAAAGGAAATGAAGATGTCCATCCTACAGCTACCTACTATCCGTCATGTTGGCACAGTTAATGCCTTCTGTCACCTATGGTTCCAAATTTATGAGGGGTCGCGAAATCTCAATTATAAATAACATCCAAACAAAAGTGTATGAAAACGTCTTCCTGATTCAGCATTCTGGATCACTGGCTCAAGTCCGACTTGAGTTAGGTTTGACCAATTAAATATTCCGGAGTAAAAGTGCTTTTATTAAACTATGTGGGAGGCTCAGGCATCCACAACCGACTCTATCGAGCACCTATGCTGGAAAGAAATAGAAGCTCAAAGAGAGAATAAAATACCAGGTTCCTGGAGCTGCTATTTAGCACAGGTTATAGAGGATCTTTCAACTCAAGAAATTTGAAACTCAGGCATGGGGAAACTGGACCTCAACATAGCAATTAACCTGTCAACAAAACTCCTGTCTAACATAACAGATGAAAACAGCTTATTACAAAGACGTCATGCCTGGAGGAGGATTAAGTCATATGGTACCAGCGAACCTCCGTACTATTTATCAGCTCATTTCTCAGCCATTTAAAAAAATCAATTCATGAATTTACGCTTTTGTATGTGGGAAACAAAGGATCTGTTCCCCTCCTGGAAATACCAGCACCAAAATCAAGACTGCAGATTGTGCAACTACAAACACGAATCCCTATCACATATTCTCGGGGCATGTCCGAAGTTATTAAAAGAAAGATACTTTTGAAAGAAATATTCATTAATATGAACATACGAACATGCAGAGAAGCTGTAACCACCTGGTTAGGTGGGTCTTCGATGCCACTGGTCTGCAGGGAGGTAAAATTTATAAATATGTATCTAAAGGAATTGGGTCGAGTTCCAGAAGAGAATCAAACAATCTAATACACTGTTTTTATGACGAAGATGGATTTTATGATGAGGACGATTGTTAGGGTTGCAGCACTTTATGGACAATATAATCTGGCCCTGATTTTATTAAGTGTAGAACAATGAACAAAGATTTTTATACTTTTTACTAACGTTTTTCATAAGACGCTTGAACTAATGTAAATGAAATTATGGTTTTAAAAGACCAAACATTTAAATAGAGTTGACTTGACAGTATTAAAGATGTCTTCCCAAGAGTCCTTGCGGGTCACGCCATTCGATCCGACCACGATCTCACAGGTACTTTTCCACAGGACACCGATGTTCCTGAACTTGATTTCCAAGCCTTCTCCAGTGTGAATATACAACAGTTCTCCTTATCGGTTTAATCTCGCAATGTATCTATCCCCTTCTCTCCTTGCCTGACTAATAAAACAAAGACATTATTCTAGCTAATAAGGGCGCTTCTTCGACCTGCAACACAAGCGTGAGAAAGAACGAAATCCACAGTACACTTAAAATTCAAACTGTTGATTCTAATGCGAGAGCTTCCAGGGAAATTGCATTTCAGGCCTACAAAATTCAGCTAACATAAGAGAAAGGGTGTATGAGCTTTACAAAATTGCATAGGAAATAAGACACATTCAGTTAATATTCCTCCCTACATTTAAAAGGACACGATTAATAAACACATTTAATATTGATTGATTGTCAGTTGCACAACACAAGTTCTTCACACTAGTGTTTTCTGCTAGTTACATTTACTTTCCACAATAACTCTTCATGTTTTCTATTCAATGAGCTAAATACATCACATTTTACGTTATTACATTCCAAGATCCTAACACTTTATGTTAACACGACAAAGGATTATATGCTGGTGTGCTCTACATGTGTGATTATAATGCACCCCTACAAATGAAATGACATTTTCGCTACATCAAGTCTTTCTCCAATATTGGGACAAACAGCTTTTAAAAAAATCTTTTGTCACCTTCTTCATTCTATAAATCACAAACCCTCACCCACCTCCACTCCACAATGTTTTTGAAACTATGTAAATACATGTATTTTTGTTTTTCTCTTTACTGTGATTGGCAAGGACCACAGGGTTGAATGCCAGATAGAAATATGAACTCCAAATAGACGTTGGCAACAATACAATTTATGAGAAGTTGTTAATGCATAATATAAAGATATATAACTACATACAAGGAGGGAATCACCTTAACTCAATAGCAAGAGGGGAAGGGCAATATAGACTGTGTATCTTATTTACTTTTACGGATACATTAAGTATTAATCCACAGGAATGGTAGAATTATTCTGTAACTTTAAAAAAATGGCATTTAGATAGCTGGACATCTTGATTAAGCGAAGTCAATTCTTGTGTTGTAATCTCATATTTAGTCTAGGAGGACATGCACTCAACCTTAAAATAACAGTTCCTCCCTCCCTCCCTATATTTATGGTCAAGGAACCAAGCCTCCAACTCACCTAACTGGAAAGGCTCCCAGCCTGCCCTGCGGCCTATCCCAGTTACCGGACCACTTCATGATAGTGAAAAACCACAATCAAGTAGCAAATTTGTACATGAACAAACAACGTTGCCTTCATCATTGTGCATAATCAAGGGATTTCACATAATGGAAAATCTTCTGAGTCTGCCCGCACCTAATCTGCCTGGCAGGGTAAATCGATTGAAAAACAGAATAGGTTAAATTCAATTCTAGAAAAGGAATTTCTGTCACCAACCTGCTTTAAGGGTCGGATTAAGCTCTGAATCAGCAACCTTAAAAGTTCGGATAGATGCCCATCAGATTGTACACAGAAGTGACATGCTTACTTATTTTCATCGACCTGTCTGCAATCTTCGACACAATTGATCATGGTAAGCTTATCCCAGTTCTGGTGCACTGTGCGGTCACAGAGGGACTGTGCGGTGTACAGAAAAGGATCACTTTCTTCCTTATGGTACCAGTAAAATGTAATGCTCACACATCCAATGCAGCAAAAATGAGCTGCGGAGTCACCCACCACTTGATCTTAGTTCCTACACTTTTTAGCATCTACAAAGCATGAATGTGTCATGTTAATCTACAGCTATATGCAGATGATGCACAATTAAAACATTCAACACACTCTCATTCTAAGAAACTGCCACTCTCGTCTGCAAGCATGGATGAAAGAGAATTTACTCCCCCTGAATCCAGAGAAAACCGAGTTTGGGTTACTATCAACAGCTGCAAGAAAAACTAACTCCATACAACTGAACTCACTAATTCTACCTGGCATCCAATTGTTCTCATTACAATCAACTTAACACTAGGACCCTGAAATTATCCAGCTCTTACGTTTCTAGCCACAATAACAACCTAAGGAAAGCTGCACACATCCATCTACACAGCCTAAAAAATCATACATCTCATCACTGATGAAAACTGGGGGATCATGCCCTTGTCATTTCCAGACTAGATTTCAGAAATGCAGATTTGGCAGGCATTATCCTCTCTCACCTAAACCCCCTCAGAGTAATATAACACTTTGCAGCAAGGCTGGCAGATAGAGCTAAAATGTTTGTACATATTACACCTATTCATCATGACCTTCCCTGGCTACTCACCCCAGCCAGAATCCAATTCAAACTATGTGTCATTGTTCACAAGGTGCCACAACAAAACTCATCGATACCTCGCTAAACTCATCACCATCTATGCTGGATCTAAAGGCCCAAAGTAATGACTCCTTACTTTGGAGGAACCGAAAAAAGAAAGTCATTGCCAGCAAGCAGCCCTTCTAATGAGATGCAGTATCTGCATGGATCTCTCATCCAACCACACTTAGTAAAGTAACAAAATAATGGTCAGAGGCGGCTGGGCACACTGAAAATGGTTGGCCCACAGACCTGCCCCACAGAGAGGGAGAATACATGCCCTAAGAGCAAACAGGGGGCATGGGGAGGTTCTGCCCCTATGAAATTCTGAACAATAGAGGTAAAAATGGCTTCTTATACCGACTGTGTAAACGCACACTCTACTCAAGCTTAGAACCATTTAATTGTGTCCCCACTGACAATGTTTCAAACGTCAACCTTTTTCCAGTGTGTCCAGCTGTGTTACTGTGTAACACACAAACTCTTAAAGTTGTCTACGCATTATTATGGAAGTCCTAATGTTATCCCAGTCGTGTGTGATTTCATATCACTATTACCATCTTTTAAAAAACTGCTATTATAGTATACAAGTGGGCATCAGTTATTTGATATGCATTGTGTGCCAAGTAGCATTTTTAGGTAGTGTGCACGTTACAAGTTGACTAACACATTCATAGATGCGTGGCTGAATGAAAGAAGAGTAGGGTATTGACTTAGTTTTGGAAGCCTTTTTTTCTCCTGAATATTTTTTTTCATGGTTTAAATAGTAGTCTAGCTCTCATTCTTGGTTGTGTGTGCTTAGCTCTCACAACCTGGAGAAATACTAGCAATAAAACTACAGTTACAAACTTTCTGGAACCCAGTGTGGCAGGGCTCAGATTTGAAGTGGCAAAGGATGATGAGGACACTGGCGAAGGAGAGTAACATGGAGAAGAAGTAACCAGCCTATGCCCTGCAAGGATGCATCAGCACAACCATACATCTCTGGGAAGTGCTGAGGGAGAGTTTACTTTATCCTTTTTGCACTGTCTTGTTCACCATTGGCTTTGTAACTCACATTTGCTTGCTTTTTATTTACTGGCTCTATTTGTTTTAGGCTGTCAGCTTGCTTGAGTTCGTCCCTTTCCTTACCCAAACCCTATTTACTGTATTCTTCCACTAGTACTGGATTTCTGTAAACAGGCCTTTAAATCTTGTCCTTATCTTGTCACATTTGCTGTGCATTAAAACAGAGAAGTAAAATGTCAGGCTCTGTCTTCCAGCGAGCTTGGTGTTTACTTTTCTTTCTCTGATTTCAAAGCGAGAGGTTTCATGCGACAATTATGCTGGCTACTGTGGAAGTGCTTGAGGAAGGCTGTACAATGTTATTTTATTTGTAGCACACAACAACATTTTGATTTCTGTAAATGAACTGTATAGATATTTCAGAATATATCAGAATTAGAAAAGCACTAACGAAGCATTTTTTGGTAGCTCTGAAGTGTGGTGGAAACAATTTTTTAATATGGTCAAAACAAATCAATACACTAGGTGATGACATTCCCATACATTATTGTTTGTGCGCTGTATACTTTTATCAGTAAAACTGTATGTCTGTGCAAATGTAATAGTCATTTCAATTGTGTTGTCTGTAATGGCAGTGTGCTACCACACCATGCATATTCCACTCTCCGCCACTCCACTCTACTCACCAGCACTCCACACTACACCACGCCAATCCTTACTGTGTCACTGCACTCTACTCTGCACTACTACACTCTACACCACTTCACTCTACGCCTCTCTACTCTACACCACTGTATGCAAATGCACTCTACCCCACACTACCCCACTATGCACTACTGCACTGTACGCCAATGCACTCTATTCTGTACTACTCCACTCTACGCCAGTGCACTCTATTCCAATCCACTCTATGCCACTCTAATCTACTCTGCACTCTATGCTACCGTACTCGACCATGCACCACTACACTCTACTCTGAAACAATCTACTCTATGCCACTGCACTCAGCGTAACTGCACTCTGCACCACTCCACTCTACTCTGTTTCACTACACTCTACACCACTTTACATGAAACCAATGCACTCTACACCACTGCACTCTATGCTGCACCACTCTCCTATACTCTTCGCTACTGCCCTTTATACCACTCTACTCTGCATTCTATGCCACCGTAATCGACCATGCACCACTACACTCTACTCTGAAACAATCTACTCTATGCCACTGCACTCAGCGTAACTGCACTCTGCACCACTCCTCTCAGCACCACTCCACTCTACTCTGCTTCACTACACTCTACACCACTTTACTTGAAACCAATGCACTCTACACCACTTACTCAAAACTAATGCACTCTATGCCACTGCACTCTATACCAATCTACTCTGCACCCCTGTACTTTACACCACTTCACTCTAGGCCACTCTACGACACTACACTCTACAATACTCCACTCTATGATGCTCTACTCAAACTCTACTCCACTACACTCTGCCCCTACACTCTACAACCCTCTACTCCACTCTATAACACTACTTCACTCTATGCCACTCTACAACACTACTCCACTCTACGATGCTCCACACAACTCCCTCTATGCCACTTTACTCCACTCAATTCTACAACACACTGCTCCACTCTACTCCACTTGACTCTCCTACACTACTCCACTGTATGTCACTCCACACTACGACAATCTACTCCGCTCTACGCCACTCTACTGTACAACACTCTACGCAACACCCTTTATATCACTCTATTACGCCACTGCATGACACTCTATGCCACTCCACTCTATGACACTCTATGTCCTTTCACTCTATTACACCCTACTCCCTCCATTAAACTCCACTCCACATAACTCCACCTACACCACTCCAGAAACACTTCTCTCTACTCCACTTTAGGACACTCCATTCTCCTTTACCCCTCTAACTTTTAGCCATGTTGAACTGCAGCCACGCTGGTGTACAACATGGCTAAAACACATTTGTAAAGCCAATAGCTCTTGCATAGGTGCGACCTATTGGCTTTGCCAATGCTTGTTTAAAACATGGAGGTGCAGTCTTCTATTTGACAGGGCTTATCCAACGCTCAAAGCTTCAAGGGAGATGCTAAGAATGGGTATCTCTTTCAACAATATAGATGCCAATTACTACACATTCTGACCTCGTCTGTGTGGGTTGGTAATCAATCCCAAGCTGATATGTCTCCAGTGAAAAGCCATAACGTCTTGTTGGGACCTTTGACACCTGGTAATCGGGCATTATTTTGAAGTCTTGCTCCAGAGGGAAGACTAATCCTCTTCTGTAACAATACAAGTTACAAGGGAAGTCTGTGTGTCACCTCTACAAAAAGCTAGACCACAACTTTAACGGTCCTCCATCCCAACACTGTCTCACTTGGATATAATGACGCAAGAAGTCTCCAACAGGTTGGTCACGCACTATTAATGAGTAGCTCGCACTTGATAAAATGCTCAGCTGCCCACCCACTACCATTAACACTTTAAATATTGTGTACCCAGTTATGTTGGCCGTGGACGTTGACAATGCAGGACAATGGAGCCCGAACACCTCTGAAAAATTATTTCTCTTTCGTTCTTCCTCTTTCTACTACTCTTTCCTCCTTTTTTTTCTCCCATTCTCTCTCTTGTTAGTTTTCTTTTTTCCTCTCATCTATCTCAGACTTTCTCTTTCAGTCTGCATTGTCTTCTTTTATTCTCTATTTCTTTTCCAAAGTCCTTTTCTCTCTCCTTTTTCTTTCCTTTCTTACACTTCTGTTTTCTCTCTTTCTGCCGCTCTTCCTTTCTTTTTGACTTTTTCTCTCTTTTGTTGCTCTTTTTTTTCCCTCTGCTTCTCTCTCCCTTGTTTTTTCTATTACTTTCTCCCTTCAACCATGTGTTCCTTGCACTTTCTTTCTTTCTCTTTATGTTTCTATTTATCCCTTTCTTCCTCTCACTTTTTCTTTCTTTCTTCCTCTCCTCCTTACTGTTTTCCCCTTTTCCTCACTTTCATTCCTTCCTGTCTTTCCTTTCTTTCTCCCTTTATATGCATTCATTTGAGAGATGATTGCATGACAGGTATACTATGTGTGAGAGTGGGAGGGAGATCTGCAGAGGTATAGGAGAGCAATGAAGTCTGCATGTGACTTGCAAACTGTTTCCTTGCTAATACATCTAGTTAAGGATGCAATGTATATGTTTAAAAAATAACTTTATGATTTTGTTCATTGTGGACATCCACCAGGGTATTTAGCCAGATAGTGGAAGCGTTTCACGTACCAACTCTCAAAATGAGAGTAGTGTCATTATATATATTGCGTGACAATGAGACACCTGCCCAGTGACACTCAACTCTCAGAGATAATCCAGGGGTAAAACTGATCTTTTGGAAACCCCAAAGGTAAACCTTTTGCGATATAACTCTTGTTTATTCTCAGGCGCATGCCTGGGTGCTCCAGGAAAAGCATTTAGTTTACTTGGTCTTTGTTTACTATTAACAAATATTTATATTAGACAGCAGCTCAGCATGATTTTCAGTAATCAACAGTAAATCTCACTATCACAATCGGAAAGGTTGGAGACCCCTAGCAAAGTGCCCTGAGACTACCTGATGTCAGACAAGCTAATACTTGGAGCCCCTGATGCGACCTCTTCGCTTACTATTGCCTTAAGGTGTAGTCAGTCTAACCCGCTCATCTCTTCTTTCTCTAGGGAATGATTTCAAGTTAGTTAATTTAACTGATCTGAGCCACTAGCCATACACTCACATTTGAACGACCACATCCCATCATATCCCAATACGCAGTCTTGGACTGCATACTGATGGAGCAAGGTAAATATAATAAATTTAGAACCCCTCGATAAGAATAATAAATTAACGGTACTAATTGTTTGATGAATTAACCAACAATTGCACCTTTTATAATTACTTACATAAAATGGTAACTGCCGTTTTTGTGCAAAATGTTATTTATTTACAGTTGCAAAGTAAAATAATATTAATATTGTGATTTGCGTACTAATTAGAGTAAAATCGCATGATTTATGCTATGTAGTAAAATTGTGTCGTGGCAAAAGAATGCGGATGGTAAGTAAAATGGTTTTAAATGTCGCTTCTGCTAGGTAACACCTAACACGGGTTCTTAGAATGACGGGTGGTAAACAAAAAGGCTTATATTCTTTGTTTTAATTATGATTGTGTTTGTTCTTATGATAGTTCGTTCGGGCCTGTTAGGCCATATGTGGGGAAAAATGGCTGCCGAGACTAATGAGGTCATGCTAGAAAACAAAGATGGCCTCTAAGCGAAAGAAATAATGGAGCTGAACCACGTGGGTACGGCCTGTACATGGACTGAGAAATGCCAAGGACACCCTGAACTGTTATGAGGAGAGTGCCAAGAAAGACTCAGCACATATCCGTGAGAAAGGGAAAAATGAAGTATTGAGAAACAATGGACTGACAAAATTGTGACCGTCAAAGTCAAAACATTATGAATAGTCAATTTGGACTGCTTTTACCCAAAGGACATGGGAAACAGTGAACTCTTAACCACCCCTCAAACCAGTTTGAACAAGGAAGGCGATGAGGTGATCTTCGCCACCCCTCAAATGGACCAATTAGCGTGATTCCTACCCCCAAACATTGCAACTTTTTGTGTAGGGTATAAGAGGGACTGCTCTTATGTGGGAGGGGCTGCTGCTATTACTGAAAATGTCGATGCTGTCTTGATGCTGAGAGGAATGCTGACTTATTGAACTTATTGCTGCCATTGACTTCGAAACTTTGCTGGGGAAGGAACGAGACCGTTGCAGGAAATCTGTAAGGGAGGACCCGTCGAGGAGGCCACTTAGTGGGACAGTCAGTCAGCTTGGGCGTCTATTCTGTGATCTACGGTTTATCTTCTTTTTGATGAACCAATCTTTTCTGCATCTAAATAGGTAATACATAATTTTTATTTCCTTTACAAAATTTATTATATAGATGTCGTGAATGTATTATGGTGATTAATAAATTAAGAATCTCACTCGTGCAACTTGAATTTAGATAAAATGTCATTCTAATTAAATCATGAGTCTGTGGTTCTTTAGTTACATTATTAAGTATGACATTTTAACAAGGTTTTAATTGATTGAGCTGGTCTTAATCACCATCAACTTATTCTACTAGTTGGTCCATCGACCAAAGAGCGGAGTACCTTGATGTTTTGAAACCGACAGGATTTAAAGTGAGAGACGTTTATGAGGTTTAAAGGTAATAATCTGTCAAGTTTAACAAGGTATCCCGTTCTTCCAGCAAACTCATTCTTTCTCCTTGGTGTGTGTGTGAGTGCGTGAGAAATCCAGGGAACGACTGAGTGTATGATATGCGGTGTTATGGGCCCCACCGTCATATGGTATAGTTGTAAATGAAAGATTCCGCCTGGATTTACGTGCTAAGGAGAAATTTATATTAGCCGCGATGGATCAATACCTACACAAGACCTCACATGCACACACCCACGTATATATATTCTACACCTATACACACCAAAACTCCTGTGCATGTGTATCCCAAGCAAACATAACCCTGCGCACACAAAGCAGCTGCACACAAACATGCAGCCTCTTTACATCCCATAGCAACATTACTTTTGACTAACCAAGGTCAGAGGGGTGGCCTTAAGCATGAAAAGCAAAGCCTTTGCAGAGCTAATGATGTCACAGGCCTCAGGGCAGTGAGAATGCCAACCCAGCAAATGTTGGTGGGCTGGCACATGCACCCATGATATTAATTTGCAGGAGAAGACTATCTGTGACATTTATACTGGCACTGCCAGGATAAAATAATGGCAGGCAGAAGGATGTGGAGGGTGGAGCCCAACTCCCCCATTAATCAGCGGCCACAGTTACTGGCATTCCGGAAACAACCTAAAACCCATCTATTTAAGCAATACCTTTGTCTACTATCCCCCCCACCTCCTGCCTCAAAACTATCAAATATTTATCTTCATTATCCTTCTGGCTCAAGCTTTGATTTGATGTTAATTTGTTTTAGTCAACTTGTTATCTATCATGCCCTATCGCTCATCAGAAATATTATATTTTACTCCCTCAGTTTGATATAAAGCAACCTAATGCTTGTCCAGCTTGGATGTGCTTTACAAATGTTTAAACAAATAAATAAATACTGGCATGCAGAATGGATTATCTCTCCCTTTATTAGTTCACCGTCAGCTACAGCCACATATGCTTAAATAAACAGCTTTGCCTTAATATCTACGGAGTAAGAAAATAATCAAATTTTAAGATGTCAGTTGTGAACTATCATATTCCACAGTCCTCTGTGAGAAAAGAATGTATTTTTGCATTTGCATTGTTTATGTGCACGTTTGGTACAATGTGTTATGTGCTGACAGGCACAGAGGCAGGCTGTAGCATTGCATTGGCTGTGTGTAAGAAAAGAAAGGCACACATCCAGAAATTAATGAATGCCACATTGTTGGGTCTTAGTGTATGGGTTGGTAGAACATAGAATGTGGAAGGAAGGAATGTAGAATGTTTGTGTTCAAGGGCTGGGAAGTTGCTTGTTTCCCTGCCGCCCTGTTGGCTGTACATGCAGAAACGTACTTTTCCACCTCTCAGGGTGTACCCGTCTTCCTTTGACCTGCATCTTTTCATTGGCGATGATCGGAGCTGAATCCACGACAGCCAGCAGGGTGGCGTATGTGCATTGGTCCTCAAGGAGCGTTTTCGAGGGGCCATCACCATAGAAGCTGTTATTGGTGTTTTTTGTGTCATGCCTTTTGTGGCCCAGAGCGGGACATTCACCGTGGGGTCACCGTGCTGTGGCGAAGCATTTCTAGAGAAACTGGGCTTATTTACAAGGCCCTTGCGCCACTTTTGCATCATTTTTAACATGGGAAAAGCCACGCAAAAGTAGAGCAAGGGGCTTGTAAATCTGCCCCTGAGGATTTATTTCGGCAGTCACTGATACGCACTGAATCATGGTGTGGGTGACGTATGGAACCCAGTCATCGTCTGTGTGAGGCGTGCTAGCATAAGGAAACGCGCCCACTCACCATAGAAATAGACGCTTTACCATGTTGCAGTGGCCATTTTGAATCATTGGGATAACCTTGTACATTGTGCATGGTGAGCACGGTGTTCTCGGCGATAGGCACGCCTTCTTTTGTTATTGTCTATTGTTGTAAAGCGCCCATTTTGCATCATTGGGATAACCTTACACACAGGGCATGGTGAGCACAGTGTTCTCAGCGATAGGCATGCCTTCTGTGTGATTGCCTATGGCTGTGAAGTACTCACGAGGATCTTGGTAACAACGAGAATTCAGGTCGTACTGGCAGGAAGCACATCATGTGGTAATATTTTGATGAAGCTGTGGTTGACCTGCGGTTAAACAGTGACAGGAATCAATTTAAAGGTACATTTGCTTCGTTCCTCGTGCTTAGTGTCTGTGCATATTCGGCGATAGGCACACCTGGGAGGATTTGGTGCAAGAACCGTTGGAGGCAATTTAAAGGTCAATTTTAATGTTCCTGGTGCTTTGGCACTTTGGCCACCAGAACATGGCACTTTGGCCACCAGAATATCCACTTCCCAGTTCCTCGGGACAGGCAGTGAAGAACCTGGGCGTATGGTTTGAGGAAAATCTCAGGTTCCCTACTCATGTAAAAAAACTGTCCGGTCAATGTTTTGGCACATTGAAGTCCCTTAGGAGGTTTCTTCCCCTATTACCCAGGTCCGCCAAGGAAATGGTCACGCGCGCTTTAATTCTTAGCCGCCTTGACTATGCCAATGCTCTTTACATTGGCCTACCAGGATACCAGCTTAAGAAACTCCGGGTAATACAGAACACTGCGGCCAGAGTTCTGTTGGATATCCCGGGCAGGTCCAGCGTCAAACATCATTTGCGGGATCTGCACTGGCTACCAGTGGCCCAAAGAGTGAAATTTAAGGCTCTCACGATGGCCCATTCAGCCCTCCACGGCATAGGGCCCCTCTATTTGAGGAAGCGGTTTAGCTTTTATACTCCACGAAGGCATCTGCGTTCCGCTTCACAGTGCCTAGCTGCGATCCCTCGCTTTTGGCGGACAAGAATTGGAGTCAGCTCTCTATCCTTCAAAGCAGCTGAAGCTTGGAACTCTCTCCCCCTTGAACTGCGCATCACCCATGACCCCGCCATGTTCAAGAAAAGACTTAAAACCCTGCTGTTTGCCTAAGGATAATTTTCCCTGTTCCATACTGTTTCCATTACTGGCTTTTTGCGCCGGGACACTCTTGAGTAGCCGTGCGCGCTAGAAATCACTGTAACATAACATAACATAACATTTATGCGTACGCAGCGACAGGCACGCCTTAGAGGATTTGAGGCAGCATTTGTAACGTTAGCAGAGGGTGACTGCCAATTTCGTGGATCCTTTGCACATCATTTTATCTTAGGTTGAAGCATGGGAATTGCACATTTTGAACTTAATCAGCTTGAGTTCAATTTTGAAAAGCGGTTTAGCACAGTAATGTTAACATGCAACAATCTATGAATCCTCCTGCTCCTTTCTTATCATCTCCTGGTCTGCCTTCTGTAGATTGGGAACAATGGAAGAAAGGCTTTGAAGCTTACCTGGAGGCAATCGAAGGGGAAGTCTTCACACAGAAAAGAAAAATAGCAATTTTACGTCATTCCTTGGGTATTGAAGGGAGGAAGGTTTTGAAACATCTTCCTGCTGTGCCTGTGTTCAGAGAGGGAGACGTGGTGGATGAGCATGTGTCTGCCATAAAAGTGTTGGGTTTGCGTTAAAAAAAGAAAAGAAATGTTAGGATGGAACTACATAGATTTTGTAGGAGGCAATCAGATGCAGGGTGAATCTGTTGAACATGTTGTTAGTGATTTAAGAGTTTTAGTTGCCACCTGTGAGATGTTTGAGGAAGAAGTTATACATGATCAAGTAGTGGAGAAATCCAATCGTAAAAAGGTACAGGAAAAACTGCAAACAGTAGATAATCTTACTTTGGATATAGCCATTGAGTTAGCAAGCAGAATTGAGTCAACGACAAAATTCATGGAGCAGATGTCTGTTAATACGCACGTACATGCATTGTAATTACAACAAAAGGCAAAGAAAAAATGGCCTAAGGTTGAGGAAAATAAAAAAAAAGAATTGAGTGTTATCGTTGTGGTAGGAAATTTCATTTGGGGATTTCTCCCATGTGTCCTGCTATAGATAAGTGGTGTAGTAAATGCAGGAAAAAGGGACATTTTATGAAGGTGTGTAAAGTTAAGTGGAGTAAGGATTTTAAAGTCACTAAAAGTGTCAATACAGTTGGAAGCAGTCCTGACATGCGTAGTCAAACTGATTCTGATAAAGGGAGTGTGGTGTTCATGGTGGGTGAGAATCAAAAGAGTAGTGAATTAAACCTACCAGTGAGGGTGGATAGTGATGTCTCTTTTGTAAGTGAATCTCTTATCAGAAAGCCTCATCGCATGATCAAAGGCAATGAGATCAAAATTAACATGGCTGATTCAGGGTCTTTGTTTACCTTGATAGGTGTGGAAGAGTGGAAAAAGTTGAGTAATAAGCAGTTAAGAAAGTCATGGGTGAAATCTGTAGCGTTTGGAGGGAAACCCATTGAGGTTTTAGGGGAATTTGATACTTATTTAAACTTTAAAGGGAGTGTGGCTGATTGTACTATATATGCAGCTGTTGATGGGTCTAATTTGCTGAGTTGGTTGGATCAACATAACCTGGCAATCGTGTTAGACCCCAAAAGTCGGGAACAAGTTATGTTGCATAAGCAAGTGGTACAGGTAATGTCAGTAGGAAAGTGTGTGTGGGGACAAGCTTGACAAAGGTTTTACTCACCAAATCTGGTTGAAGGCTGGAGTTAAGCCAGCTGTGCATAAGGTGAGACATATTCCCATTGCCATGAAGGAGGAATTGAAGGGGGAACTTGAGAAATTATGTCAGCAAAATATAACTGAGCCCATAGAGAGCTCGGAATGGCTTTTACCAGTAGTGTTGGCTAGAACGCCTAAGGGAACCTTGAGGATGTACATTGATTTAAGAGACCTCAACGAAAGAATACATGTTAATTGGCATCCTCTACCGAACCTTACTGAAATGCTGACAATGATGAAGGGGGCAAAAGTTTTCACTACCCTTGACATTTCCTCAGCTTATCATCAGATAGCATTACACAGGGATTGATGTCATTTAACATCTTTTGTTACACCTAATGGAGCTTACAAATTTAAATGCATGCCCTTTGGATTGGCTTGGACCTCATCTGTGTTTCAGTGTGTGATTGAGGCAATGTTCAAGGGCCTTGACAAACTGAAGTGTTTCCAAGATGAAATTTTGGTCTATGGAGTGGATGAAAGGGAGCACAATAAAACGTTGGCACGAGTGTTGTCTATACAAGTGGAAATGTGCTGTGTCCAGTGTAGATTATTTAGGACACAAATTGCCAGCTGATGGGGTGGAACCTAACCAAAGTTTGATTAAGGCCATCAAGAAATTTTCTGCACCTCAAAAAAAATAAACTGTTGCAGTCTTTCTTTGGTATGTTGGAATTTTATGCATGTTTTGTTCCTTTGTGTGCAGAAAGGACAAAAGGATTGAGGATGTTGCTTAAGAATAATGTCAAATTTCAATGGTCAAGTGAAGTGAAGAAAGAGTTTGCTGTGATCAACAATGCAATTACAGGAGCCATGCTGCTCAAAGCATTTGACACTTGCGATCTGTGTGTTGTCGTAACAGATGCTTGTCAGTATGGTTTGGGTGCTGTGCTCATGCAGACAAGGGATGGCAAGGAGGAGGTTGTGGCTTTTGAATCGCAAGCTTTGTGTGGGGCAGAAAGCACTTGCTCCGTCGTAGAATTAGAAGCTTTGGTGTGTTGGTGGGGAGTGAACCATTTTAGGAAGGAGTTGTGGGGATTGGAGTTCACCCTACGTATGAACCACAAACTTTTGCTTAATTTAATCACCACGAAGGGAGCTGGCAAAGCAACTCCAAGGATTTCAAAATGGCACTATCGCTTGCAGGATTTTCCATTTAAGCTAGTGTATTCACCAGGGGTGGATAACATTTTTGCAGACTGTCGAGGTTGCCTTTGAAAGTGGAAATGGATGAGGAGGATAGTAAGGATGACGATTTGTGCATAGTGGCATGTACCACTGCTGATGAAAGTGGTTGCATAGAGGAGGAGGAATGGAAGAAAGACGTGAAACAAGATGTAGTGCTACAAGAGTTGATATCGTATTTGGATAAAGGGTGGCCGAAAGGGTAAGTGGAGGACGCGTTTAAAATGTACAAAGAGGTTTTTGAAGAAATTAGTGTGTTGAATGGCATAGAAAGGAGGGCCAGTTTACTGGTGGTTCCCCAAAAGATTTGCTCTAAGGAGTTAGAATTAGCTCATGAGGGGCATCTTAGAATGAGAGCCATAAAAGGAAGAATTAGAGATACTTTTGGGTGGCCAGGTTTGGACAAGGAGGTGGAGCACTGGGTAAGAGAGTGTGTGCTCATAGCGATAAGTCACAACTGACGGTTCCTAACCTTGTCGAAGCTGTGCCGGAGAAACCATGGGTTAAGCTAGGCATGGACATCATTGGATCCATGAATGTGTTAAGGGAGGGTCAGAGGTATCGAATTGTGTTAGTGAATTATTGTTCTCTTTGGTCTGAAGTGAAATTTGTACGGAATGTCAATACCTCAGAAGTAGTCAAATCCATGCATGATTTGTTCCTGCGGGAAGGTGCTCTCATTAAAGTAGTGACTGACAATGGCGTTCAATTTACGTCTGATGAATTTGGCCTGGTCATGAACAAGTGGGGTGTAAAACATGTAACAACCTCATTGTACCATCCCAGGATTAATTGTTTAGTGGAGAGGTGCAACCATGTGATCAAGGACAATGTACAGTTGTCATTGGCGTGTGTATTGGATTCGATTAATCAGTTGGATGATTTGATATGGCTATTGCGTACCATGCCATGTGCGTCTACAGGTTTGTCACCTTTTGCCTTACTTAAAGGAAGACTAGCAGCTAATAAACTGGTGCGTCCATGGATGAATGGTTTGGAAGTGTCCAAAGAAAAATGGGCATGTTTGGGTGCCAAACGCGAGAATGCGCAGAGTAAGTATGTCTCAAAGGAGAGTGATTGACGTTTGCAAGTCAAGGAAGGGGAGTGGGTGAGAGTCAGATTGCCTGGTATCATTGCCAAAGGGCATTCGAAATTTTCAGATCCCAAAAATGTTGTGTGAATAAAGAGGAATGTGTTTAGGTTGGAGGATGGCAAATGGTGGAAAATGGAGAAGCTGGCTATACAAAGGGGACCTAATGTCACTCTAGATGATGCTAAGCCAGTTGGACAGAAAAAGCTTTCAGTGATGTTTCCGGCTGCAAGTTTCATCCCCACACTAAATCGTCTACAGGAAGGATGACACCCCAGTTGGTGCACACAAGAACTTCCAGGGAGAAGGTGGGGCCAAGGTGTTTACATGATTATTTTTCCTGAATAGTTGCACATATTAGGGTGTAAGATTTGTTTAGCATTATATTAATTGTTTTTATGTATAGGTATTCTTGTTTTATTAGTTTGTTTATTGTATAAGGGGAAGATGTGTTGTGTCTTAGCGTATGGGTTGGTAGAACATAGAATATTTATGTTTAAGGGCTGGGCAGTTGCTCGTTTCCCTGCTGCCCTATTGGCTGTAGTATGGAGAAACTTACTTTTCCACCTCTCAGGGTGTAAGCATCTTCCTTTGACCTGCATCTTTTCACACGTCAGAGCTCATCCTGCTTTGTTTGAATATTAAACTTTAGTACTCCCAATCAGGTGGCATAGTGCCACCATACTGTGAGTCAGTTTCATAGTACTTTACTAGTAAAGTGGCTGATGAGTTTGTTTTTCCTCATGATTACATTAATCATTCACCGTTTTTGGAGTAAGGCCATCTATTTTAGCTTTACAAACTACTCTACCCATCGACATCTTCAAAAAGGTAAATCCTATCCAGATGAATGAAAAAAATCAACTGTACCCTACAGCCCAACTATCACTTAAAATTCAGACCATTCTGCATTATAGAGTTAGCAATCATTCAGGTCACAGATGACATCTTGTTCATCATCAACAATCAAGAACCTTAATTCTTCATTGTCTGTGACCTATATTTTGCCTTAGCTACTCTGTGCATACATGGCCTTTGACAATATTGTCTTGAAATATTTCACATCATACCAAGCACTCCAAACCTTTCGACATCACAACAAATCCAATTTACCTGCATCAAAGATTTAACTTATACATGGAACTATTCAATGTAGATTTAGTAAACTAAAACATCAATATTCATCAATGTAATGATGACACATAGCATTGCTTGAAACTTTCCAGCAGCAGTGGCATCAACTCTCTCAAGGACTGATTGGTCCCATCCAAGCCAGATGATGAGTGCTTACCTGACTCTGAATCCCAAGTTCATCCTCCCTGCAAATCGGAACAAACAACCATGGTTCAAGTCACACTCACTGACTTAAACTAGTGTGCCTTCCTACCCCCAATTTTGGATAGTGCCATATCACCCGTTTTGCACGCTGACAGCATAGCCACGGAACCCAAAATGGCTTTGCACTAGTTGTCTCTACTATGCAAAATCAAGCCATTTCTTTCCAAGGACAACAATTCAACCCTAGTAGGAATGCCTTGTTGAGCTCAATCAATTCAATTCAATAAGCTTTATTTTGAGGCATTGAGCATCCATAAATGCATCACACAGTGCAAAACAAGCATAAAAATAAAATTCATAACATAAGAATAAAATATATGCATAGAAATACAATAAAAACAGAGTGAGATTATAAAAATAGCAACAGGATTTAAGACAGCATAGACCTACGTGCACGTACAGCAGATTTTAAAAAGGACACAATGTGCAAAACTGCTTCTACATCAGTTAGTAACAATAAAAATCTGAAAGCGGGTCTACATTGGCCAATATTGGAACAGTAGTTTTTTTAATGGATTTAAAAAGTGTCTGGTGTACCTAGCATAATATTTACAGAAAAACATAAATTGAAGCATTAATTGACCAGATACACCATCGCAGGGACATGCATGGCTTCAAGATTATGAACAAAACCCAATGGGAAGCAAGGCAGATATTTCACAGTATCAGATCTCAGACGAAACAGCAGAGAGCCTTCCCATCGACTGCGAGCACACCAGATATAATCGTTGGTGCACTCAGTTTCAGTCAGGTTGAGGTATCTAATCAAATTGGTTTTCCCTGCCAAGTTCCTTGCCCACTGAAATTCATGTCAGTTGAAAAATGCATCCTAATTTTCTGACATTCGCGTTCACATACACTATCTATGGAATTGATAGTCCTCTATCTAGAGACAGACAGTCACTTATCATGTCTCTTGATAGAGCAGCCTCAGGATTTCTCCAAATTGAGAGCCACAGTAGAACTGGCCGTAACCTGATCAGGTCAGTAATGTAGGGGAGCCCAAGTTCTTTTTGGTAGATAAAGTGTGAGGCTGATATGGGAACAGATAAAAGCTTCCTACAAAACCTGTCCTCTTCATTCTGGATGGACGAACAACTAGAGATTCTCCACACTTCCGCCCCATACATGGCAATCAGCAAGCATTGAGATTTATATACTTGTAACAGGGTGTCAGGAGATCCATTCCCCTTCAGTTGTGGGAGACTACTTAGCTACCCATTGGCCATGGAAAATTTAGTAGAACGGTGCACAATATTAGGAGACCAAGACCCGTGAACAGGAAAAATGCCACAGAGACATGAAAAATTGTTGATACTGCTGTTTGAAAAGGGTCTGCACTGAGGGCCACAAGACATAATGTGGGACTTAGCTAAATGTGTCTGCAAATCGAGAGAGGCCATAAAATCAACAAAAGCATGAACCAGCTGGTGCAGGGACCTGGGAGCATGTGTCATGGGCACTGCATCTTATGCATAGAGGAATGTGGGGAGTGGCTTTACTTTAATAATGGGTAAGTCTGGAGTAGCCCGTACTAGGAAGGAATAAAGATCATTAATCTAAAGAATAAATAAGAGGGGGGCCAGCACACGCCCCTGCTCACTCCTCACTAGATGCCTATGTCTCCTGATACCTTCCCCTGTGAATTAATGCGTACCGGGGCCCACATGTCACTGTGCAGGTAGGCAAGAAAATGGACTAGCGAATATCCAGGCCCGAGCAATAAGCAGGTGCCACAGTTTAGCCCAATCCACACAGTGAAACGCTGACAATAGGTCAATGAACGCTAAGTAAAGGGGTAATGTTTGGCCACTATGTATTTTCCTAAGATCAAATATAAGTTGATCTATATCACAGACACCCTACAAATCCCACTGAAAATGACTACACATAGCAGCAGGAAACAGACTTACCAAAGGAATGAAGAAAAATGACCACATCATACCCACTCTGCATGAACGTCATTGATTTACCATCAAAGCAGCATTACATTTAAGGCTTGCCTAAAAATCTGCAAGGCTGAATTCTGCATTAAGCCACCAAGCTTAGCAAAATGAATCAACATATGTTATGTCCAATGAAGCATTCAGAGCTGTGATTTGTCTGAGAGATAGGGTTTATGATGTGCCAGGAAGTGTGGCGCCTTGCTCTGTTTGCGTTATGTATGTAACTAAGGGGCCGATTCCGATCTCGGTCGGAGGCGCACCTAACACCATTCGGTCGGGAAAAAAGCCATGCGAATGCCTGTTTCCCGACCGAGCCGCACATTATTCCGAACGAGCAAGTACGATGCGCACAACAGCATAGATTCCGACCCAGTCGTACTCACCCAATGCAGGTCCTGTTCCCCGACCGAGCCGGATCCGGAATCGTAGAATCGAGCCGCACGGAAGCAAAAATGCAGCCCCGTCCGGCCGGACAAGTACGATGCGCTTCCCGTACGCGCCGAACCCGTCGCTACGCACGGCACGTCAAAGCATCCGGGCGAGGCGCACATAAGCTCCGATTCGCGCCACAACACGATCCACGGCTACGAGACGAACACGCCAGCGACGAGGACGAGGCGAAGCAAAGAGAAAGACGAATGAGACGAACCAACCATGAATCCCTTCGTGCCGATCCTACCAATATTCTACCTCTATTACCGGAACAGGCACGGACGCGTACGGCGCAGAAGGTAAGTCAGACACCAACAACAAAAACAAACTACACGTACCCGACACATCACACACAGAGGGATGCAGAAATACCTACACCAGCAACAGCAGCACCATAGGGGCGGGATGGCCCTCACCAATGCCACACATACACATAGGGGCCTGTTTGCCTACCACTACTACCACCCCTACCCAGGGTGGGCTGGATGCCTGTCACTACTACCACCTCTACCCATGGGGAGCTGGATGCCTACCACCACTACCACCCTTACCCAGGGGTGCCAGATGCCTACCACTACTACCACCTCTACCCAGGGGGTGCCAGATGCCTACCACTACTACCACCCTTACCCAGGGGTGCCAGATGCCTACCACTACTACCACCTCTACCCAGGGGGTGCCAGATGCCTACCACTACTACCACCTCTACCCATGGGGGGCTGGATGCCTGTCACTACTACCACCCTTACCCAGGGGGTGCCAGATGCCTACCACTACTACCACCTCTACCCATGGGCGGCTGGATGCCTACCACTACTACCACCTCTACCCATGGGGGGCTGGATGCCTACCACTACTACCACCCTTACCCACGGGGTGCCAGATGCTTACCACTACTGCCACCCTTACCCAGGGGGTGCCAGATGCCTACCACTACTACCACCCTTACCCAGGGGGTGCCAGATGCCTGTCACTACTACCACCTCTACCCATGGGGAGCTGGATGCCTGTCACTACTACCACCCTTACCCAGGGGGTGCCAGATGCCTACCACTACCACCCTTACCCAGGGGGTGCCAGATGCCTACCACTACTGCCACCCTTACCCAGGGGGTGCCAGATGCCTACCACTACTACCACCCTTACCCAGGGGGTGCCAGATGCCTGTCACTACTACCACCTCTACCCATGGGGGGCTGGATGCCTGTCACTACTACCACCTCTACCCATGGGGGGCTGGATGCCTACCACTACTACCACCCTTACCCAGGGGGTGCCAGATGCCTACCACTACTACCACCTCTACCCAGGGGGTGCCAGATGCCTACCACTACTTCCACCCTTACCCAGAGGGTGCCAGATGCCTACCACTACTACCACCCTTACCCAGGGGGTGCCAGATGCGTACCACTACTACCACCTCTACCCATGGGGGGCTGGATGCCTGTCACTACTACCACCCTTACCCAGGGGGTGCCAGATGCCTACCACTACTACCACCCTTACCCAGGGGGTGCCAGATGTGTACCACTACTACCACCTCTACCCATGGGGGGCTGGATGCCTGTCACTACTACCACCCTTACCCAGGGGTGCCAGATGCCTACCACTACTACCACCCTTACCCAGGGGTGCCAGATGCCTACCACTACTACCACCCTTACCCAGGGGTGCCAGATGCCTACCACTACTACCACCTCTACCCATGGGGGCTGGATGCCTGTCACTACTACCACCCTTATCCAGGGGTGCCAGATGCCTACCACTACTACCACCCTTACCCAGGGGTGCCAGATGCCTACCACTACTACCACCTCTACCCATGGGGGCTGGATGCCTACCACTACTACCACCTCTACCCATGGGGGCTGGATGCCTACCACTACTACCACCCTTACCCAGGGGTGCCAGATGCCTACCACTACTGCCACCCTTACCCAGGGGTGCCAGATGACTACCACTACTACCACCCTTACCCAGGGGGTGCCAGATGCCTGTCACTACTACCACCTCTACCCATGGGGGGCTGGATGCCTGTCACTACTACCACCCTTACCCAGGGGTGCCAGATGCCTACCACTACTACCACCCTTACCCAGGGGGTGCCAGATGCCTACCACTACTACCACCCTTACCCAGGGGTTCCAGATGCCTATCACCACTACCACCCTTACCCAGAGGGTGCCAGATGCCTACCACTACTACCACCTCTACCCATGGGGGGCTGGATGCCTACCACTACTACCACCTCTACCCATGGGAGGCTGGATGCCTGTCACTACTACCACCCTTACCCAGGGGGTGCCAGATGCCTACCACCAACACCACCCCCACTCATAGGATGGCCAATGCATGACACAACCAGCACACCACAACCTAGGGAATGCAAGAAAAATACATCCCCCCAACACCATGACAAGCGTGTGTAGACTGTGTCAAATGCCTACAACACTGAACATGACTTTGAACATACAATGTGACCCCCTATCACATGTGCCACACATATATGTGTGTGGCCCCCACAATGCAAGCAGGCCATGACCATTGTGGCAATGGGGTCCAAAACCCCATCATCACAGTGACCAAAATGTTAATGTGGGGTCCATAGCTGAAGCACATTCAGAACATTGTGGCAATGGGGTCTAAACCCCCATCATCACTGTGACCAAAAGGTAAGTGTGGGGTCCATAGCTGAAGCACATCTTGAACATTGTGGCAATGGGGTCCAAACCCCCATCATCACAGTGACCAAAAGGTAAGTGTGGGGTCCATAGCTGAAGCACATCTTGAACATTGTGGCAATGGGGTCCAAACCCCCATCATCACAGTGACCAAAATGTAAGTGTGGGGGCCCATAGCTGAAGCACATTCAGAACATTGTGGCAATGGGGTCCAAACCCCCATCATCACAGTGACCAAAATGTAAGTGTGGGGGCCCATAGCTGAAGCACATTCAGAACATTGTGGCAATGGGGCCTAAACCCCCATCATCACAGTGACCAAAAGGTAAGTGTGGGGTCCATAGCTGAAGCACATTTTGAACATTGTGGCAATGGGGTCCAAACCCCCATCATCACAGTGACCAAAATGTAAGTGTGGGGACCATAGCTGAAGCACATTCAGAACATTGTGGCAATGGGGTCCAAACCCCCATCATCACAGTGCCCACATTTAAGTGTGGGGGCCCATAGCTGAAGCACATTCAGAACATTGTGGCAATGGGGCCTAAACCCCCATCATCACAGTGACCAAAAGGTAAGTGTGGGGTCCATAGCTGAAGCACATTTTGAACATTGTGGCAATGTGGCCTAAACCCCCATCATCACAGTGACCAAAAGGTAAGTGTGGGGTCCATAGCTGAAGCACATTTTGAACATTGTGGCAATGTGGCCTAAACCCCCATCATCACAGTGACCAAAAGGTAAGTGTGGGTTCCATAGCTGAAGCACATTTTGAACATTGTGGCAATGGGGCCTAAACCCCCATCATCACAGTGACCAAAATGCAAGTGTTGACAAAGAAAAAGCTGCAACTGCCAAACTGCATGGATGATTCCTGGTCACAGAACATAAAACACATCAGTGGCAAAGTAGTGCATGTGTCCCATTGCAACATATATTGGGGAGGCAAATACTGCAGTGCAAATAAGACATACCTTTGGCCATGCGCAGACAAACAACACCCATGGGGGCTGACACTGTCAACATTCATCAATGACACAATGACAGAAGTGACCATCAGAATGCAGACCCACATATTTGCACCAATGGGTACACAAATGCAGATACCCTTTGGAGACTGTAGATGTGAGGTGAACAGATACCATACCATGGCAGCAATGGGACACACAAACCATGATCATTGTGCTGACCGATGACCTAGGAGTCCCAGGGACAGCAGGGGAAACCCACCAAACAACATACAGCCAATGGCACACCAAAGATATGCCAATGCAGTGGTGCAGATGCATAAACACAAACAGGCAGACCCACACTGCACATCAAACACAACAGGTGAGGGGGGTGCCAGTGTCCCCAGGCAACCACACAACACATGAGGAGGCCTGAATACCAATTACACAGATGTGCATACAGTGCCACACAAAGGTAACTCATGGATCCAAATCCCCTATGTGGGCAATCAGGCATTGTCAGATGAGAGGGAGCACAAATCACACATGTCACACAAGCATGTAGGAACAGCAACTGACACAGCAAGACACAGACACACCACAGCACTACCCCCAGGGCCCCCACAATGTGGTGACCCTGGGCTGCATTACAATCCCACTGTGATGACAAAGCTAAATGTCGTTCACACTGTGAACCACAGTCATGTGTCCTGAGCAACAAACTACCATCACACCTACACAAGCACAAATCAATCAGCACGGCCAGTAAGCCAAGGCCAACATGGAGGCAGGGGTCTAGCCGGGCAACAACTCTTATCTGCACACACTCAACACCACACACCTCGACCTCCAACAATGTGCAGCACTGAAGCACACATGCACTGGTGACATTGCACATGCACCCATGACAATCCCAGGCTGGTGGGTGGGAACCAAGGTGCAGAAACACATCACACATGGCCACTCAACAAGACTCCTGAATGTCTGACACACTGCACACTACGCTGTACATGGACATGACGGCAATACCACACCAACCAATGGGATCCCAGCCACAGTCACACACCAATGAAGGAGCCAAGGACACCCACAAAGAACACACATAGACAACTACCAACATTGCAGCCCGGACCCTGAGGAGTGCCAGCAGTCACACACACAACGTGTCACAATCACTGAAAGATAACACAAACTGGAAATCACATGACAGGTGGAAACAACAAGTGCCAAGGGGAATCCTGACTGTGACCCATCTGTGTCTGCACACAAACTCAGCCCTGACAGCAAACACACCTATGGGTGACACCCTGATGACCAGTAATGTGCCATGCACCCACATCACAGAGAATCCAGGGAGAAGACTTGGGGGGAACATAGGTCAACTCAGCAAGCATCACAAACAGGTACAACACTAGGGATCCCAGCATGCACAGCAAAACGGAAGTGAACACACAGACATGCTCATATAACACACACCTTGGGCGCAGGCAATGTCACAGGAGTACACACTGCCATGAGGGGACTCCACTCCTGTGTGAGGAAAGCTGTGCCATATGTTGCCTCAGTAGGGCTCCATCATGTCAGCTGAGCACTTGGTCACACAGTCAACAATTAGCACCAAATGAATGCTCCCGTCACATCAGCCTGTCTGTGCCAACGAAATCATCAGCACAGATCCAACACACTTGTATAGCAATGTTGCACTGACAACACAGATGAGTCCTTCCCCATTGATGCCCAAACCTGCATGTCCAGTGGAGATGGCCACACGGTCAGGGAAGTAGACGAATTGAACAATGGCAGGCACAACAGATGTGCAGGGGTGGAAGCCACAGATGTGAAATTGCTAATGTAAGTAGGAAATCCCATTGCCAAATAATGAACAGATGACACCCTCAGATGCTGCTAAGGATGACATGGATACACCACAGGATAGGACACATTCCCCCTGGACTACATGTGTTCCTGCACAGTAACACTTCATCATCATGAGACCAAATATCACCATCACTGCAGCAAGGGCATGGTTAGCATCATCAACAACATGTACATCAGAAGCAAAAGCACTAGAGAACAGAAATGTGCTTTATTCAGCATATGTGGGTCTAACAGTTGATGTCCAGCAAGGAATTTAACAAAGGCCAATGGCCAGTCCAACTTGAAAGTCAAAACAGGGTGACAGTGGCAGATGTCACCCTACGCATGCCTGCACTGATGAAAGCCAGGGACAATCCCCTCGGAGGGGCATACGGGGGGGGCAGGCCAGGCACCGCAGGGACAGGATCATGGCTCACCAGAAGGAGGCAGGGAAGGGGTGGTGGGTGCTGGAGAGCCACTGACAACTGCAGTGGAGGTGTCTGACATGGTGTGTGCCCGCACAACTGGGGGCATGACTCTGATGGTGTGGGTGCCGGCAAGACTGCAGGGGACCGTGCAGATGGAGTGGACAGGTTCCCCACTGCAGTGCCCAAGTCAGACAGGGTGGTAGTGGACTCCACTGCAGTGCCTACCTCCAGGGGAGGAGAATGGCGATCAGGTAAGGTGGGCAGGACAGAGGGGAGGACACCGTCTCCACACCAGTGGCACAGACAAGCGCAGCGGGGGGTGTGGGGCCGGAAGAGCAAGTGGCAGGGGGAGAAGGCCTGATCCTTTTGCGGATGGTGTGTCTGTGGGTGGGGGAACCTGGGGCAGGGTGTGGTGGGGGCACCTGTGGAGTGGGGGCCTGAGGGATGGAGGAAGGAGACTTGGTGCCTGAGCTGCAGGGCGGCGGCGGGGTCTTGCTCTTCCGGGTCCGGGGGGACTTGCGGATGGGGGCCTCAGTCGGTCTGCGCCTGGGGGAGGGTGTCCGGTGGCGAGGGGCACTCCGCTCAGTGTGGGTGGGCTTCCTCTTCCCCCTGAATGCTGTATCAGCTGGATCAGAGGGGAAGAGGCCGAGGTCACTGAGGAAGAGCCGCTGGGTCTTTGGGGTTGCAGGTGAGGCAACGGAGGGGGCTTTGGAGGGAGAGGCAACTGTGGACTGCGCAGTGCTCGTGGATGCGTGTGTGTGTGACTGGGCCCCATCCCCTGTGAGTGTGGTTTCAGTCCCCTGACTGTGCGTGCGTGTGTGTCTTGTCTGTGGCGTGTGTGTGTGTGTGCTGCTCGTGTCTGTGCTGGTGTGTGCCTGTGCCGGTGTATGTGTGCTTGGGACAGGTAAGGTGCTGGGGAGTGTGGATGGGGCAGAGACAGGAGGGGTGAGGGACTGTTGGAGGAGGGACACTGCTGCCGTCAGGGAGGAGTCCATGGACCTATTGCCCCTCTGTAGGGCAGACATGCCCGATGAGATGCCCTCCATGAACGACACCAGCTGAGTCAACAGAGTGGTGTGTGCATGGAGGACACTCAGCATTGCTGTCTGCCCTACATGGAGCTGCCGAAGGAGGTACACAGACTCCTCACTCAGGGCAGCAGGGGACACAGGGGCAGGGGGTGCGGTGCCTGGCCCGAAAGAAACATGCTCCCGAACATGGGAGCCTCCACGGACCTCGGGAATGGGAGCCGATGGGAGGGCGGTGGTGGTGGTGGCGGGGACAGCAACACTAGCTGGGGTGTGGTGGCTGCTGACACCCGCCTCCATAAGGGAGTCATCCTCCGAGCTGCTGTGGTCCTCAGCTGAGGTGGATGGTGCTGAGGACTCCTCGGTGTGGCTCCCCTCGCCCTCCGTGCCACTGGGTCCCTCCGACCACTCCTCGGCTGTTGACCCAGTCTGGCTCTGCGGCTCCTCCTGGTCCGTGGAGCTGTCCCCTCCTGTGGCCGTGGATGTATCTGCAAACAATAGGGAGACAGACAGACCTCAGTCACCTGCACCGAACGCACACACCACAGTAAGTACAGCACAATACAGAGCAAGGCCTGGCATCCTTAGTTGAACATTGCTAAAATTGCCCAAACAGAATAGGAGAAGCCAATTGTCAGTCTGATCGTCAACCATGGCACTCACATCACACCTGGCCTTGCACCCATCTGTCTGGCGTCCGTTGGCTGGCAATACCCCAGTGTGGACACATGCACCACCTACACAGTAGTTGGACGGTGCAGAGAACACGGTGAAGGATGTGAACATGCACACATCACAACTCTTGCCACTGAGTCAGTACAGGTGCCCGGATGAAAGTGATGCCCAGAGTCAGATACATGAAATGCATGTGATGCATACCAGCGACAGACACCACAATGCACCCATGTGCTGATAGCCATTGCCACTATGGTGTGCATGTAGCACATGTCACTCCCCTGCAGGATCACACATAGGAAGTCACATGCCATGGCCCAGGCATGCCTGCTAAGTCATACATCACTGTCTTCAGTCACATGGGCAGGGCAGCCACACAGCAACAGTCTGCACTGTGTCACAATAGTAGGTCATGGGGAATGCAAGTCCTGGAGCTGAACAAGTGCACATGTACCTCCCCCACACACCACATCATCTGAACCCTTATCTGTCCAGGTCATACTGATTGGACATATGGGTGACCTGTAACACAAGCCTCTGAACCTGAGCACCTCACAATCTGCTGTGAATGGGAAACAGCTGTATGGACCTCACATTCGCATACCCCAGTCTGCACGGTCAGGTGATCAAACACCTATGTGTCACACAAGTATCGTCTCCTATGGTCACATCTCCGGTGGCATGCTGAGCCCCAACCGATAAACACCCCAGCAGTCCTGACATCAGAGCCACAGCACACTGACACAGAGGCTGACACCTGAGGGGACATATCACTGAGCACAACGTGTCAGCTGATACATGGGAGTGGGAGTACAGAGTGCATTGCATGGCCTGGAGTAGGCATGACTGTCCTGCCCCACATGAATGAGGGATGAACCCTGGACAGTAGGCAGCTGGCTAAGTATGTGTGACACACGTAATATACACACTCCTGGGGCCCAAACATTGTTCCCACCCGCAGCTTGGGTGTGTGCCAGTTACCCCAGGCACATGTGGTGGATCAGCTCAGCAATTGGACCACAGATCAAAGTAACACGCAGATTACATGGCAGAACACAGGCATTGTGTAAGCAATGGACCCACCCATGATGCCCACCACAGTTAGGGGAACAGATGCTGTCCCCCACCTTGAGTCAAGCAAACTGCAAGGACACAGTACCCAAGTGACACAATTCCCTGACTGCAAGGGCCACACCTGGGTATCAGATGAGGAGTGGGCAGTGCACAATCGAGGGACATGGGTCCTGGACCACATGACTGATGTGCTGTGGAAGTTCAACCAGGCCAGAGGAGGGCACATAGCATGGCAGACAGAGTACACAATGCAGTCATGGACTCCCCCCTCCGTGCTGCTCCCTGGCCTTCAGCTGCCCATCCAGATCAGGGAAGACCACCGCCAGGATCCTGAGCATGTGGGGGATCAGGGTCCGGTGTCCGGCCCTCCTGCGAGGAGGCGACAGCTTCAGCTGGACCCGTGCGATCCTCCGGGTCCAGACCCGAAGGTCCTGCCACCTCTTCTGGCAGTTGCGGATCCGGCGCTTGTAGTCCCCCACGGATCTCACTGCCCGGACGATGGTCAGCCATATCTTCTGCTTCTGGTGGGCATCAACCTGTGAGGATGACAAAGTGAGAATGCTATTACTACACATGCAACATATCCGTGCATTACACAGTTGTGTATACATGTCTCATTCACAGGGGCACATGATGTACACAGGCAGTGCAACGATGGCCATGGACAGTATGCCAGCAGTAACTACATGGTATCATTGCCTGGGAAGTAAAACCTTGTTTAAATGCACTGTCACTGCACTATACCTGTCCAGTGCATGTAACTACACACTATGGGGGTGACAACTACTCAGTGAGCCTGCTAGCCAGTGGCGTGCAGACTGTTAGCCTTGCTAGTCAGACAACATGCACATTTAGGAAGGCAGTGGACAGAACACTCACCTGCTCCCCTGCTGTCCCATACAGCTTGCTGTACTGTGGAAGGAGGCTGTCCAGCAGGGCCTGGTTCTCCTCAGTGCTGAAGGCTGGGGCTCTCTCCACAGTACGTGCCATTGCAGGGTCCAAAGGGTGCAGATACAGCAGCAGTGGTGGTGGCAGATGTCGTCCTGGAGCATGTAGTGCAGGCAAGTGAGCTCTCAGGGGAACAGCCAGCATTATATGTGTGCTGCAGAGGCAGTTACTGTCCCATGTGTCCAAAGTGATAGGTCCAAGTCGTTTGCATCTTCTGAATCTGGCCAATCCATGGAATTGCACCACTTACACACGCCCACAGCATCCTTCAAAAGTTCAACTTCATGACACCCATGAATTTGCAACATTGTTGTGGGTGACCAACTGAATTTCCAGCATCAGACTCGTTCAAAATTTGAAAACGCGTCCGTTGCCAGGCCAGGCCATAGCCAATGGGTGCACACCGATCGGTCCATTGCTGTTCAACGCGTACCCGGGATACAACGCGTACCCGCACATTGAAGGCAATGGGCCGGCCGGGCACACCGATCGGTCCATTGCTGTTCAACGCGTACCCGGGATACAACGCGTACCCGCACACATTGAATGCAATGGGCCGGCCGGGCACACCGATCGGTCCATTGCTGTTCAACGCGTACCCGGGATACAACGCGTACCCGCACACATTGAATGCAATGGGCCGGCCGGGCACACCGATCGGTCCATTGCTGTTCAACGCGTACCCGGGATACAACGCGTACCCGCACACATTGAATGCAATGGGCCGGCCGGGCACACCGATCGGTCCATTGCTGTTCAACGCGTACCCGGGATACAACGCGTACCCGCACACATTGAATGCAATGGGCCGGCCGGGCACACCGATCGGTCCATTGCTGTTCAACGCGTACCCGGGATACAACGCGTACCCGCACAAATTGAATGCAATGGGCCGGCCGGGCACACCGATCGGTCCATTGCTGTTCAACGCGTACCCGGGATACAACGCGTACCCGCACACATTGAATGCAATGGGCCGGCCGGGCACACCGATCGGTCCATTGCTGTTCAACGCGTACCCGGGATACAACGCGTACCCGCACACATTGAATGCAATGGGCCGGTCGGGCACACCGATCGGTCCATTGCTGTTCAACGCGTACCCGGGATACAACGTGTACCCGCACACATTGAATGCAATGGGCCTGCCGGACACCGATCGGTCCATTGCTGTTCAACGCGTACCCGGGATACAACGTGTACCCGCACACATTGAATGCAATGGCCAATGTGTGCGCACCGATCGGTCCATTGCTGTCCAACGCGTATTGCGAATACAACGTGTACCAGCACACATTGAATGCAATGGCCAATGTGTGCGCACCGATTGGTCCATTGCTGTTCAACGCGTACCTAGGATACAACGCGTACCCGCACACATTGAATGCAATGGCCAATGTGTGCGCACCGATCGGTCTATTGCTGTCCAACGCGTATTGCGAATACAACGCGTACCAGCACACATTGAATGCAATGGCCAATGTGTGCGCACCGATCGGTCCATTGCTGTCCAACGCGTCCCTGTACATGTCACTGGCATATGTCACCATGCCTGTCACAGGTGAACATATGCCAGCCACATATACTTCCCAGGGAGTGAGGGGCACACCTACAACACCACAGCCTGTCCAAACTGTATCCTAAGGCATGTAAGGCTGCATTACCTATTCCGTGTATGGGGGTGAACATGTTGTTCTGTGGGTGTCACTTGGGGCAGCCACCCCCAGGCTGTGCACGTGTTCATGGGGACAGTATCCTTGGTGTTTCGTGTACATGACCACTGTGATGTACAACTGTTCATATCTGAGCATGTGGCATGGTCACATTTCACGGTGGTGTATGTGTATGTCATGTCACATGCCCCCTGAGTCCCATGTGGGACGGTATGTTTAACCCAGGCTGACCCATTGGCACAATAGTGATGGTCCTCTGCAGTCTGTGTGCATGTTGTGTTTACAATGTCTCTGATTTCATGTGCACAATGGGAGACAGTCTCCACATCCACGTTGTTTGTGCATGGACTTTGATGTTGTGCGTGTGTGTGCCACAGACGTCCATGTCTGTCCTGCTGAGGCAACAGGGGCCACTACCTGTGGGGGTCATGGTTGTTTTGCTGTGGTGTGTACATGATACGCCATGTCATGCCAGTGTCCATGTGGCAATACAGGGTCCCTGGGAATCTACCTGTCTTTGGGCTGTGATGCCTGGGGCACATCTGTCCTCACATCAATCAATCAATCAATCACAGAATTTGTAGAGCGCACTACTTACCCGCGAGGGTCTCAAGGCGCTGGGGAGAGGGAAGGGGGGGGTGCTGCTACTGGTCGAACAGCCAGGTCTTGAGTAGCCTCCTGAAGGTCAGCAGGTCTTGGCTCTGTCGTAGGCTTAGTGGAAGGGTGTTCCAGGTCTTGGCGGCGAGGTGTGAGAAGGATCTGCCGCCGGTGGTTGTTCTTCGAATGCGAGGGACGGTGGCGAGGGAGAGGTCGGCGGAGCGGAGCTGGCGGTTGGGGACGTAGAAGAAGAGTCGTCTGTTGAGGTAGGCTGGGCCAGTTTTGTGGAGTGCCTTGTGTGCGTGGATGAGGAGTTTGAAGGTGATCCTCCTGTCGACGGGGAGCCAGTGCAGGTTCCTCAGGTGGGGGGTGATGTGGCTGTGGCGTGGTACGTCGAGGATCAGGCGTGCGGAGGCATTTTGTATGCGTTGCAGTCGCTTGATGAGCTTGGCCGGGGCTCCCGCGTAGAGGGCGTTCCCATAGTCAAGTCTGCTACTGACGAGGGCCTGGGTGACTGTTCTTCTTGTGTCTGTTGGGATCCACCTGTAGATCTTGCGAAGCATGCGGAGGGTGTTGAAGCAGGAGGAGGAGACTGCGTTGACTTGCTTGGCCATGGAGAGCGTTGAGTTGAGGATGACTCCCAGGTTGCGTGCGTGGTCGGTGGGTGTCGGGGCTGCTCCCAGCGTCGTTGGCCACCAGGAGTCGTCCCAGGCTGAGGGGTTGGAGCCGAGGATGAGGACCTCCGTCTTGTCCGTGTTCAGCTTTAGTCGGCTGATCTTCATCTAATCGGCGACGGCCTTCATTCCTTCATGGAGATTGGCTTTGGCGGCGAGGGGGTCCTTGGTGAGGGAAAGGATCAGTTGAGTGTCGTCGGCGTAGGAGATAATGTTGAGGTCGTGCTGTCTGGCGATGCGTGCGAGCGGGGCCATGTAGATGTTGAACAGTGTTGGGCTGAGGGAGGATCCCTGGGGTACGCCGCAGATGATCTCGGAGGCTTCGGATCGGAAAGGTGGGAGGCGGACTCTCTGGGTTCTGCCGTCGAGGAAGGAGGTGGTCCATTCCAGGGCCTTGTCTCGGATCCCTGCGTCGTGGAGGCGTGCGCGTAGAGTGCGGTGGCAGACAGTGTCGAAGGCGGCGGAGAGGTCCAGCAGGATGAGGGCTGCGGTCTCACCGTTGTCCAGCAGGGTCCTGATGTCGTCGGTGGCGGCGATGAGGGCAGTCTCAGTGCTGTGGTTGCTGCGGAACCCTGATTGGGATGGGTCCAGGATGCTGTTTTCTTCTAGGTATCGGGTTAGCTGTTTGTTGACGATCTTCTCGATGACCTTGGCTGGGAACGGAAGCAGGGACTGTCACTGTGGGGTGTGTTTGTAACGTGGCAGCAGGAGATGGGAAATGTGACACGTCCTCAAGATACCCAATGGCACAACCTGGGACTTATTGATGCCACTTGTTGAACTGTGATGTTGGATGTTGGCCATGTATGTGCCATACATGTCCTTACGGAACTGCACACATCATGTACTTGTGCCTCATAATGATGTATCGTATGATATTGAGTGTGTTCAATGCCACATATGTGGGGTGACTGACAATCTTTCTTTCTTCACCTATGCACTGCAGGGCACCAGCTGTCCATAGACCATTCCCTGACCTGGCAACGATGGTGGAACGTGACAGCATCCGAAGGTACCGCTTCACCAGGCAGCTGATTGATGATTTGGCAGTGCGCTTGGCACCACACCTGCAACCTGGCCGGCCGTACCCTACAGCGCTGACCCCCAAGGTGAAGGTGATGGCAGCCCTACACTTCTTTGCCACCGGTACCTTTCAACACACTCTGGCAACTGCTGGTGGGATGTCACAGACCATGTTCAGCCGTGTGCTCCGCGATGTATTGGAGGCTATGTTGATATACCTGAACCAGTACATCTATTTCCCTAGACTCCAGCAACTGACTGGCGTGAAGAGTGACTTCTATGCCCTGGGGAGGATGCCGCATGTCATTGGCTCCATTGATGGGACACATGTGGCTTTGGTACCACCACAGGCCCAGGAGCAGGCATACAGGAACCGCAAGCACTACCACTCAGTCAATGCACTGGTGGTCTGTCTTGCAGATATGAGCATCACACACGTGTGTGCCCGTTTCCCCGGTTCTGCACACGATGCCTACGTGATGAGGAGTAGTCGCATCCCGAGGATGATGTCACAGATGCGGAACCAGCGTGCCTGGCTTGTTGGTGTGTACTGACTTTGTACCATTGTGTGTGTTCTGCAATGTAGTGTCCCATCCTCTTTTTCAACTCAGCTAATGTGCAATTGTCTATATGTAGGTGACTCCGGATATCCCAACATGCCGTGGTTGCGGACGCCCCTCAGGAACCCTGTGACACCAGCCCAGATGCGCTACAATGAGGCACATGGTCGGACCAGGAGAGTTATTGAGCGGACATTTGGTCTCCTGAAGAGCCGCTTCCGCTGCCTGGACAAGACAGGAGGGTCCCTCCCATATGCCCCGGCAAAGGTGTGCAAGATTGTCATCGTCTGCTGCATGCTACACAACCTGGCAGTGCGGAAGGAGTTGCCTCTCATCCTGGATGACGATGACCAACGTCCGCCACCTGTGGAGGATCCTGGCCTGGACCACGATGCCAGTGATGATGATGATGATGATGGTGATGTCAGCACACAGCTCATCACCAACTTCTTCAGCTGAATGTAAGTATCCAGAGATGTCATGTAACTGATGTGAGTTTGCATGATATGTGTTGGTGGTGCTCTGGTGCTGTTTGAGTGTGTGCATGTGCTACATGACTGTATGCGTGTAGCGATGTGTCCTTACAGGTAGTCTGTACTCCCCAACAGTGTTGACATGCTAACTTGGTTCTGGGTGGGTATCTTGTGACATGTATTGGGCATGAGTATTGCAGTTCTGTCCTGTTCTTCAGTGCTTTTGACTGTGTGTCATTTCTGTCCTTCACAGGGTACTTTCAGAGTCGTTTGGTCAACTGTGATCCCCGACACCGTGATTCGACTTCCAGGGTGGTAGCTGTCGTGTCCCTACAGGTGATGTGCACCACACCCATGGACTTCCTTCCTTCTACACTTGTTGACTGTGTGCCCGCTGCCAGGTGGGATTACCTTGCATCTGTGGTGGTTACAACATGTTGCAAATGTGTAATAAACCTGTGCTTCACTTTGTGATGTGCGTTGTCTGTGGTCACACATCTGACTGACATTTGCTTACTGCACCAGTGGGCTAGTTAACACAGACTGTGAATAGGTGTTGGGTCTGTGCAATGCAACGTGTTTCCTGGCAACATCAGTGTAGGCGATGAGTCAGATGGCCATGGTGTGTATGTGTTGTGTAGCCCTGGTGGTGTGCCTCCCTCATATGTGTGACGTTGCCATGACTCACATGCCGGTGTTGTACTTGCTGTAGCAGTTAGCAAGCACAGTGTCATTTCCCAGATCATCATCGCCACTTCAGAGACAACGTAGGAATCACAACAGAGGCAAGTATGGTGTATTAGTGAGTTTATTGACATACATGTGTGAGTATAGTGCACAGGATGGTGGGTGCTGTACATTGTGATTGTAATCCAAAGTTCCTAGATGATTTGGAAGTCCTGGTAGCAGAAATGTCCAGAGTAAAGTCCACAGACATCTGAGACATTGGTCCAACTTGAGCTCCCCATGTCATGTGGGAGAGTTGTGTTGCAGTCAACAGGGTGAACAGTTTGCGCACAAAGGTGATTATCCAGAACAGGTTTTGGCTTCCTGGGGGTTGCACATGGCCATCGGCCTCTCACTTGCCCCTCCTCTGACGGCCCCTCTTCTTTGGGGGGGGACCCTCAAGTGCAGGCTGCTGCGGTGCAGGGGACTCTCCGCCAGAGTCATCCTCCCTCCCTGTGGCAGTTGCAGTTGTTTCAGCAGCAGATGTTGTGGGCACACAGGGAGGTGTTGACTGGTTGCTACTCATCTGGCGGAGGCATTGTAATATGTCCCTATGCACTGCCGTCATCTCTTGCAGTGTGTCCCACTTGGACTCCACGCGGGACATGTGTGAGTCCAAGCGGGCATGATGGGCAGCCTGCTGGTGTTTAATGTCCCTGAGGAGCCCCACTACCTGGCTGAGCTCTCCGTTGCTGGACTGGTACGCATCGGCTATGCGTGCCAGTTGTGGGTCATCATGCAGTCCAGACCCCTCTGCGATCAGTGACCTGTGTCTCCCACCCCTCCCACCACCCCTGGCGACACGTGCAGTACCTGAGGTGGCACGCACAGGTGACCCTGGGCCCCCTTGGGGGTTGTTGGTGGTGTTGGTGTCCATGGCCCCACGTTGGTCCAGGGTCCCTGTGCTGGTGGTGCTCCTTGGTCTTTCCATGTCGGCAGGGGTGGTATGTGTGTTGACAGTCGTTGGAGGGGTGGGTGCAGGGGTGCAGCTGGTGGTCCTGCTGGTGCTGCATGATGACTTGCTCCGGAGGTGCCAGGTTGGTCTTCTTCATCTGAGGAGGGCAGAGGCTGTTCCACACCAGTGAGCTCCGTATCCTCTTGAGCCTGGGACGGGGACTCCTCAGCGTCTACTGCTGTGTCCCCATCATCACCTGTTTTTGGGAGACACACACAATGTATGTTATGTTTCTGCAGGCATCAATGGTTGACACACCTGACAGTTGTGACTGTGCCTCTGGATGCGGGCCTGTACATTGCATTGTCCGAAGTTGTCACAGTCAGGGGTTGATATTGGTGTAGCACATTGTCCTGCATTATTTGGGCATTTCCATGTGAATGTTGGGGTGTGTACATGGTCTGCATTGGTTGTATTTGGTTGACATCCGGCCCTCCTTCCCACCCAGCCAGATATCCCACCATGGAACTTGCTTCCATTGCAGGGAGTGCAAGTCATCTTTCAGGATGTCAGTCAGTGGTGTCCTGCTGTTGGTTGGTGCACAGTTGCCAGCAGGGCCTTGTGCTCCCCACAGCAGTAGCCAGTGTCAGCCATCTTGTCAGTTGTTTTCCACTCCCTGTGATGTGGGCATGGTTCATGGTGGTGTTGATGTGCGCATTGTGAGGGTGAGCAATATCTGTGACTACCACTCCCATCATGCTATTGCCTCCACCCCCTTCCCAGCATGCCCATACTTCCTTCCTTTTGAGTGTACTTCACTGTGTGTGGGTGTGACAGCAATGGCAAGATGGCTGACAGTGGTGTCCTGCTGTTGGTTGTTGGCCAGTTCCCAGCATGGCCTTGTGCTCCCCACAACAGAGCACCAGTGTCAGACATCTTTGAAGTGGCTTTTGACTCTCTGTGAGGTGTGCATGCTTGGGTGTGTTCTTGCTGGACCATGTGGGTGGGGGATGTTGGGCTGTGACTACCACTCCCATCATGCTTTTGCCTCCACCCCCTTCCCAGCATGCCCATGCTTCCTTCCTTTTGACTCAGCTTCCCTGTGGGGTTGTGTGCCTGTGCTGACAAGATGGCTGACAGTGTTATCCTGGGGTTTGTTTTGCTACAAGTCCCATGTGTGTCCATGTGCTTCACACTGCATGACCCAGGGTTGTGGTTCTTTGTGGGATATTTGATTGGTGTGTGAGGCACTGCTTTCTCCCAGGTGAGTTGTGTGTAGTTTGTGTTAGGGGGGGGTGTGGGTGGAGCTGCTGGTGACTATGGTCAGTGCTGTGAGTCCTCCTTCCCACCCAGCCAGATATCCCACCATGGAACGTGCTTCCATTGCAGGGAGTGCAAGTTGTCTTTCAGGATGTCAGTCAGTGGTGTCCTGCTGTTGGTTGGTGCACAGTTGCCAGCAGGGCCTTGTGCTCCCAACAGAAGTAGCCAGTGTCAGCCATCTTGTCAGTTGTTTTCCACTCCTTGTGATGTGTGCATGGTTCAGGGTGGTGTTGATGGGCCAATTGTGAGGCTGACCAATATCTGTGACTACCACTCCCATCATGCTATTGCCTCCACCCCCCTTCTCAGCATGCCCATACTTCCTTTCTTTTGAGTGTACTTCACTGTGTGTGGGTGTGACAGCAATGGCAAGATGGCTGACAGTGGTGTCCTGCTGTTGGTTGTTGTCCAGTTCCCAGCATGGCCTTGTGCTCCCCACAACAGAGCACCAGTGTCAGACATCTTTGATGGGGCTTTCCACTCTCTGTGAGGTGTGCATGCTTCAGTGTGAGCTTGCTGGGCCATGTGTGGGGGGATGTTGAGCTGTGACTACCACTCCCATCATGCTATTGCCTCCACCCCCTTCCCAGCATGCCCATACTTCCTTCCTTTTGACTGTACTTCACTGTGTGTGGGTGTGACAGCAATGGCAAGATGGCTGACAGTGGTGTCCTGCTGTTGGTTGTTGGCCAGTTCCCGGCATGGCCTTGTGCTCCCCACAACAGAGCACCAGTGTCAGACATCTTTGAAGTGGCTTTTGACTCCCTGTGAGGTGTGCATGCTTGGGTGTGTTCTTGCTGGGCCATGTGGGTGGGGGATGTTGGGCTGTGACTACCACTCCCATCATGCTTTTGCCTCCACCCCCTTCCCAGCATGCCCATGCTTCCTTCCTTTTGACTCAGCTTCCCTGTGGGGTTGTGTGCCTGTGCTGACAAGATGGCTGACAGTGTTATCCTGGGGTTTGTTTTGCTACAAGTCCCATGTGTGTCCCTGTGCTTCACACTGCATGACCCAGGGTTGTGGTTCTTTGTGGGATATTTGATTGGTGTGTGAGGCAATGCTTTCTCCCAGGTGAGTTGTGTGTAGTTTGTGTTAGGGGGTGTGTGGGTGGAGCTGCTGGTGACTATGGTCAGTGCTGTGAGTCCTCCTTCCCACCCAGCCAGATATCCCACCATGGAACGTGCTTCCATTGCAGGGAGTGCAAGTTGTCTTTCAGGATGTCAGTCAGTGGTGTCCTGCTGTTGGTTGGTGCACAGTTGCCAGCAGGGCCTTGTGCTCCCCACAGCAGTAGCCAGTGTCAGCCATCTTGTCAGTTGTTTTGCACTGCCTGTGATGTGTGCATGGTTCATGGTGGTGTTGATGTGCGCATTGTGAGGGTGGGCAATTTCTGTGACTACGACTCCCATGATGCTATTGGCTACACTGACTTGGCTAGCATACACAGTATTCCTTCCTTTCAGTGAGCTTCCCTGTGAGGTGGTGTTGTGGTGGTGGCTACATGTCTGACTGTGTTTGTTGGTTATATTTGTGCCACTGCCTAGCTCTATTTGTTGTTAGGTTTGTACATGTCATGACACAGTTACATTTCACTATGAGCTGGCATGTATTGTGTTTATCTGGCTGACATACACATTTTGGGATGATCTGTTTTGGTTGGTGTGTATTTGCTAAGGGTGCATGGTTTGACTCTCCCCTTGACAGTGATGTGTGTGTATTGTGGCACAATATTGTGTACATTTGTTGTGTACTCACCAGGCTCTGGGATGTTTTCTAGTCCATAGACGCTCACTGGTGGTAGGATGGCCCGCACCTTCTCCTCCCAGGGCCTGAGGTATACTGGTTTGGCAGGAGGGCCACTGCCGGTGTGTTGGCTCAAGATGTAGTCCTTCTTCAACAGCTCCTTGACCCTCCTGCGCACGTCATACCACCTGTTCTGGATGTCTACCTTTGTGCGCAAACATGGTGATTGTGCGTTCACCCTGTCGACGATCCTCTCCCACATCTTGGTTTTCTGCGCCATGGGTGTCTGTTGGACCAATGTGCCAAACAGCTGTGGCTCTACCCTGAGGATCTTATCTACCAGGACTTCCAATTCACTATCTAGGAACTTGTGATTCTTCTTTGGGGGCATGGTGTTGGGTGGTGCTGGTGTGTGATGTGTGTGTTGGTGTGCAAGTGAGGGTGTGTGAGTGTGTGTTTTTCTGGGTGTATGTGAGGGTGCTATTTGTTGTGGTGCTGCTGGTGTGTGGCTTGTGTGATGGATGAGCTGTGAGTGTGTGTGTGGTTGCTGTCTGTTGGTGTTGAGTGCTGGCAGGTAATTTGAATTTGCAAGGGATCATGGTAGGGATTAGTGTCCTTTATATGGGTGGAGTTGTGGGTGTGTCTTTGTTCCCTGTTTCCCCCCAGTATTTATTTGCTTAGTGATAGCTTGTTTGGCCTTTTTTTGTGTTTTTTTTCCTTGGTTCTTTTTGTGCATGTTGGAGACGTTCTTGTGACCGAGTCGGACCCTCCAGTTGTCTCGTGCGAGCCTCTCCGATTCGTTCACGCTGTGTTTGTGCTGTTTTCTGTGCTGCGTACGCGTCGGTCGCGGGGTTTTGGGTTGCTTCGGCTCGCAGTTTTGAATGCGTGTCGGTCGTGCGGCTTGGGCTCCGTGCGACTCGGTTGTGTTTTCCACGCGTTGCATCGTACTTAGCGGGTCGGAGTTCGCGGGTACGTTTCGTTCAAGATTCTTCCTGGTGCGTGTCGGTCGGTTCGATTCGCGTGCTTTTCCGGCCGGATGGCTGTTTTCCGCGCGGCTCGGTCGTTCGGCTTGTGTTCCGTACGAGTCGGTCGGATTTAGAAACGCTTTTCATCGTACTTTGCGGGTCGGGCTGCACCGGTACGTGTCGGTCGGTATTTATTCCGGCTCCGAGTCGGTAGGTACGTTTTCCGGTCCGAATCGGAATCGGCCCCTAAGTATGTAGCACGGTGCAGCCAGGATAGGGGAGATACCCTAAAACCCCTATGTCTGTGTGGGCAAAACCCGCACAATTAGAGAGAAACAAGATTCCCGGGCACACGTTATTGGGTAACTATGCTATTTCGCAAAGTCTTTGTTATCACAGTTACTCTCATAGATGGTCCATTCAAGATTAATAGGAATTTTTCAATTCATTTAATATTTAACATTGGCAGACACAACCAGCCAACACGTGTTTCGTCACAATGGGAGGTATCCCGTGACTTCTTCAGGGCTGGGAAGGATACAAAAAAAGGTGACATAAGCACATGGGTGGCACACAATGCAAACATGCATCGGCACTGTCCCTGGTCTCTGCGAGGACTTCGAACAAACGAACACCATTAATTCGTGGAAACCCTAAAAGAATTGGTGTTGAGACACATATGGGTGACTTCATATGACAAATTTAAACCACATAGACCCGGTGATATAAAAGCAATCGTATATGCTTGACAGTTTGAAATAGTAGTTGTACTTTCGGTCTACCTGTAAGAAAATATGACATACATATTGCAAAACATAATGGCGGTCTAACACGGAACAAGTGAAGTGGTGCAAAGTGAAGTGAAACTCCATTGCTGTCATGGGGAAAGTAGTGCTCAAGCTATATGCCAATAATAAATCGACTTAAACTGTAAAAATCTCCTGTGTACTGGTCTATATAAGGACGTAAATAACAAAGGAAAAGAAATCGGAAAGAAGGGTGCCTAAATCCAAATTGTAAGAGAACGTGGAGTCAACCAGTATGTAAGGAAATATCTAGATATGCGGGGGGTCATGAAGGTAGCCAGAGGTAACAAAGAAAGGGTTAAAAAAACACAGCAGGATGTGTAGCCTAGCTGGGGAGGCAAGATCACATACAAATAACAGAGAAAGGAAAAGAGCTACCTGTTTAACAGAACACGTATGGTTGACTCCACGTTCTCTTACAATTTGGATTTAGGCACCCTTCTTTCCGATTTCTTTTCCTTTGTTATTTACGTCCTTATATAGACCAGTACACAGGAGATTTTTACAGTTTAAGACGATTTATTATTGGCATATAGCTTGAGCACTATTTTCCCCATGACAGCAATGGGGTTTCACTTCACTTTGCACCACTTCACTTGTTCCGTGTTAGACCGCCATTATGTTTTGCAATATGTATGTCATATTTTCTTACAGGTAGACCGAAAGTACAACTACTATTTCAAACTGTCACGCATATGCGATTGCTTTTATATCACCGGGTCTATGTGGTTTAAATTTGTCATATGAAGTCACCCATATGTGTCTCAACACCAATTCTTTTAGGGTTTCCATGAGTTAATGGTGTTCGTTTGTTCGAAGTCCTCGCAGAGACCAGGGACAGTGCCGGTGCATGTTTGCATTGTGTGCCACCCATGTGCTTATGTCACCTTTTTTTGTATCCTTCCCAGCCCTGAAGAAGTCACGGGATACCTCCCATTGTGACGAAACACGTGTTGGCTGGTTGTGTCTGCCAATGTTAAATATTAAATGAATTGAAAAATTCCTATTAATCTTGAATGGACCATCTATGAGAGTAACTGTGATAACAAAGACTTTGCATAATAGCATACTTACCCAATAACGTGTGCTAGGGAATCTTGTTTCAAGCATTCAGAGCTGTGACATAACCAGATTGGAAATAAGAGCAAAAATATGAAAAATAAGAAATCCTCCTCATGCGCTACCCCTGGGACTAGAATAACAATCTAGCACAGAACAGCCTTCCCACATGTCTCCTACACTTAAAGAGGAGTTGTAAACCCAAGGAATACTTCAGACACCTTTGATAAATACATTCAAAATAACAACCTCTGATAACAGGTGAAGAGAACATTAATTTTATCAACCCAGAATTTACTTCAAACCACTTGTTCAGCATTCTGCTGCTCTCCAGCTAGGCACACACTATATGTACATACATATTATAGCCTTGCAGAGAGATATTTACAGGTGTTATGCACTGCTGTCAGCAGATAAAAGACAATATTTATAAAATCAGAAATTTCAGTGGTTAAAGATACAGACCAGCCCACACCACCCTGGTACAGGCCTGCCCTTAGTGATTGCAATAACTTACAAGTAGAGTAAGTAACTGAGGAGGAGACCTTACACTTAAAGCCTATTATCATTTGATATAAAGAACAAACGAGATCTAGATCAAATAAAATACAGCAATTTTACTTGGTGAACAGACACTCTTATGAAATACTTAGGTTTTCACTCCATCTAGCAACTTGTCGTGAGGAAGATGAAAATAGTTAGTCTCTTATGGACAATAACCATCTGGATCAGTAGTGAGAACATCCATTCTCAGTGAAATGCACCTTTTCAAGCTTCACCACATTGGCTTTGAAATCTGGGATAAAGTGTCCGCTCCACACTTTCATAACTGAATAAAAACTGTCACCTAACATCAGGCTATTTAGTAATATTTGGACCCTTGAATCACTTCCTGACTCATCTATAAATTTGTGATGGGCGTTTCCATATATTAAGCCACCTTGGACTTGATATAGTACATTATGTTGTGTGGGTTTTCTGAGACTGTTTGCTTCTCTTGTGACACAAGACCTAAAGGACCTCTAAGATGATCACCAAACAAATACACGACAGCACTTAAGTCCACTTTTTTGTGGCGCATCCCTGTTGTCAAACAGCAGTAACGCACACACTATGTTCCAATTCCTCTTGTGGGATTCTTTCAGACCGTCAACCATGCCTTTCCAGTTCTTGCTGAAACTTTCTACAAACCCATTACTTTGATAATGGAATGAGGTGAAGAACTTTTAAACAAAAGTACATTTGTTTCACTTAGCCTTATGTAGGGTGACAGGTAGTTTGTCTAGTCATCTGAGACTGCCCCTTGGGCAACCCACTCCAAAAACAATAGCACTTTCAGTGCCGTTACAGGCTTCAAGGACAGTGCCCTGGAGTATATGATGACATACACGACATATACCTGAATACCTGTTTCCTAAGAAAGTCAAAGGGGGCAGAGGTCTTTAGGGCCACAAACATCCATTTATTTACAATTATTTATTTACTGTTCTTACCCTACTGCTAATAAGGACCTCTCATGACAGAACTAAAATCAAGCATTGGCAGAGACACTAGGCGTGGTGTTGGTAAACTGGTGCGATGGATATTTTTAATTTTTATTGCAAGCTTATGCCATACAAATAAAATGAAGGGAAAAAAGAAGACATCCACGCTAAATGTGCTGACCATGGTCTTGCCCTAAAAAGTTAAATTAAAAAAAAATCATCACATACAATTTTAATAGAACAGGTGATTTCTAGCAGACAGGTGTACATAGAAAAAGTATTGAAGCCCTATTCCGTTTTAATGCACAGAACAGGGAAACATAATTCTCATTGGAGCAAAGAAAAAGACTATTACTGTAACCTGAATGCAAAAAAATACACAAGGATGACTAAAAAAATAAAAAAGGAATAAAACATGGAAATAAAAAGGATTGGCAATGTAAAGTATTGGTCCACCAACCTTAGCACAGAATAGCACTTCCTTTTAGACAGAGCTGCAAAATGCCATCACTCACAGAGAGATGATAGCTGAGGTGGGCTGATCCACCACACAGTGCTGTATTCTGTGGTGGGCGGAAGCAAATTGAGAATCACAGTTGAAAAGACCAATGAATGAAGAGGGCTGACCTACTTTGTATGTAATATGTTTTTTTTTTTTTTATATTTAGGGATGTTTTTGATAACATGAGACTAGCAAAACGATACAGCTGTCTCTGAGCCAGATCTAAAAATAGTTAAGTACGTGCTGTGTAACTCATTTATACTCGTGACCTACTGTCTATCTAGTTAGTGTTATTTCTGCAGTGCTGATACTTGACGCTGTGAAACTTTCATGCAAAATTGCACATCACACAACCATATGAGCCTTTGATGCATTATTTTAATGTTCACGCTACAATATTCCTCAAATATACAAATTGTGCATTATATCCATGTGATGCTAAGGGTCTGGTGAGCATCTTCAATTTAGACACAGTATATGCCAATAAGCTAGCCGAGCTTTCCTCAACAAAGCAATTATTCTATGTATCACTTCATGCCTCAGTAATGATCACATTATGAATGCATCTGAAAGTAATTAGATTTCTGGCAGTCAAAATATGTCCCAACATTTTCCCTTGCGGAATTGTCATCCAAATTAGATCTGCATTCATTTCAATTACTTCTTTCATTGCATTCATGTTAATCACCAAAATTAAGCTAGAATAAATTCTTGTGATATTTGTGAGGTATTCACAAAAGTGATTTGTTATGCTTTTTTTTTTTTTTTTTTGATTTTTAAAAAACAACTTTATTAGAAAAAAATAAAGTCTCTCTCCACTGCATTCCGCCTACATCCCCAGCAGGGCCGGCAGTGCAAATTATCGAGGCAGTAACTCTTACGACTGGGTAGGGGAAAACACAGCAAGCCGCCTACAACCACATTGGGCCGGCCGCGTACAGGAGAGTGATAGATAGTGAGGTAAAAAAACATATGCGAATATTACTTAATTCTCGACAGTTATTGGTTATTAGCTTTCCTATCCTCCTACGCTATCGCTATTATATCTCAAGTGTCGTAATATCAATTCACCCTTTGTACCATTATCACTATGTTTAGATCCCTGAGTTTGCTGCCTTTTTGCGCGCTGCGTGTCGTTGCCACCCATAAGCGAAGGGAGAAAATGTCGTTAAATGGTCGCATCTCATGCAACAAGATGGTATATGGGCAGCTGGACATGCTGGTTCGTCGGCTTTGCAATAAAGATTGAGCAGGAGAGAAAACAAATGAACTTAGAAAAGAGAGGAAAATAGATGATAGAAAAAAAAAGGAGGCCGAAAGTGGTAGTCCGAGGGCTAACATCTCACTGGTCGAAGGACCCGCGTGGAAGAGGAATCCGGAGGCATGCTGGGTCAGTTCTCGGTCGGGTGGGGACCCGCCCACGGGCACCAAGCATCGGGAGGGCTTATATGGCTGTTGTGCGCTTAGGCTGTATCCAATTCGTCGGTATCCCTTCTGGGGAGAACTGGGTCGTCAAAGAGTTGAAGGGCGCGAAGCCGCGGAGGCATAGTTCTAGTGTGCTCCAGCCGGGTCAGGTATTGGATCAAGGGCTGCCAGGTGCGCTGAAATTTGGCATCTGTGTGTGTCAGTCGGTGGGTAAGGAGTTCCATTGCCATGACCTGCCAAAGTCTCGTAAACCACAAAGTTGTAGAGGGCGTGTGGGCCTGTTTCCAGTGGGCTGCGATAACTTGTTTCGCTGCCGTAAACATCTGGAATATCAAGCGCCAGGCCATATGTGTCATGGCTTTGAGTGTGGTCGGGCGAAGGCCCAAAATGAAAATCTCCGGATCGTTGGGGAGGGGGAACCCTACCACTGCCCTAATGTGCTGTTGCACCTCCGACCAATATAAAATAATAAGTGGGCACTCCCACCAGATGTGAATGAAGGATCCCTGAGCCGCCAAGCAACGCCAACAGTTAGGGGTAACTCCAGGGAACATTCTCTGCAGCCTAAGAGGAGTATAGTACCAGCGTGTCATAAGTTTGTATGCCGATTCTTGTTGTGGCATACTTCGCAGTATGCGCCGGATATCCCTCCAGAGCTGAGCCCACCGGTCAGGAAGAATCTCGCTCCCAATGTCTCTCTGCCACTGGCGCTGGTAGGTGTGAGGCGTGACCTCCTGAGATTGTTGAAGGACCTTATAGGTCCGAGAGATTAGGCCTTTAGACCCATCGAACGCCCTAACCAAAAGTTCAAATGCTGTCAGCTGTCGCGTGGCTCCCTCCCTACTGGATGGGGCCCGAAGCCAATGGCGGACCTGAAAGTATTCTAGCCGAGCAGTCACTGGGAGATTAAAATCCGCCCGACACTGTTCAAACGACTTGAACATCCCGTTCTCGAAGAGTTGTTCAATGATGCGACACTCCCCTGTTTCCCATCCTCGAAACGAGTTTATGCTGGAGGCTGGGGGAAAGTCTGCGTTGAGTGCCACCGGAGTGAGGGGAGAGGGGAACGATGCAAGACCCCGGTGTATCGCTATTCTATCCCATATTTCTAATACCGTGCGTGTGGGCGTGGCAATATAAGCACTGGGATGTCGAGCGCTCTTTTTAGCCAAGCTAGGTCCCACAACGGGCGACAGGCCACTGCTCGGTCCATGTGAAACCAGTGTTTTTCACTTGCCCGCACCGACCACTCCGATATATACCTCAGGTGCGACGCCCAATAGTATGCCAGGAAATCCGGGCATGCTAGGCCTCCACGTTCTCGTGGTAGCATCAGAACCTTGGTAGACAGCCGCGGTCGTCCTCCTCCCCATATGAAGTTGACCACTTCTCTCTGAAGGCCCAGGATGTCTCTATGTGGAATTGGCGTCGGGAGCGCCTGAAATATGTATAGGACCTTTGAGAGTATGGACATTTTCACTGCGTTAAGGCGTCCTAGCCAAGAGAGGGGTAACGCTTTCCATCGGCGGAGATCCTCTCGTACAGTAGTTCTACAGGCAGGCCAGTTAGCCTGCGTCCAAGTGTCCAGATTAGCTGTGATATTGATCCCCAGATAGCGTATGGATTTTGAGGCCCATTGGAAAGGGTTGACTGCCTGGAGTTCGTCTAACTGCTGGGGGGAAGAGTAAGATTAAGTGCCCGCGATTTGGTAAGATTAACCTTGAGCCCCGATACTAACTCAAAGTGGGAAAGGATGGCAATGAGCGCCGGAAGAGAGGTCGCAGGCTCCGTGAGTGTCAACAGTAGGTCATCCGCGAAGAGGGCGATCTTATGGTCCACCCCGCCCATGCGGACTCCTTTAACATCTTCTGATCGTCGGATAGCAATCGCCAGGGGTTCCACGGCGAGCGCGAAGAGCAGGGGTGATAATGGGCAGCCCTGACGAGTGCCCCTTTGGATGGAAAAAGAAGAGGTCAAAATTCCATTCACCCGGATCCGCGCTTTGGGGTCCGCATACGGTGCCATGATACGTTTTATCATGAGAGGTCCTAGTCCTATGCGGCGGAGAACCGCCCGAAGGAATGACCAATCGACCCGGTCAAAGGCCTTCTCGGCGTCGAGGGAGAGTAAGAAGGCCGGCCTGTCTTGGTGTTGGACCTTTTGTATTAGATGGGCTATTCTCCGTAGGTTATCCGCTCCCTGTCGTTCTTGTATAAAGCCTACTTGATCAGGTTCAATTAAACTCGGTAGGAGAGGAGCCAGACGACGAGATAGGATTTTAGTATAGAGCTTGGCGTCGACATTTAGGAGCGAGATCGGGCGGAACGATGCGCATGCAGTATGATCTTTCCCGGGCTTTGGAATGAGAACAATCTCCGCCTCAGCCATTGTCGGTGTCACAGCTCCGGTATCAGTAAACGAGTTAAAAAGGCGTATCAGAGGCGCTCGAAGTTCTGGGAGAAAGAGGCGGTAGAAGGCCAGCGTCAGGCCATCAGGGCCGGGTGACTTCCCCGAAGGCATACTGTTTAGAGCGTGTAGTAGCTCTTCCGCTGAGATGCGCTCCTCTAGCTGCTGCTGGTGGTGGGTGTCCAGAGGTGGCCAGGGGCTCTCGTCCAGGAAGGGTTCTATCCGGTCCACACAGGTGTCCGCAGCCCCGTATAGATCAGAAAAGAACTCGAGGAATTCCTTTTGTTTGGCACTTTCCTCGATGGCCCACCCCCGCCCGGCAAAGTGATTTTGGCAATGTGGTTACGGGATATCTGAAGGCGGAGGCGATGTGCCAGCATGGAGCCCACTTTGTTGCCCCCCATAGAATTTTTGCTTTAGGGCGAGAAGGGAGTGTTCTGCCTTATTTACCCTTAGGGCCTTTAGTTGTCCCCGGAGTGATGCAAGTTTTTTCTCGCAATTAAAGAGGGCGTTATGTGAGTGTGCCGCTCTAGCGCTTTAATGTCTCGACCGAGGTTGTCCTCTACCAGTCTAGCCTCCCTTCGTCGAGCTATAGAAATAGAGGTGATAGTGCCCCTAATGGTAGCTTTGAAGGCGTCCCATAGGAGAGAAATCGGGGTGTCCGGTAGGTCATTATGAATGAAATAGGTTAGTATGGCTTGTTTTATTTCGTCTACGTCCACCGGATCCCGCAGGACCCGAGGAGGAAGACGCCAACGTGGAGTGGAGCCCGAGGGTCTGCCCAGTCCCGCCAGGGTTATCTCCACGTGGGCGTGATCAGAAACCGATATATCTGAAATGTCCGCCGATTCCAAGGCTCTTGTAAGTGTCTGGGAAATAAAAAAGTAGTCAATGCGGGAGTAAGATCGATGTACATGGGAATAAAAGGAGTAGTCTCGCGTGTCCGGTTCTCTGTATCGCCATGCATCTACTAGACCAAGAGCCTGTATGTCGTGCTTAAGTGTCGCGGACATAGCTCCGGTACCTTGATATGAGGAAGCGGTGCGATCTAAGCCCGGGTCCCATACTAAATTAAAGTCGCCTCCAATGATGGCGGGTCCATCCTCCTGGGATATTTGTGAGCGGAGGAGATCTCTGAGAAAGCTATCTTGCGCCTGATTAGGGGCGTATATATTGACTAGCAACAGGGGGTTGCCCCGAGCTAATATTGCCGTCTTAAGATACCGACCTTCTCTATCGCGTGTAGTACGGCTGATTGTTATTGGGGTGCCGGCTTTGAAAAGGATTGCTACCCCCGCAGTCTTAGTTGGTGCATGGGCCCATACCTGTACCGGATATCTAGGGTGTGACATACGCGAAACATCCGCCGAGAGGAGGTGGGTCTCTTGTAGGAAGATAATATCAGGGTCGCGTAGGAGGAGATACCTCCAGATTTGTCTTCGCTTGTTCGGGGAATTCAGGCCCCTAACATTTAGGGTCATGCATTTAAGTTGTGCCATTGGTCCAGTAGGATGGAGCACGATCCGACAATGCCATCTCTTTGCCTCCTGCCCCCATCCCGAGGCCCTCTCTCGCTAAGTGGACACCTTTCGGCAGGGAGCGTAGCACACAACCACCATCCCCTCCTCTTAGGTAGACACCCGGCACCCAAGCCTGTCCCCAACAGTCCGACCAGCAAATCAGGGTGGAGTCCCGCATGCATGCCCAGGTCCTCCCAGGCCTGTGCGAGTGGAGAAAGAGAAATTTGAAAGGACAGGAGACAGAAAAACCAAATAATAAAAATTAACCAGCAACATAATGGCCAACTGGGCCATAAAGAACCTGTCCGGTCCTGGAGCGGCCCATTGGTGTGAACCAGGGCGGCTCTGAGGAAGTCACTCCTCATTTGGACTAAGGACATGGTGGGGGGGAACGTGGTACCTAACAGCCGCGGCAGCTACCGTCCCCGGGGAGCCATCTATTCTGTTTACTGTGGTTGTGAGGTTGGGGAGCCTATCCAGGTGTTCTTCTCATATTATATCAGGGGAGTGAGCCCCTACCCTGGGACGCTGGGGGCTCTTGTGTCCCGGGTCCAATTGTATGTGGGTATCAGTGTAGTAAGGCAAGGTTGTAGCCTAGGATATCGAGTATATGGTACGTATATATAACAATACGTCGTTGTTGCTGTCAATGTCTTTGAGAGGCTGTCAAGGGGGCCAGGCACAAGTGTTTACCCAGTGTTGAACTATGGGTCGGGGCGGGACATTCAATGAAGACAAGCCCCAATAGAGTGGGTTTCAGTGGACCTATTTTCTATACTAAGCATCCCTCAATGGATAGGGTCCTGTAATAACAAACTATAACATGGTAACACATAACATTGTGATCTACTGATGGGAGATGTCTCGCCGCCTCCAGTTTGCTAGTCCAGGAGAGCCAGTCGTTTAAATCGTAGTGAATGTGACCACTGTTCGTCTATGTCTGTAGTAGCATGTGGGGGTCTGTCCTGCCTTGAGAGGCCAGTTCAGGCTGTGTGTTCCCCTTGGGTCACAAGGACCCCAGGGGCCATCTGTAAAGAACGAAAGTCCCGTGCACAGTGCGTATTTGTTTCCTCCATTGCCCCTGTTATAAGTAGACCCGGGTTGTCGCAGCTCGGGGGCATGTTTTGTCCTCCAGAGTAGGAATGTATGCGTGATCAATAGGCCCACTCAGCAGGGCGCGATATACAGGTGTTGAGCACAGTTCATTCTCCACTTCCTGGGCCCTCGGTCGATGGGAGCGCTTGGCCAGACCTCTTCTCTGCCCTCGGCTGGGGTTCTTCTAGAGCTTTCAGGTGGCGTATAATGTCTTGCTTAGCTTGGCTAGAAGCCGAGTGGGCTACCGATGATCCCGAGCCGTGGCGTTGTACCTTGGACCACTCCGGGCGCAGTGACACCTGGGAGGCCGAGTCAGCAGGGGAGGGCGAGGATGGCCGTGAGTCCCGTGAAAGGTGCAGCAGATGGAGTGCCTCCCGCAATGAGCGTATGGATCGACGCCGTCCCTCCCATTGGAAATTTATAGCGAAAGGGTGTCCCCATTGATATTTAATGTTGGACGCTTTCAGTTTGGCCGTCACTGGCCGGAAGTCCCTACGGCGGCGCAGAGTGATGGGCGAGAGGTCCTGAAAGATCTGGATTGTATGGCCCCCGTATTCCAGCTTCTCGTGCGCCCTGGAGGCCCGGATGATTGCCTCTTTTTCGGCATAGAAGTGGACTCTGGTCAGGATGTCAGGGACCAGGTTGGGGTTACCTCGCGGGGGAGCCACTCGATGGGCCCGATCTAGCGTCGGGGGAGACATCCTCATCGCCTCGGATGGCCTGGAGCAGGTCCGCCACGTATGTGAGTATGTCCGTTCCTTCCGCCCCCGTGGCACCCCCGGATACGGACGTTGTTCCGGCGGCTCCGATTTTCTAAATCTTCCTGTTTGATCTGGAGCTCTACGTTCTGTTCTTCTAGTGCCTGGACTCTGCGACGGATATCTTCCAGGTCCTCTGTGCGAGAGTCTATGGTGCGCTCCATATCATCCACCCGATTTCCAATTTCAGTAATATCTCTTCGTACATCCGTCAAGTACGTTTTGACCTCTGTCTTAAGGGAGGAAATCTCCGATTTTATCTCTTGCAGAAAAGTGGCCAGCACCGCCTGTGTGATAGTATCGTGGTCAGGGTCTTTCAGGGCGGACGCCATGTCAGAGGCCTCTGGTAAAGGCGATGGGGCGCGTTTGTGCCACAAATCCTTGACCGATGTGTCCTTGGTGGCGGGGGTCGCTACAGACTTCCCCGTGCGAGGCCTGGTCATGCTGTTGATATCTGTCTCAGTGCGGTCGTCGCCGGTATCGCTGTGCAGCCCAATACCAGTCCCCTTTCCAGCCCCTGGGTAGGCCGCAGGGTTCCCTTAGGAGCTATATGCTGCCGGATAGCATTCACTCCGGCCCGCTCTCTTCAACAGGGCGCCACCCGATCCACACCCCCATCCAGGCTCCTTTACAAATTTAGTGGTTAGTTTGGGGGTTGTTTCATGAGGGCTCCCAGGCTCCCAATAACCCGTTCTGTCTGCTGTTGCCCTCTCCCTCCTGGACTCCTCTCTCACCCCTGCTTCAGTAGGGCGTTATCGTAGGCTGTGGGGCGCTGGCTCACCAGGGCGATTACATGGGGTGGGAGGCCATTCCCAGAAGCACGGCCTTCACCCCCGCTCCCAGCTTGATGCAAGTCCCGGTCTGTCAGGCCAAAGCTTCTCGTCACTTATGGCCTCGAGTGCCCTCTTGTGCGCTATGGCTCACTGCCCATGACCGCTGCACCTCCTCGTTTGTGGTCGGGCGAACAGGCCACCCTTTGCTTCCCTGGGGTTTTCTATGATCCCGGGGGCTTTACACTCCTCCCAGCATTGTCACGTTCTCCCCCCGGGATCTACACCCCCCGCTCCTCACCTTCTGGGAGTCCGATGTCTCTCCCGGGCTGCAGCCGCTCCGGCCGTCCACCAGCAGGCCGCCTCCGCCTGACTCCCCCGGTGTCGCAGGCTATCGCCGCTCCTCGCAGATCCCTCCGCAGCTCTCGTGTCTCTGTCTCCAGACCCACGGCCCCCCAGCGATGTGCGTCGCCGCCGGGCTCCGGCTTACCGGGGAACTCAGTCCTCACCCTTCCGGCGCAGTGACTCCTCTATGCGGGATTCGCAGATTGCCAATTGCGGGCGCTTGTTCCTTCCATCGGCGTCACTCGGCCTTTCGGGCACAGCCGCGCCGCTTCACAAGATGGCGGGTCCGGCCTCCTGATCGCCCGCTCCTCCGGCCGCCAACAGCCTCCCAGGTCTCTCACCCCCCAGCCGCGGGTCTCCCAGGTGTGTCGTTCGCTCGCTCGCCGTGCCCCCGGCACTCACCAGGGTCACACCCCAGCGGACCCCGGCGATCCAAACCAGACTCCCTCAGGGCCCAGGCAGCGTCTTGCAGCAGTGCTACTCTTCCGGGGTAGGGGGCCACCTACACACCAGGGCCCAGCCCGCCCACTCGCTCCCAGCCTCGGCTCTGGGGGCGCCAGAGCCAGACGAGTCGGGAGAGTCAGCAACAGTGCGCCTGGTAAACCTCCGAGCCAAGGGGCCCCAAGCAGTCCGCAGAGATCAGGCCTCCATCTCCTCTCCTTTCGCACTGCGTCGCTCCGACACTTCCCTAAGGAATAGCCAGCCTGACTCTCGTGCCAGTGGCGGTCCTCTACGGCGTCTGTGCCTCCTCCGAGCTCCAGGGGAGGGCTTCCTGATTTGGCGCCAACCGGCTCCGGGGGATGCGGAATCGGGGGGGTCCCGGCTTCACGAGCTGTCTCTGCAGGGGTGGACACTCCCCTCAGGACTCCCCACTAGATCGCCGCCTCTTCCCCCCCCGGGGTTTCGCCGCTCTTCCCTATCGCTGCTGCCGCCCTCCCCACCCGATCCGGTGGGCGACCGGGGCTTACCTCTGGGCCGCAGGCTGATGCTTCTCCCCAGGCAGCGCGAAGGCCTCCTCGCCGGGGCTCCCCCCGAGCCCCCCGGGCCCTCCTCACTCAGCAGGGGAGCTCGTCTCTCGCCGTGTACAGCGGGGGTGGGCCTCACACCTCCGCGGTTTCCTCGCCCTCGCCGCTTTCACCGCCAGGGGCCCAGGCCCGCCGCAAGAAGGCCCGGTCCGGACCTCAGCAAGATGGCGGCCAGGACTCCGTCATCGCTCCGGAGTCATCATCTCGGAGGGGACCCAGGCTCCCGAGCCCCCACTTCCAGCCGCCGGCACCAACAAGGTACAAGATATCAGGTAAGGGGCTCCGATGACCCCCCTGCGCTTTTGATCGCTAGAAAAAACGGCCTATTCGACCCCCGGAGGACGGAGCGCGAGCTTCACACGTCCTATTCCATTGAGGTCTTGGCCACGCCCCCGTTATGCTTTTTTTATGAGATTGTGTTCTTGAATATCGAGTACAAGAATACTGTGCCACACTGATATCGTGAACAAAATATTGCGAGATAAACTATCGAAAGGTAAGTGCACAAAGGGGAGTACAGATTTACTATTCTTAACTCCACATCTATGCACCTTGAAGATATTTATCATCATACAAAGATGCGGAGTTAGGTATAGAAAATCTATACATCCTTACCATTCAATATTTTGTCCATGATATCAGTGTGACACAATATCCTTGACTTGATGTTCAGGATCCACATCTTTTTATGATCCATTACTTTTAGGCAGTCACAGCTACCATCAAGTATTCAATAAACCAGTTTTTCATTCATATTTACCAGTGAAAGAACGTTGAGGCATTTAATACTATAACTGCTCTTGACCACTGCAGCGCCAACTTGTGATCTTTTAAAGGAGGTGGGGGGGTGCTAAAGGCCTGCCTCGAATTGAAGTGAGATGCTAAAGCAAGCAGGCCCGACTTTCTCTAGGAGGACATGTGGTAGGACTCTGAATAGAGGTATTCCCCTGAGAAAAATGTAAGCAAATAATAAAAATAGGGCCAAATAATCTATTTTACTGAATAGTTTTCATGAATTGGCTAACTATCCAAAGGCTAACCAATAAAGGTTTGCTGTTCCATTGAGATTAAAAGGTGCCAAATCCTAGAGTAGGGGTTTCGATCTGACCATTCCTCAGAGGTAGCTCCTCTTAGGAGCACAAGCCCTCACCCACCAAAGGTGGCATACTTCACCATCGGGCTGTGCTTTTGGTTGGGCTAGTGCTGCAATGCCCAACAGGCCGCACGGGGGAGCACTTTACTGGAGATCTTTTTAGTATCACCTCACGCTACGGGTGACTTTACCAATAAACTCTCTGAGAAATGATTCAAGAAGAGGTTAAGGTGATATGTAGATTAGTCTGAGTATTAAAATTATTTAAAGGTCCCCTCTGAGTTCATTCTATTCATACAGCCTCTGTTAAGTGGATAAAAACAAACAGTGGATCATAGAAAAGGTTATGATTCCTAGATCTTTGCCTTGGCCAACATGTTTGATGCCAAATTTATCCTAAAGTGGATCAATGGGGGCGTGGCCAAGATGGCGAGCAGGTAGGATGTGTTTAACATCGTCTCCCTGCCCCCGAGGCCCGAACTTGCCCATGCCGACACAGTGCTGCCCCTAAAAAGCTAACGACTGCAGGGTGAAATATCCCCGGCCCATCAACGCCCGTAATCTCAGCAAAATCGGGGCCGGGGACTGGGGAGCAGCCGACTCCGTGCCAGAGGCGAGAGCCACGCCGTGAGAAGAAATGGCGGCCACCGCCAGACAGCGGAGAGGCGATTGGGGGAGTTGAGCGGTGGCCGGGCTTTGCAGAACGGCCCGACCCAGGAGGGCGGAACAGAACCGGCCTGCCACAGCAGACCACGGTGAGGAGTTTGGCGGGGGTCCGGACCAGCGTGCAGAGATGCCGGAGGGCGGCCGGGAGACCAGCCGGGAACAGGGGAGAGAGGCCCGGCGGGCACGGCGGCTGGTGCTGCTCCTGAGGTAAGTAGCAGCGCAGGGCCCGCAAAGAGAAGCGGAGGTGAGCAGTCCCCAGGCAGCGGCCAGACTATCGGCTGGCGTAGGGGTTTCGGCATGCTCCCGCACCGCTGTCCCCGGGGAGGTCAGAGCCGGGCCCCATGTGGCGCGAGGCACTGAAGACAGAGCTGGCCATAGGAGCCGGAGGCGGGACCAGCCACAGGACACGGTGATCTCGTGGAGCGGCTTGGCCCTAGAGTGCAGCTTTACGCCTGCTGAACGCGGGAGACGACAGCGGGGGAGCCGACGGGGCGCTGAGCGGCAGTCGGCGGTGACAAAGGGCGGACTGACGCCAGGCCAGGAACAGGGAGGAGAGGCCCAGCGGGCCTAGCAGAAGGCGCGGGGCCCTGGTATTAAGTGAAAGCGCAGGGGTAGCAAAGAGGGGCGGCGGTGGTTAGCTCCCTGGCAGCGGCCAGACTATCGGCTGGCGCTAGGGAAGCACCGAGATACAGCAAAGCGGTGCACAAGGAGCGTGGAGCACGACCCCACGGGGGTGAGGAGCTGCCGGATCGGGCGGCACAGCACAGAGAGGCTTCGGGCAAAGCACCAGCGCAGATCCCTTAACGGCAAGTGAGAGCGGGAAGCGGTAGGCCCAGTGCTGGTACCGCCGCGTGGGGGCGGCCCACCCCGCAGGTCGACAGGGGTGCGGGCGGGGGCATCTCTACTGACGGGGGCCTGGTGGTGACGGATATTGGCCAGGCGCGCCGGCTGGCTTGCCCCCTGGAGGAGACGCAAGGAGAGGGGGGTGCACCGGCCGCCCAGCATTCGGGAAGTAGGGGCCTAGCTGGCAGGGGCAGGCGTGCCTATACAGAGCGACGAGAGACTCCAGGTGCCCCAGTCGCGATACGAGAGGCACCGAGACAGTGAAGGAGGCAGGGCGCGAAGTAGGGGGCAATGGTCAGACCAGTCGGCTGACGCCCCTAAAGCAGAGTGGGGAGCCTTTGAGGGCCTGCTGCGGTAGCGGGGTGGCCCGTTGAGGTCGCGCAGGGCCCGGGCAGCAGCATTGCCAATCTGTGTTGCCCATTGGTCCCTCCTCGCTGGGGGGCGAGTGCTGGCTTGGAGGTGAGCGGAACGTCCAGGGCAGAGGGCCCGATCGACGACGGCAAGGGCAGGTGGACGGCTGCAGGATAGGAGCTTCGACCAGGGAATCGACTGACGCCCGGTCTGACTTGCGGAGTCACAGGAGGTCAGAGAGAGCGCAAGGGGGGCGAGAACCTCACCTTCGGAGGTGGAAGGGAACAACCATCGCTGCCAGAGGGATAAGTGGGGCCCGGGCACCACTGAGATTGTCCTCCTTGGGTTTAGCCATGACGACGCAACGAACCAAAAAGGATCGCACATTGAAGGATATGCTCATCAAATCGGCGCCGTCGACCTCAGAGACGGAGGGGGCGGAGGGCCCAATCACCCGTGCCTTGTTAGAGACACTATTTAACACCTTGCGGGACGATTTTCAGACTCTGAAAAGCGAAGTGGCAGGGGAAGTGAGGGAGATCCGACGCGAGGTGGATACCCTGGGAGACCGAGTGGCTGCGATCGAAGATCAGGAGGTGACACAACTCCAGCAGGAGGTGATCCGCTTACGGGAACAGCAAATTGACCTCCGGGCACACACGGAGGTTCTGGAAAACCGCTCCGGACGAAATAACATACGAGTCCGGAGTGTTCCATCGGACGCGGAAGGGTCAGACATGATCCGGTACCTCCAGGCCCTGTTTCAAGAGATATTAGGGGACACAGAAGACACGGAGATCCGCATTGACAGAGCTCACAGAGTTGGTTTGCGACGGAGGGCCCCGGCGCCACCTCCAGATATACTGGCCTTCCTGCCGGACTATCCCCTGAAGGAACGCATACTCCGGGCAGCCAGAGCGAAACAACCGATCCAGTACCAGGGCCACAGCATAGCCGTGTACCAGGACTTGGCAGCTATCACCCTCCAAAAAAGGCGAGACTTCAGAGAGGTGACCTCCCACCTGAGGGACAAGGGGGTGGCGTACTCCTGGGGCCACCCCTTTCGCATCATATTTAAATGGGAGGGGAGACTCCACCAGATCCGCTCACTGCAGGAGGCCCGTAAGCTGATGGGCCTGGCGCCGCGTAGTCCCGAGGAGCAGTCCAGCAACAGTCAGCGGCCAGCTCGAGAAAGATGGCAGAGAGTGGGCTCGAGACGGCTTTCAGGAGCTTCCCGGGGGCCCGACCCGAGGCGATGGCACAGGAACGAAAGGCGGCATTGGAGTCGGTGCTCAAAGACACAGCTCCTGATTGCAATGGGGGCTACAGCCATTTGTAAAGCGGTACGGGGTGGGGGGGGCTCGGGGGCGGGGGGGGCGAGACATCTCTGGTATTGAGCCACGGAAATGTCCCCGATCACTTTTTCTTCCAGGGACGTGCGGTTAAGCCCTGCGGGCTCTGGACAATGGGGGGGAGTTGGGGTGGGTAAGTTGGGGTTAGGGTGGGGAGGGTGGGGGATTGGTGTGCGGAGCGGGAGTCCACGCAAGTGGCTTAGGCGATGGACGGGGGCTGGGCATGGGGGGGAATGGGGGTTGTTCAGTTGGGGTCAGGGAGGGGGAGGGGGGGGAACTGGTGTGCTGTTTGGGACCCCCGCAAGAGCAGGCAGCGCAGAGAGAGGGCGGGAGGTGTGGAGCGGAGAGGAAGGGGGGGGCACGGGCTGGCAGCGCCAGGTGGCCCATGGGCAGGCAAAGTGGTTTATGCTCATACATATTCTATGATGCCTACGGAGTTGCATATCCTCACGCTTAACGTGCGAGGCCTAAATAGCCCTAATAAGCGGCGCTCCATATTATCATATCTTGAAAATTCTAGGGTGGATATTTGCCTCCTACAGGAGACTCACCTTCTCCCCAAGGATTGGCACAGAATGCGGTCCAGAGCGTTCCCTCAACAGTTTTTCTCTTCCACTCAGGACAAGAAAGCAGGGGTGGCTTTATTGGTGGCGAAACGCATTACCGGGAAGGTGGGAGACAAGGTTGCGGAAATCAAAGGGCGCCTGCTAGCCTACAAATTGTGGATAGGGGGCTTACCGCTGGTGGTGGGGGCGATCTATGCTCCAAACACTGGGCAGGTGAAGTTTCTCAGGGCGGCCCTGTCAGATGTCCTTAGGGCTCAAGAGCGACGGGTACTTGTCAGAGGCGATCTCAATTTAGTCATGGATACGTCAGCGGATAGGTCTAGTCACAGATACGCCCAGACCGGGGCAATCTCTGCGGACGGGCAACAGTGGTTACAGAATCAGGGGCTCATCGATATGTGGCGGGCGGCTCACCCCCACACTTCGCAATTCTCCTACTACTCTCACGCACACCACACCTATGCCCGTTTGGATCATTTGTTGGGCACGGCAGAACTGAATGCATTGCTTCGAGAGGTTAGTATAACGCCGGCGGCCCTATCTGACCATGATGCAGTCCAAGTGACTCTGCAGGTGCCGACCATGGGGAGGAAAATAGGGGGTTGGAGACTGAGGGAGGGCCTGCTACATAAACAAGCTGTGCGGGAACAGATCCTCAAATGTATCACAGATTACCTTGCAACTAACGACTCCCCCGAGGTCTCTAGTACTACTTTATGGGGGGCTCTTAAAGCAGTAGTGAGGGGGGAAATGATCGCGATCTCCTCCGCCGAGAATAAAGAGCGAAGGTCTAAACGGGAGCAGCTCATTGCCCAAGTTCTAGAACTAGAGCGGGTGCATAGCAGGACAGGGGTGCCTAGGGTCTGGCGGCAAGTGAAGGCAGCGCGTGCACAATTGGCGGGTCTCGACCTCGACAGGGCCGTGTATGCAGCACTTAGACTTAAGCACTCCTACTACATAGGTGGAGACAGGACAGGGCGTCTGCTGGCAAATAAGCTACAGGCCCGCACCTTGGACTCTAAAGTGCACTCCCTCACGTCGACCTTGGGGAGGGTGGTCTAAAGCAACGAAGAAATAGCCCGGGAGTTTCAAACATTCTATGCTGAGCTGTACCGCAGAGAGACTCCTTCACCCTCCCAGGTCAATGCCTATCTCCAGGAGTCGCACATAACTGTCTTGGGCACCACCCAGGCCGAACTGCTAGAGGCACCCATACGCATAGAGGAGGTGATAAGTGCGATATCTCGCCTCAAGCCTTTGAAGGCGCCGGGACCTGATGGGTTCTCGGCTGGGTTCTATAAAGCATTCTGCACAGTGTTAGCCCCAATACTCACAAAACTCTTTAACTCCTTCACGGGTCCGGGGTCGATTCCCTCAGATATGCTAGCGGCCTCTATAGTTGTACTTCCGAAACCGGGCAAAGACAAGTCCCGGTGCGGCTCTTACCGACCGGTGTCGTTGCTTAATGTGGATCTGAAGGTGTTCACGGGCATACTGGCGGCTAGGCTGGGTCCCCTCATGCCGGGTATTATAGAGCCTGACCAATCGGGCTTTATTCAAAACCGGCAAAGCAGCGACAATACCAAACGCCTTTTCCATCTCATAGACAAGGCTCATCGCACAGATATGGATGCCCTACTTCACTTTGGTCTTGGAGAGCGGTTTCGGGCCTGGGTGGCGAGCTGCTACAATCAACCTACGGCGACTATTCGGGTGAATGGGGTGACATCTTGCCCATTTGAGATACAGAGAGGAACGCGCCAGGGGTGCCTGCTGTCTCCCCTTCTTTTCGCCCTCTATGTCGAGCCACTGGCTCAGAAGATCAGGGAGAACCCGGATATATTAGGCATCCCGTTTGGGGGGGAAAGGCACACAATCAGTCTTTATGCAGACGATATCATTGCATCCCTTGAATCACCCGCGCGCTCGGTCCCGGCGTTCTTGCGGGAGCTGCAGGATTTTGGCCGGGTCTGGGGCTTTTGGGTTAACATAGGAAAATCCATGATCCTGTGGCTGACCAAGCTGGGCAGGCGCTAGCCACGGGTGGGAGTAAGTATGAGGGTATTCCGGTACAAACATCAATCCCCTACCTGGGCATTGACCTGGCACCGTCGGTTCCTCAAACGGTCAAGCTTAATTATGGCAAGCTCGTCTCTCAAATCTCGAGAGACCTGCACCAGTGGAGGCAGCATGGGTTCTCCCTTTTGGGTCGGGTGGCGGCTATAAAGATGTCCATTCTCCCCAAAGCCTTATATCTTTTTCAAACCATTCCGATATGGCCACCGCCAGGCATTCTTCAGTCGCTACAGCAAGTGCTCCAGAAATTTGTGTGGGCAGGAACTAGGCCTCGACTGAAGAAGGAATTGGGCTACCCACGACCTGACGAAGGGGGATTGGGGATACCGAATATTTTGGAGTATTTCCGGGCGGCACAGCTCCGTTATCTAGTGGAGTGGAACAGATCTGAATCGGAGAAGAGATGGCTGTTCCAGGATAGAGCGCTGGCCAAATTATCGCTTTGGAAGGTCCCCTTTCTCAAGAGGGAAGATAGACCTCCGAATCTCAAGGGTTCCCCCATCACGCATACAGTGCTGAGAGTGTGGGACGGGGTCGTCATCAAGAAGGGTTTGTCCTCTTTCCCCTCGCCCTTGACCCCCATTCTCGATAACAAAGTCTTTTCCCCGGGAGCGGACGAAAGGGCGTTTCCACGATGGAGGGAGGTGGAATGCAAGGCTGCAGGGCACTTTTTTGATCTAGATGGGATTCTCTCCTTTCCAGACCTGCGCGCAGAATATGACATCCCGGAGACCGAGAGGTTTCACTACCTGCAACTTAGGCACTGGTTACTTAACGCAGAGGTCCTGACGAAGGTCTCTCGGAAGTTAACGAAATTCGAGAAATGGCTCTACACAAAAAATACGGATAAGAAAATGATCTCCGAGATATACGAGGCGTTACGCCCTCAGGTCCCGCGGGAACATACGGCAGGGCAGAGACGGTGGGCGAGTGAACTGGGGAGGGATCTCACAGCGAAGCAGTGGTCGGACATTTACTACAGAGGAGCCCACACCGCACGAAATCTAGCGAGCAAAGAAACGGCGGTTAAGGTAGCTATGTACTGGTATCTGAACCCGGTCCGTCTGCATAGGGGTAACCCTGAACGCAGCCCACTGTGTTGGCGGGGATGTGGGGAAGAAGGTACGCTGCTGCATTTGTTGTGGGAGTGCAAAGAAGTGACAAGCTATTGGTCTGCGATCTTGGACGATGTGGATCGCCAATTTGACACTCAGATTCCGCGATTCCCAGCGTATGTGGTGTTGGGCTTGCCTAACCCGCTGACGTATCCGCTCAGATCCCGGAAAGGGAAGCAAATGGGGTTGGCATTGGGGGCGGCTCTCCAAAATATCTTATCGCATTGGGGTACGAGGGTAAAACCGACCTATGTTGGGTGGCTACATAGGGTATGGTTCATCCTGGGTATGGAACGCATACAGGCCTCTCTAAGCAACTCCATGGCAAGCTTTAACGAAATATGGCAACCACTGCTCTCACTCGTCAACCGAAACGAACGAAATCACATGTCCCGGGTACCTGCGCCTTCTCCGCCTTACGAGCCCCAGGTCACCTACCTACAGACGCTTTCCTGCATTTCAGAGAGGAGCTCACATAGGGGCCCAGATTGCAATCTCCCAGCACACCAGTTCGAGGGAGGGAGGGAAGGGGGGGGCCTTTTCTTTCTCTCATTTTTCAGGGGGTTGTTAAAATTTCTTACTCCATGGCATTATGGTTTATAAGTTGGAGCAGGACTCTGAATTCATAGCGTCATTGCGGACTTGCTAATGGGTCCAGCTCCCCGCTGGCAGGGGGCGCCTAAATAATGCATGTCTAGGTTGAGCAGATGCTTAACGTAGCCCTGCCTAACGAACACATTGTGCGGATTCCTGAAATTGTGTGTTATTATTTACTGAATGCCAATAAAAACAAAGTTAAACCTAAAGTGGATCAATGGCATTTCATCAGGACCTTCCAACTGCCTAATCTACTTTGGTTGGTAAAAAATTGTTTATATGTTGTGTTGTCCTACCACTAGCTCTATATTATATATGTACACCCATAATTTGGAAGCATTCCTTTAGATTGCGTTGATGAGCTGAAAGAAATGGAAAAACAAATGCAAAACAAATACACACACACACATATATATTCACAGTAAAAAAACAAAGGTTAAAGTAATGTGATAGTTAGGTGTGAATAAAAATATATGTTTTCGTTTGAAAAAACCTTAGAAATTCACTGAAAAAACCAAAGGTTAAAGTAACCTTATAGTTAGCTGAATTTCTGAGTGACAATATTAACGTTTTGAACTAAAAAACACAGAAATTCATCAGTTATAGTTAGCAGCTCTAACTGTAACTTATGACCTCACATGACATCACTCATGACATGTTCTATGACATCACTGATGACATCATCCAATGCGTGTGCTCATTTTTAGGATTTGCTTGCGCTGTGCTTGAGAAATCTATTGTTTTTAATATAAACTTAAAAGGGACTTACATCCTGCCTCCTCTCTTTCCTGGCTTATCATTGGTTCCTGTGTGTGCCACTTCCCTTTCCTCCATTTCTATTGGCTGTAGTATATTTTCCTCCATTTACCAATGCTTGTTCCTTGTCTGCTTCTCTTATCAGTTTCCTGCTGCCAAAATACTGTTAACATCCGCGTTGGTGGAACTATATTTTCATAAAGTTTTGCCTTTTACTCTTGCAGCAGATTTATATAACAATTTATTACCCGGAGAGATTACGTGATTTGCATAGAATGACAGGATGTTGCGCAGCGCCGCTGACACTCGAACCGGGATCCCAGCTCTTGAGTCAGCAGCTCTGGCCGCTGCACCACATTCTCTCCACTCCCGTGTTATCTGTCAGGGAGCTCTTTCCTTCTTCCGGATGATGATTGATGAAAATAGCTCTTTATTCATTACATAGGCGAAATGGATGCATTACCAATGCTTGTTTTTATAGTTTAGATTGTGGCGGGTACCAACCATATTACTTTTTCACTTAATTTTGTACAGTTTGTGTGCAGCTAATGGGTGTAAGTATTTAGAAAACGCATGTCCTCTTAATGCACTATAGCGGTGTAGAGGTATTGAACACATTATACATCTTTGTATTCAAGAGTAACTCTATGTACCAGCGACAGTAGACTTGTGTTCATTATGTTCCACATATGTATTCTGGTACAGCAAAAAATGTTTCCAGGATGGCAAAGATTCTACGTACTACATACTAAGTACTGTAAGAAATTCCAATTATTGTACAGAATCATCTCAGCATGACAATTTCTACTTAACATAGAAGACTGTGTGCACCAGTTACTAACCTATGTACATGTGCTTATTTTGCTTCAGAAGATGGGCTATCTGTAAAGTTTTCACCATAGTATGAATGATGCAGAAAAACATAGGATGTGCACTGTTCTTAGTGATATTTTTTAATAGTCTGTGGTGTATTTCTAATGAAAATTCAGTGTTTGCAAGCAGTGTGGTATAATGTAAACTCTCTCTATAAGCTCTGTTTACAGTACTCAGTTCTCTACTGATATGAACCACATTTCTTAATGTAGGTTCAGTGTGTGTCAGCGGTTTGATACAGATAAAAGCTGTCTGTAGTTGGGCATTTGTTTTGGAATTAGCATTCACTATTTTGGCTTTCTCTGAACAGTTGTATACAGATTTAACACCATACTCAATGAGAGTCTCCCATATATAGTTGGCTGATTGTTAATGTGAACTATGCTACAGGTAAAGCCATAGCAATTTATACAGCAATATGCGGGAAAAAAGTTTGGATGATGTCATCAGTGGCATTATCAATAATGTCATTTGAAATGTCATCAGTGATGTAAAAAATGATGTCATGAGCAGTGCATGGCAAGGGTGCAAGTTATAGTTAGCACTGCTAACTATAACTGGTGAATTTCTGTGTTGTAGTTAGTTCAAAACGTTAATGTGGTCACTGAGAAATTCACCTAACTATAACTTTACTTTATTCTATGTTTTTTCAGTGAATTTCTAAGGATTTTTTAATGTATATATGGTAGAATGACTTTATAATATATGTTGTGTTCCTACCTTTTTTAGCAAAATCATTATTTTTTTTTCCAATTGTAATGAAACAGGATATGGTTCACAGTTTGTAAATCTTTGCATAAATGTGTGAGTATTAAATGGATAAATATTAAATAGAAATTATTTGTTCAGTTATTGTAACTTTGATATCAAGACATGTCACTAGCAATCTTTTTTTGAGGAGTCATTACTCTCACAATAATGGGTGTACATAGTAGTGTGTTTAGAGGGACTGGCCTCTCTACTGAGACCTCTCTCTGTAATGATGGGTGTGCATAGTAGGGTGTGGAGAGGATCTGCACTCTCCTTTTAGACCTCTCTCTCAGATGACGTGTGTCGTAGGGTGTGTGGAGGGAGTGGTCTCTCATTTCAGACCTCTCTCAGATGACGGGTGTGTGTAGTAGGGTGTGTGAAAGGAGTGCCCTCTCTGTTGTGACCTCTCTCTGTAATTATAGGTGTGGGTAGTAGGCTGTGGGGAGGGACTGGTCTCTCCTTTCTGACCTCTCTCTCAGATGACAGGTGTGCATGGTAGGGTGTGGGGAGGGACTACCCTCACCTTTCAGACCTCTCTCACAGATGACGGGTATGTATAGTATGGTTTGGGGAGGGACTGGCCACTCTGGTGAGACTTCTCTCTTTGTAATGATAGGTGTGCATAGTAGGGTGTGGAGATGGACTGGCCTCTCCTTTCAGACCTTTCTCTCACATGACAGGTGAGCATAGTAGGGTGTGGGGATGGATTGTCCTCTCCTTTCAGACATCTTCCACAGATGACAGGTGTGCAGAGTGGGGTATGTGGGGGGACTGGCCTATCTGCTGAGACCTCTCTCTGCAATGATTGGTGTGGGTAGTAGGGTGTGGGGAGGGACTGGGCTCTCCTTTCAGACCTCTATCTCAGATGATGGGTGTGCATAGTCGGGTGCTTGGATGAGCCTTCACTGTACTCGCACCTCTTCTCAAACCAATGAGCATAAATAGTAGAGTTGGATAAACACCATCTCCACTAAGACTCCTTCATACAGTAACTAGTGTACATAGCAGAATGTATTCAAACATCACCTACTCCTTCCTACTTTTCACGATCAAGCGAGAGTCTCACGAGATCGTAACATTTTATTTAAAAAAAGATTTAACTTTCTAATCGTGACAGTACTTATCACTTACACACTTCCTCTCAAAAACAAGGACTACAATATGTATTCCTACTAAGAGTGTATTGAAAACTCATCTACTTCTTTTTATTATTGACGATACCGCGAGAGTTCTGAGAGATCGCAAAAATGAGTTAAAACAATATACATTTATTTCTTCACAGTGGTTATCCCTTAGACACATCGGGCCAGATGTACAAAGCTTTTTTCGTTCGCAAACGGCCTGATTCACAGAATCGGGCCAGTTGCAAACGAAAAATGCATTTTTCAATGTACAAAGGCCCAATTGCGATTCGGTAACCTATTACCGAATCGCAAATTGGGCTCGATCTGTTATTAAGAAGGGGTGTGTTTAGGGCGTCCCTTCCTAATACCGGATCGCAGTGGTGTGTGTGAATGTTTTGCAACCGAAATGGGATCGCAAAACATCCGCATTTTACCACCTATTTCAAGTAGGTGGTAACCCATTCACAAACGGGAAGAGATCCTAAATGGACCCCTTCCCATTTGTGAATGTTTGTAAAAACGTTTTTAAGAGCAGGCAGTGGTCCCTTGGATATATATATTATATTATATATATAGAAAACTTTTCATTTTTCTTTTTTAAACACATCTTGTTTTTCTTTAAGGAAAACAGGCTGCATTTAAAGAAAAAAACATTGCTTTATTGAAAAGCAATCACAGACATGGTGGTCTGCTGACCTCAGCAGGTCATCATCGTTGTGATTTGTGCGATTCTCAATGGGTCGCAAACTGAGGCCTACCTCATGAGTATTAATGAGGTAGGTCTATTTGCAAACCACTGAGAATCACAAAATGTGTTAAACACACATTTGTACATAGGTGTTTGTGAATACCAAATAGCAAATTGCTAAAATTAGCTATTTGGTAATCACAAACACTTTCCTTTCTACATCTGGCCCATGCTCTCTTGATGTAGGGGGACAGAATGACTTTCTGCAGCCCCCTGACATAGCTTTTTTACTTCATTTCCACGAATTATTCACAGTCAACAGTAATGACGACCACTTCATTTCTAACATTCCAACAGCCAGCCAATCAGAGCACTCTCTCTCGTGAGACTCTTGACAGCATGAAGGGTCACGGGAAAAATGCCTCTTGACCAATCACAGGCCTCCATTTTTAAATTTTCGCTCTCGCAGGAGGCTCACGGAACTCTCACAAGCCCAACCGTCCAAACATACATTTATTTTGGACACTTAATTTCTCAAAAACTATTGAACGGATTTACACCAAATCATAAGGAGCACAATCTGCGTACACAGATCTAGCTTCCTGCCGAATTTGGTGTAATTCCGTTCAGTAGTTTTTTTTCTGCTGACACGTCTAAAGAAGTCTATGTAAAAGCATTGAGATGTTAAGTTTTGGGACCCCCCTTTTTACTCGGCCCTCGCTTGATCCTGAAACTTTCCAGACAGGAGCTGAGGTGGATGAACTTTTTTTTGGGAAAGTTTAGTGGAAATTCTTGAAATGGGGCCATAGTTATTAGCACACCAAAAAACGCTCTATGAAAAAACAGACCTACTTATAACTACCTACTGGCGACTGCCAGTAGGAGATATATATATATATATATATATACATAACACACCAACATGTAAAGCGCTCCCAGTTTGGTCATGTTTCAAGCTTTTTGCATCTTATTTAAACCTGTGTGTATACTAGCCCTATCCCCAAGCAGTCCATTCATGTAAATCTACATAAATCGACATTTATCTACAAGTGGAGTTTCTGTGACTCATACATGCTTTTGAAGACTATATCAGTGATCATATGGATTTGCACATTAATCATTGCCATGCTATCAGTATTTCTCATTTTTTATGTATATAGTGAATCAATCCATCTTACTCTAATCCTAATGTAGAAGAGGCCCTTGAGAGAAGGCTTGTTACAGGGCTACCTACTGGTCATCTGGGAAGAGTGCAGCCCACAAACTGGTAAAGACTGAACCAAGAATTATCTTGTTTTTGTTTATCCCCACTCCCCTGCACCAAGGAGACTTACTTGACTGTCTTGTAGCCTTTGCTATTTGCCCACGTGTCTACAGCCATCCCGAATGAGAATTCCTCCGTTGGCCCCACGGCATTAAATCTACCGCCGCACTACCTGGCAGTGCATGTGGGATGACTTCACGCATAACGGAATGACTCGCAAGCTATGGATATATGTAGGCGGGCGCCATCTTGGGTACGAATCTTCCATAATGGTTTGTCTTGCTAAAGGAAATTGTCTCAATGTAAGGTTAACAGGAGCACTGGATGAGCAGGGAGTAAAAGTAAAATTTTCCCTATATATCAATCTCATCTGAGAAACTGAATGGGAATGTTATGGGGACTGAGAAAAGGGAAGATGAGATTCAGATGATAAATAAGGCAAGTAGCCATAGTAAATGTGAAAAGGGGAAAGACGTGTAGAGAAACAGCTTTTACACCTAATTCCTAAGTTTCAGTGATTTTGTGAAAATCTTTTTAAGGAACCAGTTAAATTTTTTGCAAACAATTTAACTTATGGTTTGAAATTTTCTCTGTGTTAATACTACAAGAAAACATAAGTATCTAGACAAAAACAACAGAAAGTCATCAGAGGAATAAAAAGACAATCGACTGCAGGAGAGAAGCATAAGAGCAAGTAAGAGAAATAGGGGAAGAAAATATATTGGTATACAATTTGTAGCGAGTTGATAGGCAATCCAGAAACTGGAATACTATGGTTATGATGATACATATTATGGGTTTAGAGAATGGAGAATAAATAAGTAATGGTGTTAGGTATTGTGCATATGAGAGCCAAAGGTAATAGCTAAGCCCTAATACATCCTTTGCATATCTTACGCTACTCCCATGGAAAATTGTTGTCTTCTGGCAGAAACCTGAATACTCTGTGTAAGAAATGACCTTCTTTTGTGTGGTATTTACCCCTGATTTTGGCCTGAACTATTTTTGTTGGCTTTGGGACCATGCACACTTTACATCTGGTAACCAGTAGCAAAGACACTGAAATTGGCATACACCTGATAAGCACATTTAATTTACTTATTAGTCACTAATATATGGTACTACGTGTACCCAGGGAATGTAAATTAAATGCTGCTGCAGCACTCATGGTGCCACTCACTGCAGTAGCACTGTAAACCATGTCTCCATGCCTGCCACTGCGGCCTGGCTGTGCAGTTTTTAAACTGGCAAATCAACCTGTCAAAATCACCCTTTTGACAGGTCTAAACCTTCCTTTTAAATACTTATAGGTCACCCATAAGGTAGGCCTTATTGCCCAAAAAGGCAGGGTGCATGTTATAAATGAATGTCACACATGTCCTGACAATGATAAGGCCCCAAAGCCCATTTCACTGTGACAAGGTTAGCTACAGAAAAACACTGGATTACCTATAACATCCTATAATGACATTTTTGATTTGGAAGCAGCTAAAAATATAGGGCCACATGTACAATACTTTGAAATAGAGAGTTCCAAATTGCCATTTCCTGTGAATTCCAATTAGGAAATCACTATTTCGAATGTATGAAACTCTTTTGAGTTGTATTTGTGATTCCCAGTGGGTCGCAAATTGACCTACCTCATGAATATTAATGAGGTAGGTCTCGGTTTCCAACCTATTGGGAATCGCTAAAATCACAGGGATGGCGGCCTGCTGGGGTCAGCAGACCACCATGTCTGTGATTGCTTTTAAATAAAGCAATCTTTTTTTTTTTAATGCAGCACGTTTTCCATAAAGGAAAATGGGATGCGTTTCAAAAACAAGAATGAAAAGTTTTCTTTTCATTTTTTAAGAGTAGGCAGTGGTCGGTGGGGCCACTACCTGCTCTTAAAAACATTCACAAATTGAATTTGGTGGCAAAAAGCAAATGTTGAAAAACATTCATACATACCACTGCGATTCAGCATTAGGAAGAGACGCCCTAAACACGCCCCTTCCAAATACCGAATCGCAAACACAAATTGTGATTCGTAACTGGTTACCGAATCGCTTTTTGGGTTTGGTGCATGTCAAGATGCTTTTTTAAGTTCACAAATGGGTCAATTCGGTGAATTGGCCTATTTGCTACCTCAATAAGGCTGTGTACATGTGGCCCATAATTCTATGGCTCCTTTGAGTAGTAATTATTTAAAATCCAATTTAAAAGTGAAATCAAACTTTCACTAACTATATTGGAAAAGGTACTTTTAGAAATGTTACCTTTCCCTGCCTAAACTTCTGGAGGCATCTCCGCTGGCATTCAACTATCACCTGACTGCTGATGGTTCCTCTATGGTGAGATGTGGACTGCTCCTAGACAGCGGACAAAGGCCTTGGGTGTGTGGAGGTTTTGGCCTTCCCTTGATTGGATGGCCTTGGGGCTGTGCCCAAGGACTAGTTACACTTCAAAGAGGCCTACGTTGTCACAGGCGGATGAACCTGACACCAGGCCTGCCCATTCTTTTGTCCGTCTAGTCAGCCTGGCCCCAAACTCTACCAGGGGTTGAACACAGATTTATTTATTGACTTTTGTGATTCACCCTGACAAGCACTGAGATTATTATTTGAGGTGGGATCTTCTCGCCCTCACCCCCCAACTAATAATCCAATTTCTTACACTCTGTCACTAGATTGGAGAGGGACAGCTCTCATCAAACTTATTTTGCACAAAATGGGTGCTTTTTAAATAGGTGTGTGGGTGGAGATGTACCAGAAGAATTGCTCAGGTTTAGTGTTAGATAATCGTTCATGATAGACTGGAAATCAGGTTTACTGACCCAGCCCCACTAAATAACACCTCCTTTAACATGGTACAGTTTTGTCAATTGTCAGACAACTGACAGAACTCTAAATATTTCAGTCAATTTCCTCCTCCAACATCATATTATTATTATTTATTATTTGTTAAGCACACAAATCATCCCCAAGGGGATCTCTCAACGACATAGCCGCAGATGACAGTTCGCAAAGCAATACCAAGGTTAAAGATTGAACAGCCAGTTTTTCAGAAGTTTTCTAAAAGGAGTTAGATCCGTACAAGAACGGACTTCAACTTGAACTGACTGGAGCTCTCCTGTGCACCAACCCATACTAATGGTAAGTTAAGATCTTTTATTCACAAAGAAAATCTGAAGTGGACGAGCCCATCACATATTGACTGGTCAGTTCATTTCTTAATTGCTTCCTTCCTTTGTTCTTCCTTTCAAATCTCCTCTTACCTATTTTTTTCTAAGACACAGATAAATGGGCAACCAAAGGTTACCAAACACACTTGTGTCTCTTTGTTGGTGTCTAGTCTCCCCTTCATCTGTAGACTAGAGGTTGGCTTGTCATTATGGTCGGAAATCCCAATGGAAAATGTGATAATTTCTCTTTATTCTTTGAGCACAAAATATAAAGAACTGAACTCTCCCTCAAAGTCTTTATTAATGCTCCAGCTCCCATGTGACAGGATCACAATTCCCCAGATGTTTGGTCGGCTTTCATAGACATCACTCAAAGTTAAGTGAATAACACAATAGTGAATCTGAAGCCTTCAGTCTGCTTCACTGATGTAGTACCGGTCACTATTATAAAAGACATTACCTCATCCCTTACTGGACAAATCTGACCAATACCCCTTGAAGCAAAATGAGGTTTCAGAATTTCATTACAAGACCGGAGGCTACCATTATGCAATAATCTTTTACTGCTGCCCCAAAATACAGCCCTTTAAAGAATATACATTACATCATAAATAAAACATTCCAACAGAGAATGTTCAAAACAGTATCTAACTCCATGACAACTAGTTATCTTCCTCTTTTATTAACTGCTCCTCTGCAGTTAAGTATACTTTGACTTCCTTTTTCTATTAACTTGTATTGTATACATGTTAACCTATTTGTTTACTTTGACTTACTCAGGTAAGTGATATAGTGTTGTTTTTCCTCCCCTTCCAATGTAAGGTTGGGCGATTCTTTGTTACTTGTTTTTCACGTTTCTTAATGCTTAGAAGACCTGGAGCGATCATAGCGGTCCCTCAGTTGGCTTCTTAATAATATTTGACAATCACACGAGTGTTCAGGGAGCCCGATTTAATTACCCACGGCCTGCGGGTAATCTGTTTAAATAGTGCGCGTCTTTCAAATGACACGTAGGGTGTAGCGGAGCCTTCTGCTGTCTTTTAGAACAGAGGGGAGGCCGAGGAGGCGCTCTCTCGTCCTTTGCAAGGGGCACCGCCTCCTCCATTTGAGCAGGTTGTGCTCTTCGTATAAGTGTGGAATAAAAAAGCCTTTTTAGGGGTTCACTGATGCACCTGGTCCTTAAACCAACAAAGAAGAGATTGGCACGGAAGCTGGAATATCAAAATAACAACTTTATTAACCTCACATGAGGGAGACTGCGTCAATACAGTACCCTCAGGCCACTGTAGGAGGCAGTCCATGGAGTACAGAGACCCTGGGACTTTTATGCCCAGTTTATAGCTGAGTTAGCATGTAGACTCAAAAAGAGGCGGTACAAGTGTGCACATGAATAGCTAGTTACATATAAGGATACATAAGAATCGCTTACTCAACAGAGTGGGAGGGTTTACAATATTGCTGACATTAGTTAAAATAGCCTGACAGTTACTTCAAGAGCAGGTGCATTCTAGCAGCTAGGCCTTTCTGAGCATGTGCAGTGCTCTGGCTCAGTACTGAAGGAGTTAATTATAGTTCCTGACTCAAGTGAAATACAAGAGCAGGGAACAGTGAAGAGGGAGAAAGCACATGGCGAGCACATGGCTAACTAAAAATGGCTGCCAAAAACAAAAATGGCTTCAGCTGATGCTAACAGCCATTTCAGCTGATTTCTACATAAGTGCAGGATCAGGACATGCTCTACGGGAGCATTTATGCATGAGAATAGAAACGAGACTAGCGTCTACAGCGGCCATGTTTTTTTTGGCTTAGGCCTTTTCTAGGAGATGGTTGACACGTAACGCATTGCAATGGCAACGCATGTAGCGCGAGCTGGCAATGGTACTGGTCTGCTGAGCCAGTATGAAGGAAAAAGTTACAGTCAGCCTACTTTCTTTTTGTATTAGTACCCTTTTAAAAAAAAAAAAAAAAAGGATTAATTACAGGGGCAAGTTAAAATCTTGTTGAAACCCCTTGATTGAATTTGCTTACCTGGCAAGGGCAGGTTAATATTAAATTGAAACCCCCCCTTGATTAAATTTGGTTAACTGGGTCATCATTTCGGAGAATGAGATGCAGGGTACTTCTGACCCTTCCCTCAATGAGGATACGTTTAAGAGGTATTTTGAGAGGGAATTTAAGTGTTTCCTGAAAGAGGCGGTAGAAGCCGATCTCAGTAAAAGGAAAAGGGATTCAACTTTTGAGGAGACATTTTTGGCATTATCAGAGGAAGAAACCCCTTTAATTAGGAAGGGTGGCCTAAAAAAACACCAAATACCTGAAAAGTGAAGTGAATTCTGTGGGCAGCCTGACCACTGCAAAAGAACGAGAACAGTCTTTGGGTAGCCTGAGCGCTACAGATGACTGTGATGTTCGTAGCGGCACAATAAGTAAGAGCAATCATGTTGGCGCAATTAGCATGGTTGTCCCTCGCGGCACGAAAAGAATGAGCCGCCTTCATGGCACAAGAGACCACAGTTTTGAAACTGATGAAGAGGAATAAGCATTTGGGATGGAAATTGAGGAAGAGGCAGATGAATATGTGTTTGATCCTCTGGAGACATTGGACGATGATTTCCTCGATGAAGACCTACACCAGCCTTCTAGTACAAAGCCTATAAAGGACCTCCAAGTGCAGAGATGTTCAATCCCATCCTCATTACACACCCTACAGGGGTGATGTCTTTTATCAAACACTGGATTCGCAAATCCCTTGATAAGGAGACGTGGACACTAATGAGATCGGAGTATCCCAGGCCATTACTGTTCAACAAATCTGGACTGACACCAAACCTGGACCCAGAGTTGTTGACCTTCCTGTTTAAGACCGGAAGAGATCTTAGGAATGGGCTTGAACGATACCTTAAGCAGTGTCAAGATAGAGTATTAGACACTCTGGGTCAGAGGTCTTCAAACTTTTTGAAGCCGAGACACTCCTGTCAAAAAACTTTAAGCGTAAGGACTCCCTCCTGACAATTTCTAGAACTTGGTCCTCCTCATCATTGCTGTAGGAGAGTAGGATCTGCTTCTTATAGTTACCCCCACTTTTCGCTGATGTTTCACTGTTTTTCGACTTAGCCAGACTGTGGCCCTGCTAATCAGGACCCCAGTCTATCTGCTTTCTACTCTAAATTGACTGTATGTACTTTAGGTACACTCCAGATTGGATTCTGGGGTACCCTTGTGAGTCCCTAGTATATGGTATACTATGTACCCAGGGCATAGGTACCCCAGAGGCCTCCCAGGGGCTGCAGCATGTATTGTGCCACCCCTGGGAAGCCTTTTAAAATGACACAACAGGTCTGCTACAGCAGCCTGTGTAAGGTGGTGTATCCACCCCTTACTGAGATATAGGTTCCCTATATCTCTCCATATCACTGCACATGTAAACCAATCAGTCACACCTATGGCAGGCCTTAACAATCCTGAAGGCAGGGTGCTGGGTTTCATGTGAGAGGGTGCCCATGCATGAGCAGAGCCCCTCTGCAGCTTTTGGAATCTTCATTCCGGGGTTGTTTGTGATGCAGCCAGACCATATACTCTTAAGTGCATTATAACCAAACGGTAAATGCTAACTTTGGAGTGGCTGCATGGAAAACTGTTGTGTTTGGTGTCAAACACCTTGGAATCATACCCCCAAACCAGTACCTGGTGTGGGAGTATGATCCAACCCTTCTAGAGGGAGAAACATGACACCACCGTTATACCCGGTACCAGCTAACAGAGCCCTGGCATCACAAAATGGATGCTGCAGCCACCGACACGAGTCTGCCCTCCTGCTGCTGGACGAAACTCCGGCAGGGGAGGCCTGGACAATAGGTTTCCTGTCACAGGGAGGTGTGACCACCTCCCAGACAGGCTTTAGTGTATTGGGGCTGGGTGGGTGCACTCTCAGAGTGCTTTGAAGTCTGCACTGGGGGCACATTTGGTGTCCCTGTGCATAGTCCAGCTCAAACCGGTTGCAGGGGCACACAGCCCCTGCTCTGGCGCGAAACTGGACAAAGGAAATGGGTGTAGCCACCCCTCTTTCCTGACCCTCCCATAAGTGGGTCCCCAGAGTTTGTCCAACCCCTTCCTTGGGTATAAAGTAGGAAACCCTGACTACAGGACTTTAGATTACACCTGGACTAAACTCTGATACCAGAAACCACGTACTTCGACGATCTGCACGACGCTGGACGACTGAAGAATCTCCCTTGGAGTAAAGGAGTTACTCCCCTGCAAGGCAGGCACCTTTAAAGCAACTGACTGGTTGGCATCTCTGAGCTCCGACGGACTCCGAAGAATATTGCCACACAGGAGGTGGGTTTTCCTAGGTCTCTGAGGTCGATCTGTGCCCACAGCAAGTCTGAGGCCCGTATCCCTCGTGGAAGACCGTGCAACCCGAACCCCTGGACACCGCGACCATTTGCAGAAGCATCAGCTTTCCGGTGACCCCTGAGGCTGAGCTTTGGGTTACTTGTAGACCTGACCCCGAGCAGTAATTGCACCGAAGATTGCAGGCCTACACTCAACGAGTGTTCCGTGGGCCGCCATTTTGTGATTCCTCTCGAGGTCCCTTCGCGATCCCTGGTCTGTTGACCTGTGGGTCCCCAGGAAGGCAACTCTAACTTTTATTGGGCTTCCCTGGTTGCTCCAGACGTGCCCTGACTCTCCATTGCTTGGTGAGTCCCCAGGACCTTGCTGGTCCGCACAGAAGCATCTTTTCTCTTCCTGCGTGGGTTGCTGTTGCCAAGGCTTGTTGTGGTCAATCCGATCACCGACACCCCAGCACTCGACATCCTTCGTGGGACAGCTCGAATCCGGCTCCTGGTCGTTGTCGACGTCTCCAGGACCCCGTGGCTGCAGAGTAAAGCTTCACCTCTTCGCACCTGAAGCACCCGACATCGGTGGGCATTCGATTGCTCCACTCCTAGTCACTGGCTAGTGACCCAGACTCTGTCCCCTCTGCTTTCTGGTTCTTCACATCTTCGATCCAGGCTTGGATCACACCGGACACTTTTCTTCTTCACGGCAGCAGCACTTTGCAGCAGATCGCCATTGAAAACGACGACGATTCCCGACACCCTTTGACACCTATGCACCCGGCTTCCTTAGGTGAGGTAACTCGAGTACTCCGGTGCTCCCGTGGGTGTTGGCCCTAGAGCCCCTTAAGTCTAAAGGGGTTTGCTCAAAGTCCTCTCCTAAATGTCCTTTTGCTTTAAAATTCCAACCGCGACTTTCCGCATTGAATCCTACGGCGCTCGCGGCTGTGTTCTCACACTGCACACGTCCCCCGTGGGTCTCCTGTGTCACTACCTTGGGTGGTTCCTTGGAGTCCCAGCGATTCTACGTGCTCTAGGCACTGTGTCTAGTCAAGTCGTGGTTCTTATACCACTTTCTTAGTATATGGTTTGGTCTCCCCCTGGAGCCCACTGTGTATTGTGCTATTTACTGTCGTTTTAATACTGTGATACTGTGTATCTTGAACTCTAATCTCATAAAGGGATTAGTAGTTAGTGTTTAGAAATAAATACATATATTTTATATATATCTTGTGTGGGTCTCCTTTCATTTTGTTATTCAAGAGGTTATAATCTGGTAAACCAAGCTGCTTTACACTCCTTCAAGACTTAGCCTGAAGGCTGCTCTCCATATCTACCACTAGGATAGCTTTCAATAAAGGTTGTCTTTAAACCTATCATCAATAAGGGTCGTTTGGACTGGTGCAAGGGGCCCACTAGAACTAGTGGACAGCATATGCCAGGCCAACTTCTCACAATTGCCAACTATCGACAACCATAAACGCCCCCAATTGCCACAGCAAATAATTTTTACATTGGGGAAATAAATTAAATAGTGTTTAGCAAACCAAAGGTCAGTGAGCTGTGGCTAAAACGAAGAGCCTCATATGTGGCTAAAACAAAGGGCCTCATTTATGAGGCATTGACGTAGGGCAGCGCCGCAAGTCTTCTAGCGGCGCTGCCCTACGCCAATGTGAAAGGGCAGGAATGCACCTTATTTATGAAATATGGTGCATTCCTGTCCTGTCCCCCTACGTTGGCGCACAAATTGCTGCCGAACACCAACATAGGCAGGATTGTTTTTGTGCAGGAAGGGGCACCTTCCTGAAAAAAAAGAATCCTGAGAGGGGTTTTCCTCTTTCTATGTGTGCTGCAGAAGGCTTTCTTTAAGGGCGTGCTTGTGGACGTGGAGCTTCTCCGTGGCTGGAGCCAGTGGGCTTTATGCCTGCTCGGCAATGCTAATGCCAGATTAATTTCGGAGTGAAGAAGGGCTCTTATAATGAGAACAAACCCAAAGTTGGGAGACCTTGGCAATAAGGAGATGCAAGGGGACCCGCATGGCCTGCTCTTCAGGGAGTTTTTTAAGACCTTATGGAAATATGTTTCGCCCTTCTACGCCTTCAGTAAGGCATAAAATAGTATCAGGCGCATGTTCAGCCATAGAATTCTGACAGGAGGGGACTGGCTGTCAGCTGTGGGCAACACAGGTCCCAGTACTACCGTCAAGACCAGTGGCTTTCCGGAAGACGTTTCCATGGAAACAACTGTTTCTTCCCACAGAGAAGACGTACCCCTCCCTCTCGAGGCAACAGGGGCAGATTCCAGGGATCTGGAGATAAAGGTAAGAATCTCCCCTTCAATTGGTTCTTCCCATTCAAAGGTAGGGGGCAGGTTACATTGTTTTGCAAAAAAATTGGTCAACCATAACAAAGGATTCTTGGGTGTTACAGACCGCAAGAGGTTTCAAAATAGAATTTTGCCAGGTAACTTACCAGAAGAGTCAACCAAGTGAGTTGTCCCTAGATCAAGAACAATCAGCACTGGCAGATTCAGAGATGGTGCAAATGTTGCTCAAGGGAGCAATTTGCAAGGTGACAAAGTCGGAAAAGGGTTTCATAAGTATGGTTTCCCTAATATAGAAAAAGGACAAGGGCTGGCGTCAAATTATACATTTGAAAGCTCTGAACAGGTTTCTAATTTACAGGCACTTCAAGGTGGAAGTAATCCATCTTTTGAGAGACATTTTGCTTGTGAAGTTGGATCTCAAAGACACCTACTTCACAGTTCCTATGGATCCAGACTGTCAGAAGTACTTACGGTTCAGTTGGAGAGGTATTCTGTACCAATTTTGTTGTCTTCCCTTTGGTCTCTCATCAGCCCCTTGGGATGTAACCTGTAAAGATTGCACATATTCTGATATAGCCTATGGATACCATTTTTCAATATGTCTGTGTCTAAAAATTGTTGATCCTACTTATAATCGACAAAGCACCATTTCTAAAGCATCCATATTCCCTTGGCTATGATGTTTGCTACAGAAAACTGCTTATAAATAAATGCGTGAAAGGCAGGATGACAATGTTAAGCCACTGGCATTGAAATAGGTTTCCATCAGCCACTGTTCATCTAACATGGATGAGCACACCCCTGACAGTGCACCCATATATACACTGTATGTACTCATATCTATTTCTCTCATCCACATAGCTTAATATTATCTTACTCCTTTCTGGCTTTATCCCTTTTTAATTATCTTAGAATATTTTTCATATCATTATCCAACAACAGTTCCTGATCCAATAAAGATGTTATGTTAAACTCGCATGCTCAATTCATTTTCTATTCAACATTGTTTCTTCTTTCCAACTAGTCTTTCCTTCTACCTTACCTATGCTATTACTTACTGTTGGTCGAATACTGTAGTAAAGTAATCTCGTTTGCCACTGCTATTTCATGTCCATATACAAATGAGATTGGCTTATGGTGAAGTTGGCAACGCCTCCTATTGATAAGATTGTAGCAAGAATTCTCAGGTATTCCTCCATACCACTTATATGTCTGAGTAATGCTTCTGTCCATATATGTTAGGGACTGTTGCTATTTCCTTCAAAGTGTCTGTGAGACATCCACCACAGATAAGCTTCCATTCCTCACTGGGAGTCTTTCTTCTTCAATATTCATACATATCTTAAGAAGATAAAGATTGTGATTATGCATAGTAAATAACCATCAGAGCGGGAACTCCGTCTTCATGTAGTGCCCCCTTTCCTCCATTCCTCTTCAAACATCCATCCCTCTACAACTTTCTTCCTGTCACTTGCCTGAAAGGTAAATGAGAAAGCAGCCATCAAAGAGGGTACTCCATCTTCAGCAATTCACCATTGTCTGTGCTCACATGCAGCCTTATATACAGAAGAGGACGGTCTCGGCCCACCTCCCTCAGGCATTACCAAATGTTGGCGGTTGATTTGGTTATCACCAGACACTTTCTCCTCCATACCCGCTTCTCAAAGGCTAACTGGGGTTCAGGTCCCTTCATGCACCCTCCTCCTTCTTAGGGAGCTCCTCCTTTCTTCCTTAATTTGATCATGGCATAGCATTTTCTGTGTTGAACGCAAGCATTCCTGTTCTGTTACTGCTGTAATTGAACAGAGCTCAATCCCCAATCTAGAAACACTAATGCACCTGCTGGGCCTAGGAAGTTTGGGCTGGGCTGCTGCTATTGAAGCAGGACCATGGCTGATTTGAATATGGCTGGTCTCTGTCAAGAGTGGCATGGTGGGCAAAAACAGTTGACTTTCTCAATATCTACATTTAGATCATGATCTTTTTGCGGAATATTTTGAACATTGCAAGGAAAACAAAATTGATGCAATGGTGTCATATGTGAGGGCCAGAGATTTGATCTGACTGTAGTGTGATGAGTTTAGTTAGAACTAAAAAGAAAGGCTGAGTATGTAGGCTGTTTGCAGGGCATAGAGGTTAAGTTTTGAACATTTGTCATTCAAGAAGAGCAGAGATGCACATCTGGTAGAAGTAAAGGCAGAGGCGCACACATCTAAAGTGTGCCCTGCCGCACCTCGATACAGACATGAAAGGCCCATTCTCTGCTGCCCACATCACATAATCCATCATGCCATAACAGGATTCCACTTGGACAAAACTCCCAGCCGCAGGGTGCCATGTCTTTCATGGGCAGGGCATTCTGCAAGTGTGAATAGCCCAGTGTGTGGACTTGAAGGTAGGGAAACTTCACATCAGTACGTTTAGAAAATGTCTTCCAGCTTCATAGATGCAGAGTTCCCAAACTGACACAACTTCGCTGGTGTAGACTTTACCTCCATAATGTTCCACTATACTTAAGTTTTGAATTGTATCATTTTTCCACCTGAGCTCTCCTCGCATCTCCAGTCATTTGTATATACATGTATTATTTGCTTCTTCCTTCTTTCATATATGTTTCTTATTTTAATTTCTATTTCAAATGTTTGCAGCAATCCTGTCAGCTCAGTTTCTTACACCTTCAAATTGGACATCTTATCATATCTCTAGTAATCCTACTCTGGATGTACTTCTGGAATTAGATTTTTTCCACATATAATTCAAATGTTTCGCCATTATTTTCCCACACATTAATCTTTTATGTAAGTGCCCAATTTTCTTCTATAGTTTATTGCCTGAATTCATTCAATAATGTTACTTTGCCAGGTAAATCAACATGAGATCCCTTAAGTTTACAGACATCCCTCCCAATAACATATGTGTAGTTTCTTCGGATCAAAAATCCATAGTTCCTGAATCTATCATTTTAACTTTTGAACCACAAAAGTCAATGCATTAATCTGTGCTTAAACCTCTGATAGCTTGGCACAGAATCAGTCAGGCTTAGCTAAATAAAGTAGGATTTAATAAATTACTTGACACTACAATGACAAGAATCATATTAGTAGAACTGGAGTTATGAATTTTAAACATTTTCAATGAAAACTAGCTTCTAAAAGATCAAACCACCAACGGCGGGCATCTAGACACGCAAGGCTAGGGCAAAGTCGAAAGTTATGAGTTTCCGAGCTGGGGCGCGGTTCAGATGCACAAAGTGGTTTGGGCTTTGTCTCTGATTACCTTCGGACTTAGAAGTAATTTTGAACAATAATGTCTGAGAAGGTTAAGTTCAGTGGGGCAAGGCAGCCCGTGGTGACCGAGGAGGAGATGTCATCGCCAGGGAGCCGTTGGACAAAGTCATGGTGAAGATTTCTATGCTCTGACTATGTCACTTTTTTGGAAGTTGAAAACCTCCAGCTGGTAAGGCAGCCAGCGGTGTCTGAGGAATAGACATTATCGTCAGGGAACTGCTGGACGAAGTCATGGTGAAGGTTTCTACCTTCGGACTTAGTCACTTTTTGGAAGTCAAAAATCTCCAGTTGGACAAACCTGAAGGCTATAGCCAATGAAGGCTGTTTAGGGCCTACCTTAGGGGTGACCTATATGCATTATAAACTGAGGTTTAGGTCTGGCAAAGGGGTTATTTTGCCAGGTCGAATTGGCAGTTTAAAACTGTACACGGGATGCAATAGCAGGCCTCAGACATTTTTTAAAGGGCTACTTAAGTGGGTGGCACAATAAGTGCAGCAGGCCCACCAGTGGCATTTAATTTACAGACCCTGGGTACAGGTTGTACAACTTTACTAGGGACATATAAGTAAATTAGATGTGTCAATCAGGTGTAGGCTGTTTGTACCATGTTTTATGAAGTGAGCACAAGAACTTTAGCACTATTCAGCAGTAATAAAGTACAGAGTTCTAAAGACAACGAAAATGAATTTCAGCAAAAACAGGAGGAGAGTAGGCAAAATGTTTGGGAGAAAACCACCCTAAGGCTGACAGGTCTAACACCCACTAACATAAATAGCTCTTCCTGCTGAAACCAGAACTGCAGGAGTAACTAGAGACTCAAAACCGGATGTATCAGAACACAGGAATTATATACTCTAGGAACCTATTGACTGTGAGGGTTCTTGATGTCTGCTATATCCTCTGGGGCTACCAGAGGACAGAATCGTGAACTTTATGGAGATAAGTGATTGTTGTAATATTGTCTTACATTATTTACAACACTTGCTGTTTGAATGTTTAGTCCTAGAAACCTTTCTGGGATCACAATTAAAATCTAAAATGTGAAAACACACTTAACTGTAGAATACTCATGATACCCACTTCTAATTAAACATATAGGGCTGATGTATCAAGTATCAAATTTGAGCCTTTGCAACCGCAAAATGGCTTTTTTAACTGTACAAAACCCACACTACGATTTGGTAATGTTACTGAATCGCAATTTAGGTTTTAGAAAAAATACAGAATTGGTATTTGGAAGGAGATTGTAAAGGGCGTCCCTTCCAAATAAAGACTCTTTAGCTTGTGTATTAATGTTTTGTAAGCGAAATTCGGTCGCAAAACATGAATTCTTTACCACCAAATCAAAAGTAGTGATAAGCATTCGCAAATGAGAAGGAAGTGAACCCCTGCGAATCTGTTATTTTGTGAACCAACCTATTAATAGACAGGTTGGTTCACAAAATAACAATGCATTCGGTAGAAGTCAGTGCTCAAACTGCATCTACTTCTACCAAATCCATTTTAGTAGATTCCTATTAACAACTCACAGATTGCAAATCTTTATTTGATGCAATTTAATGATTTCTTAAAAGGAATCTCAATACATCAGGCCCATAGTCTTTTTAAAATTTGCAGGTATGACTGGATATTAACTTAATTGTGTGTGATTGCTGTGCCATAATGTATCTTATTTCTAAACATATCTGGAATAAACCTGAATGCTTTATCTAGTTAAACGTTGGAGAGTCAGAGTACAGTGGGAGTACTTGGTAAACCAATGTACCAGTGGCAAACCAAAGTAACCACCATGGACTGCCCCAGGACCTAGAGAAAGGCCCTCCATATAGTCTTGGCATTGGGAAAGTATCTGTACTAAGATGCACCTGAAGCTCAGCTACTCCGAAATATCGTAAGATCTGTAATGATGAATGCCTCTAATACACTGGGCACCTGGGTAATCCTGACTTTTTCCTTTATTCGGTGAAGTTTCCCCTCTACTTTCAGAGCTGACAATCGTTTGTGAGGCTTTACTCAAATCCAATATTGATTTGTATTCTGCATGCTAAATATAATTAACTTTTCATTTTCAGTCAGCACTTCTCCATGCCTCCCCAGCACACTAATTCAACAGAACACACAACTTGGAAATAAATCTCCACAGAATTAATCTTTTATCATCCAAATAAATATGCATCATATTCAATTTTTATCCCTTCATGAATTTATTATCAGCTCAAAACATAACTACAAAGCTTTTTGGAGCAATTTCTGCGAAGTAAATTCGTTAAAGTAGTATCTATTAAAAGTCAATCAATTCATTCATCAATTCATCTTTATTCGAATTTAGAAAAAATCATAAAAGAGGTGCTTAAACAAATTAAAGAAATAAAGTGCGAACAGTCAGGGCAAGCAGCTGTGCATCGATTCTTATGATTCAGCGACTGTGGCAACACAGGAGTAGATTCTCGGAATAAAGTGCGTACAATGGATCAAATGACAGTAACAGCAGCAAGTCGGCAGGCACACCAGGGGATGATGGTACATGGTTTTGTAAGCTAAAGCATTCACTGCAAAGGGATATTTGTGTAGGATATCCTACGGGATTACAACCATACAGACATAAAAAACCTCAGAGGGTCTGCTGTGATACTCTATGTGAAGAGCCGTGGACATACTGAGATTTGCAAATGTGCTCCGCACCCTGGAGTCTAATCCTGGCAAGCTTCGCGTTCCATTAGCTTGAAAGGTAACAAAGGCCTAAGGTACCATGGACAATAACAACGGCCAGAGGTTCACCCCTCCATAGTTTTCTGTGAACATACTCTGAAACAAACATCGGAGTTACCTAAAAGTTGCATGTAGGGTAATGCTTCACTACAATTCCGGCACTTAAAAATAGACTTTAAATACTTTTTAAAAAGTAGAAAAAAAGATGTGAAAAATGTACAGAAGAACATAAAATGCATCAGGAATTGTTCAGACAGCCCATCACATGGGTATGCCAGTGCCGTACTACCAAAGACACTCTATTCCTCCCAAAAACCCAAAAGCCACAACACCGTACCCGCTCTGAGGCAGAAGAGAAGAGATCTTTCCCAGTGTGTAAGTTCTAAGGTTAGGTACAGCACGGACTCATCAAGTGCTGAGATCGTAATGTAACCTCTGGTAAAGCCTTTGTTAGATTCAGTGTGCAGTCTTTGTGATTGGCTGAGTTCCTGAAATCGAGACTTAACCACCAGATCTAAAACATTTAGGGTACTTTGGACATAACCCAACCAGGGGATCAACAAACCTTTCTCTACGTTGAGACAGCCCTGTACAATGTCCCTGTTCAGACTAATCTCCTTGTTGGCCCCGAATCGTAACCCATAACAAAAGCGGGGCCAGCTTCACTTGCTCTGAGATATACTGTGAGCTTAACTCTGGGTGGATAAAGTGAGAACTTGAAGGTGGAAGACAGAGGAGCCATCTACATATATGGTTTTCCTTTGACCGTAAAGGAAAAGCATTGTAATACTCCCATACCCCTACACTGTACCGATCAGCAGGAACACACTGGGATATATTGATGTTCAGTTGGGGAGAGATGATTCCTCTACCAACGGTCTGAGGGAGATTAACATTTTCTCCTGACGACCTTCAGGCATGAATTCCTGATCTGCAAATGCCAGGAACCTAAGGATTCAAAAACAACTCCCAGGTAACAAAAGCTATTGATGCTGCTCAGGAATTGACTATTAAATGATAGTTTAAGAGCATTTCTCCTTCCTAGCCCACACGCCATGATGTGAGATTTCCTAAAATTGGTGACTAAATCTAGTTGGCTCATAAAGGTCACGAAGGACTCCACCAATGTGCGAAGTGCTCTCAGGGTCTGTGCCATAAGTACTGCATCTTCCGCATAGAGTAACGCTGGTCCTTGCGAGTTCCCTATCTCCAGGACATATCTTGTGGCACTGACCAAAAAAGGACTCAGATTATTAATATAGATGATAAACAACAACAGATCCACACTACAACCTTGATGCACTCCTCTGGCTAATCGGAAAGAGTCAGACATCAGGCTCCTGATGGGCCAAATCGGACTTTAGCAGCTAGGTTCTCATGCAGAATATGCAAGAAGGTCACCAGTGCACCCTCAAATCCAAGACCTAGCAACATCAGTCAAAGCTTAGTGCGATTTGCGCAGTTGAAAGCTGTTGAGAGGTCTATAAAAAGCCAGATACAGTGGGCATTGCCTGGCGATAGTATACATGCCAACAATCAAATCCAAGTTCAAGCACTCCTCCACTGTACCCAGCCTAGTTCGGAACCCCTATTGATAAGAGCACAAAATGTTACTTTGATTCACCCAAAGTCTCAAACGGTCGAAAACTACCCTTCCCAAGACCTTAACTGTGCTACTAATAAGGGAAATAGAGTGATAGCATTTAGGGAACTTGTGAGCCCCTTTTTTGAAGATGAGAACAATGGCTGAGAGAGCCCAGGAGAATGAGAACCTATTACACAATGAATTATTGAATGTATTCTTGAGTAGGGGGGCCCACAGGTCAGTGTTGCCTTTGATGAGGTCCATAGGGACCCCATCCGGCCCTAAGGCTTTACAGCCTGGGCTTCGCCTGTGAGCCTCCACCACTTTTGATAAAGTGACGGAAAGGTTAAGTGGTTTATTCAATTAATACAAAAGTAACTCTGCTTCATTATCCCCTTCCACTAGTTGATAAATAGCTTTAAAATGTCTAACACATTCCGAACCCGGAACGTTGCAACTCAAAAGAGAGTTGTGTGGGGCATCCCATTGCATGTTTTTTTTACCCCAGAATACCTCGCTATTCTTGGAGGTTGCAGCATTTTCTAGGAGTTACCAGTCCTTTTGTTCAGTTTCTCCCTCCTTGTCTGTGAGGTACATTTGTATCTCCTGTGGGCTGCACAAACCACTAATGTGTCTCTTGGTTTGGTGGGAAGGGCCTTCCTTAGCCGGTGATTTGCTAAACAGCAATGCCTATCGAACCATTTTGGGCACATCGAACAGACTTAGACAAATTACTCCTAATTCATGAACATAGCTCTTCATAGTGGGCTAACATAACTTCACCACCACCCACATCGGCCAGACAGTTCAAAGATATATCCAGGTGTTTCATCAAAAGGGAGCCGAGGGTGGCCCATGGTTACTTCAGTTGCCAAATTAACCTTTTGACCACCATTGAAGGGCTGCGTAGGCAGGATAGACTTAACAGGCTTTTTGACCCTGAACAAAGTGCCCTATTGCGATTAAGGCATTGTGGTCCCCCCACTCTGTTTTGAGAACAGCACCCTGCGAAAAGCAGGACAAGAGGTTTCTTGTTTCAAATGTATAGTGAATGACAGAGGCACTGCCATTCCCTCTAGAAGACCAAGCAAATCCATCCCTTTCCAATAAATTGGACAATGTCAACAAAGTCAGCTGCAGCTATATGCTGACCTAACTCCTTCCCTCTATTATCTGGACTTCCCACATAACTTTGGTAACACTTAACCCTCTATTCATCGATATCGATCATAATTTTAGCGTTAAGAGAATGTAATTCGGTTGGGGCAAAATCTCAACACCTAAAGGTTTCATATGAGTTAAAAAGAAAACAGCTTAGTAAAATGAGTGTCATGAGAATTTACCCAAAACATGTTTATAAAAGAGAACAATAAGTCAATGTGGTGAACCAAGCTCGACACTTGAAAACCCACATTCTTTCACTTTTGAATCTTTTGTTTTTGGACAAATCATATTTTTTAAATGAATATGACGATCTGCAAATGTCATGTGCATGGATTCTAGGATAATGATTGTTAACACTGGTATGTGTGTGCATGGGTGATGCACCACATGTTAGGGTTACGCTTAACTTATTGCAAACAATGGCTTGTATGAAACATTGAGGGCAAGAAGCCCTCTGCTCATAAAAATGAAATGACAACCCATCCACCACTACGTCTTCCTCTCCTGCTTCCTTTTTCTCCTGGACGTGCCTGGAGGAACAGAACAGGTTTCTCCCAGATCAGGTCCCTGGAGGTTGTACATAGCCAGCTGAACATGGGCATTAGCTACCAAACTACATTCTGGGAAGAGAGCAATGGGGCCCCAGAAACCCCTCTGAGGAAGGATACTTTGCCCCAATCGGGTTGGCTGTATTTTCCGATTGGAACGACTCGGATTGACAGCGGGCTGCAACCAAGCTGCCAAGGTCTGGACATATAAGCTGGAGTCCCATTTCAGCTCAGTTACAGAGTCAGTTGTTGAGAATAAGCCTCAAGGCCCTGCTGAAGTTCTGCCCTGAGGCTGCTGACCGACTTACTTTTTCCGAATCCCCCAGCCAGATAAGTGTTGTAAGGCTCCGGCTAGCACTTAGACAGCCCCATCACCATTAGAAGGTTGGAGGAAATGCTATTCCTGAAAACCATGAAGTGAAAATAAGCGGTGTTGTGACTCTTGACTGGTGAGCACATCTCCACCCAGCTCCATCTTTTTGTTAACCACTGACATTGATTTGTATGCTGAGGTCCTGATCAGGCTGGCATGCCAGCTACATCCAGATTTGGCAGTTTTTTCCAGTATGTGCCCTGATCCTGTTGGCACAAAAGCAACTGTTGTCCCCTTGTGTGCATGCTGTTGTCTGCCCCTTTCCTCTTGGAGGGTGGCACAACAAGTGTAGAGCTGATGACTTGAGGTTTTTAGTATTGCTCGTTAGCAGTGTCCATGATAAGCAGGGTTCTAATTTTTGTTACCAATGCAAACTAACCAAATTTAGCAGAAGGATGATCTTCCATTTAACAGACCAGTGCTCATAGTTGGCTAGCAACTAGGAAGAGAATATGTTTGCAAACATCTTATTTTTGTGTTGAACCAGGTCCGCATGTCGGCCATAAATTCCCTGTGCTACACTGAGGTTTCTGTTCTGTTTTATTGGCATTCGGCAGCACTCTCCCTTTGTTAAAAAAAAATCCGATTAGGAAGACAGTAATGAACTAAGTAAAAATACATTTCCAGTAGATATGAGGTGAAAGCTATTTTAGCATGTGGTTAGGGGTAAAAGAAAAGAAAAAGGCGGTCCAACAATGGAAAGGTGCACAATTGTTCAAATCTATTAAAACTTTTTCTGTGATATCTTTGGATGAAGCATATGGAAATAGATTGATGCTAAGCAATGCAGCTTTCTGTAGCCATGAAACTATCTTGATGGAGTTTTATTCCAAGCTTCTGTCCTTACCAATTAGAGGGCTCACCTGGTACTCCCTTCAAAAGACCATCACAATTTGCTGAGGATTCTGTCCAAACATGACAAATGAGGTATGAAGTGGAGTGGAAAGCTGATTATAGGACTGCATGTAGGAATTAGAGGACCCACCTGGTTGGAATCTGGCATGCTATAGACATTGTTATAAGGGGTTGTAAAGGGCCAGATACCCCTTTAGGAACAGTTTACCCCCTTCCCCTTGTGACTGAAGAGCATGATCTGCTAACTCTTGAGTACACCTGTGAACCTTTTGATAGTCTGCCTGGAAGGACTGCTGTGCTGGACTGCTGCTCTGAAGGAATGATGCCTTGCTGTGCTGACCTCCTGCCCTGGTGAGAAGGACTGGACCTGTATCTGTTGAACCAAGGACTCCAGAGTGACTCCAAGCCTTAGTTGGCTGGCCTCCTGACTTGAGCCTCAGGGACAGAAGGCTTCAACAATCTCTAACCAAGCACCTGGACTCTGCCATCCGCGAGTATGCCCTGCCAAGTGGTGCCACCCAAGTCCTGGACTCTTGGAAGGGGGCCTGAGGTAATCTGCCAGCCTAGGTGGATCCAGACGCATCTCGTCTGCTATGTGGCACAACCCCGAGCAGAACTGATGCATCACCGCTGCTACGTGGAGCACCCTGTTGCAAAGGCCCACATCACAGTCCGCAGCCACAACGGAACCACTGCTGCGCCACACATCCTCGGTGCAGGCCCTGGCATCTCTCATTGATGGCAGCCTTGATGATGGACTACGCATTGCAGCTCCTTTGAACCAGCACATCGCCCAGAATGTGCGACCCATCCCCGACTTCGCATCACAAGCCCCGTCAATGGGATTCTCGACAGCGATGAAGGCCCTCGTATCGCAGCCTCGCTGCACCTCGGAACCGACACATTGCTTAGGCTGCGCTATGCACCTTCGTCGCAGACCCTCTCAACGCTCCGCAAACCAGGACTTAAGGTACTCTGTTCAGCGGGCCTAACTGGGTCCCTGTAGCCGGCCTGCGCTCCATTGCGGTCAGCCTGAACTTGTGATTGTATCCTGGGCCTGTGCGACCAGATACCCACAGTTAGCACTTTATGCTTTTTGGCACGCTATTGTCACTGAAATCTTTATTGCTCTGATTGGATCATTTGGTCTTGGTTTATTTATTAAAAATGATTGTATTTTTCTAACTTTGTGTGCAATCCGTTTTCTGTGGTGTTTTTCACTTTAATACTGTTTGAAGTGTTGCACAAATACTTTACACAATGCCTCTAAATTAAGCCTGACTGCTCTGTGCCAAGCAACCTGAGGGTTGGGCACAGGTTAATTTAGGGTTGGGATATGCCCCACCCTGACAAGGATTGTGGTTGCTGCTTGACAAGGGCTCACACCCCCGTCAACCAAAAACCCATTTTGTTACATTGGTGGCAGCGGTGGCACCAGAACTTGTGTTTGTGCAGTGTCATACAGTGATTTTGCTTACACTACCATCCCATATCTGAGACCAATCCGAGTTTAAACTTCTCCTTGATTGACCTTATTGTTTTTCCAAATTTTCTCCCTGACTGTTGTCTGAAAACATACCTGCACGAATGAAGGTTGAGCTGGCCAACATGGATGCCTAAATTGCGGCCCAGCTCAGGGAGTTCTGCAAGGAGAGGAGACTTCCATCAAAGAGCACCACCAGGAAGGTGGCGCTCCAAAAGGCGCTGAGTGCCTGGGTGGAACCCCACCAGTCATTGGCTGCAACCACAGAAGGGGATGGGCATGGAGATGACCTTCCTGTGATACAGCCTGCCGTTGAGGGGGATGACTTGGCCCCCGAAGTGGAACTCCCTGCCAGGGCAGAGAGCAGTATATCTTTTCATGGCCTGTCTCCAGAGGAGCTGGCAGACAGTAAGGCAGAGAGGGAGTTCATGCAGCAGATTGTCCAATTGAGAATGGAAAAGAAGAAACTGTCCATGAAGGAGAGGAAAATATTGCTGCCTCACAAACGTAGTCTGAGGGTCCATATTCCCAAACGGTCGGTGCCTGACGCTGTTGTTTTGGGGCAGCATCGGCAAGTGGTTAAATGCTTATGAGGTGGCTTTGCAAATGCATAGGATCCCTGAGGAGGATTGTTGGGGGGGGGGAGGGTGGTAGCCTCTAGAAGCACATCAATAGGGAGGGACGCCCTACTGGCCCTAGATAAGGGGGACCACCCTTATCAGAAAGTATGGCCTCACCTCTGAGAAGTACAGGCTGAAGTTTAGAGACAACCGTAAGCTTTACCAGCAGCCCTGGGTGGATTGTGTGGACTACTTTTGCATGGCCCTGGATGGTTGGGTGCAGGGCAATAAAGTGAAGGATTATCAGGGGCTGTACAATCTGATTGCAAGAGAACACATGTTCAGTCTTTGTTTTGCAGGTCTGCGCCAACACCTTACTGATAGCAAGCTCACTGAACCCAGGGAGCTTGGCAAGGAGGCGGACAGCTGGCCCAGCACCACGGTCGATAAGAAGGTATCTGGCCGGGAGAGGTCACCACAAGGGTGGGCACGGTCCCCATCAGAAGGAGGAGGGGGCTACCAAGAATCTATGAAAAGAAGTTGGCAAACAGAGATGTAATAACAGTTGTCCCACCATCCCATACCTTAGAAGTACACTTTGAGATGGGCTGGAGAAAACATTGGGCCTCTTTATCACTACATCTGAATTACCAAAGGATTGAGAGGGGTCACCTATGGAATGGGGAATAACCCTGGAAATCTGTATTTTTACACTGATTTCTTCATGCAATTCTCAAATTATGAGCTGTTTTCTGGGGAAAAATTCTTCCAGGTCTGATATAGAGTATTTGAAACAGCCTCAGTGATTTTGTGTGAGCTCAGACTGCAGTACTTGTAATACTGATCTGGTCAAAAACACCTGGTTCCACCCAAATGTGTATTAAGAGGTACTCAGAATGAGGTTACAACTTTGTGCTTGTTCACTACTGTCTCTATTACCATCTCTTCTGCCCTCCCCTTGAAACTCCCCTGTATCCAGACACAACTCAATACTTACAACTGCAACATTTCTAACCTGCTGGCGGATTTAACAAACTCAAGGATACACAAAAGTGATGAATGCTTGAATTAAGCTCAGCCACTTGTAATCACTCGGGGCAGCATCTCAGTCCATCATTATTTTGCACAGCATGCCACCTCATTTTGGACCTAGCCATATCCAAAGCAGCCTTTACCCTGCTCCAATGGGAACAGATCATCCCTAACTGCAAGGCCAGATCCTCCCTAAATCGGAACACAAGCAACCTAGGACTGGTTTCGATCTAGTCAGGGCTCATCACCCGGGTATAGCTTAGTTTCAGTGACACAGTGTGCACTGGACCCACGTCTGGGCATACTCATCCCAATTAAGGCAAACACTAAAGAATACAAAAAAGTGATGGACGGAAGGATTTCATGAATTTCAGCCACTGGTAATTACCCAGGCCGCATCCCAGTCCATCGCTATTTTGCACACCATGCCACTTCCGTTTGGACCAAGCCATATGCTAATCAGTCTTGACCCTGCTCCAATGGGAACAGTCCAGATCGAACTGCCAGGCCAGGTCCTCCCTGAACCGGAATACAAGCAACCCAGGACCGGTTTCACCCAAGTCAGGGCTCATCAGCCAGGTATAGCTTGGTTCCACTGACACAGTGTGCACTGGACTTTACTGCGGCGTATTAAAAAAGGCAGTAATTCTCATATGCTGGTGTAAAAATCACAGGTACTACAGCAACTGATGATGTACCCAATCTGAAGAAATCTAATGGATTCAGTTTCTACCTATTCATTTTCATGCAGTATGGCTGCGGAAACTTAGCTGAAGTTTAATTTTTTATTTCAAATGTGTCATATTAACCATAACAAGGCAATAAAAAATATTTATTTCAATGTGTAAGCATCTTGGCAAGGAAGGCTTTTAACGCACTGGTTTCTATGGATTCAGATTCTACATCATGCATTGCTGTCATCACAAAAACAAGAACAGAGTGGATGGAACAGCCTGCCAATAGCTCTTTCTAATTCTGTCATAAAGTTACCCTCAAACAGCAAGACGCTTGTGTCTGCATTTTAATGGTGCTGACCAGCTGCTCAAGACATTGTTGGCAATTAAAATGAATTGGATTGCATCATTTTAAGCTAAAATAAGCACAGCTTGCAGCTAAAAGTATCTAGCTTCGAAACACAGATAGTTTGAGACATTAAATGGCGCACCGTATTTACACACTTTAATTGTGAACAATTGTATACAGCGCACTTATTCGTAAAGTAGTAAACCATCACTTCAGTTTTGAGCACATTTTAATCTTTCACTGGAATGTGATCAATTGCATTTATAGTTCATATACGAGTTAATGCATACTTAAAAAAAGACAATTTGAAGAAAAAACAGAGAGAACAGCAATTGCGGGAAGGCAAATCGAAATAGTGAGAATTAAGGCATGCACGTGGTCATACGTGCCAGGAACAATTCTGAAATCTGGACAGCATTCTAAATAAAGGTTTACTATTCTTCAAATATGATGATTACGTTATAATTAAGTGTGCAACACAGCGGCGTAGCTAGCAATGCTGCAGTGACACCAGAGCTCAGCGCTGTGAGGGGCCCTCTGCACCCCAATCATGGATGTTTTCACTACCCAATAGAGGTTTTGGGGCGGGGTTATGGGGGGGGCAGCATTTCCAGTCTCCCATTAGGGCCCATGGCACACTTGTTACGCCACTGGTACCACACAGAGAGATTGACACTGTTCCAGCTAGCTTTGCTGCAGCAGGTTTCCCTGAGCGATAACTCCATGAATAAACGTCTGTGGACAGCAATGGCCCTGTACCCCTTGTTCCTGGCTTGCTTTCTGTCTATAGAAGCCTCACTGCTTACAGTCCGTTTACATTTTGCACATTTTTGTCCATTCTAGCACAACAGCAGCAAAGAAGGAGCAGGTGACGTGACAGCCAACAGATCTGGTGGGTCCAAAAGGATGCTGAGTAAGTTAGTTTGGAAGCAGACCATCATCTAGGCAGTTGTCAATGCTGTCTTCCCTTTATTGCTCACCAGAAGTCAGTGGCGGATCCTTAGGACCCTGACGCTAGGTGTCTATTTACTAAATGATTCACCACCTCTATAATCATCTGCCATTCAAGCAGGGCCGGACTGGCTACCGGGCATTTTGGAATGCTGCCGAGCTGGGGGCTGATGTCACTGCGGTGGGGGCTAATTTCGTTGATGGAGACCTGCGTGTGCTTCGAAATAAACAAAGCAAAACGAATTTCGTTCAGCACACGCAGGTCCCCATCAACGAAATCAGTCCCCAGCTCGGCAGCATTCCAAAACGCCTGGTAGCCAGTCCGGCCCTGCATTCAAGCAATGCAGCACTTCCAGTGTCATTTGACTGGACATGAATAGAATTCGAGACCATAAAGGTGGGAAGTGCATATTAGGATAGGCAGTTCCAGCCTTTTTAGGTCGAGCATTCGAGGCCTCTTGTATATACTTTAGTATATACTTAAGTGTATGTACTTTGTGGGCTCTGGAGATCAGCCCTAGGACTTGTCTGCTTCCGCTTAGGGACTTTTTTTTCTGTTCAAATGCCTCTAATTGCCTATCTTGATAGAAAACGACCAGTAGAGGTCAGTGAAATACCAGAATTGCTTTCTGCTGAGCGACTTTCTTTTTTTCTAGGAACTGCCTTTATTTAACTTTCTTGATAGAAAACGACCAGCAGAGGTCAGTAAAATACCAGAATCACTTTAGCATTCTCTAAATACCAGTCCATAGAAATTGTCTTCCACGAGCACCCGTAGACAATAATATTTTTTTCAAATCTTGTATTTTCAGTGATATGACCTCCGAAGGCATTTATTTTATATTAAAAACTGAGCTTTGGACTATACCATTTCCCGCTGAAAGGTAATATTTCTCTCCATGTGTTACCATACCTGGCGTGTCACGCAGTTTGGTGCTTACTTTCCCTCCATGTTAAAGAACAGTAGATGTTTCAGCACCCAGGCTAATGTGCTGCATAGCTAAATACATATAAGGTCCTAAAGGCAAGACTGATTGCATTGCAAATGCTTGTTCTACTTGGTTTGAGGGCTGAATTCCTTTTGACCTCCTATAAAAGTCTCCCGTTAGGAGACTCCAATGAACCCTTTTTCCACAGAAGAAACCCTCCCCATTGACATCTTGGCAGGAGGGACCTCCAGAAATCTTGTCCATCTACTGCTCCCCCTACCTCTTCTCGTCTGTCTTCCAGCGCCCCTCCTTTTGAGGTCTTATGATAGTCTCCCATTGAACACTGAAATGAACCCTTTTGTCACAGGAGAGACCATAGCCTTGGACCTCTTGGCAGGAGGAACATCCAAAAATCTTGTTCTTCTTCCGCTCTCCACACCTTTTCTCTTCCGTCTTCCATAACATCTTATTGTTCTAGCCTCCCTCCTTTCGAGGTCTTATGAAAGTCTTCCACTGGGAATCATCAGTGAACCCTTGTTTCACTGGTGTAACCCTCTCCTTGGAGCTATTGGCAGGAGGGACAGCCAAAATTGTTCTATTTTCTACTTTGTCCACACCACTGCCCCTCCATCTTCTCACTGTCCTAGCCTCCTTTTTGCACTGCCCATTCAGCTCACCTCCTCTCTTTGCTTTCCCATCTCTTCCAATCTGTCCCGTGGACCTGCAGCGTCATCATTTGCGATCCCCCATCACACAACCCGCCCTCTCATGAATCCTTCCCCGCCTACTCGCTGCCTATACTTGCTCCCACACCATTGCTACGAGTTTGCTGTCCTGATGCTTTACCTCTTTGTTTCTAACCCTCAATATCCATCACTTTTCCTTCTTCCCACCTGTCACTTATTACCCAAACTCTCTCTTCCATTTACTTGACTTCACCCTTTGGATCTGTCTGTCAAATCACCTTCGAGTTGATTCAATTGATTAAAAGATCAGATCATACTGTAAGGGACAGTATAATTTGAATGGCAGTGAGACGCTATATTTTTCCAAAATCGATTACATTAGTTTCATCTCTTAGCACCACTTGTCATAAGATCGAATTCTCATTAACAGAAACAAACATGGAATACGTGATAATCTTGAGAGAACATGTTTACTTGTGTGTGTAGGGAGGCAAGTCGACGGTACATTGTATCTGAAACATCACATGTTGCTGCAACAAATATAATGACTATTCGCATCGAGTCCAAAGATTTCAGAAAACCATAAAGCTGTCCCCTCAAGGGACACAGCTGAAGATGCTGCTCATATTTTTCATCACACTCTTACTTTAAAAATGCTGTCCTTTATTTAAACAGCATTACATGAATTACAGCGTCACAAAGTTGTCCACTGGTTGTAGGTGATGGAACAGCCCACCCTGTGTCATGAGGTATTCGTAACATTTTGTTATTTGTATTGCGCTGTTTGATCCGTAAATTCCCTCTTAGACCAAGCATGGTTTTGTTAAAGAGGTTCTGGCTTCAAAGTCGGTAAGATGGACATTTCCTGCTGCCATGCTATGTGATCTTAGACAAAGCAAGTTTGCTGGGCCTCATTCGCTTACCTGTTAACTTCCAATGCTTGAAGCATCCCTTTCAGTGCACTGGCGTCTAAGGGCACTCTCCTGCCAAAACACTGAACCGAAAACGAGAAACGCACCCTTAATGGTTTTTAGCTTTGTGGGGGTAACATTGCACAGGTGAGCAAAATCTTACAAAGTGCATACATGCAGGAAAAAAATCCAGCATTCATGTTGAATGTGTTCCTTGACGAGTTGGAGTCTCCTGTTTAGAAATGAAGCTGTCCCAGTAAGCTGGATCTTCAGGGAGCAGAGGGGCAGCAGAGGCCACCAGCTCCTCAAACGTAAGAAAAGTAAACTGTGTTGTTTGCATTTGGTCGGCAGCGCCTCCAGATATCTGCTAAAAAACACAAATGTTACAATGATTTACTTTAGTTTTGCACAATAAGCTGTATAATTTTTTTGATTTATCGTTAGAACATATTGCTAGAAACCACTGAGCAATATATAGCATCCTTTTCTTTTGGAAGACTGCACACTTCCTCAAATCACACGCATAACACATTTGCACAGATACTACTTGTAAAACATACAAAAGCACTGCAGCAATAGCCATGTTGCCCAAACATTTCGGGAAAAAAGTGTGCAGGTCAAAGGCTAATTTACCAGCTGCACCTCACAAACTCTGCATTCAAGGACGTTTATAGGTCAACACGAAATATGATTCTGACAAAAGAATCACCTGTAGTCACTTACAAAGTTTACTGAAGTCAGCAGGTGTCACAGAGCTTGGCCCAACATTCTGTTCATCCCTCTTACAAGGGATAGCTCGACATAAACCACCGTGGGCATGAACCATCTCATGGTCTCTAAGGCCCTAAGTGGCTCCCACCTGCACTTTTGAAGAAGGCTACAGGAACTGTTGCCGCCCCCTCAGGAACACTGAAACCTACACAGGGGCCCACTTTCCTCCTTCGTCTCCTTTACAAACAACTCACTGTCCCACACAACCCCGGCATGATTTTCTGAATCCGGTTGCCATAAGTTTCTTTTTAGGTCTCGCCTACACAGCGCGCATGCGCTGCTTAGGCAAAAAGACCTTTAGCAATCGCTTCGGCTTTTCAGCCAAAAACGTGCACGCTTTCCATTGCCTTCAATGGCAACGCGTGCACGTTTGGCGATTCACTTGCGGGAGCGAGCGGCGCCATATGGTAGCAATTATCGCTCCTGGCGCTGCTCGCTCCCGCAAGTGAAACGCTTTCACTTTTGCCGACACTTTTTTTTTTACTTTTAGCGCGCGCGCGCTTGTTAGTTTTTACTGTGTGCCTTTCAGTTTCACTTAAGGGTGTGGCCTCTCGCAAGAGGAATCGCAAGTCTCGGCCGCCATGTTCTTCCTGAACCACACGTAAGCGCCCACACCCAGCCACCGATGTGGATTATTGTGCATCTGGAGCCTGAGTTTGTGCTGCTGGTATCCAGAGGACGTTATAGAGAAGCAAGTCTGTCTTTGTGAGTTTCCCGCAGCAGTATCGACATCCGAAGTGAAAAGAGCAGCCAACAGAGATTGTCGCTGGTTTTCCTGGCAGCGTGTTCATTCACACTGTAGAACCTGCACCAATAGGCATGCACGCTGAGTGCCAGTCAGGTAGGAAGCCTTTTTGTTTATATAACCGCTGATGTTCTGTAGAGCCCTCATCATAGTGCAATTTTGCCACGTACTTTGTTCTTATGCCTAGCTTCCAGGAGAGTGCACATATCGCGCATTAGTGCAAGCGCCTTGATTTCTGTACCAAAGGTTCCAGAAGCCTGCAGAGTGTATATTGTTGTCAGTGCAGGTTATGGCATTGAGAAGCACTCTCCTCGCGCAGTCCCTTGAAATACATCAGATCGCCCATTGCTGCTGATTATGCATACATATTGAACTGAGACCTAGGTGCTGAAAAACACATCAATATTCGGAACATTGCTATGTTCCTTATCAGAAACATTGTTAGGGTTATTCTCTGGAAAATTCCTCTGTGTACACATGTAAACTTTGCCCAAGAGATATAAGTGCTATGTGAGATGCAAAATAAGAGACTCAGGGCCAGATGTACAACCCTTTTTTGCGGCCGTAAACGGGAGATCCTCCCATTTGCGACCGCAAAAAAGGATAATGGCATGTGCAAATGCTACTTTACGAGTCACTGACTCGCAAAATAGCATTTGAGACTCTCGCTATTAGGAAGGGGCATCCTTCCTAATAGCAAGTCACCATGCCATGTACTTTAGTTTTGCAATTGCATTTGCGGTTGCAAAACACTCGCAGTTTACCACCTACTTCAAGTAGGTGGTAAACCACTCATGAGACAGGAAGGGAAGGGGTCCCCAGGGACCACTTCCCCTTTGTGAGTGTGTGTGTAAATATTTTTAAGAGCAGGCAGTGGTCCCAGGGACCACTGCCTGCCCTTAAAAAATGGAACTGAAAAGTTTCATTTTTGTTTTTAAATGCATCCCGTTTTCCTTTAAGGAAAATGGGCTGCATTAAAAACAAGCATTGGCATAGCTAATAGGTCTCGCTTTAGGACCTTATAAGTGTTTAGCCATGCAACAGTTAATGTTGTTGCACCAAGGATATTGTGCTGCATAACTAAATACTCATAAGGTCCCAAAGGCGAGACCTATTGGCTATGCCAATGCTTGTTATTATTTACCGTTGTTATTGTAATTTTGCATACCCCCTGCTATCTCTCTGGGTTCTGTTTCAGTAGTCTGCATCGTCTGTCTACAGCCATTCGCACCTCCTTTCCTCAAGATCTTCCCACTTTCTTATCACTCTTTATACTTGCTTACATTCCCACCCTCCTTCCAAGGACCCATCTGTTTCTTCAGCCAACCTCTGCACTGCAACTCACCACAATGCACGCTCTCATTCAAAGCTGCCCCAAACCCCCAAGGTTATCCTCGTGAAATGTCAGATCACAGGCTGCAATACTGTTTTCGACAAGAATTCTGACTGCTACTACCCTCCACAGACAGACAGATACACACACAAACACACGCACTTCATCACCCTCACTAAAAAATATAAACAGATGGCCGACACTCCCAAATGCAGTAGCCATTTGCACCAAGCAAATCACTTTCACGATCCAGCCTCTTCAATCGTGTCTTTCGAACCACCTTGCATATCCACTTCTGAGAATGGCAAAAATTATGTTTCCCGATCAACTTTTAACAAATTAACATGCTCTGGTTAGTCTACCCATGACTCTTGAGCAGGCCAACCTCTCCTCCTTTGATTCAACCCTTCTCTCCCTACCAAGTGTTTAGATCTTACAGACCATCAGCCCCATGTAAGGATACCACCCCACTCCACGCTCTCGGGTAAGACCTTGGACTGCATTCTGATCTTATCAGGAATACACTGCAATAAAACTACCCTGTGAAAATCTGTTTCTGTAACTTGTGATTTGGTCTCAGGGCAATTTTACCAGCCCATTCTCTGTTTTTGAAGTCAGAATGGGGAATATCGTTCAGATGTGGCTTTACCTCATCAGATTTCCGCACATTTTCTGCATTACCAAAATCATTTACTGAGTACATTTCCCCAGAATATGCCTACAGGCATTTGGGCAGGGAAAAAAGGAAGGCAATATTATCTAGCATCTTTAAATGTACATTTGGGTGCTAACACTTGTTGCCCCTCAGGTCTGCATTTAACGCTGACCAGAAATGAGGACTATTTTACCATTCTTTTCCTCAAAAACTGCAAACACCTAGATGCACCCATCTACCGTAGCCTAAATTCCTCCTCAGCTCCTTAGTCCAACACAGTCGACTCTCAACCATCGTCCCCACTTCTCTGCTGACTTCACTGCCATACTCTGCATGGTAAAACCACCATATGAGAGATACAACACATTGCTCCATCCACAATAAATTTCTCTCTATCTCTCTTTGACTGAACTTAACACTTTTGAAAGGCGTTTCAACCAGTCACTGCACAAGGGCTTCTATTCACCTGGCTTAAAATATGTGCTAGTCCACTAATTTAAAAGAATCTGCTGATACTATTATATTCTTCAAACACCAAATAGGCTTTCCCTTCCTTCTTCACTGTAGGTACACTGTATGCATTTAAAAAAAACAGCAAAATATCTTAAAACCTTTTTTTTGATAAACAAATGTTTATTATTTTCAGCAGTTACAACAAGCCACATCAATACCGACAATCGGCTCCCGAGGGAGGCCGATATCAATATACCAATAAATAAGCAGTACAGCGGGTAAAAGTGCACACCAAGAAAACAACATTAATCTCAGTACATCATCCTCACAATGAGCCCACGTACGCCGTCCCAAGCCATTTCCCCCATACTTTGGCATTCTTGGCAGGGCAGCCTCGCACCTCATACACTGGCTTCTCCTGCTGGGCGCACCAATCTATCCCACGTCTCCATTGTGTCAATGTCGGTGGCTTGGAAGCCTTTCATTGAGCAGTGATATCCCGTTTAGCCACTAACAGTGCAGTTCCCAGGAGAGCTCGGTCTGCGCATGTCCCTCCGCACTCTCAAGTACTACCAACAGGATCAATAATGGAGAGAGCTCTATCTCCAGGTTCAAAACATCGGACAATTAAACAATCACAGACAAACTAGGACAGGACCATATCATATGAAAGAAATCAAGTGGGGTGTGGGAACAACGAAAGCATGCACGACTGGCGAGAAGCCCAGCTTTATGGAGCCTATTTGGTCAGTGGTATGCAGAGTGAAGCTAGTATGTTGGTACTAGTCAAAGCTGAGAGGAGACAGTGGGGGTCTTGGGGACCGTCAGTGCATCCCACTAATCTGCATCTTCTATACGTCCGAGCCACCCTTCCCAGCAGGCTCTAAGGGCCAACAGTGTGTCCGGGGCATTGATGATTAGTGTGTGATATATCTGGGATACCCCCCCTTTTGCCCAAAGCACCTATCATTATCTTAGCGTCTTTTGCATTGAATTCTGGGATCAGGGCGTCAAGGGGGACAAGGCTATTAGCGTGTGACGCAGTTGCAAATATTTATGGAACTGTATTCCAGACAGTGAGTAAGCACGCTGAAGATCTTCAAAGGAGGACATATGGTTGCCCTTCCACACGTCTCCTAGAAGTGTAATGCTACCTCTCTTAGCCGTGTGCCACTTCATCGGGGGTATGGTGGGTGAGTTTGGACCACCATCCCATATGCCTATGGGCTGCCTTCGACCCATTAAATACCAGCCGGGTGTGTTGGGAATTGTGTCTCTGTATAGCATTGCCAGAATTCCCGGGAAACCTAATGTGTTGAGTTCTAATCTGCAGGCTGGGTCAGACCACCCGCCACTGAGCCAGTCATTCACAATCAGAAGGTGCCTTGCCAGGTAGTACAATTACAGGTTAGTAATGCCCCGGTCGCCATCATAGGAGGCATGCTCGCAGGTACCGAACGCCAAACGTGGTCTGCAGTTATGCCATAGGAAGGCAATCGCCACAGAATCCATCTCTCGAAACCAATCGTAAAACCTTTAGGTAAAGATAAAGGGCACCGTAAAAAGATAAAGGGCCTCTTAAAGCTAACATTTTAGTAACATCTTAAGATAATGTAAATACATTTGTAAACATATTCATAAATTGCATATAACCACAAACAGTTGGGTTAACAGATTATAAGTCAAGAAAGGGGGCTCAAAATATATTTTACCTTAAAACTCACCAGGAAACAGTAAACAAAATGGGAACTGCAATACCCATGAACTAGGCAAGTAAATATCAATAAAAAATGCATCTGACCATTGTACATCATCTTCCTATATCGATTCATTGCTTAATAGCTTAGCTTCGCCTTCTCGCCGTTCCATAAACAAAACAAAAATCAAAAAAATCAAGCAGTCACATTTCCCCTTGGTGTTCTACGTACTGTAGCTTTTAACATGACACCTCCCACACAGATACAAAGGGTTAAGCCTATTTCATCCTCTCATTTAAGACCTGCAATTACAAACTGCCTGAGGCTGAAATCAACAGCCAATTTGACATTGAGTCTGTGTGGGGTACAGAGTAACAACGTAGGCCTTAGACCTGTTCTCTATGCAGGTTCCATTGACAATTCAGTAGCAAATGACATCTGCAGGCAGTTAAAAACACATACATAGACCAGGTTACAGAAAAAAAAGATATTTTTCATGGATATATGATTAAACAACTACTGCCTAAACAACGAATTCCTTAACCACGAAGGCTAAACCACGAGCAATGCCAAACCACTACATTTTTAACAACGAGTACCTAAACCACGAAAAATATTCAATTTGCTCATTACCCGTTTCCACCACTATGTTCTTAAAATCCGCATGTTTTTCACGGATGGAAAGTCTCCAGAGATTTGAGTCTATTTAAGGTTCAGTAAATTGCTTTGTTCGTGAGTGTGTTTTCTGTGTCTGTCGATGTTTTCCAAAGTGTAGTAAAGACTAGCTTGTGAGTGTTAGGTTGATGTGTTTTTTTACTACCTACTTTAGTTAATTAACAAAGACTGTGACAGAAGCATAGGCATCCTCGCACTGGTACTGTCTCTTGGGGCGCGTGCTCTGAAGGCTGCTGATATGTGTGTTCAAGGAGGATTGTTTCTGTCTTGCTCTGGCTGCACATCTCCATGTTTGCCTGATTTACAATGAAGTGCCCATCAGTGTGGTGTTTCTCTAAGCAAAGCCCACAAATGAATAGAAACAGGCCTCCTGGATTTCCTAATGCTTCCGCCAAGTGGTAATGCATCTGTTGTGAAGAATAAGCTTTGAGAACCAGCATTCACTTTTCTCTCAGTGCTTTGTCTCCGTCCCTGAAAGGTCACGTTGTTATTACCAGGTAGCAAGTCGAGTAAAGCTAAAATGTATGTAATAAAAGACTTGCGATGTAAAACTTCAAAAAATGTGTTTAGATACGATAAAAATAAAAATAGAAGTATCCAGTTGAAAAAAGTCCCCTTCCCTGACCGGGAATCGAACCCGGGCCCAGATCCGAGCATGAGCACTTCACCCAGCCCAGGGTTTAGCTTTGGATGCTGGGACTCCTCGCCCTCAGTTTAGAGTGTTAGAAACAGGACTACGAGTCCCAGAATACACTGCAATAACCTGACTAGAATTTGGTACTAATGCTAGACCTAGGGATTATAAGATCTCTGATGAGGATGGTGGGGAGTGCACGTCCGGGCCAGTGGTACTTTCACAATGTGCCTGTAAGTTCTAAACCATTATACTTAAACAAAGATTTTAAAAAGGCTTCACAGTCATATAAAACAATTCCTCATTCTGAGCCCGATCATTTCATTTATGTTTCGTGAAAAAAACAGGCTTAAATGCATTTTTATTTATCATGTAGTCCTTTGATTTTGATGTAAATAATAACCCTTCGTGCACGTTTCTTTTTTACAATAAAGTGCCCAGAAGCTTAAAATGAAAAGGCAGAAATCCTTCCCAAAAAGTGTCTCACATTAAAAATTGTCCGTGATTGATTTTAAAAGTTATGTGATTGCTTTAGTAAATCTTTAACTTATAGGAAATGAGGTCCTTGGCAGTCTTGGGACCCAGGCATTTCATTGTAATTAAAATAGTGCCATCTTTTGGCCAGTCACGAGATCATTTTTTTCGTGGTTTAGGAAAGTCGTTGTTCGTGTAAGTCGTAGTTAAAGATGTCGTGGTTAACAGATTGGTCGTTGTTTAGGATTCGTTTTTCAGGTCAGTCGTTTTTCAAACTTCGTTGTTAAGGATGTTTCCCATTTTTCATAGTACTCTGATTGTTATATCACAACCCTGTGTGTGATAACCATCTGTTTTAAATAGTAAAGTCCATGGGCCTGCTCAGTGGCCCAGAGCTGAACTATACTAATTAGAATTAATTCACCTTAAAGATGACTTAGTTGAATTTTTTGTTGCAGTCATGTTGGACCAAACCCAGGATCTTGGTGCCTTGTATGAGCTTTTCACTTGTTTCACCAATAAAATCTATGGGCGAATGTTGTAAATGGCCCTTTTTGCAGGGTTATCCCCAAACTTTTTGCTTCCTCCTCCTATTTTTTCCTGACCTGTCTTTGTTGGTTTTAGGACTTTGGGCACTATACCACTGCTGATCAGTGCTAAAGTGCATATGCTCTCTGTGTAAATTGTGTTATGGATTGCTGTTTCCATGATTGGCATATTTGATTTACTTGTCAGTCCCTAGTAAAGTGCACTGTCAGAGCCTGTGTGAAGTCTGGTACTGCCATGTCGACTTGGCAAGTGCACACACTTGCCAGTCCCTAACCTTCCCTTTTCTTACATGTTAGTCACCCCTATGGTAGGCCCTAGGTACCCCTGTGGGCAGGGTGCATTGTATGTGAAAGGTAGGACATGCCCTGATGTGTGTGGCATGTCCTGATAGTGAAATACTGCCAATTTCGTTTTTCACTATTGTAAGGCTACCTGCTCCCATAGGAAAGAATAGGGAGTTTGTTTATAACATCTTATAAACATAACTACCTCTGGGAACAAGGTAGGAAAATAAAGTTTGATATGCCTGAACTCAGAATGTTACAATGCATCTTTTAGTGAGTGTGATTTTTACATTCTGTGTTTGAAAATACCACTTTTAGAAAGTAGGTATTTTCTTGCTTAGCCATCCAGTATGCCTCTGCTAGGTTTGTGCATTGCATGTCTGGCTTTGGATGACAGGGGCTGGAGATGGGCAGTGGCTCCAGAGAGTCTGATGAGTCAGGGCTGGGCTGAATCGGCCTGGTCTGCATTTGGAGTGGTGGGAGGAGTAGCACCTGCACCTGAATAGGGCTGTGCCTGCCTTCTACAATGATGGCTCCGCCCCCCTGTGGTGTGTCTGGAACCAGGGCTCACACTGACAATGGAGGTTGTTGTGCACTTGCAAAGTGCCCCACAGAACTGGTTTTGGCTGGGTACAGACACTCTCTGCCTTCAGAGAACAAAGGATGTTTGGGTATAAAAAGAGGGGCCCAGACCCCAGACTTTTAGACCTCTTTTGGGACCAAGAAGACTACTAAGAAGAAGAGCTGGAGAGGCTGTGAGGAGAGACTACCACTTTGCTGTGTGCTTTGCTGTGTTGGCCTGCAGTGGCTGCTTCTGTCTTGGGCAGTGAAAGGACTGGACTGAACTTTCTACAACTTCTTTCTTTGAGTATCTCCAAGGGCTTGAGGTAGAGCTTGCCCCCTGTTCAAGAAGTCACAGGAACAGCAAAGTCTTCAAGTTCTTCTGCCCTCAGCACTGGGGACTGTGTGTTTTCTGCTGCAACAGAAGAAAAGCAACCTGACGCCGTCCACGTCACCGCTATCGATTCCGTGTCCTGAAGGCACTGCCGCACCGCAACCCTGGTCTCACCGACGACGCCGCCACCGAGCCACTGCTTGCACCGCGACCTGTGGGCACCGCCTAGCTTCACGATGCCGCCTTGGTATCCCCGACGACCCTGCTTCACGCCGACATCGACGCCGCTGCCTGCACCGTGGTTCGAGGGAACCGCTTGTAAAGTTACATGACGCACCGCCCTCAACCCGCACCGCAGCCTTGGCCTAGCGACGCTGGCGCCATCGACTTCAGTTCGTCAGCCGACGAGAGCGCTTCAGCAACGACGACGCCGCTGCTTGCACCGTGACCTGACGAGCACCGCATCACTTCGCACCGTGACCTTGGTCTCACCGACGCCGCCACTGAGCCGCTGCTCGCACCGCGACCTCAGGGCATCGCACGCCGCACCCGACGCCAGTGATCCAGCGCGATATTAGCAAACAGCATTCATACACTAGATACTCTCTTGGGCCCATACATTCATACTACGCTAATACTTACGCTGGGTTTATCAGTTGTTACTCTTTATCAAAATCCCTGCTACCAATTACCTTCAGATTGAAGAGTAATGACTTACCAATGAATCCTTTGCTAATTGGGAAGTTTAAAATGAGTGACATTCATTATAGTACATAATCCTGAAATAACCACTGAGTCAGGAAGTTTTAAAATGTTTATCTAAAGATTTAGCAGAGTAAATTACATAACCACATGGTACTTAATCGCATATCACGGATGAAGCATAGAATAATAATTATTGATTAATGACGGTCCCTCAGAAAGGAGAAGATAGAGACAGCAGCGCAACTAAAGGTTGCATTTATATTTACCTAAGTGCGAGAACCAAACCCCTTGGCCAAGGAGTTGGAAAAGAATAGGACCCAAGAAGGATGAAGAGCAAAGACCTCCTCCAGGTTCAGGACAGGACCGGTGACCTCTCTACAACGACGCCTGCGTCGTTCCCCTCTCTGATACTCGGCTTCTCCTCGATTCTCCCGTGCCTTCCTTCTAATGGACTCCGCCGCCCCCTCCTCAGGACCTCTCTGGACAGGGATTCAGTCTGCAATCGATCAGCTTGGCGGTCTGGAGCTCTTCTGCCTGACAGCATGAACGCCTGTTCTCTCTGTTCCTCTGCTCTCTTTCAGCATCTCCTACTAACTAATTAGCTAATTCTATATCTATTATACCCTTCTACGCCCATGTACCTCCCCTTAATGTTGCTAAAATATGGGACCACTACTTCTGATTGGACAGGGACAGGGGGTTGATCCTCACACCATATTGATTTGGTTCGTATTCTGAAGCCCATTGTCTTTAAACTACCGCCCATCCAATTTTATACATTTGCTTTATTTCCCACCCGTCTCACGACAAATGTTATATATTCTTCATATACAAAGTTTCAATTTTCAACAGGAAAGGCAAGAGCACAGCAGCTTCGGCCATCAGGTCATGGCCTTGGACGACGTCCAGGTTGACTTCATTTTTATTCTTTGGCAGCCAAACAGGACACATGCGCAGAATCATTGTCTCTCGAGTTTCAGATCACCAACCCCAGGCCCAAGTTTACGAACTAATAAAAGTCAAAGAAGAAAATATTAAAATCACAAATAATATGTTTCACTGTATACCCACTCTTTCTACTCTATCCCCATTTACTTATAAATCTATCCCGCATTAGTAGCGTTAAGAAAACGACAAATTAATAATAACACAAGAGCAAGCTGAAGCATGTGAAAACATCAAGCAGCCATTTTAAAGCACACTGCGCAGAAGCAGAAATTTCCCACCAAGCAAAGAAAGACGTCACACCATGTGATATGGATGAGACATGCGCAGTAAGGTTCCCGCGCTTTAGCGGCCATTTTAGAATAAAGACAAGCGTTACTTGTTAGTTAGAACACATAGGCAAGCTTCCTTGCTATTCATGTAGTGTATGCAAAGTTAATATACACAATACAAGATTAATAAATTAATACTGTGAGGAGATTGCATCCGAGCAAGTCTCATTTGTGAGTCCTTGCTCCATCAATCCCCTCTCTGATGGCGTTTAAGAGCCATCAAAATACTACCCTCAATCAGATGCCAACTTCTTAGCAAATAGTTTCATTCTCATTTTTACATTTTCTATTTTTAACATCCCCTTTCAATTTCTTGTATAATTCACTTCTCCATTCTTCAAGTTCTATTTCGTCAATCTTTCTCTTCTTCCCTTTTCCTGTCACATTATATGTTCCATTCTTTCTACAACATTTGCACCATATTATTATTGTCAGTACTATTATTGCTAACCCTGCTAGGGGTACTAATATTTGACCTATAAGTCCTTTTCCTACATTAGCAAACCAGGTACCAATTGACGAGATACTATTTGTCAATCTTTCCCATACACTATCAACTTCCAGTGGTTTAAGTTCCTTCTCAAGTTTAGTTATATTCTGTATATACGTTCCAATTTCTGCACTTTTATCAGGAATGTAAGTGCAACAATGTTTCGTCTTCAGTAATTTACAGACTCCGCCCTCTTTTGCTAATATAATATCAAGAGCAAGTCGATTTTGCATAACCATAGATCTAATCGCAACCATTTCCGCATTAATCATTAGAAATCCTCCAGCAGTATCCGTTGATAAACGATCAACCACTGTAGACAATTTACATATTTTCCTTGAGTTCAGAATTATTCCCACCGAAGGTATCAATGCACCAAATATATCACCTACAATTTCAGAAAAACTAGCTCTTTTACTACGTGTTAATTCGCCATTGTTTTCATTGCTCCCAGTGTTTCTTTTTACGTGGTATATTTTTGGAAATACTATTCCAAAATAACAACTTCCATACCACCGTGCAGGAAGCCTAAAGTAAGCCTTATTCCCGCATACATAATAGATTCCAGGAAAAACTGAATCTGTTCCTCCTTTGATTCCCCAACCTCCAAGAATTAAGAAATTGTGTTCACATTCACTGGTACCGATGAAAACATTGTTATAATCAGTCCTTAACCTATGTAGACAAATTTTCCCCGTCTTTACAAAATCCAGAGCCATAGCAGCTTGAGCCTTGCCAGGTGTGTAACTCCCTTCTTTCTCAGCCCAAGGTGGCAAATGAGCCTTATGCTCAGAAGCTTTCCTTTGAAAATCTTGTCTTCTATTTTCTACTAAATTCAAAAATATCTTTTCTTCTTCGTGTAAAGAACATGTTAGATTGTGTCTATGTGCATGTGTTATGTCTATTGATTTCATTGTTAAGAAAAATTCTCCCATAAACTGTGCGTCTTGACTACTAAGCACTGGGTTCATACTCTTTCGAATCGGAACCTCTGAAAATATCACATCTATGTTTGAATAATAATATTGAAGTCTCCCTGTTCTATAAAATAAACTAGATAAAACACTACATGATATGCCATATGTCAATGGTAAGTGATGATATGTTAATCCTTCTGCTACTGATTCGGGTAACTTCATACAGACATAACAATTACTAACTTCCATGGTATCTACATATTGAAATAATAACTTTGTGAAAACATTTAAACTAGTGTCGTTATCAGTTATTTCATGATGAAATTCTGGTTCATTTTCTGCCATTAGTTCTACTCTATTTCCCTTCATGTGTGCTGTCCTTCCTTTAGTTTCGTTATTAATCTTTTTATCCATTATCATAAGGTAAGGAACTGCTACGATCAGGACTAACCAAACTATAAGCACCATTACTAGACTACATATGCATATTGCACAGCATCTTCTACAACATCTCTGTTTTGGTCTCCCAGCAACTCTATCATCAGGCATTTCGACAAGGAAGATTGCTCTTCTTATCTATTTTTCGCTTTTCTTTATGTGACTCTTTTTCGTAGTCAAGGTGGTCTTGTTTCTTTCTCGTACGTCAGTTCTGCACTCGTTCCTTCGTCACCACTTTCACTTGACTCTGAACTTTCGTAATCTTCAAGAATAATGTAAGTCCAATCAGGACCCTTGAATTTGTTATTCACAAGTTTCAGTCTCTTGCTTCTTCTTTTCTTAGTTCTGTTTTCTTGTTCGGTTTGACTTGTTACTTCATTTACTTGATCTGGATCTTCACTTCTGGTTGTTATGTGGTATTTTACTCTTTTAATGACACTAGGCCAATGATCACCTTTTCTTGTTTTCTTTGTTTGCACTGTTTCTTTATTTTTGTCTTCAGCAATCTCTTTATTTTCACTTTCTGACACCTTTTCGTTTTCTGCAATTACTGTTTTTCTTTCTTGCTCTTTTTCAGGTCTGATTTGTTTTTCTTCAGCAGCTCCACTGTGAGTTTCCAATAATTGACCTTGTGCTTGATTTATTTCTTCATGTTCATTTTTCTCGAGATCTTTTTCTTCTGTGTGATTTTCTTGATCTAACTGGTTCTGATCAGGGCTTATTGCACTTTGTACTTCTGCAGCCTGACCGGATTCTTCTAAACCTGTCTGTTCCTGCTCAAAACTTGTTGGTTCTTCGTTATTTTGAGCCCAGTTTCCTTTCCCTATCTGGTCCTGCTCAGGTTCTTTTATTGTATGTTCTTCTTTTCCCTGAGCTGCTTCTTCTTCGCCTATCTGATCTTCTTCAATTTCTTCCAATTTTGTTTGACTTCTTGTTCTGTAGTAGACTTCAGGAATTTCTACCACCGGTATCCAGTCCTGACTTGTGCTCGGTTGTTCTTCTGCAGCTTCTTCTGAATCTCGAGCCTGAGATTCTTCAGCTGGGCAACCTTCAGCTTCCTCAGTGATTGATGCTGACTGAGGATTTTCTTCTTCAGGGTCTGGTACTCTTTTGGTGTGGCTTACATGAATCCAATTAGGAAATCCTGCACACTTCACTGCTGTGTTGGTAGTCAGTATGACTTGACAAGGTTTTCCCCATCTAGGTGATAGACACGTCTCTCTGGTGTGATTCTTCACTACCACCCAGTCACCAGGATTCAGATCATGTTCTTGTTCAGGCTGCCTCGAAACTGCGTCTTCTCCGACCTGATGAGAGATAGAACGCACTAGGTCAGCCAATCCTTTGCAATAATCCAGAACCATATCATCAGATATATTCAGCAGTTTGTTTATGGGAACATGTGCTTGTCTCATTGCTCTTCCCATCATTATCTCGTGTGGACTCAGTCCCGTATTTCTATCAGGAATGCTTCTTAGGCCCATTAAGACAAGTGGCAATGCATCTGGCCACTCCAATGATGTTGATGCACACATTTTTCCCAGTCTGGATTTTATAGTGCCATTCAATTGTTCAACCACTCCAGAAGCCTCTGGACGATATGCACAGTGCAATTTTTGTTCAATTTGGAATGCTCCGCAAATTATTTGAATCACTTCACTGTTAAAATGTTTTCCTCTATCTGATTCCAAAGTTACTGGGAAACCAAACCTAGGAATGAGTTCTCGTAGTAACAGCTTTGCGACTGTAATGCTGTCACTCCTCCTGGTAGGGTAAGCCTCCACCCACTTTGAAAACAGACATACTATGACTAGTACATATTTCAACCCTCTGCATGGTGGTAACTGTATAAAGTCGAACTGGAGTCTTATAAATGGACCCTCTGCCTTTCCAATCTTCCCAAACCCGATTATTGTCTTTCTCCCTGGATTATGCATCTGGCAAGTCAAACATCTCTGGCAAAGGCTCTCTGCTACAGCCCTGAACTTGGGATTGTACCAGTTCTGTCTGAAAAGCCTAATCATTGCATCTCTCCCTATGTGTGTGTCTCCATGATACATCCTGGCCATTTGAGAGAGCAGACAGTCAGGCATGACTGGTCTGCCATCAGCACAAATCCACACTTCATCATCTCCCCTTTGGGAACAACCCACTTTGACCCATGTTTTCTTCTCATTTTCATCAGCACCATCTTGCAATCTTCTAACCTCATTCCATGTTTCAGGTGGCATATACAGCATAAGTTGGCAGCTGATTCCCATTCTTTCCACCCTTTTATTGACTGATAATCTATTTCTGGCACAATGTTGAGCCACAAGATCTGCATATCGATTGCCAATTACCACCCAGTCATCTCCTGACTGGTGTGCGGCACATTTCACCACAGCCAATTCTTTTGGTGATTGTATTGCTTCCAGCAATTCCCTTACAAACTGTCCATTTTTAATGGGGGATCCTGAAGAAGTCATGAAATCCCTCTGCATCCATAGTTGGCCAAAATCATGCACAACCCCGTAACCATATTGGCTATCTGTAAATATAGTTACTTTTTGATTCCTCCCAATTTTGCAAGCTTTTATCAAAGCAATCAATTCAGCTACTTGTGCAGATTTTACTCCTGGTAAATAGGATGCTTCAACTATTCCAGTTAATTCACATACTGCATATGCAGCAGTTAGTTTACCGTCTTCATGTCTCTGGCATGAACCATCAACAAACAGCTCCCTGTCTGGCTTTCTAAGGGGCTGTTCTTCAATGTCCGGACGTGGTTTCGTGCATAATTCTGTGACTTGTAAACAATCATGTTCTTCTTCTTCGTCATTTTTAATTTCCTCATGATATGGGTCTGGTAGTAAGGTTGCGGGATTTACTATTGTACACCTCACTATGTTCACATTTTCAGCACCCATTATTATTCTCTCATATTTAGTCAGCCGACTAGGAGTAAGATGCTGAGTTCGTGTTCTTGTCAACAGAATTACAACCGCATGTGGAACATACACCTTTACTGGGTGTCCCATCACAATTGACTCACTTTGTTCAATACTTAAACAGGTAGCCGCTACTGCTTTTAAGCAGCCTGGCAACGCGGCTGCCACTGGATCCAATGTAGCAGAAAAATATGCTATAGGACGTCTGTCTAGACCATGTCTTTGTGTTAAGACTGAAAGTGCACAATTTTCTCTCTCATGACAGAACAATGCGAAGCTTCTTTTATAGTCGGGCATGCCTAGGGCTGGTGCTGAGCACAGAGCATTTCTCAATTTTACAAAAGCTCCTACACTCTCATCATCCCATTCAACTGGGTCCTTTGCTTTCTTTTTTGTCATTTGAATTAGGGGCTTCGCTAACAAGGAAAATCCTAGTATCCATTGTCGACAGTAACCTACTATTCCTAGGAACATTCTCACTTCTCTTTGGGTTACAGGCATTTGCATTTTCTTAATCAATTGTACTCTTTCCGAGGTTATTCTTCTTTTTCCCCTCTCAATTTGGTGTCCCAGATATTTAACAGCTGTTGTACAGAACTGCAATTTTTCTGGTGAGACTTTATGCCCTTCTTCAGCCAAATGATTCAATAGTGCTATGGAATCAACAACACAGTCCTCTCTGGTGTTCGATGCCACCAGTAAGTCGTCAATATATTGCACTAGGACTGAGCTACCTGGCATCACTAGTTTCTCAAGGCACTTTTTCAATATCTGATTAAAGATGGAAGGACTTTCCGTGTACCCCTGAGGAACACGATTCCATACATAGACTTTGTTCTCAAATTTAAATGAAAAAAGATACTGGCTGTCTGGGTGCAATGGTATTGAAAAGAACGCTTGGCATAAATCAATCACTGTGAACCATCCTGCACTCCAAGGAATCTGGTATAGGATTACTGCAGGATTGGGTACTATAGGACAACAAGGTTCCACAATCTTATTTATTTTCCGCAGGTCCTGAACAATCCTATATTTTCCGCTAGGTTTCTTTAAACCCATTATTGGTGAATTACATGGGCTACTCATTACTTCTCTTAGTATGTTTTGTTCTACCATTCGATTGATTTCTTCAATGACTCCTGTCTTTACTTCTGCACTCATTTTGTACTGTCTAGTATTTGGGAAAATCGCACCTTCCTTTACGGTAATTTTAACTGGGTCTATTTTGGCCATAAGTCCTACTTCCTTTCCTGTGAAATCCCATACTATGGGGTTTACTGCAGTTTTTAATTCTTCCGGCAGCTCATCTTTTGTTATCAAAGAAAACATCTCATCTACTTCTGTACCTTGTTTTGCAATCATAAACTTATATACATGATCTTCATCTGGGGTCTGAACTGCCACACCATCCGGGGTGCAGAAAATTGTGCAATTCATCTTGCACAGTAAATCGCGACCTAATAAATTTACTGGACTAGAATCACACACCACAAATTGGTGCATTTCTCTGAAATTTCCAATTTTAACTTCCATTGGTTCGGTAAGAGGTGTTCTAATCTTTCTATTAGCTACTCCCACTACTTGGATAGCTTCTCCAGAGAGAGGAAGGTCTGGAATGTCTGCTGTTCTCACAGTTGACCTGGTAGCACCAGTGTCCAAAAGGAAGGTAATATCATTACCTTTCACCTTCCCTTCAACATATGGACCTGACTGATCTACCGATAAGGATGCGCCAAGTACGCACTCCTTCTCCCCCTCTCCTAGGCACCGTCATGAACTGTATTGACAGAAATCGTCCTGTAAAAGAAACTGTGATGTTACATAATCATTCTTACCACTTCCTCCTTGATATCCGACGTCTGTACCGTGGTTTGCTCTGCTTACATTACCCTGAATAGGTGCAGGTGGCAACTGACTCTGAGGATTTACACCCTGCTGTGAGTCATTCTGCGTCTGTGGATTTAAATTTTGATTTGGGCCATTATTATTCCGAATCTTTTTACATTCATCCTTCCAATGCCCCAATTTTCCGCATCCATGACAAGGAAATTTCTTTTTAGCTTCTTCTCTACTCATTCGTCCTCTCACTTTTCCACCATTCCCAGTATCGCCATTCGTTCCAGAATCCTTTCCTTGATTTTCACTTGGATTATCCAAATTAATTCCCTGTTTCTCAGCCATTTTCACCTGTGCCCACATCACTTTTTCCTGCAATTTCTTGTGCCTATCCTCAATATCGTCTCCACAATATTTTGCATATTTCAAAATCTCATCGATCGGTTTGCCCTTGCCAACACAACATGTGTTGTTTAATCATCTGACAAATCTCTGGCTTCAGACCATAAACAAATCGATACACAAACTGACTCATGTTCTTATCTCCAATGTCCTCAAATCCACTATACTGCTTAAATACCTGCAATAAACGCTCATAATAGGCGTGTACCGATTCACTAGCTTCTTGGGTGGTTCGGTCTATTTTCACCCAATCTGTTTCTTTCGGTGGTATTTTGCCTTTCAGGTAAGTTATCACCTGCTGATACTTTTTCATTACATCATTTGACGGGGCACCTGTTTTCGGATCTCTAGGATACTCGTCACTTGGCCAATCAACTGTAATTTTACAATCTGTCCACAAATCGGCAGGTACCACTATGTCAAACAAACCATCTAAATCTTTCAACAATACCTTTGACACCTTCACAAACCTCTCAACCTGCTTGTACCATTCAATTGGTTTTTCTCTCAACTTTGGAAAATCATTCGTAAATGACAAAATATCCTGTCTACTCCATGGGACATGTACATAGCCCCCTCCTGGAACTTCTCGCATCGGATACATTTGATCTGTCTTCCCTGTTTCTTTCATCACATATTCAGAGGCTGTTCTACTGGATCGTGCCTCTTCCTTTTTCTTTGCCCATCGAACTCTCCATTTATCTAGGTCTCCCCATTTCTGTAAGACTATCATTAATTCTTTTACTTGTAACTTTCTTCCAGAGGCATTCATATTTTCTAAATCTTTGTCTGAGAAATCTGCTCTATAGGGTTTCTGCAATACCTTTGATCTCCCTATTTCAATTCCCATCTGCAGAGCTAAATCTGATAATTTTTCATGGAATATTTTTACATTTCTGGTGATACTTCTGCATATAAACAATAATTCTTCTTCATTGTAAGCATTTAGGCGATCTAGCCCCACATTTCCTGCTATTATTTCTTCTAATTCGACTTTTAATTTATAAATATCCAAAATTTTTGGAGGTGTACACTGCTGTTCTGATCCTTGTGCCCACCTTTCTAAGTCTTCTGGACTAACTACAGTGACACTTTTTGCTCCTGATGAAGTTATCAAGTTTATCTCTTTCGAGCACCCAGGTGTAGTTCTTCTGGGAGTACTATTGACAGAATCTCGAATTGGTAAATCCATTAGAGATATCGTAGATTCACAATCACTAAAGTGATCTTCCACCATTACTGTTGCTTCAGGTTTAGGAATATTCACAGGAGTAGGCATAACTAACGGTGGAGGACAGTTTCCCTGACTACCATATAATGGAACTACTGGACCAATTGTTACAGGTATGGTCAAAGAGTCAGGATGCACTTTTATCTGTGTTATTTTCTGTATTAATTCTGCTCTGGTCTTCTCTAGGGCTTCTTTCTCTTTATCGTGAAGTATCCTACTGGGGGTGAAATCATGCATTACCTGTGGTACTAATGGAGTTTTTAACAGGGGTGCACTTGGGGTGCATCCACTTGTCCCTTCCTGATATGGTGGGGGGTTCCTTAATATTTCTTCTATAAATTCATCTTCGGAATCTCCATTTCTCATTAAATGTTTTGTCTTTTCTGTGCATTTGCTTCCTAATTTTTCTTCTGCTGTTAACAATGGATACAATCCTTCTGTAAGCATTGCCCTCCTCCATTGTTTCATCTGACCGTCCCTAGACTCATGTTGGTTTCTTGGGAAAAATCCTCGATAACCCCTATTACTCCTGGATCGGTCACGCTCAAATGCCTCGGTTTCCCATTCCTCTAAGGCTTCATATTGAGTTAATCTAGGTCTGGGTTCTAGGTCATTCATCCTCAATCTCAAATTTTGAAGAATTCTTCCATTGAAGGTACCATTCTCGGGAAATGCTAATATTCCATCATTTTTGGTATATTCTATCCAATTCTCTATCCATACACAAGTATGATAACCTCTCTCCATCATCATGAATGAAGCGGGCGTTTTAGCTGGTGGAATGATAATTCCTTCCCTAGTTTTGATTGGTTTATCCTTTTTAAAATAGTTCTTAATCTTTTGCAGAAAGGACATTTTTCTCTTCTCTCCGTACATTCTATCTAATCTTCGGTGTATAAAATTATATTCTGCAAAACCTAGGAATCTCCTATCCGGACGAGTTCCTGTTAAAGTCGGATCGCGTTTTAACATGCAATCTCTATCCACTAAGATTTTAGCTTCTAGAATATCAACCAATCAAGTGTCTGCTTTCTTCTATTTCTGAACCAATCCTAGCGCGGCCTTTCTGTGACGTTAGTCTGTCAACCCCTCCTTTACAATCTGCTCTTCTCTGTCCCTTGCTGTTTCAACCAATCCCAGCGCGGCACCTGTGACGTCAGTACTGCTCCTGACTACTGACCCCTCCTTTACAAGGTCTTTCCACACCCGCTGATTCAACCAATCCCAGCGCGGCGTTTTCTGACGTCAGCTCCCTCTCCGGCAGCTGACCCTCCCTTTACAAAATCTTACGCAAACTTATTTTCTCTATAAATCTTAATTAAATTTCAGTAACAACATAAAACATTCGCTATCGTGCCAGTTTCTCTAAAAATAGAAAAGATAGTTTCCTCCCACACTTAGTAAAACCTTTCCGTTTACTAAACATACACTACGAGTAAAACCCTTCCGTTTACTCTTCACACAAGCTCCAGAAGTACCTGTTACTTCTTCAATGTTACCCTTTCTAGGTGATATAACATCAAATTTTCACCAGCGTACTCTTTTGCTATTACTCACACACATAGATTCCCTAACCAGTACTGATAGTCCTGCTTAACTTTTCAGTACTATTTCTGCCTGACAGATAACCTCACTGCAGTATGGCTTCCACTTACCAACCGCTATTCAATTTTCCCCGGGGATTCTAGACAACATAAACAAACTTTGAATACACGGATGTTAGTTCATAAAAATAATATTCTCATTACCCAATTAACAAAGAGTAACCATCCCCTGATTACCAGAAAAACTGATCCAGCGCGATATTAGCAAACAGCATTCATACACTAGATACTCTCTTGGGCCCATACATTCATACTACGCTAATACTTACGCTGGGTTTATCAGTTGTTACTCTTTATCAAAATCCCTGCTACCAATTACCTTCAGATTGAAGAGTAATGACTTACCAATGAATCCTTTACTAATTGGGAAGTTTAAAATGAGTGACATTCATTATAGTACATAATCCTGAAATAACCACTGAGTCAGGAAGTTTTAAAAATGTTTATCTAAAGATTTAGCAGAGTAAATTACATAACCACATGGTACTTAATCGCATATCACGGATGAAGCATAGAATAATAATTATTGATTAATGACGGTCCCTCAGAAAGGAGAAGATAGAGACAGCAGCGCAACTAAAGGTTGCATTTATATTTACCTAAGTGCGAGAACCAAACCCCTTGGCCAAGGAGTTGGAAAAGAATAGGACCCAGGAAGGATGAAGAGCAAAGACCTCCTCCAGGATCAGGACAGGACCGGTGACCTCTCTACAACGACGCCTGCGTCGTTCCCCTCTCTGATACTCGGCTTCTCCTCGATTCTCCCGTGCCTTCCTTCTAATGGACTCCGCCGCCCCCTCCTCAGGACCTCTCTGGACAGGGATTCAGTCTGCAATCGATCAGCTTGGCGGTCTGGAGCTCTTCTGCCTGACAGCATGAACGCCTGTTCTCTCTGTTCCTCTGCTCTCTTTCAGCATCTCCTACTAACTAATTAGCTAATTCTATATCTATTATACCCTTCTACGCCCATGTACCTCCCCTTAATGTTGCTAAAATATGGGACCACTACTTCTGATTGGACAGGGACAGGGGGTTGATCCTCACACCATATTGATTTGGTTCGTATTCTGAAGCCCATTGTCTTTAAACTACCGCCCATCCAATTTTATACATTTGCTTTATTTCCCACCCGTCTCACGACAAATGTTATATATTCTTCATATACAAAGTTTCAATTTTCAACAGGAAAGGCAAGAGCACAGCAGCTTCGGCCATCAGGTCATGGCCTTGGACGACGTCCAGGTTGACTTCATTTTTATTCTTTGGCAGCCAAACAGGACACATGCGCAGAATCATTGTCTCTCGAGTTTCAGATCACCAACCCCAGGCCCAAGTTTACGAACTAATAAAAGTCAAAGAAGAAAATATTAAAATCACAAATAATATGTTTCACTGTATACCCACTCTTTCTACTCTATCCCCATTTACTTATAAATCTATCACGCATTAGTAGCGTTAAGGAAACGACAAATTAATAATAACACAAGAGCAAGCTAAAGCATGTGAAAACACCAAGCAGCCATTTTAAAGCACACTGCGCAGAAGCAGAAATTTCCCACCAAGCAAAGAAAGACGTCACACCATGTGATATGGATGAGACATGCGCAGTAAGGTTCCCGCACTTTAGCGGCCATTTTAGATTACGGACAAGCGTTACTTGTTAGTTAGAACACATAGGCAAGCTTCCTTGCTATTCATGTAGTGAATGCAAAGTTAATATACACAATACAAAATTAATAAATTAATACTGTGAGGAGATTGCATCCGAGCAAGTCTCATTTGTGAGTCCTTGCTCCATCACCAGCGCTCCTGACTTCAACCGCGAGGAGTTCGATCTGTAACGCGTGTGACTTTGAGGGCCCGACGACTCTTGCACGACCTTCAGAAACGACGCTTGCGGACGCCGTGCTTAGGAAGCTCAACGAGAGGTCGCCGACTCCCTGCATTTCTAAAGGCACTGTTTTGCGGGTCTTGCCGACACCGTAGCTGGCCCGCGACGCCGCGGTCAGCCAGAACTGTTTGGATTTGTTTGTTCACGACGCCGTGATAGCCCCGGACGGAGCTATCGACTTCAAGGAACTGTATTTTAAGGTTATTTTGATAAATGAAGATTTCTAAGTACTGTATTGTGGATTTTTATCGTTTTTGGTCTGGTCTTAACTATATAAAAATATTGGATATTTTTCTAAACTGGTGTGGTGTCCTGTTGGTTATGTACAAATGCTTTACACACTGCCTCTAAGATAAGCCTGACTGCTCGTGCCAAGCTACCAAGGGGGTGAGCAGGGGTTATTTTAGGAGTGTAACTCCCTTATCCTGACTAGAAGGAAGGGTCCCTACTTGGACAAGGTGCAAACCATTGCCAACTAGAGACCCCCATTTCTAACAGCGAATGAAAACACGAAGTGTCTATCATGCGTTTTACATAAGGCACAACTGCCGTAGAAGCTTCTAGTTAGTGGTGGGAAAGAACTGAATGGTGATGAATAGAAGGGCACTTCTGGGGGAATGACCACATTTAACCTGTTTCTGAAAGATGAATTGAGTTTGAACACTGGTGAAGTCAAACAGATGGTACACCAGCGCAGCGAGGTAATCGCTATTGTAAGATCTTTATGCAACCTGTAGGTTACAGACAGGGAAAGCCAATGGAAGCTTTAAATGGTTAATAAACTGATGATTGTGGAATTGAGTAATAGTATAACCTGTTTTAAAGGCACCATGAAATAGTCAATCTGCAGTAGTGAGAACTAGGTAGCAGATAGAATCTTTGTTATTAGAGTATGCCATAACTGACAAGGGGAAAAACTGTGGCAATGACAGCCATGATATGAACCTAGAAAGGTGTTAATTTCCTAATACGTTTTTAAAGTTTTGAGCTTACTGAAGCAGGGCATATTCAATGCATCAAACGCAAAGGTCTAGAGAGCAGACTGTCAGGAAGATGAGAACACTGACCACTATCTTTGATGAAAAAGTTTAGAGTTAGGCCACACACGATGTCAGCGGTCCGATTCTGCCCTCAAAAAATGACGACTTATGAAATTTCAGCATTGGCCTACAATCACTTCACCTGCACCCACAATCACAGAAACAAAAAGAGAAATGTTATATCCAAGCCAAATACCCACAACCCCACTCTAACATATAATAAAATGTGTTGCTTACCATACCTATAATCTAAAGCAAACAGGTTGATGCAAGACAACACTGAAGAAATGCAAGACATCCAGAGAGCAGGAGACACCACTGTCTTAAACTCAATTCTGATAAAACAGAGATCCTGATTTTTGGTAATATGCAACCAAACTGGGGCAATCTGTGGTGGCCGGCAGAGATGGGAGATCCACCTATACCTGCGGTTAAGGCTAAGAACCTGGGAGTCTGGTTTGACAACAAACTTTCACTTACCCAGCACACAAATGCTACTGTCTCCGCCTCCCACTTCCTTATCAAGAAAGTAAGGAAGATTCTCCCTTATATTCCTGTGGACACCAGAAAAACAGTAGTCACATCGTTGATTCAGTCTAAACTTGACTACTGTAACGGGCTGTACCTAAACATTCAGAAGCAGTGCCTAAAAAAGCTTCAGGGTGTTCAAAATACAGCTGCACGGTTACTGTACAACATCCCTAGGTGTAAATCCGTATCTAAAGAGATACGCAGCCTGCATTGGCTCCCTGTAGCACAACGGATAAAATTCAAGGCTCTGTGTCTGGCGTACAAAGCATTGAACCACACGGGTCCTGTCTTTTTGCAAAAACTTCTCGCCTGGTATGAACCGACCAGACATCTTCGCTCTACAGGAGCCAAACTCCTGACAGTGCCCAGAATCCGAACATCGCATTGGGGCGGCCGCAGCTTTTGTTATGGCACCTCTAAACTCTGGAACACTCTTCCGACTGAGCTCAGAAGTGCGAGCTCCCTCTCCTCCTTCAGGAAGGGACTGAAAACCTGGTTGTTCCAGAACTAGACGCCCGAGCAGGTCTACTAATGTCCTCAGCGCCAAGACACCTCCGGGTATACGCTTGCTTTATAAATTTCAGTAACATTAACATTAACTGTGGTTGCTCTGGGAGAAGAAAATATGTATTTGTGGGCTTGGTTATGTAAACAGGATTGAAGTTATGGGCCAGGGTCTTCATGCAAGAGTTGTGAGCCACTCAGATAGGAAGTAAGTTCTATATTTTATGTTAGGCCTCTAGGTGACGACAATGGCAAGTAGGTCCCGTTAGGGCTCGATCCACCCTCCAACTCTTAGCATCCACTCCAGACCGCAGATCAAAATTCCATTACATCATTCACTCACAGCATTTCAGACACCAACTCAGACAGGGAATGGAGACACACAGGGTATTACAGCAGTCCATAGAGAACAATGTGAAGAGCTAATGGTAAAGGAGGGCCACATACCTAGTATTATCAATAATGACAAATGCTGCAACAGATTTACAAAATCAGAACACCAACAGCAGCACCCATCATCTGCCACAACCCTAGGTCAGACACTAGGGCAAACGGAGTGATCTCCACCTGGAATGCTAGAAACCAAACAATCCAACTCAGTTCAATAGCACTTCTAAGGTACCACGTCACCTGAAACGGGCATCTGCCTGCCATAACAAATACATCTTCTTTATTAGGCCTATTTCAGATTAAATTAAAGATATGGTAGAAATTCCGTGGTCTAAAAGTTACTGGGAAGTTTCTTAAGGATTGTTTGACCAATGCACATTTTACCTGACAAGCCATAATACACAGAGGGGGTTGAGAGAAAACCCTAGGGAAATACCCTAATACTCACATGTCCACTATCCACTCTAAATTGTACAATGTCATCTACAGTACATTAATGGATAGCTCTGTTCTCTGATATTCGTATTCAGAGAGGAATACTCATGTTGTCCCAATATTCCGTCTATCCACTTTGATGGCCTGTTAACAGGACCTGAATAAACATAGGTTTGCTATTAAATATTGAGCAGCACTCCCTTAGCCCCAAATATAAAAAGTGCATGCTCTCGGATAGTGAAGCAGGCTTTTCACTTTTATGAGGAGGTTACACAAAGCACGATTATGCAGTTTTCTGATTGGGTTTTATATTATCGTATTCATAGTTGGGGAAGGGTTCCCCAATCAAGTGTTTTCCCTCTTCACTCCTGTGTGGCACAACGGACGAAAAAGAACCCAATAACAGGAGGTGGGCATGTAGTTGGCGCTCTATGAATTGAAACTTGAAATCCCGCTCTTACAAGGAGAAAATAACGTTATCACCAGAGTTATGAGGCAGATTTTTGTAAAATGACAGGCAATAACCTTTTTAAGAACATTTCCCTTCAGAAATGGTCCGACGAGACTACTAAAATCTTAATTTGAGAATTAGGTGCCAAGATGGAATAAAAATTGCACTGAGATGTAATCTTAATTCTAGATCGTGCGTATGGTCTGTTGGTCTTTTAACTTTCGAGGAGGGCTAAAAGGAAATAATTCCATGACTTTCTTGATGTAAATTACTCTTAATGGCAATTTCAAATATGCATTACAAGGGACTGCTCTCTAGCACATGTTAATTATTCATGAAATCAGTTCCACTTTTAAAGTGTGTTAGTTTAAAAAAAGTTAAACAAGAGGACGGACTCTTAAGTGGCAAACAATTACAACAGCATACAGCAGATTGACTCCCTTTTGAGTAAAACAGGAAGTGACTGATCACTAGTTAAAGCCTGTAATACCGCCGTCTGCAGATATACCACAGTGACTGCTGCAGCTCACAGAAGTTGCATCCTGCAGATGAACCTGAGCGTTTCCAGCAACTCACTTGGAGCCCTTCGTGCACAGTTGTGCGACCCTTGTATTCTTCTTCTTAACCACTAACCCCGGGGTGTCCAGGTAAAGCGCTTTAGGTAAAAGACACCTTCTGCTTGGGCCCATTAGAGCCAGCAAAGAGCATAGTATAGGGCTAGAAACCCTGCGCCGCGCCGCGCCTCCACCATGCTCGCAGGTAAGGCAATGCATCATAATGGAGTTAGCATGGGGTGAGAAAACAAATTCATCTTACGTCATCAGAAGGCAGCCTATAAAGCACCAATCTGATCTGCAAAACTTTAACACTATTCCACATGCATAATGGCTGCAGACTGCCCACAAAAGGAACAACACAAAACTTGGCAGAGTTCTGAAACCCAGAGTGCTACAACTCAGAGATTCTACACTCTCAAGCTTCGGCACCACAATCTCAAAAAACTTTATCTAACAAATTACAAAAATAGCGGACCAGCTCATGAACAAACAGATAACACTCCTCTTCCAAAAACAAAAAAGTAACAGAAGCAGACAAAATCGAACAACTAATTCTAAAAAAGACACCATCAATGCGCTCATTGAAAAAAACATTCCACAATCTTATCAGGACAAGCAGACCATCTGGAGCACGATCAGACCACATCCCCCATATATCTTTAAAGATACCATTCTGACCTCTTGTGCTAGCTAAATAAATGCTTAAAAGAAGGATACTTCTCTTCTGAGTTGAATACATACATCTGACTAATTCTAAAAAAACAAAACAATCTTGACCCATCCAACACAGCAAATTACAGACCAGTTTCCAAATGTCCATCCCTGGGTAAATAGATTAAGAGTGGGCCTCAGAAGTGGGTTCTGCAGCTGTTTTCTTCTTAATGGATGCACCATCACCACTGCACCGATTGGAGGCGACACATCGTCCTTCGACGCCAATGCAGAGGTTGTCCGACGACAGTGGTTTTACAGCCTGCGCAGACCAATGACGACATTCACAACAAACGTTTTCATGCTTCAGTATCACCTCACACTTCTGGTCTCTTCAGTTGCATGCAATTAGAACTCTTTTATTCTGTTGGACCTGGCCCTTTGGCTAAAGTTCCTTAAACTTTTTGCCTTCCTCCTAGACCTTTTTCTGACATTCTGTTGCCGACTTAGATGCTTTGGGCACTTTGCCACTGCTGATCAGTGTCAAAGTGCAAGTGCCCCCTGTATAAAGTGTTATGGTAATTGGTTGTCCATAATTGGTATGTTTACCTTACTAGTAAAGTCCCTAGTAAAGTGCACCATGTGTGCCAGGGCTGGTAATGCAAATGCTACTAGTGGGCCTGCAGCACTAATTGTGCCACCCACACAAGTAGTCCTAAAAAGAGATCTCAGGCCTGCCACTGCAGTGCCTGCGCGCAGTTGATAACTGCCTTGTTGTCCTGACAAGTGCACCCACTTGCCAGGCCTTACCCTTCCCTTTTTATGCACATCAGACACCCCTATAGTAGGCGCAAGGTACCCCCCTGGGAAGGGTGCAGTGTATGTGAAAGGTAGGACATGTACTGAGATGTGTACCATGTCCTGACAGTGAAAGACTGCCAAATTCGTTTTCACTGTTGCAAGGCCATCTTGCCCATAGGACAGAATGGAGAATGCTGGGTCCCATGTTTCCAGCATATCTTCCCATAGGCATAAGATGGAGGGATGAAGTTTAGTGTGCCTGAATTCAGAATTTGATAACACATCTTTCTATGAAGATGGTTTTTAAATTGTGTGTTTAGAAACCCCACTTTTAGAAGTGGCTGGTTTCTTGTCCTAACCATCCTGTGTGTATTAGCCTGGTTGTGTATTGCCTGTCTGGGTTTGGATGTGACAGGGTCTGGGGAGTGTCCTGACACCAGAGAGGGGTAGGTGAGATAGCACAGGCTGGCCTGCTTTTGGTGTAGGGGGAGGAGTAGCCCCTTTGATGCGAAGAGGCCTGTGCTGCTTCCACAAAGGAATGGCTCCACCTCCTGCAGAGTGTCTGAGGCCCAGACCCCCACTATCAAAGAAAGAAGAGGTGCACTGGCAGGAAGGCACCCAGAACTGGTTTGGACTGGGCTCAGAGCCCCCCTGAACACAAAGACTTCAAAGGCATTTAGGGGTATAAATGTAAGAGCTGAAACCCCTGAACTCAAGACTGCAATCCAGACTGAAAAAGGATTGAAACTACTTCGTGATCAAGAGGAACCTCTGCCAAGGAAGAACAGCTGAAGAGACTGAAGAGAAGGACTGGCCTTGCTGTGTGTTCTAGGGCTGGCCTGCAGTTTGCTGATTTGACTAAGGAGAGGACAAGGGACTTTGCTGTGTCCTGTGTCCCCCTGCTTGAAAGGACTTTGCTGTGTGCTGTGTCCTGAAGAAACTTGTCTCCAAGGGCCCGAGAGGAACTGGCTCCCTGTTGTGGAAACTCAGGAACATAAAAGTTTCCAGGTGTGTCTCAACGACGCTGTGTGCGTGTGCTTTTTGCAGCCTGAGACCTTCGTGAGACTTGCCCCGTGACCGTGTGCCCCGGAGCAGTCTTGCGCCCTGCTTCGATCGACAGCGTGACCAGAAGTGCTGTGATCTTTTTCACCATCGGCCCGGACCGTCGTCCCAAGGGGGAGCCGTGAGGTGAAAGTTTCCAAGTGTGTCTCAGCGACGCTGTGTGCGTGTGCTTTTTGCAGCCTGAGACCTTCGTGAGACTTGCCCCGTGACTGTGTGCCCCGGAGCAGTCTTGCGCCCTGCTTAGAGCGACAGCGTGACCAGAAGTGCTGTGATCGTTATCGCCATCGGCCCGGACCGTCGTCCCAAGTGGGAGCCGTGAGGAATCACCGCCGCCGCGCCTGCCTTTGCCCAAGATCAACGGAGCCGCGTCGGGAGCCGATCAGCTGCGAGGCCGTCGCCTGGTAGCCCGACTCTCACTGCGAGGAGCAGCCGCCACCAACCCGAAGCCGCACAGCATGACGCCCAAGCCGCGAGGAGAGAGAGACTGCACCCCCCCCCAGGTAACGCTCAGCAAGCGTGCGTGTGTCGCCGCCTGGGGCGGAGTGCATGCTACGAGAGACCGCTCTCGGCCTTTCCCATCTTTGCAGAGCAAGCCTCCGCTCAAGTCAGTATCGCGGCCCATACTCGCCAAGGAGTGGCAGTACCGGGGTCGGATTGTGGAGCTGCACGTTGTTTCCTTTGTAACAGTATTGGGGGCTTATTTTGGCAGCCGCTGACCGCGAGTCAGCCAAGAGTGGCATAGAGACCTTCACAAGCACCGCGATCGGTGCCAAACTGCATTGGTACTTGTTTTACGATTCGCATTAGTACTTGCATTACGAACTGCATTATTACTTGCTTTACGATCCGCATTAGTACATGCATTACGAACTGCATTATTACTTGCTTTACGATCCGCATTAGTACTTGCATTACGAACTGCATTATTACGTGCTTCTACGATTCGCATTAGTACTTGCTTTAAGGACTGTCTTATTTCTACATTATGAACTGCATAGCATTGCATTAGGACTGCATTAGATCATCGTGAATTGCTCTTAATACCGCAAGAACCTACAAGTGATTGTTGGCCTAATAACTGGCCTAGTGAAATATTACGAATATGCATATGTTGGATTTTTATTGTTTGGTCTCATCATATTTCTTTTTGATAAAGATACCGCTATTTTTATAAAACCAGTGTGGTGTCCATTTGTGGTGTTATCACTGTGTTACTGGGAGTGTGGTTGCAAATACTTTACACATTGCCTTGGAGATAAGCCTGGCTGCTCGTGCCAAGCTACCGGGGGGTGAGCAGGGGTTATCTAAGAGGGTGTCTCTCCTTTCCCTGACTAGGAAGCAAGGGTCCCTATTTGGACTAAGGTACCTACCTCAGCCAACTTGAGACCCCCAGTTCTAACATATACCATCCACATTTTCCTAACTTACATTCACAAGCTACTGGACCAGTAGACCACCCAACAGCAACCACAACTCCTCTCAAAGTACTTACCAGTCAGAAGTGAGATTGCGGCAACTGCAAATTGTTTCATAGAAGCCTGTAATATGGGGAAGTTCATTCTGGTTCTTAGGGAAAGCTGCGTTTTCTGGGAGAGGACGTCGGGGCTCCGCCCCCTTTATATTCGCCCCCAGGTCAGTACAGGAGAATAAAACCAATTTGTCCATGCAAAAATACTAAAGTGCCACTCACAGCAGTTGTGCTTGCTGTTTGGTGAATGACTTCCGCATTCCCAACACCTGCCCGAGACTCAAAGTCTAGAGCAGGGGGTTGCGAACCTTTTCAGTAATAAAAGCTACTAAAGTTAAAAAAGTATTGTCCCGAGCTACTAATATTGTTAGTGTTGTAATAGTGACCACATCAGACTAGATTACATTAGTGGCCATCTCATGCTAGTAAACAAGCAATGATCACATCTGTGCATCTGGCAGAGTTACCACCAGTAATCTGGAAAAGGCTTTATCAATTTGGACGCCTCTACATGGCTAATACATAACAGCCATAGCTGCAGCGCAACAAGATCAGAAGTCCCCCAATGCCACATAATTTATCACTCAAATATCAGCTTTAAATATAACTTGTATTTGTAAAGTGCACATTTACCCTATAAAGTATCTTGACGTTGAAATACATGTTTATTGTTAACCAACTGAATGGTTGCAGTGGTTGAATTGGAAATTCAACCATTTTAGTCAAACATCCGCTTATGAGTTCTGAAAATACACACATTTTCATCTCAAATGCAGGCTTTTGAATTTTAGTATACATATTCAATAATGCAAATATTTCCTATTTAGTGGGCTGGACTGCACACAGAAGAGTTACCTCACAGTAGCTGGAGAGCTACCAGTAGCTCACGAGCTACTCGAAGGAGAAGCCTGGTCTAGAGTATTTGCCGGGCTGACGATCTCACAGCCCTGAGGCCTCTGAGGTCATCTGCTCGGCAAAGACAGAGCCTCAAAGACCAGTCTCCATCACTTGATGACATGGAGGTAAAGTCAGTCCAGGGGCTGAAGCCCTGCAGAGTCAGGGGGTTCACGTCAATCAGGAAGAGGAGAGCATGGTCACCCCACCCTTTCCCAACTCGTCACAGGGTGGGGTCCCACCCTGTGATGAGTTGGGAAGGGGTGGGGTAGAGGCTGCAAGCAGGAAGCAGAGAAATCGAGTCTGTACAGTTTATCACCCTGACTTTTGAAGACACACTGCGCAGAATCGAGGTGTCTGCTTCCCGCGCTGCATATAGTGTGAGAGGCCATTCTGCTCTAGAGTTCCAGTTGCGCTGCCTGGAGACTCATGGAGTGTAGTTGCACACTGCAGGTGGCATCTGTGTTGGTCTGAATAAAAAAAAGCTAACTTCCCTCCGTACTGTGCGGTGCCCCGCAGCCCCAAATCCTGGAGTGGGCCAGGATTCTTTTTTTTAAATGCAGTGGTTGTGGTTTAAGTGTTAAGAGCGCCGCTACTTCTAACAGATGCCCTAGATGAACCGTGCAACATGCGCCTCAGAGTTTTTTCTTTTCTAAATTTATTTTGGCATTCTGCCTATTCCACCGATATGGACAGGATACAACACCCTTGTCACCCTGCTTGCAAGCGTCTAATGAAACCATCTATATATGCATGTAGACGTGTATAGCCTAAACCCAGCTGGTAAACCAGGGATAACTGTGGTGTACACCGTAGAAGAGCGTGGTGACTCAGGATTGTGTAGAAAGTGGAGGGGAGAGGAGGCGGTGTAGCTTTCATTTCTCATTAAGACCCGGGAGGCAGGGGGACTCAATGCTCCTCATCTATTGTTAAAACCTCCAATGCCCAACATTTAAAAGGCACCACATTGCAGCCGCAGGTCATTTATAAAAAGGCTGCTCCCTTTGGCACTGGGGAACCAGGTTCGACTCCTGGCATCCGTGCAGCATCCTGTGCTTCTGGGAAAATCATTTAACTTCCCTGTGCTGGTAAAAAATGAATATGACCTTGTGAAATGTAATTGGTGCTCATATAAAGCACTATTCTGGTCGAGTCCTTGACATATAAAACTGCCCAAATAAATGGTGCCCAGCATCTGACAACATTTTATTGAGAACACGTTCCCTTACTTATAACAGACACAAAGCTATGTAAGAGTCAGGATGCCACCGCTTCCATTCAAGTCACCTCTTATTTGCAGGCCTCAGCACACAGAATAAGTGCTTAAAAAATGTCCATGTGCAACGTGTAGTGGTTGACGCTCCAGTGTTTGGAGCACTGGAGCGGAAATGCCTGCACCTCATCCGCAGGCCAGGCGTGGCCTGCGGGGAACCAATAAAGGGAAGGCGCCCACTCGGGGGCGGCACTTCCGACTATACGGAGTGTGTTGCGTGCAAGTGTCCTGCGCTGCCCTCGCGCTACCTGCGCGCACCCCGAGGCCAAGTGGCCCCCTTCCTGTTGGCACACGACACTGGCGACGAGGAGGGCCGAGACCCTCGCTCGCAAACCCCTGGAGCGCCCGACGCCGCAACCTGCTCGGCAGCCTCCACGATCCCGCGAGGTGCCGCAACCGGCCTGACAACACGCACGCGGACGGGTGAGTCGGCCCCCGCTGTGCAGTGTCCCGGGAGTCTCCAGCGCCGCAGTGCGCTGCACCGTGCCCTGAGCCTCAGCGCCACACCCTCAATCAACGGGTCCATCGCGAGGTGTTCAGGCGCCGCCAAGACCACATCGCTCAGTGGCAGACCTCGCAGCACGTGGTTTCCCGCACCCTGCCGCAGCAGTCAGAGGAAGGTTCTAGCGCCACCAGGACCACAGCACACAGCGGTAGGACCCGCAGCACATGCCTTCCAATGCTCTGCCACGACAGCCAGCAGGTTTCACGTAGGCACGCCTCGCACCTCCCTCGCCACGTGGTTTTCACACGGGAGCCTGACCTCCCTCGCTCTCTCTCCTCCGCACAAGCGGCCACCGTCCTCAGCGCCACTAAGTAGATTGCCTGCTCAGCAATCCGGCTAGGGCGGCGTCCCACTGGTACTGCGCCGCCATGGGTGACGACAACCCCGCCCCGCTCAAGTCCACATCCCGTTTCAGCACGCGGCCTCTGGTGTGCTGCCACCGTTCAGCGAGTTGGAAGACCCGGCGACGGCGTCCCCCCGATGGAGAGTGTGGATCGAGCGCCTCAACAACTATTTCGTCGCGACCAGGGATGCGGATGGTGCGATCAAGCGGTCCCTCCTCCTCCACTACGCTGGGGACGAAATTTTCAAGCTCTTCAAGCACCTGCCGCATACAGGAGCCGCAACGGACTTTGACGCAGCGGTAGCTGCGCAGGATGCCCATTTTGACCCCCAGCTCAACCCGGATTTCGAACGTTTCAAGCTGCGCCAAGCGCGCCAAAGAGAAGGGGAATCTATAGACGCATTCTACGCCCACCTACGTGAACTCGCCAGCACGTGCACCGAGGATGACCAGCCCAAAGAAATCAGGGCCCAACACATTCAGGGCTGCAGGGACAAAACCCTGAGGGGCCTCATACTCCGCCAACCGAGGATAGCGCTGGAGGACATCCTCATACTGGCACAGTCCCATGACCTGTCAGCGGCCAAGGCTAACGAAATGGACCAGGCCCTCATCAAAACAACGGGACGCCCAGAATCGATCAAGATAGAGAGAGCGGACGCAATTAGGACGAAAGCCAGGACGGAATTTTCCCGGAAACCGAAGTCAGACGCACCCAGGTCGCGGTGTGGCTACTGTGGTCATGAGCCACATGCAGCGAAAGACTGTCCCGCTCAGGGGAAAACCTGTACAAACTGCGGAATCCCAAATCACTTCGCCGCCGTATGCCGGAGAAGAAACATAGGTCGCAACACCAGAGGCCCGAAGCCGCCGTCACGGGTGATCCGCCACCTATCGGTGACAGAGGCGACTGCGCCAGAAGAGGCGCCGTGGACCAGTCGCAGGTATCAGAGGCCAGTCGACTCCTCATCAGAGGACGGGGAAGGAGAGACATACCTCATATCATTCGCCCAAGAGCTCAAACGACGCCGCAGGCCTCAGCCAACGTGTGTGGTCCGGATCGCCGGCTCAGAGGTGAAAGCAATCATCGACACGGGGCATCGGTGAACGTGATGGGCCTCCAACAGTACCGACGCCTACGACCATGCCCACCCGTCACCCCCTCACGGACCAGGATATATGCATATGGGGCACACACACCGCTCCCACTGAAGGGGAAGATATCTGTCCCAATCAAGACGGAGGACCAAGAGGTACTTGCCACCATCCACGTGATCGACAGGGAAGCGGACACACTACTGAGCAGCCACACGGCCGAAGACCTTGGGCTGGTCTCGTTCGCCAGAAGCGTCCAAACATATCAAGTGGATGAACTGCTCGAACAATTCCCGGAGCTATTCCAGGGCCTAGGCTGTATCAAGTGCGACCCTATCAAGCTGCACATCGACAAAGCAGTTGCCCCCGTTGCCCTACGACACCGGAGAGTGCCGTTCCACCTCAGGCCGTTGGTGGAGAAGGAACTGGAGCTCCTCGAAGCACAAGGGGTAATTGAAAAGGTATCCGACCCGACGCCCTGGGTGTCACCGCAAGTCATCGCAGAGAAACCGAAACAGCCAGGCGCTATACGCCTGTGCATCGACATGAGATTGCCAAATAAAGCCATCAAGCGAGAACGCCATATTACGCAGACGATGGACGACATAGCCGATGTCAATGGGTCGAGGTGGTTCTCCAAGATTGACCTAAACGCCGGATACCACCAGCTGCCTCTGTCAAAAGAAAGCAGATACATCACAACTTTTAGCACCCACCTTGGGCTCAGGAGGTATAAGAGGCTGAATTTCGGAATATCCTTGGCGGCGGAGGTATTCCAGAACACGATAAGAGAGATGCTATCCGGCCTGCCTGGTGTACTTAACGTCAGTGACGATATTCTGATCCATTCAGCAACGGCAGCCGACCACCATAAACACCTCCGGAGCACGCTAATTTGTCTAAGCGAACATCGGGCAACGCTCCATAAGGACAAATGCCAATTCTTCCAGCCCTCCCTGGAATTCTTCGGGTATGTCTTCAACCAAGAAGGCATTCAAGTAGACCCGCGGAAGTCGCATGTCATCAAAAGCGCACCTGCTCCCACGACGCCCACGGAAGTGAGGAGTTTCCTTGGAATGGCCACCTACTGCGGGAGGTTCATCCCTGACCTGGCAACCCGAGCAGAACCACTAAGAGCGCTTACCCGGACCGACACCCCGTGGAAGTGGGGGCAAAAGGAAGAAGAGGCGTTCCAAGGAATAAAAGACGCCCTGCTAGGCGAAGCAACGCTGGCCTACTTTGACCCCGCAAAGCGAACGGAAGTCCTCGCCGACGCAAGCCCAGTGGGGCTTGGAGCAATACTGACTCAGGAGCAAGAACCCGGCAGGTGGGCGGCGTTGTCATTCGCCAGCAGGTCCCTTACGCCAACCGAAACAAGGTACGCCCAGATAGAGCGGGAGGCGCTCGCCATCAAGTGGGCTTGTTAGCCATTTTCACCTATACCTGACAGGACAGCCCTTTACCATGGTCACTGAAGACCAACCCCTGGTGCCGCTCTTCAAGGGGTCCGCCCCCCATCCTCCACCACGAATCGAACGATGGGCCGTGCAACTACAGTCGTACGAGATGGAAGTCGTGTACCGGCCCGGGGCAAAGAACCCGGCAGACTTTCTGTCCCGTCATCCAACGCAGCTGCCACCCGAAGGGGACGATGAAAACGCCGAGCAATACTTCAACATGGTGTCCGCAGCGGCATGCCCGCGAACCATGACCCTGGAAGAGATAAAAGAAGCGGCCCAGGACGACCACGTATACAGCCGAACCCTCCACGCCGTGCAGACGGGAACGTGGAAAGACTACTTGCATCAAGCGAACGCCTGGCACCCAGACGACAGGGAAGGACTAACGAAAATGTTGCGGGTGAGGAGCGAACTCAGCGCCACACGTGATGGGCTCCTGCTGAGGGGATCCCGGCTGGTTATACCCCAAGCGCTGAGAGACCGAGCAACCCAGCTCGCCCATGGCGGCCATCAGGGGGCCACGAAAATGAGAGCACGGATGAGGGAAAAGGTCTGGTTTCCCGAACTCGAACAGATGGTCGACGACCTCGTCCGCCGCTGTCCATCCTGTCAACTCACTGGCGCACCGACACGACCGATCCCAGTGATCACTGAAGAGGCGTGCAAAGAGCCCTCGTCCAAAGTGAGCATAGACTTTGGGAGCTTCCCAGACGGAAAACACACCCTAGTGCTTGTAGACGCGTTCTCCAAATACCCCATTGTGGAGATAGTGGCCTCAACCGCGTTCACCCATGTGCGCCCCGTCCTGGATAAAGTGTTTGCCCTGTTCGGCTTCCCTCAGGAAGTCCGGAGTGATAACGGGCCACCGTTCCAGGGATCGGATTTTGCCACATTCCTACAACAAAGAGGAATACACCACCGCCGGATCACGCCCCAATGGCCGCAAGCCAACGGCGACGTGGAGAGGTTCATGCGGACGCTGAACAAGACTTTTCGCATTGCCACGTTGGAACAAGCCGATCCAGAAAAACGACTCCATGAGTTCCTCAGAGAGTACAGGAGCACCCCCCACTGTACCACGCAACGGAGTCCGTGGTCACTGATGCTGCAAGGCCCAAGGAGAGATCTGATGCCAGCCTGCCCCGGGTGGACGCCGCCACCCCTGGACGCTCAGGCAACACAAGACCGGCGAGAAACTCGGAACAGGAAAGCTAGCATCCAACGACGCGCTACACCACGAACCCTCCGGCCAGGAGCGACTGTCATCCTCAAGGACCGCCGACCCGGAGGAAAGTTCAAGACCAACTACGAACCAGGCACCTGGACAGTAGTGGCCAACCACGGCACAATGGTAACCGCTAGAAGACGAGGGGAGGAGGTTTCTCGGAACGTCTCGTGGTTCAAAGAAATCCCCGCAAGGTCCCCAGGTGAAATGGACCAAGAGTCCTCGGCGGTCCCGACCGGCATATCCCCAGAGACATTAGAAAGCGATCCAAGGAGCGACAGGGTTACAGAGGGGCCGGATACCAACACCTTGCTGGCCCCCCACCCGCCGCCGGGAGGCAAGGCCCCCGAGGAGCCGTGCAGAGGGCGTCAAATTCGGAACTACAACCTGCGGCCCAATCCTCGCCCAAACCATCGGCTGCGAGACTTTGCCTGCTGAGATGGCCGTGAAGAGTACCCAGGGACTGTGAACAGGTATCCAGAGTCGGACTGTACTTTGTTAAAGACTGTTTGAACTGTTGTGTTTTCAAGAACTGAGTTGGGAAGGGATGTAGTGGTTGACGCTCCAGTGTTTGGAGCACTGGAGCGGAAATGCCTGCACCTCATCCGCAGGCCAGGCGTGGCCTGCGGGGAACCAATAAAGGGAAGGCGCCCGCTCGGGAGCGGCACTTCCGACTATACGGAGTGTGTTGTGTGCAAGTGTCCTGCGCTGCCCTCGCGCTACCCGCGCGCACCCCGAGGCCAAGTGGCCCCCTTCCTGTTGGCACACGACACAACGGATCAAGAAATTTGAATGCTCAGGCCATTTCCAATGTCCCCCATCCCTTCGGACCAGCCACCCACAATGTCAGAGCTGGTAAAACAGAAACTGCAATCAACAAGTGAGCAGAGCTCCCTGACCTCACCCTTGCAGTGAATGGAAGGGCTGCTGGCAAGGAGCAGACTGAGATCTTCATCAGAAGAGCGCAGGTATTGGGGAGTTAGGGGCTTTACCTAAGGGCAATGACCTGTGGGGGGCACAGTGAGAGAAATGCTAGATTCGCCAGTCGAGTTAAAGATCCTAACGGGTGGACGAGGGTGTTGGCGCAGCCACTGTGCACAAGGGAGCAGGAAAAGAGGGGAGTTAGCCTGCGAATGTGAGGGCAACACGAGTTCTATTGGTAGGCTGTAGGTGCTGTATTTTTAAAGCCTTCAACCCTGTGTTCTTGCAGAAGTGGGGCCTGGTTTGAATTCACTACTTTCCTAGAGCGGCTGAATGCCTCCTCCAAAGCCTGTTTTCAAGCGACAGGAGGCATTTCCAGACCACTTCCTAATGCTGTTCCGCTGGGACTCCTCCTCTCAGAATGCTCCTGCTGCAGGCCCTGCTCTGTGACCTTCTGCATTGCAGAGCCCACCTACCCAGTAGTCACAGATGCTGCACCATGATTTTGGAGTGAAAGGCAGACCGGCGCATTTATTTTGCATTCATTTTCACTTGGCCGTGTCGATCATCTTCGAGGTCGCAGCATGAGGCGTTTGAGGGTGACTTTGGACCACAGCTAGGCATCATTAGTCTCCGGTTAGCTTGTCATTCAGGTAGGCTATTAGTTTTGCACAGGTGTCAATTCAATATGCAGGATAACGTAGAATAATGTTAGCTACTCCAGGGTGTTGATTCTGTACTTTTTCATGTGGCACATTGCTCTTGTACAGTGCATACTTTGAACTGAGTGGCAGCACTGTTATGCATGATTGAGAGCTCTGGAGCTGTGGTTGAAGGCATTGCAGGTTACTCACACGGTCTGTCAGTGGGTCAAAAGGTGCTCAGAATACATGGCAATCCAATCATTGGCCTCTCTGCAGAGCGCACATGGCAGTGGCCACGTATTTGAGTTGTAATAGTGATTCTTTGCAAATGGGTGTGATGGGCCCCCCCCCCCCCATCATGCAGGTAGACAGTTTTAAAAATTATGACAAGGCAAAAGTAAAAGAAAATGCAGTGGTTCCTCGCTACTTAAAACTCATCCCTAACTTTTATGCACACCCCTTTCAAATGCCACCATCCCCCACTGCTTAGGAACATCACATCTCATGGGCGACAGCCACTAAAATTGGACCCTAGGCCACTGGCACAGCAAGGAAGGGGAAGGACGGAACTCTTTAAAAGTATTCAATATGCATAAAGATTTGGTGAACAAACTAAGGCCCTGATTTATAAGTTGGGGAAAGGTTACTCTGCCCGCCTCACTTCTAGTCGGGCGGACCTTCAATAGACAGGTGGCAAAGACTACTCTGTCTCCTCCCCATACACACACCTCTGACAGCCTGACGGAGTGACAGCCGTCAGACTTTTGGCCATGTGCCCAGCATCATATTTCAATTGGGCTGATACATGGCCAGTTTTCACTGCCGTCATCCCCATAAAAAACATGGCAGTAAGGGGCAGTGAAATATTTAAATGACCCTAAGGCCATGAGAAAATGATCCCATGCCGAAAGGTTCAATGTTCTTTTCATTTTCAAAAAAAAAATCTCGCTTTGGGATTTTCTTTCTGAAAATAAAAAAAATGTGTAAGCCATGTTGACAGAGCTGTATGTCAAATTTACAATGCATTTCCAGGAAACGCTGTCACAGCGGTTCCTGGAAATGCTAAATATGTCTGCAGGGGCAGCAGACATTTCAAAGTACGGCGGGCGAAGTACCCTCGCCAAGGCGGGAATAAAGTACTCGGCTGTGGTGAGAGTAATTACTCTGCTAATAATTAAATCAGCCCCCTAAATGTCAATGTGAATAAACTGCAAAGGAACAGAGAGGGCTACCTAATTAACAGCACACTTTTGTTTCATATTTTACCACATGCTATGATCAATAATTTACGTGTGAAAATGTTTTTCATTATCTTGAAAGTCATCAGTGGTATATGCAAGTCATGCTTTGAAAAGTAAAAGTAAAAAAAAAAAAAAAAGTTTGCACTTCTTACATGAGAATGCTTCTCCCCAAAACCATTTGGCTTTTCAATGGCAATTGCAACATGATGTCGGTCATCCAGCATGGTTTCCTGCCAAACAGATAAAAGTGTTTTATTTTTTAATACAAGATATGGCATTCTAGAATATTACTATAAAAGCCTACCATTTGTCTTTTTTTTTTTTTTTTTTAAATAAGTGGATGTTTGTAATCTATCTGTGAATGGGCACACAATATTTTCTTACTACACACTCTTATCAGAATTCATTAACAATAAGAAAATTACGTCACATCTTGCTTGTACTTTCCTATTACAAGCGAGTAACGAAATCACAGCACGTGCACGTTTATAAACACCACTCTTTTCTCCTTGTGACCTCCCTCTTGGCAAGAGAGTCCAATACAACCTTTTGTTTCAAGGGAGCAAGCCCGCCACGCATACAGGCTTGTTCCACCTCTGCAGTCCTTTCATGTTAGAATTTTTTTAAGTCTTTTTGGAAAATCGATCACAACCATTTCAGTGGGAAGCACCTACTGAAATAAGCTGCTTGATACCGAAGGATTACACACAAATTTATTGATCATCTACTAGACGAGTATGATGAAATAGTTGACATTCACATCAATAAAACTACAGTTAGAGAACATCGCAGTCCTCTTCCCATTGATGTCCTCACTCAACCACAAGTCCCTGTGTAAGAAACTGGGTTGTTGGTTGACTGGGATGTGAGCCCTGGTCAAGCAGCAACCACAATCCTTGTCAGGGTAAGGCACAAGCAAACCCGAAATTGATCTGTGCTCACCCTCCTGGCACAGAGCAGTCAGGTTTAACTTAGAGGCAATGTGTAAAGTATTTATGCAACACTTCAAACGGTAATACAGTGAAAACACACCACAAAGTCCTCAACAGAGTTAGAAAAATAGATTTGTTCCTAATAAATAAAACAAGACCAAAATGACAAAAATCCAATTAGTAGAACCGGCGAGTTTGAATTTTAAGGTTTTTAGAGAAAATCGTGTCAAAAGACGTGAAATCCCAACCGGGGCTATCTGGTCACGCCAGACTGGGACAAAGGCACAAGTTCAGGCCAACCGCAATGGAGCGCGGGCTGACTATAGGGACTTAGTTAGGCCCGCTGAACAGTGTACCTTAAACCTTGTTTTTTGAAGCGTTGCATGGATCCGCGTCGAAGATGTTGTCCACTGCCAAGGCAATGCGTCGGTTCTGAGATGGTACGAGGTCCTATTGTGTTGACGCCGAGGATCCCGTCGGCGGGACTTGCGAAAAGACGTCCGCATTAAGGATGCGGCGTGCGGTCAGGGCGATCTATTGGTTCTGAACAGCTGGGGGGCTGCAATGCAGAGTCCGGCGTCATCGTCGAGGCTGCCATCAGCAGAGATGAGAGGTACCTGCGCCAAGGATGCATTGCGCAGTGGTGGTTCCGAAGGCAACGCATGATGAGGTGGCGATGCAAGTCTTCGTGGCGGGTCCAATCCACGCAGCAGCGGAGATGCGACGGTTCTGCTTGGGGTTGCACTGCGCAGCAGAGAAGATGCACCAGTTCTGCTGGATCCACAGACCAAAGCACCTTATGCCCACTTCCAAGGGTCCAGGACAGGGGTGACACCATTTGGCCTGGGAGACTCACAGATGGCAGAGTCCAAGTGCAGATGCAAGGTTGTTGGAAGCCTGTTATGTCCCTGAGGCTTCAGATCAGGAGGCCAGCAAACTAGCCCTTGGAGACGCAGGTCCAGTCCTTCTCATCCAGGCAAGAGGGCAGCACAGCAAAGCAGGAGTCCAGTAGAGTGTCAGTCCTTCAGCAGCACAGATGTCCTTCTTCCTGGCAGAGTATCCACAGGTCCAGAACTGCACTGAAGAGGGGGTTCCTGAGGTCCGTCTTTTATCTGGTTCTGGAAGGTGGCAGAAGCTTCTAGACAGTGTCTTTGTAGTGCATGGAATTCCCTACCTACAAGCTGGATGAAGGGACAATTTAGGGTAGTTAAGCCCTTTATGTAGTGACAGGACACAGCCTATTCAGGTGTAACTGAGGCTGTGCCCAGCTCCTTTCTCCCATCGATGGCCCATCCAGTCACAGCTAAGCTCCCATTGTGTGTGGTTGCCTAGGAGGAATACACAAAGCCCAACTGCCAACTACACCCAGTCATGTTACCAGAGACAGGCTGCAGGCACCAAATGGCTAAGGCAAGAAAATACCAACTTTCTAAAAATAGCACGACAAGGAACCTAGCTACTGTTTTTTGTGCTGCTATCTAATTAAACAGATAAAGGGCCAATATAAACTTTCATTGGTCCTGGTTATTTATTTAACAATTATTTCACCATTTCATTGTGTCATTTTTTTCATTTCATACAAGTCTGAAATGGGGAAAACACTGTTTGAGACAAGTGCAAGACAATAAGTTGTGAACATGAAGGACAGCACACTAAACACACAACTTTACAAATAATGCATACAGATAATTTCAAAATAATGCGACAAAACAATACACCAGTCGGTTGTTTCAAGAACATCATACATAAAGCAATCCCATAGTATAAAGTTCATATTATCCTTATAGGGATGCTAGCCATTGGGAACAAAAGTAAGATCAGCTGGGGTTGAGTCAACTTAATCGGCAGCAGAAGGGTTGCTCCACGCGCCTGACACCCGTGGTCAAAGGAAGAAAAGATACACAGGCAGATTCAGGTAAGATGTTGCACAAATTAAATATTACCGTTGAGGCGTAACACACCGATAAGCTGTAAAGATGTGATAAATATTACAAGTTTGCCTTACTGTTTTTAGAAAGAACTTAAACGGCAGCAGAAGGGCTGCTCCACGTGCCTGACGCCCGTGTACAAAGAAAGAAAGATACGCAGGCTGATACAAGTAAGATGTTGCACAAATTAAAAATCACATTTGAGGCTCCCCTTCAACACCAATTAGATGCTTAATGATTCTTCTTTCACTCGTTATAGCGTTCTGACCAACAGTCAAGGGATTTGCTGTTAAAATACCAGAGATGAAGAATCTGTCAGTCCAGTAGCAAAAGATGCCACATTAATCAGGTACTGCGTAGTATTTAAGATAACCCCACATAGGAGATATTGGGAAGGGGCTGAGTATGTATATAACAGCAACTGTGTTCATTATCTTTTAGATTACACCAAGTCAAAAGCCCTGAAGAGAGTGCCACGAGTGTCACTGGGACTTGAAACACGTCTGCATTTTTCCTTCCATTGAGGAATTGACAATTTATGAATGCAAGCAGTGTTGAAGGATATTTAGCGTTGACTCAACCCCAGCTGATCTTACGTTTGTTCCCAATGGCTAGCATCCCTATAAGGATAATATGAACTTTATACTATGGGATTGCGTTACGTATGATGTTCTTGAAACAACCGACTGGTGTATTGTTTTGTCGCATTATTTTGAAATTATCTGTATGCATTATTTGTAAAGTTGTGTGTTTAGTGTGCTGTCCTTCATGTTCACAACTTACATTTGAATGACCATCTTCATTTTGCCGCACACACTAAGTTCCCTACTTTGGAGATGCCAAGAATCTTCCACCTTTTGAACCAGTTTAGTTCAAACACTTCCTGCAATACTGTTTGCATCCATGAGGGTGTTTCCTTTGTAATTTTCCTTTTCCATACAAATTGTTACAGCTTTACTCCAGGCATGAAGTATAGCTTGTGTCCCTTCCTCCCTATTAAAAATTGTTAATATGGGGGACGTGGCTGAACGCCGAGGAAGATGGCCGCTAGATAGAGAGGCTCTGCTACTCCACCGCCCAATAATCCCCACATAATCGGACAACATATCCGAGCAAAAGAGAACTAGAAAGACACATCTGAGTCCTCTTGGTGTGGAATCGACTGTGGTGGGGTTGAATCTTTCCACCGGCGCTCAAAACTGCAAAATCGACATCAGCGGCCTGCTTGGGCGTGTGCGCCGGTGCCTCGAGTGAATAGACCTGCAGAGGGCCGGCTGGTAATACCTGCGGTCAGGCCGGAGACGCAAACCCTGTCTGTGTGGGGCTAAGGATCATCGAATATACAGCAGCGCCCCCGCCTCCACCCCCAGAGTGCCAAAGCGAGACATCGAAGCAGTGGAGAGAGCAGAGCAGTGGGGAGCGAGGCGGAATATGCTCCAATCTGAGAGCGAAGGCCGGCGGAGGGTCTGCCCTACTGCCAAGAGCTGAGCGAAGCTGGGAGCGCTTTTGGCTTGCTGGCGGGACGGTGACCCAGCGGCCCGGCTGAGGAGGCGCAATCAAAGAGGTGAAGGGCGGTAAGCGTCCCAAGTGGGCGTGAGGAGAAACCTGGGCTCAGCATGTTACCAGCTGCGCCTTCTGTGGGGGATTCGTCGGTTCTTCCCGGAGAAAGACCTAAAAACCTTGGTCCAATCGCTAGCTCTCTCTAGGCTGGATTACTGCAATTCTCTTCTGACTGGCCTACCCAAATCTCACCTCTCCCCCCTCAAATCCGTCCTACATTCAGCAGCTCGCTTTATTTCAGGGTCCAAACGTAGTGACCACATCACTCCTATCCTGTCTTCTCTTTGATGGCTTCCCATCGAGGCAAGATCTATTTACAAAACTGCCTGCATCACCCACAAAGCCTTGCACACTTCCTCCCCTCGTTACCTGGCGAATAAACTGAAAATGTCTGGAGGCTCGAGACCTTCTCGGAATGCAGAAAAGTTTCTGCTTGAGCCCCCCTCCTTCAAAAGGGAAAGATCAATGGCTCAATCGTTCTCAGGTAATGCGGTGAGAATCTGGAACTCGCTTCCTCCATTGCTCCGTGCCAACACCTCTATCCGGATCTTCAAAGCTGACCTCAAATCTCTTCTCTTCCAAAGACACTTTCAGAACTAATACCTTCATTCTCTGACCCTTCTAGGAAGTTCGTTCATCATTGTAAATTTGTAATATTTTCTTGTACATTCCTTACCCTTGCTTGATGTGTTTGATATCGTATTCTTGCCTTCTATGGTTTTAGCCTACCTCTTCTAGTCTCCTGTTTATTTTTGTAACGTTCTTTTTTGTAACATTTCTCTCATGTAACGTAACTGATTCTATTGTACAGCGCTCTGACACCTTCGGGTAAAGTCTGCGCTATATAAAAATGCATTAAATAAAAAAAATTTTTTTTAAAAGCATGAGATTCGTAAGCGGGAGCGACGATTGGGAAGGGTGCTCCCGTCTGGCAGAGAAAGCGATTTGAAGACACAGCGGTGCAAGCCTTGGGGGTGAGTTACCCTGAAATTGTTGTGGTAGCGCAGAAGCCCTGTTGAGGATAAAGGGACGAAAGAGGCCTGCAGTGGTGAGGGCATTGGGAGTAGCTACCCCGAAATAGTTGTGATAGCGCAGAGGTCCTGTTGAAGATAAGGGGAGGAAAGAGGCCTGTGGTGGGATTGCGCTGGAGCATATCTCCACAGGGCGGCTACCCAGCACGGAAGAAGGCGAGGTGGCAATACCATCGGTGAAGCACCTAAGCGTTTCCCATCACTGGAAAACTGAATGGACTCCATCACATCCGAGGTTTTGCTACTCAGAGCGGACCTCAGCAAAATGAGGGGCAAAAATTGTTAATATGCCATTCTCCCCAAAGCCATCCTCTTTAAACACAGTGAGGGATCTTCAGTTGGCTCGTCTATTCAATCATTTCAAACAAGAAGCTTGAAGTTCCAAAAGTACAACTGCAGGTGCTATGCGGGGGTGTATTTCAGCTTCTAGGTTTTGGAAATTAATGATAGTACAATGTAGGGGGTGTTTGTAGCATATACAGCATCTTAAAAGATTATCCTCATTAAGATGGGCGCTCTTTCCAATAGTGACAGCGGCAGTCTCTTAGCATTTTATTAAGAGCTAGCCAGTACAACCTCCAGCTTAAGGTCAAGAAACATTTCTTTAGTTCTCACTATTTCCATCCCAAGATACCTAAACATATCCTTAGTTATTTTAAAACCCAGCATTTGCGGCAATTCTATATTCCACATATGTGCCTTTGGAGCTAAGTGCTCCTCCATTAGTGTGTGTTGCTGACATGCAGAAGTTTCTCGTCACAGTCTGCAGAAGTGCCTGGAGCACTTGTTCCCTTGAGACAGCCTTAGTGCTGTTTCTGCGACTCTTGGAATTCCGCTTGTGCACCGCTTTACATCGGCCTGTCACCTTTACATGCACTGGTCCGGTAGGCAGCTGAAGGCAGGCATGTTGTGAAGGGTGTTAGGGTGAGAGGTCTGTTGCTGGTGCGCTTTTGGAGTGGTTGAACGGAGGCTGGGCCCTAGACTTTCAAAAGATGGATGCGCAAACAAAAGCAGTACAATTAATGGCATCCTGAGCAGCAGCTTTTAATAAGAGAATGTGCCTAATGGCAGAAGTGGTGCAAACTCACTTGAAAATCAAGCTACCAAAATGGACCTTTACAACTGCTCAGTGAACTTATCTAAGTTAGAAGAGATTACAGCGGTAAACCAAACCATTCTACTGGACCGTAAAAGGAGCATAGATATATATATATATTTTTTTAAAACAGTAGTCCATTGTGTGTCAATACCAACCTAGAATTTACACCTGTTGCTGAAAAGGGAGAAGTTAAGGCCAATCTCTCTCCAGAAGCTAATGAATGTGTATCACCGAAAATGTACCATTCGCTGAAATTCTATGAAGCAGTGGGAAAAGAGACTCTCAAAAACATCTTAAGAGATTGGAGAAAAAAGACCAGCAGATTGATAGAGGCAATAAGCCAAAAGGCAAGGGGCTTGGCAATATTGATTTGCCATCGCAAGTAACTTAAGTGCTCCAAGATTCAATGCAGGAAGATCCAATAATAAAGTCAAAATGTGACTGTGAATTTGTGAATATTAACTTCTGGTTAATACATGTCATACATTGCAAACTAAAGACACATATTCAACATATACCTACTGGGATAAGATTACCTCTTATTACAGCGCTGGCCCGCGGCAGGTGAAAGCTATCAAGCGAAAACCCATACTTTATCTAGAGAGGCGCTTATTTGTAAAACTCTTATCGTGTTACAGGGTCAAGCAGTTTGGAGGCCAGTAGTGAACCTCCAAAGATAATTTCGGACAAGGAAATTTTTCCTTTGAAGAGTGACTTACCAAGCTAAATGTACTAGCTCCACTTAGTCTAGAGTCAGACTCAATTGAAAATAGAGGTCTGAATTCTCAACTTTTACAATACAAAAGCCTACAAGCATGCTGTGTTGAGATAAGCTCATTCATAAAAGATCTAGTAGAATTTATATGGAGAGACCTTGTGATATACTATATAATCAGAAAAGAGCAAATACAAAAGGCCATTACTAGCCTGCAAGAGTACGCAGTAAGGAAATCGGCTGACACCCGGTCATGGATAGAAGCAGGTGATCATGTAGCACTCCCCACAGTGACAGGCACTTTACGCGAAAAAAAAAACCAAAGAACAAACTGGCACTATCTATTTTACACTACTATATGTACCCAGGGACTCCCATGATATTCTCAACAGACGCAATCTGCTAAATGTAACCAGGTCATTTCTTGGCCTGTCAAATGCAAATTAAAATAATATTTTAGGGGGCGTGGTTTGGCGCCGCGCGAGATGGCCGCCTGAACTCGGAGCTCCGACACACCGGGACGCTCTTCGAGCCGCAAGTGCGTTTTTTCGCACTTTTTATTGACGGCCTTCACGAATTCAAGAACCGGAACATGCCGTGAGTTTGATGAGGGGCTCCAGAGTGTAAGTCGCGTTGCGCTTCTCGTCTTCCCTCTCATTTGAATATTTTCTTCGAGCAGCCGCCATCTTGAGGTCGCGCTATCGTTCCTGTCAGCCTGCATGAAATGGTTGTAAATCTTCATTCTTCCTCACAATAGACGCGCTTCAGTTCCGCTTACAGCTCCGGCATGTCTCTCTTCAAGATTTTAATGCAAAAGTAAGCTGCCTTTGTCTACTGAATGTTTTGCTTCATACATTCTCCGTTGTTGCCTCACTCCTCAGAGTTTCTACATATTACTCTGCTTTATGAACATTTTGAAAATTATCCTAGTGCAACGCCTGCTGGATTCACCCATTTTCCCACAATGTTGCTTGATATCTGAATGTTTTTCTCTTCCTGACACGCTTCTCAGTGTCATCTCTCTAACCGGATGTCTTCAGTAAGACTTGTGGAAACTTACACTCCCTTTGTGTGTGCTTCATGTTTCGCAGTAATACAGTTGAATGAGTAAAATAAATCGCCTAGAAACGGAATAAGTGGTCAAAGTAAACAGTAATAATAAGGAGTACAAAGCTTAAGCATTGAATATTTGATTTATTGCACTCATGACAGTCCGGGATTTGGCTGTGCAGCCGGAAGGGTTCCCAGAACGTGGCTCCTCTGTGTTAGTTTTCATACCAGAGATGTGCCTTTTCTCCATCTTACCAATGTGAGATCAGGTTATTTCTCATTTTTTACTTTTGATATCATTACCTAGGCTTGCTATGGATTACCATTCTCTTTCGTGATAATCTTTACTCAATGCAGAGCTTCTCTTATTGATTTGGCATCTGCACATGGGCAGGATTCGCAAGCCACAGTTTGTTTTTGTCCCTAAAACTTCCTCCACATCGTCACCCTCACAGTCTGTTGCGTCTACACCGGAGACTCCTTCTTCTACAGGTATGGCTGGAGTGTCTTCTGCTCGCTCCCAAGCGTCGCAATCAACGCTTCATAAATCGTCTCCTCCTACTTCCACTCCTAAAAGACTGAAACAAGACCCTCCATCACCTGACAAACCATCTCCTACCATTTCCTTGGAATTGTTATTGGAGGAAATTCGCGCCTTACGCCCGTTTGTGGAGGAAACAAACAGTAAGATGCAATTTCTGGAAGAAAAGTGGTCCTCAATGGAGAACAGAGTCTCTACAATGGAGCAACAACTATCGTCGATCCAGGATGATTCTCAAAGGCTTTCCTCTCTTGAAAAGGAAGTCCGCAAGCTTCAACAACACACGAGGACTTGGAAAATCGTAATAGGAGGAATAATCTACGTATCTATGGTTTGCCGGAATCTTTGGAAGGAGAAGACCCTGTCACCTTTTTCTCTTCCTTTCTCCCAAAATTACTTGAGATGCCTCCTTCAACAATGCTGAACATTCAGAGAGCCCATAGGCTTGGTCCAAGTCCTTCACTTTCGTCTTCCTCAGTCAAACCCCGGGGTGTCATTATTCTCTTTTTGAAATTCACTGACCTGCTCTCTGCAGCTAGAGCCAAACGGCAAATTTCTTGGCTAGGTCAGAGTCTTTCTCTCTCAGGATGTCTCCAATGTCACAGCCGCCAGACGAAAAGAGTTTCTTAATCTTCGTCCTCCTCTTCGCTCAATGGGTGCTCGCTATGGACTTTTTCACCCCTGCATCTTTAAAGTTACTTTTCAGAATCGAACCTTGTCCTTTGAAGATCCTACAGAACTCAAGAAGTTTATCCATTCTCATTCTTCGGCCAACATGGATACCACTAATCCTCCTACGGGATGATATGTTCTACTCATACCGTCAGGACTCATATTGTTATTGCAATGTTAATATATGAGTCTTCTTTGTCCATGTTTATATTTGTTCCATGTTCAGCTTTCCCTGTTTATTATATGGATTGATATGTTTATATTCTTATCCCTATTATTCATCACTGTTGTTATATTATCTATATTGCATTGTTATATCCGCGTTTCCTTTTCTCATGTTATATGGGCTGTCCTTTTTCTCTCTCCTAGTGTTTCACATGACTTATTACATTTTGTTATCTTCCTCTCCACTATTATTCTACTTGCCATTTCTATACTTCATATTTATTGTTGGTATTCTCAGTTCGCTTTGACATATGTTCTCCATTTATTCTTTATTATTTTTATGCCCTCTTAATTCCCTTTTTCTTATCTTCATACAGGTTCGTTTTATCATGTTTATAGTTGTCTGGTCCGTCTGCACTTTCTAATATGTTCTGGTGTGGTTTGGACTCCCTGATTCGGGCGTCCCGTCTTCCGTTCGTCGCCATTGCCCCAGCCTTTTTCTTTTGTTCCCGTTCCCCTGAGGTATGTTCTTCTCAGTCGTCCTTTATGGATATGTACTGTCTCTTCTTATCTCTCTCCTTTCCTTCTTCTCTTCCCTTTTTCTCCCCTAATTTTCATCCCCTATTCTGTGTCTGTTTTTTCTTTCATTTTTCTATTAATGCATATTTGGTTCTTCATAAAGCTTTACTGTTTTTACAATCAGAGTTATTTCCTGGAATGTGAAAGGTTTTAATAACCCTATTAAGAGACAGAGAATCCTTTCGCACCTCGCCTCTTATAACCCTGATCTAGTACTTTTGCAAGAGACCCACCTCAATGAAACTGAAGCGTTAAAATTAAAAAGAGGCTGGGTGGGTACAGTATTATTCTCTCCTTCTACTAATAAAAAGAATGGTGTCATCACTCTATGTCATAAGAAATTGAACTGCAAGGTCTTATCACAAGAAATTGATACTGAAGGTAGATGGTTACTTGTTAAATTGTTAATTAATAATGTTCCTTTAACTGTTTTTAATATTTATGGTCCTACACATCCTGACTGTTCCTTTTGGCCTGTTGTTACGCAAAAATGTGTCCAATTTCAGAATGATTTTTTCATTTTAGGAGGCGATTGCAACCAAGTTATAGACCCATTTCTTGATCGTCAATCTCAAGTTCGTTTTACTCCCACCAAGACTCACAAACATTTTCTCGACACCATTTCTCAAGCACATCTCATTGATTCTTGGAGACTCTCTCACCCTGACTCTTTGGACTTCTCTTTTTTTCTCCCCCCCACGCTTCTCTTTCTCGCTTGGATTATATCTTTATCTCTCAACCCTTATCCCAAAGTCTCCTCTCTTCCTCTATAGAACCTATTGTTATCTCTGACCATGCCCCAATAGTAACTGACCTGGATTTGCTCCCTCCACATCCCAAATCCTCTCGTTGGCGATTTAATAAATCTCTCCTCTTAGATCCTCTCTTCTCCTCTTCCTTTCGCACATTTGCAACTGAATTCTTTGATCTTAATTGTGCACCCGACTCAGCTCCACATATCATATGGGATTCCTTTAAAGCTACTGCAAGAGGTTTTATCATGGATTTCGTCTCAAAAAAGAAGAAACGCTTCCTTCAGCAACGTAAAACCACCTTGGCACATATCAAGCTTCTTGAACACAAATTTTACACTTCTTCGAAACATTCTGTTTTACCAGAACTCATACGAGCTAAACTCGCCTTTAATAAAACCACTACTGATAATGCGTCCTCTGTACTTTTGCGTAGTAGTGCTCGCTATTATGGTGGTCGTAACAAAGTAGGGAAGCTTTTGGCAAATTATCTCAAAACACGTAAAGACCGCACCCTCATAGATGCTATATTCTCCTCCAACGACTCTCTTTTGCACAAAGATCAAGAAATACTTAATGAATTCCAACTCTTTTATCAAAATCTTTACACTCCTGATTCTCCTCCTTCTTCTTCTAGCATTCAGGAATAACTTGAGAAAATCCCTCCCCCCCCTTCATCCCATCTTAATTTTCTTGCTCTTGAATCAGACCTGTCCCTTACAGAACTATCCAACGCCCTAAATTCTCTCACTAAAGGGAAGACTCCTGGCCCAGATGGCTTTTCAGTTGAATTTTATTTACACTTTTCAGATCTTTTACTTCCGAAACTTTTAGCACTTTTTCATTCCTTTTTTTTAGCTGGTAAGACGGAAGGTACCTTTCAGGAGGCGACTATTTGTTTAATCCATAAAGAGGGTCGAGATCCCAAATATTGCAAGAATTATCGCGCGATATCTTTGGTAAATGTTGATTATAAGTTGTTTGCTTAACTGCTTGCTCTACGTCTAGATCCTCTCATGCCCCACCTTATTGGGAAAGAACAGTGTGGGTTTGTCAAAGGTAGGCATACCTCTGATAACTCTCGACTTTTTCTTAATGTCCTAAACAAACTTCCCTCTATCTCTACTTCTCTAGCGGCCATATCAGTTGATGCCGAGAAGGCTTTTGATAGAGTGGACTGGTCCTTCTTATTTGCCTCGTTACAGTGGCATGGGTTTTGTCCCAAATTAATTTCACTTATCTCTCTTTTGTATTCTGCCCCCAGGGCCTCAGTATTAGTTAACGGTTCTATTTCATCCTATTTCCCTCTTCAATGCGGAGTTGTCAAGGATGCCCTTTATCCCCTCTTCTTTTTGTTCTAGCTCCTGAGCCATTTTTGTCTTCTATACGTAACAATGACTCTATCTCTGGTTTTTCTTTTGGGGACCAGCAACTTAAACTTTCCGCATATGCGGACGATATCCTTTTATTTATTTCTGACCCTGACACCTCTGTCTCTCCTTTGCTTCATGAATTTGACTCCTTTTCCAAGGTCTCTGGTTACAAGATTAACTCGGACAAAACAGAAATCCTTCCCCTTACTAAATGTTGTCTTCCCCATTCTTTTTCGCCCACCGGTTTTGCCTGGAATGATTTAAAAATTAAATATTTAGGTATATGGTTTTCCAACTCTATTGCTTCTTCGATTAAGTTAAATATGACTACTGTTCTGTCTCGTATTGATAAATTACTCTCTTCCTGGAATCCCCTTTTTCTTTCTTGGTGGGGTCGGTTAGATTCAATTAAAATGATGATTGCCCCTATCTTAATTTATATTCTCTCTATGCTTCCCGTCCACATTCCCGCCATATACATGAAACGTATTGATTCTTGTCTTTCTAAATTTCTTTGGAAGAATAAAAAAGCCAGAATTGCCCTTTCTTCTCTTCGTAAGACCAAATCTAATGGTGGTGTGAATTTTCCAGATTTTCGTCTTTATCATAAATCCTTTTCTCTTCGTCAAGCCTCGAATTGGCTCGTATCTGAACATTCTCCTTTTACTCCTCTTTGGTTATCCATTGAGCAAACTTTATTATTACCTTTCTCTCTCAAGGAAGTAATAACTTTTTCCATCAAAACTTCTCATACATCCTTCCCCCTGTTTAGACATACTTGTTCCCTTCTGAAGCTTTTAGTTCTACCTAATCCCCTTTCTCGGGATGACTTCTTGGATTCTCCTATTTGGCATAATTCTCTTATTCTTCTCAATAACAGGCCCATTTTCTGGAATTCTTGGAGGACAAAGAACATCATCTGGGTTAAACATCTTTTCAATGGCCTTTCGCCATGCTCTTTTCCCGAATTTCAAGCCTTATTCCATTGTCCTCGTTCCTTCTTACAGAAGTTTACCACTCTTATGGCAATTATTCTAGATGTGTATTACTCTCTTCCCCCCTCATCTCCTCCTGATGCCCAAAACTCTCTTCTTAATATTCTCCTATCCTTACCCAAAGCTTCTCTTATATATAAATATTATCTAGCCCCCAGTCCATATCGAGTTAAATCTAAATTGGAACTTTCCTGGGAGTCTGATCTGGGATGTGAATGGACTATCTGCTTTTGGGACAAACTTTGGTCTAGATCTTTAAAAATCTCTCGCTCTGCCTCTCTTACTCAATCTATGTTTTTTCTCTATCATAGGCTTTATCTTACCCCTGTCTCTATTGCCCGTTTTTCTTCTGATTCAGATTCTAATTGTTGGGCCTGTGGTTCTTCTGACGCTAACCTTATGCATCTTCTTTTTCTCTGTTCATCGGTTTCCAATTTTTGGAGATATGTTTGGTCCTATATCTCTCGTATTTTTAACCTTTCTATCTCTTATTCAATACCCCTATTGTTTACCGGAAGCCTCTCTGACTCTTTATCTATACCCTCTCATAATCATGGTCTTTTTGATCTCATGCTCGCTCTAGCCTTTCAGCACATTACCCTCAACTGGAAAACTTTCACTAATCTTTCTACACAACACTGGTGGAATAGCCTTTGCCACTTTCATAGACTTGATGTTGCCTTCGCCTCCTCCTGTAAACCAACACTTAACAGAGAGCTTTTTGGTTACCCCTTACAACTTATTTAGATCAGATTGTTTTTAAACATAATTCCTCCCTCAATTCTGAAAATGTTAAACCTCCTTGAATACCTTCTCTCTGTTCTCTTTCCATATCATCCAAGATAAGTTGATATATGTTGTTTATTGACCAATGGCTTGTTCATATTTCGTCGTTTTATGCAATGTAATATGCACTCTTCTTTTATATTAATTTGTTAATATTTCCCTCTCCCCATCTCCTTTCTTCCCCTCACTTTTTCCCCATCCCCTTTTCCATATAAAACCTTAAAATAGCTTTTATTTCTTTTATTGTACTAGCCATATATTTTGTTATAATTATTTTTCAATATTCAAATCTGTTGCTGGTATTTTTGCCTATTTCTCTGTTCATACAATAAAGCTTTTCAAACACACAAAAAATAATATTTTAACTGTGAAATTCATGGAATCCAGTAGAAACCTGAAGAGCAAGTCACTGAAGTTATATGGTCCACCAAGCTCTGGTAATGGCAATCCTGGCACATGAGCAGGCTTTGCTAAAATAGGGTATTAAGTGTACTACACCTATACATGAACCGTACACCACTACACCATAATCACTGGAAATGACAAAAGCATTGTACGGTACTGGTACGACCAAGCTAGCCTTTACATTTATCAGGAACCAAGATATGTACATGAGTGTATTCCAGTCAATCCGGGACAACAAAGACTGGTCAAATCTGAAGGTCAAAGTGTATTGTCAGGTTGGAGAAAAGGAAGCCCATGTCTTGCAAAAAGTCAAAGCTAGCTCTTGTGATTGGTTTAACCAAGACAATGAGGAATGAAAGTGATGATCTAATTACAGAAGATTGTAATGTTTATTTTTCACCAAGCCAAAATAAAAACCATACTCAAAAATATTCTACGCTATCCTATAAATAAAAGTACTCATGTTTGGGGAGATTTCAACGTGAGACCACACAAAGTGATATTAGATTCTAAATTTGGCATTTAAGAGAGCTTGAGGGCACCCCGAATTCGGCAAAAACAACTTCGGGAAATCTAAGGATGGGTTATCGTTTGTCATCCTTTTGGCTGCCTGTGGCCTTCCTTCCCTCACAGAGTGCACTAAATCAGATACGCCTGCCAATAAATCATTTAGGTCAAATAATCGTTCCAGTATAATGATTTCTTTATGAGCATAGAATCTCGACATTTGGTTCATGATATGATAGTGCAAAGAAGAATAGAGAGTGACCATGAACCACTGGTTGCACATTTTCTATCTCACAATCTCGGTCTCATAGCCGATAGGGTGCAGCATCGACTGGCTACAACTAGACAAGCATTTAATTCTGCTAAAAAAAACCTTAGACGCCACAAAACGATCATCTGTGCTGACAATTGTCATGAGCCAAATATTGACATGAATGAATATTTAGAAGTCGTAAAATTCTGAAATAATTTCGGAAAATTGACTTATCCAAACATATATGGATACTGTCAACCACCTCTCATTTATAAAATGCTTTAACACAACCAGTGGTAGAGCAAAATTAATTGCTAAAACAGAAGGTATGGTGAGGAGTTTCATAGAAAAAAGAACTGATAATGGCGGCTTTGGAATCATGAGGCATGAATACTGATGGGGAAGCCATCTTGAAAGACTTAAAGAGAAACTATAAATCACTTCTTGCTTCCAAGAAGAAGCAGTTAAAATAGAACGCCTGGAATTTGGTAAAAATACTTTGAGGAAAAATTAGATTTCTGGGAGTTATCAAGATAAATTGGTCCACCCGCTGTGATATTAGACCAGTGAGTGGGGGCAGCAGAATGGCTTCAAAACTTTACCCATTTATATGACGATGAGAAACAGCTGGATCCTCAAGGGAAATATGAATTTACAAACTTTTTGGACTCTGAAGACAACTGTGATTTTACTTTTGAGGAAGCAGCGGAAGCAATGCAAGTACCTGGACCAGATAGAATACCTAAGCACATCTATTGCAGTAATATTGCCTTCTGGGACATGCTTTTGCAATTTTTTAACCTTGTGTGCAAATCAGGATAAGTACCCAAATAAAGGATTGCTTTTCCTATCCATAAAAAGGTCCGCGAGAAGACCCAGGGAATGACCATCCTATTTCCTTGCTGGACCGAGCTGGAAAGATCTATGGGAAGCTTTGCTCAGTCTTATTCAGGATTGAATTGATGTTTTGAAGATCATGGATGATTTCCCAGCTGGCTTCCAATGTGGTGTGGGAACAGTGGGACGGGCAATGAAAGCTTATTTAAGTACATGAATATCAAGATCCAATCCTGCTCCTAACCTTTATAGATCCACAAATGGCCTATGATCCTTGAAACAAAGCCTTATTATGATGCAGCCTAAAAGAATAAGGACTGCTCAATAATCTTCTTTTCACCCTGCAGTTTCTCCACATTAATACTACCGCTAAGATTGGATATAATATGAAGTACAGTCGAATTTCCGAGTTCAACAAGACTGTGTATTGGCGCTTACAATATTTAACTTATAAATAAATGGCGTGGGAAAGTCTTTCTTTCCACTGAACCAGGATGTGCCAATAATGGGAGGTAAAACCACACAGTTTCTCTTATTTGCGAACGATTCAGTACTTTTGTCAACAACTGAACAGTAGGTGCATTGTTTGTTACTGGGTTTTGATCAGCACAGTAAGTAAAAAAACTCTATGAATATCAGCAAGATTAAAATCAGAAAGTGGATTATTAGTTAGGGTGAATGGTAGTCCACCACCAACAATAATGTCACTATTTTTGCTAGGCCCAATAAATGTTTCAGTACATTAAACCTGAGCTCAACCCTGGTAGTTATGGCACAGAGCAGACAAGCTTAACTGAAGAAAATGAGTTAAGCATTTTAAGTGACAAAACAGTTTAAAAGCCGAAAACACAACAGAATAAAAATCCTCCTCAAATTTGTAAAAATAGAGGATAATTTAATGAACAAAATTACATCAAATGACAAAAGTCCAATAGGGGGAACCAGAAATGTGAATTTTTTAAATTTTCAATAAAAATAGCACAAAGCGCCTACCGCGGGCAACTGGTCGTGCTACACTGTAACAAAAATAGGTTTTATATATCAACCTACCAGACCATCTTTTTATCACTTTAAAGGGGGATTTATTTACTGGTATGGCTACTCGCCTAGAGCCCTAGCTAAATTCGACATTGCCCAGACGAAACATACCTCCCTTGCCCTACAAACTAATATTTAGTGCCCAGTAGGCATGTCTCTTGCAGAAGGATCTGATTTAGTCCCTCATGCCTAAAGTACTGGGCCACTATCTCCTATTAATCTTATCCCTTAGACCATTAACATTCCAGGTCAGGATCTTTAATTGTTCACTTTTTTCTGGATCTCAACCATGGCTAGAATTTGCTTAGTCTAAAAGGTGCTATCCCTCCCTCTCTGCACCATGAAAAAGGGTAGCCAAACCTCACCTAATCACTCATGTGCCTTCTTTCGGAAAAGGAGCATGGAGCCAAGATGAATAACTCATATTCTTTTTCACCTGGCCAAATAATTTACACTGCTTTTGCGCCAGTTTTGTATAACCTGAAAGAACACGACATGCAGTGCTTCAAACATGGCTCATCCAGTTTTACGCACCATCTAGTGAACTGTTTTGCTGTCGCATAATTGAGGAATTTCACAATGACTGCATGTGCTAGATTCGGGGGGAGTCATGGTAAGGGGGCCACAATTGTAGAGGTCTTTAGTCATTTCTCCAAGAATTGATCAGGCTGTTGAACCTCAGCTCCCTCTAGCACTACTTCAGGCTAGCCTCCATTCCTTATATATGCCTTTAAGCTTCAGTAACACAGTAAACCAAATTTTGAAAACCCTGTTGTAGAATGGATATGTTGTTTCCAACCTTGCCAATGTTCATTCAGAGTGCCAAAATATCTCTAGAGGAGGATCCATACATGGGAGCCAAACCTCTCACGTTTTTTTGCGTCCCAGGAGATGTCACAGGACCAGCAGTCACTGAAGGTTTGGTATATCTATCTATTTTGCCCTGACTCACATTCTGGGTCCCCTTATCTTTCACCACTCAGCTTTAATACTCTAAAACTCAAGAATTAGTCAGTGATTACTTAGGGAGTAGTCATTCAGCCTCAAACAGTAGAAGCACAACAGATTGTGATAAAATGCTGACTCCTTGTTTTGATGCAACAGGCGTTTGAGTACGGCATTGTGGGACCATGTGAACGTGATTTTCTTTGTAAAGTTAATTTAAGGATTCCAGTTTTTTATCTGTTGCCTAAATTACATAAAGATCCTGTTTTGCTACCAGGACGCCCGATTGTGTCGGACTACAATTCAGTTCTGGAACCGATAGCGAAATACCTTGATACCTTCTTAAAAACTTTGGTACTAAAAGTTCCTAGCTATTTGAGAGATACCATGGATTTCATTCAAATTATTGAGTACCTCGATTTTGACCCTAAGACCCAGAGGTTGGTAACCTTTGATGTTACATCTTTATATACCCAAATTCCACAAGCTGATGGCCTTCAAGCTATTCAAGCATTTTTGGATGAAAAACCTAGACCACATCGGGTACCAACTAATTTTATCGCCGACTTGGCCCGATTTGCCGTAAGTAAGAATTACTTCAAGTTTGGAGAGGAATATTTTGTCCATACCAAAGGTACAGTGATGGGTTGTCCCTTTGATCCAGAATTGGCCGTTCTATTTATGGCTAAATTTGAGGAACAGTTCATTTATGCCAATAATCCGTTTGTGCATCATATTGTGAAATGGCTCCGCTTTATTGATGAAATATTTTGTCTATGGACCGGACAAGATGATTCAGTGAGCCAGTTTGCTGATTGGCTCAATGATAGATCAGCTGACATTAAGTTCAGTACTTCAAGGAGTGATTCATCAATCACATTTCTGGATGTTGAAGTGTTGGCTAAAAATGGAAGATTAAAAACCACACTATTTTCCTAATCAACTGACAGAAATAATGCCTTGCATTATACGAGTCACCATCCGCGCATTCTCAAAGATAATTTGCCTTATGGGCAATTTCTTCGCGTAAGACGCAATTGTTCAGAAAAAAGTAAATTAAGTTTGAATGCACAAATCCTGGTGGCAAAATTAAAAGAACGGGGATACCCAAAAAAACTCTTAAAAAATAGCATGAAACGTGCGTGGTGGACACCAAGGGAGACCTTGCTGGAAAAGAAGGAGAAAACTCAGCTAGAACACATGGTGTGTCCCTCCACATTTTGCTCCAGAACCAACCAATTTAAGAAAATCATTTGGCAGAACTGGCATCTGATTGAAAAAGTGGACAAGTCTTTTAACCAGCTTTTATTTGCATCGAAAAGAGAACGGACCATTGGAAGTCAACTTGTGCGTGCCTGCATATCTCCGGGACTAGCACAAAATAGTTTGCATACTCTGTGGAATTTGCCACCATTGGAAGGACATCATAAATGTGGCACGTGTGTATGTTGCCACCAAACCATTGCGGGCACGTCTTTTGAGCACAACCATGTCAAATAAATAATTTTCAAATTGCAAAACAAAAAATGTAGTTTATGCAGTAAGATGCCCTTGTGAGTTGGTATACATTGAGAAAAACTAATCAGGAAATCCGCCAAATGATCATCCAACATAAATCACGTCTCCAAAGAAAAGTGCTGAATGCCCCCCTGGTTAATCATTGGCTTGATAAACACCACACTGAAGCTGATGTCAGATGGACAGTACTCGCGACAATTAAACCAGACCCTGTGGGGGTGACCCAGCGGGTTACTAGCAACAAGCATTCATACACCAAATACTCACCTGGGCCCATTCATTCATACTACGCTAGCAATTTCCGCTGGTGGGTCAGTTGTACTCTTTATCAATATCCCTGCTACCAATTACCTTTCTGATTGAAGAGTAATGACTTACCAATGGACCCTTTGATAATTGGGAAGTTTAAAATGAGTGACATTCAATACAATTCATAAATTCTAAAATAATCACTGAGTCAGGAAGTTTTAAAATGTTTATCTAAATTTTTAGCAGAGTAAATTACAAAACCACATAATACTTAATCGTATATCAAGGATGAAGCATACTAATAATCAATTATCGATCAATGACGGTCCCTCAGAAAGAAAAAGATAGAGACAGCAGCACAGCTAAAGGTTGCATTTATATTTACCTAAAGATGTAAGAACCAAACCCCTTGGCCAAGAAGTTGGAAAGGGTCCTGGGAAGGATGAAGACCAAGACCTCCGGACCAGGTTCAAGACGGGACAGGTGACCTCTCTACCAAACGACGCCTGCGTCGCTCCCCTCTCTGTCACTTCGCTCCTCCTCGATATCTTCCGTGTCTTCCCTCTAATGGAATCCGTCGCCCCCACCTCGAGACCTCTCTGGACAGCGATTCAGTCAGCAATCGATCAGCTCGTTCTGTGGTCCACCAAGCTGACAGCCTCAACGCCAATGCTAACGCCCTAATGCTAACTAAGTAGCTAATTCTATATCTATTATACCCTTCTACACCCAGGTACCTCCCATTAATGTTTCAAAATTATGGGCCCAATACCTCTGATTGGACGGGGACAGGGGGTTGATCCTCACACCATGTCAATTTAGTTCAATTTCTTTAAGCCCATTGTTATTAAATACCGCCCCTCACAATTAATACATTTGCTTTATTTCCCACCCGTCTCACGACAAAGTTTAATACAAAATGTACATAAAAAGTTGCATTTGAGAGAACATCGCGGATGTAGTGGAGTCGGCCAACAGGTCATGGCCTTGGATGTCGTCCCAGTTGACTTCATCGCTGTGCCTTGATTTTCTCTGTGCATGCGCACATCCCATAGTTCTCGGGCTGCCATTTCCGTTAACCCAGGCCCCATTTCACGAACTAATAGAAAGTCAAAGAAGAAAACATTAAAATCACAAATAAATGTCTTCACTGTATACCCCCTATTTCTACTCTATTCCCATTTAATAATAAATCTATCTCGCATTAGTAGCATTAGAATACCACAGTTTTAATTGCAGCAAATGCGCAAGCTTTAACACGTGAGAACATTAAGCAGCCATTTTAGCACATACTGCGCAGAAGCAAAGTTTTCCCTCCAAGCAAAGAAAGACGTCATACCATGTGATATGGTTAACACATGCGCAATGGAGTTTCCCGCGCTTTAGCAGCCATTTTGGATTAGACAAGCATTACTTATTAGCTTATACACATAGGCAAGCTTCACTTGGATACTGTGTTCGTGTATGCATTTATTAGTAAAGACATTACAAAGTTTAATTAATTAATACTATGAGAAGATTGCTTACGAGCAAGTCTCATTTTGAGTCCTTGCTCCATCAATCCCCTCTCTGATGGCGTTTCTGAGCCATCATAACTACCCATAACCAGATGCCAACTTTCTAGCATATTATTGTCTCAGTCTCATTTTTACATTTTCTATTTTTATCTTCTCCTTTCAATTTCTTGTATAATTCACTTTTAAGATCTTCTAATTCTATTTCATCAAACTTTCGTTTCTTTCCTTCTCCTGTCACTCTATACGTCTCATTCTTTCTACAACATTTGCACCATATCATTATTGACAATACTATTATTGCTATCCCTACTAAGGGTACTAATATTTGACCTATAAGTCCTTTACCTACATTAGCAAATGAGGTACCAATTGACGTAATGCTATTTGTCAATCTTTCCCATACACTATCAACTTCCAGTGGTTTTAGTTCATTCTCAAGTTTTGTGATATTCTTTATATACGTTCCGATTTCTGCACTTTTGTCAGGAATATACGTGCAACAATGTTTCGTTTTCAACAATTTACAGACTCCGCCCTCTTTTGCTAATATTATATCAAGAGCAAGTCGGTTTTGCATAACCATTGATCTAATCGCAACCATTTCCGCATTAATCATTAGAAATCCTCCAGCAGTATCCGTTGATAAACGATCAACCACTGTAGATAATTTACATATTTTCCTTGAGTTCAGAATTATTCCCACTGAAGGTATCAATGCACCAAATATATCACCTACAATTTCAGAAAAACTAGCTCTTTTACTACGTGTTAATTCATTATTATTTTCATTGCTCCCAGTGTTTCTTTTTACGTGGTATACTTTTGGAAAAACTATTCCAAAATAACAACTTCCATACCACCGTGCAGGAAGCCTAAAGTAAGCCTTATTCCCACACACATAATAGATTCCAGGAAAAACTGAATCTGTTCCTCCTTTTAGTCCCCAACCTCCAAGAATTAAGAAATTATGTTCAAATTCACTGGTACCGATGAAAATATTGTTATAATCAGTCTTTAACCTATGTAGACAAATTTTCCCTGTCTTTACAAAATCCAGAGCCAAAGCAGCTTGAGCCTTGCCAGGTGTGTAAATACCCTCTTTCTCAGCCCAAGGTGGCAGATGAGCCTTATGCTTTTGAAAATCTTGTCTTCTATTTTCAAATAAGTTCAAAAATATCTTTTCTTCTTCATGTAACGAACATGTTAGATTGCTTCTATGTGCATGTGTTATATCTATCGATTTCATTGTTAGGAAAAATTCTCCCATAAATTGTGCATCTTGACTACTAAGCACTGGGTTCATATTCTTTCGAATCGGAACCTCAGAAAATATCACATCTATGTCTGAATAATAATATTGAAGTCTCCCTGTTCTATAAAACAAACTAGTTAATACACTACATGATATGCCATAAGTTAGAGGCAAATGATGGTATGTTAATCCTTCTGCTACTGATTCTGGTAACTTCATACAGACATAACAATCACTAACTTCCATTGTATCTACATACTGAAACAATAATTTAGTCAAAACATTTAAGCTAGTATCGTTATCTGTTACCACATGATGAAACTCTGGTTCTTCTTCTGCTTCTATTCTTACGCTATCACTTTTCAAATTATCTATCCTTCCCTTAGTATCGTTGTCAATCTTTTTATCCATTATCATAAGGTAAGGAATTGCTACAATCACAACTAACCACACTACAAGCACCACTACCAGGCTACATATGCATATCGCACAGCATCTTTTACAACATTTCCGTTTCGGTCTCCCAGAAACTCTGTCGTCAGGCATTTTGACAAAGAAGATTTCTCTTCTTTTTCTTTCAAGACTTTAACGTTATCAAGGTGGTTTTACTTCTTTTTCATAAGTCAGTTCTGCACTTGTTCTTTCGTCACCACTTTCACTTGACTCTGAACTCTCGTAGTCTTCAAGGATTATATAAGTCCAGTCAGGACCTTTAAACTTATTGTTCACAAGTTTCAGTCTTTTGCTTTTTCGCTTTTCAGTTCCACTTGTTTGTCCTGTTAGGCTTGTTACTTCATTTACTTGTTCTGGATCGTCACTTCTGGTTTCTATATGGTATTTTATTCTTTTGATGACACTAGGCCAATGATCACCTTTTCTGGCTTTCTTTGTTTGCACTGTATTTTCACCTTCTGAGTCTTTTTCAAAAACACTTTTATTTTCAAGGTGTGGTTGTTTTTCCTTGTTTTCAGTTTCTTCTTCTATTTGTTCTTTTTCAGGTCTTATTGGTTTTTCTTCAGTTGCTCCAATGTGAGTTTCTACTAACTGACCCTGTTCAGGATTGACGTCTTCGTGCTGGAGACTTTCCTGCTCGTTGTTTCCTTTGTTTTCTTCTCCCTGAACGTATTTTTCTTGTTCTAACTAGTTCTGATCAGGGCTTATTGCACTTTGTACTTCTGCAGCCTGACCGAGTTCTTCTAAACCTGTCTGTCCCTGTTCAAAATTTGCTGTTTTGTTGTCGATTTTAGCCCAATTTCCTCTCCCTATCTGGGCCTGCTCAGGTTCTTTTATTGTTTCGTTCTCCCTATCCTGAGCTGCTTCTTCTTCACCTATCTGATCCTCACTAATTTCCTCTAATATTGCTCGACTTCTTGTTTTGTTGTAAACCTCTGGTATGTCGACCACTGGTATCCAGTCCTGACTTGTGCTCGGTTGTTCTTCTTCAGCTTCTCCCGAATCTCTCACCTGGGATTCTTCAGCTGGCCAACCTTCAGCTTCCTCAGTTATTGATGCTGGCTGAGGATCTTTTCCTTCAGGAGCTGGCACCCTTTTGGTGTGGCTTACGGGAATCCAATTAGGCAATCCTGCACATTTCACTGCTGTGTTCGTAACTAATATAACCTGACAAGGTTCGCCCCACCTGGGTGATAAACACGTTTCTCTGGTGTGATGTTTCACAACCACTCAGTCTCCGGGGTTCAGTTCATGCTCTTGTTCAGGCTGCCTGGAAACTGCGTCTTCTCCAACCTGGTGAGAGACAGAACGCACTAGGTCAGCCAATCCTTTGCAATAATCTAGAACCATATCATCAGTTATGTTCAGCAGTTTATTTGTAGGTACATGTGCTTGTCTCATGCTCGTCCCATGATTATTTCATGCAGACTCAATCCTGTATTTCTATCAGGAATGCTTCTGAGTCCCATTAAAACAAGAGGCAATGCATCTGGCCAATCTAGCGATGTTGACGCACACATCTTTGACAGTCTTGATTTTATTGTGCCATTCATTTGTTCAACCACTCCAGAAGCCTCTGGGCGGTACGCACAGTGCAATTTCTGTTCAATTTGGAATGCTTCACAGATTATTCGGATTACATCGTTATTAAAGTGACTTCTTCTATCTGATTCCAAAGTTACTGGGAAACCGAACCTAGGAATGAGTTCTCGTAACAACAGTTTTGCGACTGTAATGCTGTCATTCCTTCTGGTAGGGTAAGCCTCCACCCACCTTGAAAACAGACACACTATGACAAGTACATATTTCAGTCCTTTACATGGTGGTAATTGTATGAAATCTAGCTGCAATCTCACAAAGGGACCTTCAATTACTGTTCTCCTTCCTGGATTATTCATTTGGCAAGTTAAACACCTTTGGCAAAGACTCCCTGCTGCAGCCCTAAACTTTGGATTGTACCAACTTTCTCTGAAGAGTCTAATCATGGCATCTCTCCCTACATGTGTGTCTCCATGATACATTCTGGCCATTTGTGAAATCAGACAGTCGGGCATGACTGGTCTGCCATCTCTGTATACCCATACATCATCATCTGTTCTTCGGGTACATCCTATTTTAATCCAAACATCTCTTTCACTCTCCTCAGCATCGTCTTGCAGTCTCTTCACATCATTCCATGTTTCAGGTGGTGCACATAGCATAAGTTGGCAGCTGATTCCCATCCTTTCAACCTTTTTGTTTACTGCCAACCTGTTTTTGGCACAGTGTTGAGCCACTAGATCTGCGTATCTGTTACCGACTACCACCCAGTCATCTCCTGACTGGTGTGCGGCACATTTCACCACTGCCAATTCTTTTGGTGATTGTATTGCTTCTAATAATTCTTTTACAAACTATCCATTTTTGATTGGGGATCCTGAAGAAGTCATGAAATCCCTCTGCATCCACAGTTGGCCAAAGTCATGCACAACCCCGTACCCATATTGACTGTCCGTAAATATGGTTACTTTAAATTTTCCCCAATTTTGGAAGCTTTGATCAGAGCAATTAATTCAACTACTTGTGCAGACTTGACTCCTGGTAAATAGGATGCTTCGACTATTCCAGTTAGTTCACACACAGCATATGCTGCGCTCAATTTACCATCCTCATGCCTTAAGCATGAGCCGTCCACAAACAGCTCCCTATCTGGATCTTTTAGGGGCGTCTCCTGTATGTCAGGTCTCTGTTTTGTACACAATTCTGTGACCTTTAGACAATCATGTTCTGGATCGTCCTTAACTTCTTCAAAAATTGGATCTGGCAATAACGTTGCAGGATTCACAACAGTGCACCTAACTATGGTCACATTTTTAGCTCCAAGAATAATTCGTTCATACCTTGTCATCCGACTAGGTGTGAGATGCTGAGTTCTAGTTCTTGTCAACAAGATCACAACTGCATGTGGGACAAACACTGTTACAGGATATCCCATTACTATTGACTCACTTTGTTCAATGCTCATACAGGTAGCAGCGACTGCTTTCAAACAGCCTGGCAATGCTGCCGCCACTGGGTCCAATGTAGCAGAAAAATATGCTATAGGACGCCTGTCTATTCCATGTCTTTGAGTTAACACTGAAAGTGCACAATTTTCTCTTTCATAGCAAAATAGTGCGAATTCTCTTGTATAGTCAGGCATGCCCAAGGCAGGTGCCTCACACAATGCATTTCTTAATTTTACAAATGCACCAGCACTTTCATCATCCCATTCAACTGGATCTTTGGCTTTCTTTTTGGTTAGCTGAATTAAATGCTTTGCTAGTAGAGAAAACCCTATAATCCATTGTCGACAGTATCCTACTATTCCAAGAAACATTCTCACTTCTCTTTGTGTTTCTGGCATTTTCATTTTCTTGATTATTTTTATTTTGTCAGATGTTATTCTTCTTGTTCCTCTTTCAATTTGGTGTCCCAAGTATTTAACTGCCGTTGTACAAAACTGCAGCTTTTCAGGTGACACCTTGTGTCCTTCCTCAGCCAAATGGTTGAGTAACGCAATTGAATCTTCAACACAATCATCATGAGTGTTGGATGCTACTAGTAAATCATCAATATACTGCACCAGGACTGAACTCCTGGGCAGCACTAATTTCTCCAGACACCCTTTCAGTATTTGATTAAAAATGGAGGGACTTTCTGTGTATCCTTGAGGAACACAATTCCATACATAGACATGATTTTCAAATTTAAACGAAAAGAGATATTGGCTATCTGGGTGCAATGGTATTGAAAAGAATGCTTGGCATAGATCAATCACTGTAAACCATTCTGCACTCCAGGGTATCTGGTATAGGATTACTGCAGGATTTGGCACTATAGGACAACAAGGTACCACAATTTTATTAATTTTCTGCAAATCCTGAACAATCCTATACTTTCCGCTAGGCTTTTTCAGACCCATGATCGGTGAATTACAAGGGCTACTCATAACTTCTTTTAATATGCCTTGTTTTACCATTCTGTTAATTTCCTCAACAACTCCTGCTTTTACTTCTGCACTCATTTTGTACTGTCTAGTATTTGGGAAAATTGCACCTTCCTTTACAGTGATTTTTACTGGGTCTATTTTGGCCATAAGTCCTACTTCTTTCCCTGTGAAATCCCATACTTTGGAATTCACTGTAGTTCTTAGTTCTTCTGGTAATTCGTTTTTTGTTATCAAAGAGAACATCTCATCTATTTCTGTACCTTGCTTGGCTATCATGAACTTATAAACATGATCTTCGTCCGGGGTCTGTATTGCAACACCATCCGGTGTGCAGAAAATAGTGCAATTCATTTTGCACAGTAAGTCTCTACCCAATAGATTTACTGGACTAGAATCACACACTACAAATTGATGCATTTCTCGGAAGTTCCCTATTTTTACTTCCATTGGCTCAGTAAGGGGTGTTCTGATCTTTTGATTAGCTACACCTACAACTTGGATAGCTTCTCCAGAGAGAGGAAGATCTGGGATGTCTGCTGTTCTCACAGTAGAACGGGTAGCACCAGTGTCCAAAAGAAAAGTGATATCATTACCTTTTACTTTCCCTTCAACATATGGACCCGACTGATCTACCGGTAAGGATGCGCCAAGTACGCACTCCTTCTCCCCCTCTCTTAGGCACCGTCATTGATGATTACATGGGTCAAATTCATCCTATAAAAAAAACTGTGAAGTTACATATTCATTCTTACCACTTCCTCCTTGATATCCGACGTCTGTACCGTGCTTTGCTCTGCTTACATTACCCTGTATAGGGGCAGGTGGCAACTGACTCTGTGGGTTTACACCCTGCTGTGAGTCATTCTGCGTCTGTGGATTTAAATTATGATTTGGGCCATTATTATTTTGAATCTTTTTACATTCGTTCTTCCAATGTCCCAACTTTCCGCATCCATGACAAGGAAATTTCTTTTTAGCCTCTTCTCTACTCATTCGTCCTCTTACTTTTCCACCATTCCCTGTGTCACCATTCATTCCAGAATCTTTTCCTTGATTATCAGTTGGATTATCCAAATTAATTCCTTGTCGCTCAGCCATTTTCACCTGAGCCCACATTACTTTTTCTTGCAGCTTTTTATGCCTGTCCTCAATGTCGTCTCCACAATATTTTGCATATTTCAAAATCTCGTCTATGGGCTTCCCTTGCCAGCACAACATGTGCTGCTTAATCATCTGACAAATCTCTGGCTTTAAACCATAAACAAATCGGTAGACAAACTGAACCATATTTTTATCTCCAATGTCCTCAAATCCACTATACTGTTTGAACACCTGTAATAGACGTTCATAATAGGCATGTACCGATTCACTTGCTTCTTGGGTAGTCCTGTCTATTTTCACCCAATCTGTTTCTTTTGGTGGTATTTTCCCTTTCAAATAAGTTATCACCTGGTGATACTTTTTCATTACATCACTCGACGGGGCACCTGTTTTTGCATCTCTTGGATACTCTTCACTTGGCCAGTCAACTGTAATTTTACAATCTGTCCACAAATCAGCAGGTACCACTATGTCAAACAGACCATCCAAGTCCTTCAACAATACCTTTGACACTTTCACAAACCTCTCAACCTGCTTGTACCATTCAATTGGCTTTTCTCTCAACTTTGGAAAATCATTTGTAAATGACAAAATATCTTGTCTACTCCATGGGACATGAACGTAACCTCCTCCAGGTACTTCCCGCATTGGGTACATCTGATCTACTTTCCCTGCTTCCTTCAATAAATATTCAGAAGTCGATCTACTGTACCGTGCCTCTTCCTTTTTCTTTGTCCATCTAGCTTTCCATTTATCTAGATCTCCCCATTTCTGTAATACTGACATTAATTCTTTCACTTGTAGTTTTCTACCAGAGGCATTCATATTTTCCAAGTCTTTATCACTGAATTCGGCTCTATATGGTCTCTGCAAGACCTTTGACTTTCCTATTTCAATCCCCATTTGTAAGGCCAAATCTGATAATTTCTCATGAAATATCTTTACATTTCTAGTTATGCTCCTGCATACGAATAGTTCTTCTTCATTGTAGCTATTTAGACGATCTACTCCTACATTTCCTGCTATCATTTCTTCTAACTCGACTTTTAATTTGTAGATGTCCATGATCTTTGGGGGTGAATTCTGTCTGTCTGATCCTTGTGCCCACCTTTCTAAGTCTTCTGGCGTTACTACAGTGGCACTTTTAGTTCCGGATGAAGTTACTATATTTACATCTTTGGAGCATCCAGGTGTTATTCTTCTAGGAGTGCTATTTACAGATCCTCGAATAGGTAAATCCATTAGGGAAATCATAGATTCACAATCACTGATATGGTCATCAATTATTACAGTTTCAGGTTTGGGAATATCTACAGGTGTAGGTATGACTAGAGGTTTCGGGTAATTTACTTTGTCACCATATAAGGGAACTACTGGGCCAATTGTTACAGGTATGGTCAGGGAATCAGGATGTACATTCAGCTGTGTTATTTTGTGTATCAATTCTGCTCTGTTTCTGTCTATAGCCTCTTTTTCCTTATCCTGAAGTACCCTATTAACTGGTGGATTATGCAATACTTGCGGTACCAAGGGTGTTCTTAAAATTGGTGCGCTTGGGGTACATCCACTTGTCCCTTCCTGATATGGTGGCGGATTCTTTAAAATTTCTTCCATAAATTCATCTTCGGAATCTCCAAACCCTGTCAAGTGTTTTGTCTTTTCTGTGCATTTGCTCCCTAACGATTCTTCTGTCATGAATACTGGATAAAAACCCTCGGTAAGCATCGCTCTTCTCCACTGTTTCATCTGACTGTCTCTTGACTCATTTTGGTGTCTAGGGAAAAATCTGCTATTACCCCTATTGCTTCTTGGTCGGTCACGTTCAAATGCCTCTGTTTCCCACTCTTCTAGGGCTTCGTATTGCGTTAATCTTGGTCTGGGTTCTAAGTCATTCATTCTCATTCTTAAATTTTGTAGAATTCTCCCATTGAAAGTACCATTCTCTGGGAATGCTAATATTCCGTCATTTTTGGTATATTCTATCCAATTTTCCAACCATACGCAAGTATGATAACCTCTCTCCATCATCATGAATGAGGCGGGCGTTTTTGCTGGTGGAATGATAATTCCTTCTCTAGTTTTGATGGGTTTATCCTTCTTAAAATAATTCTTAATCTTTTGTAGAAATGACATTTTTCTCTTTTCTCCATACATTTTGGGTAAATATCTATGTATCGAATTATATTCTGCAAAACCTAGGAATCTCCTGTCTGGACGGGTTCCTGTTAAAGTCGGATCGCGTTTCCACATATAATCTCCACTATCCACTAAGATTTCGACTTCTATGCTGACAACCAATTAAATTCCAGCTAACAATTGTCTCGGAACCAATCCTAGCGCGGCTTTTCAGTGATGTCTGTCTGACGACCCCTCCTTTACAATCTGCGCTTCTCTGTACCTCGCTGTTTCAACCAATCCCAGCGCGACACCTGTGACGTCAGTATTACTCCTTACTGACCCCTCCTTTACAAGAGTCGTTCCACGCCCGCTGTTTCAACCAATCCCAGCGCGGCGTTTTGTGACGTCAGCTTCCTCTCCGGCAGCTGACCCTCCCTTTACAAAATCGTACGCAAAACTTTATTTCCTCTATGCTTCTTATTAAAATTCAGTAACAACATAAAAACATTCGCTATCGTGCCAGTTTCTCTAAATTGGAAAAGATAGTTTCTCTCACACTTAGTAAAACCTTTCCGTTTACTAAACATACACTACGAGTAAAACCCTTCCGTTTACTCTTCACGTAAGTTTCGGAAATACCTGCTACTCCTTCAATGTTACCCTTTCTAGGTGATATAACATCAAATTTTCATCAGCGTATTCCTTTGCTGTCACTTACACACAGAGTCCCTAACAAGTACTGATAGCCCTGCTTAACTTTTCAGTACTACTTTCTGCCTGACAGATAACCTCACTGCAGTATGGCTTCCACTTACCATCCGCTATTCAATTTTCCCCGGGGATTCTAGACAACATAAAAAAAAACTTTTAAACAACGGATGTTAGTTTTATAAAATTAAAATTCTCATTACCCAATTAACAAAGTGCAACCATCCTCTGATAACCAGAAAACTGATCCAGAGGGTTACTAGCAACAAGCATTCATACACCAAATACTCACCTGGGCCCATTCATTCATACTACGCTAGCAATTTCCGCTGGTGGGTCAGTTGTACTCTTTATCAATATCCCTGCTACCAATTACCTTTCTGATTGAAGAGTAATGACTTACCAATGGACCCTTTGATAATTGGGAAGTTTAAAATGAGTGACATTCAATACAATTCATAAATTCTAAAATAATCACTGAGTCAGGAAGTTTTAAAATGTTTATCTAAATTTTTAGCAGAGTAAATTACAAAACCACATAATACTTAATCGTATATCAAGGATGAAGCATACTAATAATCAATTATCGATCAATGACGGTCCCTCAGAAAGAAGAAGATAGAGACAGCAGCACAGCTAAAGGTTGCATTTATATTTACCTAAAGATGTGAGAACCAAACCATTATGGCCAAGAAGTTGGAAAGGGTCCTAGGAAGAATGAAGACCAAGACCTCCGGACCAGGTTCAAGACGGGACAGGTGACCTCTCTACCAAATGACGCCTGCGTCGCTCCCCTCTCTGTCACTTCGCTCCTCCTCGATATCTTCCGTGTCTTCCCTCTAATGGAATCCGTCGCCCCCACCACGAGACCTCTCTGGACAGCGATTCAGTCAGCAATCGATCAGCTCGTTCTGTGGTCCACCAAGCTGACATGCCCTAATGCTAACTAATTAGCTAATTCTATATCTATTATTCCCTTCTACACCCAGGTACCTCCCATTAATGTTTCAAAATTATGGGCCCACTACCTCTGATTGGACGGGGACAGGGGGTTGATCCTCACACCATGTCAATTTAGTTCAATTTCTTTAAGCCCATTGTTATTAAATACCGCCCCTCACAATTAATACATTTGCTTTATTTCCCACCCGTCTCACGACAAAGTTTAATACAAAATGTACATAAAATGTTGCATTTGAGAGAACATCGCGGATGTAGTGGAGTCGGCCAACAGGTCATGGCCTTGGATGTCGTCCAAGTTGACTTCATCGCTGTGCCTAGATTTTCTCTGCGCATGCGCACATCCCATAGTTCTCGGGCTGCCATTTCCGTTAACCCAGGCCCCATTTTACGGACTAATAGAAAGTCAAAGAAGAAAACATTAAAATCACAAATAAATGTCTTCACTGTATACCCCCTATTTCTACTCTATTCTCATTTAATAATAAATCTATCCCGCATTAGTAGCATTAGAATACCACAGTTTTAATTGCAGCAAATGCGCAAGCTTTAACACGTGAGAACATTAAGCAGCCATTTTAGCACATACTGCGCAGAAGCAAAGTTTTCCCTCCAAGCAAAGAAAGACGTCATACCATGTGATATGGTTGACACATGCGCAATGGAGTTTCCTGCGCTTTAGCGGCCATTTTGGATTAGACAAGCATTACTTATTAGCTTATACACATAGGCAAGCTTCACTTGGATACTGTGTTCGTGTATGCATTTAATAGTAAAGACATTACAAAGTTTAATTAATTAATACTATGAGAAGATTGCTTACGAGCAAGTCTCATTTTGAGTCCTTGCTCCATCAGGGGTGATCTTGATATGAAATTAAATCATGAGGAAGCCTACCTTATTTTACATTTCAATACTGTCACAAGCAGACTGAATGAGATGTCTGAATTGAATAGTCTACCGAGCAAATAGAGTGGACTGCACCAGTGAGTAGTTGTATACAATGTGCAGGCATGTATATCTTTTCATATTGATGGTACTGACAAGTGTTGAAGAACTCTGCCGCACACGTATCTACTACATTTCCCAGAACCGGCCCTAGGTTGTGGGTGGAGTTTCTGGGTTTATAAGAGTGTTCAAATGACGTTGCTCCACCGCGACCGGCTGTTGAAGGCTTGTGGAAAGCGAACAAACACCGTTTTCCGTATATACCGGGCATGTGGTTGAAGAGGGTTGTTTACGGAAATGTCATCGAATCAGACTAGAGGCAGCTCTTTCAAATGATCTTTAGACTTCGCAGTTCTTGGCAATCTATGCTAGTCGCGGCAGTGCCGGTGTGGTTGGTAACTAAAAGGTTTCTTCATTTCAGAGTGAAAAGTCCTGATTGAGTGCAGTAGTTAAGGTCACTTGGAAACAATGGGTGTCGAGCAAGAGGGGCTTATGTCGATGTTCCAGTAAGTATTGGTCCATAGAAGCCTAAGTGCTACTTTTAAGGATTGATGAGAATTAATGAACAGAAAAGTGCGCAGTAGTGACATTTGGGCAATTGCTTTTGAGATTTCCTTGATCCTAAATAACGAGGTTTTGCGTCTGTACCACGAGCCACCTGAGGTAATTTTTAGTGTAGTGAGTTTGTTGTTACAAGGTTGCTAGTAATTGGGGGGCGTGGCTTGGACGCATGGCGGAATACTCACGTTTGCCGGAGCTCCCGCTGGTGAATAACTATCCGGCATAAATCCTATATATTCTGGTTGTACAGAACACCCCTCAAGGGGGGAAAAGATCGACGCTGTCCAACGGCACCTGCGGACATCCAAAAATCGGCTCCAGAACCCCTGAAAGCAGCGGACAAAGTAGCGACGACAGGAGTTGCCGGCGCCATCTTGGTGAGGCTCTGAGCCGAAAGATGCGGCCTGGAGGCCCAGAACACCCGGCGGGAGGTGAGGGGACCAACAGCAAAGGGAAAAAAAGGATACTGGAGGCGATCGGGTGCGGGCACCTCGTAGCGAGACAAGAAGTCCAGAGATCGTTCCCGGGCCGGGCTAGGGGGCCCTGTAGATGCGCCCGGACGAGCGGTGGGCCGCCATTAAAGGGAGACGGAGCGGAGGACTCAGCTCATCCTAGTAGGAGCCTGCCGTGTAGAAAAGTAAGTCGGAGGGAGGACGGGGGGAGAGAGATACCAGCGAGCGGTGCTCGTGCCGTCCCCCCTGACCCCCACCGAGGGGCTCGTTCCGGAGTAGGAGGAGATGCACCAGCGGTGTAGGGGGGGGACAACAGAGGACCCCCGACCGCATGAACTAGGGCAGAGAAGGAAACGCGGCTGACGCCCGGAGTGGGCCGAAGAAGAGGGAAAAGGCCCGGTGGAGCCCGAGGGCGGTACGCCCACGTACAAGGGAATAAGCGGACTATACAGGGGGAAAACAAGAGGAGAGGCCCCATTGAAAGGAAAATACCTCGAAGTCAGGCGCCGGACCACACCGAGCGCTGGGAGAGTCCATCAGTCCCGCATTGCCAGGTGACGGGCACTGCGGGAAGCAGAGTAAAGCGGCAGGCCCACGGGGCAGGGACACTGCGGTGGGCTGGAGAAGGTAGTACAGACCTGGAAATTAAGCCGATGGAAGACAAATGGACACTAGAGTGACACGGCTGGGCCAAAGCACGGACTAAAGAGGGGGACTTGAATATACCTGGAGAGTAAGTGTGAAGGTGCCCTACAGTGGAGAAGACATCCAAGGGTGCGAGCCTAGGATATTGGCAGGACCCCGGGGTCCTGAACTTTCCTTGTAGGATGGTGAAGGAGAAGGCCACCAAGGTTCAAACGAACAAAATTTTTAACTATGCACAGCAGTGCCACGTAGAACCAGCCGGGGCGGCCGAAAACTTGGAAGAACCGGGATAGGGATCGAGACGGTTGCCAGACACAACCCCATCACTGGCGGAAATCATGGAAGCGAGAGTTATTCAGTTTCAGTGGTTGGGGAAAGTCGTATGTCCATGAGGTTGCAGAGATTTCTGGGTAGGTATGAGAGAATGTCTGTCCGAGACCACATACAGATGGAAAAAGGGGGAGTGAGGATAAGGGGAGGCGAAAGGGGTAACATATCAGGGTGGAAATGGCATCTTCAACTTTGAAGGTTCTCACATGGAATGTTCAGGGGCTGGCTGCATTTGAGAAATGTAGAAGGGTGTTCGCTTATCTGAAAAGATATAGGGTATCAATAGCGTGTTTACAGGAGACCCATGTGTGGGGGAATGCACTACTGTGTATGAAGCGCAGGTGGAGCGGGCAACTGTATGCCACATCGTATTCAGGTTTTGCTTGGGGCGTTTTGATCTGGGTGGCGCCCTGAGTACCATTCAAGTGTTTGAGTCAGATAGTGGACCCGGAAGGACGATATGTGATACTGCAAGGCACATTAGAATCAATCAATCAATCAGACATTTGTAGAGCGCACTAATCACCCCTGAGGGTCTCAAGGCGCTGAGGGGGGGGGTGCAGCTACTGCTCGAACAGCCAGGTTTTGAGAAGTCTCCTGAAGGTCAGCAGGTCCTGGGTCTGACGCAGCTGGGTGGGTAGGGTGTTCCAAGTCTTGGCGGCGAGGTAGGAGAAGGATCTGCCGCCGGTGGAGGTTCTGTGGATGCGTGGGACAGTGGCGAGGGCGAGGTCGGCAGAACGAAGCTGGCGGTTCGGGGTGTAGAAGGAGAGACGTTTGTTGAGGTATGCTGGTCCGGCGTTGTGGAGTGCTTTGTGAGCGTGGGTGAGGAGCTTGAAGGTGATCCTCTTGTTGACTGGGAGCCAGTGCAGGTCTCTTAGGTGGGCGGTGATGTGGGTGTGGCGGGGTATGTCGAGGATGAGGCGTGCGGAGGCGTTCTGTATGCGTTGGAGTCTTTTCTGGAGCTTTGCCGTGGTTCCTGCGTAGAGGGCGTTGCCGTAGTCCAGTCTGCTGCTGACGAGGGCATGGGTGACCGTCCTTCTGGTTCCGGTGGGGATCCATCTGTAGATCTTGCGGAGCATGCGGAGGGTGTTGAAGCAGGAGGAGGAGACGGCGTTGACTTGCTGGGTCATTGAGAGCGATGAGTCCAGAATGAACCCCAGGTTGCGAGCGTGGTTGGTGGGTGTGAGTGCAGCTCCCAGGGCGGCTGGCCTCCAAGAGTCGTCCCAGGCGGAGGGGGTGGAGCCGAGGATGAGGACCTCTGTCTTGTCTGAGTTAAGTTTCAGGCGGCTGTTCTGCATCCAGTAGGCGACGGCCTTCATTCCTTCGTGGAGGTTGGTTTTGGCGGTGTTCTTGGTGAGTGAGAGGATCAGCTGAGTGTCGTCGGCGTAGATGATGTTGAGGTTGTGCGAGCGGACGATGTTGGCGAGCGGTGCCATGTAGACGTTGAAAAGGGTGGGGCTGAGTGATGAACCTTGGGGCACGCCGCTGATGATCTTGGTGGCTTCAGAGCGGAGGGACTTGGGCATCATTATTGTGTACGCCCCGAATATAGATTGCCCAACTTTCTTTCCGTCTGTTATCGTGGCTGCTGCACCGTATTTAGGGGAGGCGATCATTATGGTTGGGGATGTAAATTGTGTCATTGATGGTAACCTCGACCGAGAGCCACCACGTTTACGTACAAAACCACACATGACGGGCTCATTGACGGACACGCTGAGGGAAATGCAGCTCACGGACATATGGAGAGAACGCAACCCCACACAAAAAACATTCTCATGCCACACACCAGCTACGAACACACACAGCCGTTTAGATTACTGCTTCATCTCCCCATTGCTAGCTCAAGAAGTGAAGGGGGTATCATATCAAGCAAGATATTTCTTAGACCACTCACCGCTCCTAGTATGCCTTGAGGGCCGTAGACCAAGACAGGCTATTCCTACGTGGCGCCTTCGGGCAGAAGCTTTGCTGGACCCCCGTTCGAGAGAGCCGTGGAAACGGCGCTGGACAAATATTTTAAGGAAAATTGGGGGGTCGGCTTCAAACAGAGCATATGAATGGGATGCCATGAAGGTGGTCCTCAGGGGGGTATGTATGCACACAACATACGGGGTAAGGCAGCAGCTAATACAGGATATAGAAGAGCAGGAACGTAGACTGGCCAAGCTTGAGAAGAAGTTACACGAAACCCCGCAGAGAAGGAGGGAGTGGTGCGAGTCCAGGGTTGCATTATTAGAAGCATGGAAACGGCTGGAAAAGCACAATTATACGGTGTACCGGCAGCGACTCCACCGGGAGGAGGATAAATCGGGAGCCATGCTAGCGAGATTAGTAAAAAGGGAAGTGTCTCAGGAACAGATATTGTTGCTGCTGGACGGAACTGGGAATCTGGTGTGCACACAAATGGGGATAACAGACCTGTTTGCGGAACATTTGGCCAGAATATATGGGGGGGGGGTGACGAGCCTGCGGATGCAGCAATAGAGGAGTTTTTGGCGTCGGTGGAATTACCCCAACTGGCAGAAGGGATGGAAGAAGAGTTGGGGGGTCCGATCACGAGAGAAGAGGTACTGGGAGCTATTAAGCAGCTAAAATCAGGGAAATCACCGGGGACTGACGGTTTCCTGGCGGAATTTTATCAAAAATTTGCACCAATATTAGTAGATTGATTAGTGGAGGTGTACAATGAGGCATTGCAAGAGAAGAGGCTGCCGGACTCTATGAGAGAAGCTTTAGTAATCATGATTCCAAAACAAGACAGAGACCCACAGCAAACCAATTCATATAGGCCAATGTCGCTTCTCAATATAGACGTGAAGGTGCTGAGTGGTGTTTTGGCAGGCAGACTCCTTCCCCACATGTCGCACTTGATCCATCCAGATCAAGCGGGATTTATCCCAAGGCGAAACACTATGCTTAACCTGAGACGACTAGCCCATGTATGGCATGACCCCACTTTATCACAGGGGGAGCATGCCCTAGTTCTTCTAGATATCGAACAAGCGTTCGATTCAGTGGCATGGGCCTTTATATGGGCAGTATTGGAAAAAATGGGAATGGGCCCGGGGTTCAGAAACTGGGTACAGCTGCTTTATACTCGGTCCAGCGCGAGGGTAAAGACCGGAGGTAGAATCTCTAAGGCGTTCCAGCTGAAGAGGGGCACGAGGCAGAGTTGTCCCCTCTCCCCTTTATTATTCGCGATGGTTATGGAGCCTCTGGCAGGGATGCTCAGGAATCGATTAGCTGAATGGAGTATTAAGGTAGGGAATACTAGTCATGTGGTCTCCATGTATGCCGACGATACCCTGGTGTATTGTAGTCAGCCGACTGACTCAATTCCGGTCTTGTTGACTGTACTGGAGGAGTTCGGGAGGGTATCCCACCTTCGAGTGAATCCACAGAAATCGAAACTGCTGCCACTGGGGAGTTTGGCTTGCTGGCCGGCAGACACGTTACCGATGGTGGGCCTGCCCTGGACGACAGACCCCCCTAGATATCTGGGGATCAGACTGGCAAAACCGGCGGAACGCTTCTTGGAACTTAATATGAGCAGAGTGGTAGACGGGATTCGTGGCTCTGTGCGTTTCTGGAGGGATTTGCCCCTGTCGTTGATGAGAAAGGTGGCAATCACGAAAATGATCATAGTACCGAGATGTCTATATGTACTCCAAAACTCATTGTATGCAATTCCGCCTAGCACTTTTAGAGAATTAGACATCCTGATAACGGATCTGTTGTGGGGTCCCAAATGCAAGCGGGTTAGCTTGTCAACGCTGCAGCGACCGTGGCAGTTAGGAGGGGTGGAGGTCCCATGTATGGAATATTATTATATGGCTGCACACCTACAGCATTCAATCCACTGGTTGGACGACCAGGAGAACTGGGAAAAGAGACTGTTGGAGGGGTCGTACGAGGGAGGCTCTCTTCCGGAATTGTTAATGAGAGGTAGAGGAGTTTCTGGAGCCGCGCTATACCTTATTCGACAGGTAGCGGAGGTCTGGGAAAACATGGTCAGAAAAGTGGTGAGACATGCACCATTTGCACCAGAAGCCCCCCTATGGGCAATCCCAGGGTTTGCCAAAATTGCGGAATCAATGTCGATTCACAAGTGGAAAGAGGGGGGTGTTTGTCTATGGGGGATTCATATCATAATGGGCGGTTTATCACACGGGAAACCGCAGAGTCGGCCTTCGCGTTAGGAGCTGGTCAGTACCTACAATATGCAAAGATCTCGCAGGTGGCCAGGGAGATATGGCCAACATTCCCAGAAGAACTGCCGGTAACAAGAACCCTACAAGTGATGTTGTCTATGGCGCAAGGAAGGCATATGATAACCCACCTGTACAAAGCGAACCGCGAGGACCTACCTCGGAAACCACTCCCAGTCCAGGCGAGATGGGAAGAAGTGACTGGTGAACCCGTGACAGAGAAAGAGTGGGGTAGAATTCATGAAGGGGTAAAACAAGGGTGCTCCAACGCCCGTTTTAAACTAATACAATATAATTATGTCCATCAGGTCTATCTTACTCCAAAAATTCTCTGTAAGATCTACCCAGAGCGCTCCAATGCGTGTCCCAGATGCCAAGCCTCAGGGGCCGATTTTATACACGTGGTATGGACTTGCCCGCCAGTAGAGGCATTTTGGGTGGAAGTTCTACAAAAAATAAGAATCCCCACGGGGTGGGAGGTCCCCAGAGAAGTGCGGACAGTAATACTGGGTCTTCTACCAACGCCAAAAAAACAGACAATTGAGCAGGAAATTTGTGACCCTGAGCTTAATACTAGCAAAGAGACGCATTGCCATCGAATGGCAAAAACCGTCATCCCCAACGATAGACCGGTGGCTGAAGGACATGAATGAATGGGCAATAGCCGAGAGGGTCAGAATGGCACACATTAGGAGAGACGAAAAACTAGATGACGACCTCCAGGCATGGTCGACGATGATAACCGTATTACAAACCCCATGAAAAACGGCCTGACAGACAGCTCACAGCCTCTGGGGAACACACGATCGGAGGTTGATGAAGCAGGTGACTCATTACACTGATACTTTATATGGACGACAAGGAATTCAGTGGACGAACAGGACAACGACTGGGGGAGGGGGGGAGTAGATGAGTTATGTTGACAGTGTGAAGTTATGCTTTGGAAGCCTACTGAGAAGGATAGGGTTTAACAATAGGTATTGTCAAAATAGAAAGATGTAACCTGCAAATTATAAGACTTTTGCTTGGCAAACTGTTACATATACTTGTGCTCTCGTTATTGAAAATGCCAATAAAGTTTATTGAAAGAAAAAAAAAAAAAAGGTTGCTAGTAATTGTCTCTCCTCAATAATCTTATTCAAAATAAGTTATTTGTATGTTTTTTTTCCGTAGAGTGGACATCAGTTCTATGTCCTGAGGAGAGCCCCATTAAGGAGGATTAGGGGTTCGAAACGCGTCGACCATTTACAGTGGACCCACTGTTGCGAATGGAAATTATTATGCATTATGGAGCATTGGTATAACCTTAGGAGTGCTGTATGAGGAACTTTTGAAATATACACCTGGGGTACAATTTTGCTCCAATAGGGGTCCAATGTTCAGAAAATTAGGGAGTATTAGGATTGTTCTAGAATCAATTGGGGGTACAAAGAATTTGCCCTGTGAGTTTTCTCCTGATTTTGTTTGAAATATGAACTGATGTATTGATGTATCTAATTTATGTTGACATAAGAATTGATTTATTGATGGATTTAATGTTTGTTGTGTATGTCTTAATGTGATACAATTTATGTTTTGTATTTATTGCTATGTATGTATTAATGTGGGTGGGAGGAACAAATACTGTTTGATAATTTGTGTATGGTTTTCTAAGTGTGACAAAAAGGTTCATTAAAATAATAAACCGATGGGTTATTTATTAACTTAGTAACCACTGTTATTGATTAAAGTGTGTGAAATGAAGCAGAGTGTTTGAAAGAGGGTCAGTTTTGGCAGGTGTGTGTTTTTTGTATTTTGAGGTGCCTCAGCCATTGTGACGATAAGAGCCCAGCCCCTTGGTTTGTTTGACTCCTGGAACAAAGGCATCACTGACATCTCCCAGTCAATACTAATACATGAAGCACCTGGCCACAGGTTGGCAGCATAATATCGCTTGCTCTCAAACATCCGTGAGACACTGAGCTTTGGTCCATCAATGCTACTTTGGAGTTTACAATCTTTTTGGGCAAGGGATGATGGTGATCACACTTTTCCACTCCTTCACTCAAAGATTCATCACCCTTACCTTTAGCTCAAATGGTAGGAACAGAAGCCAGGGAATCTCAATTGTGGCAAAGCAATTGAAGTGTTGTACATTTCAGGTATGTTGAGCCTCCCACCCCTAGGCAATTCTCAGTGACACTCTCTGATTACATAAAGAAGTCATGCACATTCAATGCTAGCTGTGTTCTATGAGATACTTTGCCCATTTAGCCTCCGTCATACAGGTCACAAAAGGAAGCCTCAGTTACACAAGGGAAGAGAAAGGATATGTCCCACAAAATGAATGGCCTTTCAAAAAGCATCAAAACAGTCAATTTTCTCCCCTCAACCGCACTGTATGACCTATTTTGATTTTCCCACACCCCTCACTCTTCCACCCTTCATCCCTCATCCGGATCTAAGAGGAGAGAAAAAGCACCCAGGAAGCTGTGCTAGTGATTGCATGAAGCAAAACCCACTCCATGTGTCTCCAGTACACCCCCCTGTGGCACTTCAGCTGTGCCCCCATGCAGGACAGTGCTACTGCACTGTTCTCTGGTTCTCTTTCCACCCATGCGAGTCTGAGTGTCAATGTGCTCTAATCTGACCCAAGAAGTTAGGCCCAGACTCATGTCCATCAAGGCTTGAAAGTGACCTGCTGGATGGATTTTTGAACTCAGCATGAAATCCCCCCCCCCTCAACTCCAAAAGAGGAGACAAGGAGTCACCTAATCACCGCAACGCTCATGGCATCTTGACCAGGTCCACTCTCCCACTGCCAACACAGGAGCACTCAGGCCCTGCCCACCTCCTTTTCAAGTCGGTGTTGCCACTCCACTTCGCAGGCAGCCCATGTCAAGGCACTTGCAGGACTTGGTTGTCTTCTTTTCACAGAAAAATAAGGGCCACAATCTCCCATGCCAGGCTGCAACACCTGATATGCCAGCCACAAACAGGCCTAAGGTGGGGTGAGGGGTTGGGGCGGGGGGTTGTAGATTTTCAATGCTTCGCCATCCTCTACACCAGCTTTGTTGTTGTCACCGTACGGACCTGGCTGTTCCACATAGTAAATGGGTTTTATAAGGTCACAGTCTCACAGAGCCACATTCATCACCTTGTCCCAGCAGGTCACGCCCTCCACCTCCCACAATCATTATAAAGGTAGTCTCATATGGCGGTGCTTGCCAAGCCCGCCTCCTACAGACTCTCCCAGTGAGAGGAGAGAGTGCATTTTTAACATTACAGTTATCAAAGATGCAATGAAGATTCAACATCCAGCCTGAGTTATTATGATTAAAAAGAACAGCACTTAAATAGGCATATATACATGTGCAGGTAATCAAACAATATTAATCACAAAAATTAATAAAGCATCAAAATATCCCACATGAAATTCGGTTACAATTGGCACACACTTTACTAATGTATACTGTTTGCTCAGGAACTTATTGCAATTGCTGGGCTTTAACTAATGAAACTGAGAGCCTGGAGGATCCTCCTGCTACAAAAGAAATTTCGTAAAATGGTGTTAACTATCAGCAGTAGTTCATGATCATTCAGGAAATTTCAACTAACACATTATAAAATATACAACCTGTGATGAATGAAAGGAACACTCTAGCATGGTAAAGCATGTTTCTCAATATTGGTTCGAGATTATGTGACCAGGTTTGCTGGTACCTGGACCTTGGATATCTCATGATGCAAGGGCAATAGAAATATCAGGGCAGTGGCTCCAAATGTAGGTGGACGGCTCTTGGTTCCAAAGGGTACTCATCCCTTCACAAGCAATTAGAAGTCCACAAGCAAATGGGGCAAGCATGCATAGAACATGCAAAACCTCTAAAAAATTTGAATCCGGATACCACACAAGTTACCCAGGTGTGGATCCTCTTCTCAGCAAGGCAGGGACAGGAGAAGTGTGGCTCAGGAAATTTATTCAGGTGCCCAGATCACTGAGAGCAGTGCTGGGTCTTTATTTTTGCAAGACTGTGCAGAAGCTAGCAGTGGGTACCAAGAAAGGGCAAGTGAGGAGTTCCATATCAAATGTAAACAAAGCAAACAAATGACACTGGGGGGGATGTGGGTATTTGGCAGAACCACCCCTCAGCTTACGTGTTCTCCCTTGATGGTTCTATAGATGATCTCTGGATAGTCATTCTCTGGTCCCTCTTGAGAGGTAGAAAGAGCTTTGCCACTGTTTGTTTGCACCCATGGACTCCTTGGGCTGAATGTGGGGTGCCAGACAGTTAGAAGCAGTGCAGACCAGCGTAATTTTAGCAGAGCATCAGGCTTGGTCCCAGTCTAGAGAAAATGGGCAGCATGCAGCTGTGCATTCAGGAAGCACTGCAGCAGGGATCCACACAGGTTTGTGCCAATGAAGAACTTGCCATTTCTGGAATAGGGCTACAGTACATATATGGAGGGCAGAAGCCCACTGGCTTTCATGGCCAATGCCTTCTCGAAGTTCCAAACCCTAACCAGTAAGACCTTGGGCAAAGTTTCCATTGTCCAAGAGGATGCTGACCAAAGCGGGCCGTGATGCCAGATAAGCACATTCTAAAAGGGCCTGCACTGAAATGAAAACCTGTGTCTTCTCTCCATATAAAACCTGAAAATAGTGAACCAGAGAGGGATAGAGAAATTGGGGATGGGTTATCTCTATCATTTCTCTGAGGACAACAGAGATTTGACATCCTAGCATTCCCTGTTCACACAAAGATATGACAGATGCATCAACACTAATTATGACCAGACATCAGTCTGCCTTTATTCCAGTGATCATGTTCATTATTGACATTGAAATCCAAAATAATGTACATGAACATTCACATTCTTAAATGAAAAACTAAACACAAAAGGGGCCTATTTATCTGAGATCACTAGACCTAATTTACAAAGGTAGGCGAGTAGGCATCTGTACTGGGTGCAGTTTTGGTTCCCAAAAATAAAACAAATGCTGCCTTTGGAATCCCATCAAAAGGTGGAAGGAAGTACCACCCTTTAGAATGCTGGGAGACAAGTTTACAGTCTCTTGAGTAAGAGGGTATGCCAATGGTGGCTATGAAGAGTATTGGATTTGCAGTCTGAGGGGTCCCATTGAATTAGGGGCTTCTCAAATGCAGATTGCTGGAAGGTGGTTTATTAGTAGGTGTGGGTAGGTACCTTCAGCTAATAATAACACCACAATCACAAATAAGGTCCAGTCAAGTCTCAATAAATTAATCCTTGTTCAACCCTTGGTAGCTTGGCTGACAAGCAGTCAGGCTTTACTTAGGAGACAGGTGTGTGAAGCATTTAATATCACCAAACGGAAAATAAGTAAAAGACATAACACAATAAAAATCCAACACTCATTTATACCAATGGAGAGTTTTTTATCTTTAAAATGACACCAAAATGACAAAGGTCCAATGTAGGGAATTGGAGATATGAATTTTGAAAGTTTAAATACAAAAATGTGCTTTCTAGTGCCTAAAAAGCACCAGCGCAGCTATCTGGATGCGCTGGACCAGGACACAGTGAAAGTTTCAGGCCGACCCCGATGGAGCGCGGGTCGGATACAATGAGCGGTAGGGTCCGGTCAAGTTTTTACCTTCTGACTTAGACTTCTTTTGGGAGCTTTTTCTTTCGACAGCGAGCGATCAGGTCCTCAGATCCTGGTTTCAATTCGGCGACGCCAGCCTGCTGCAGCGTGAAGTCTCGATGAGTCCTGGATGTCTTTGTTGTCGATGACGAGGAGCTCTGGAGCATTCAGCGGAGCAAACCTGCACAGTCAGGCTGAGTCGCAGTTCGACATCGCCGCCTTGGCTCTCATCAATGCAGGTCTTCTCATGGAACTTTTTCACAAAAGTCGACAAAAAGTTCCCAAACTTTCAGTTCTTCTTCTGAAATGTTCCTTGAGGGTCAAAAAGGGTCTACAGCACCACCAAGGGTTCAGAAGCTCTGGTTTTCCTCCTGGGGTCTAGGACTCCAACTCCCACAATGCACATGATCAATCCATGTAAAATCCAGGTGAAGTTGGTTAGCTGGAGTTGTCCTTGTTGTGGATGTTACAGGTAGGTTCTTCCAGCACTTTTCTACCTGTTGCTGATCAGGAGGTCCACTCCTTTATCTTTTAAAACAGGCAAAGACCTCTTGTTGTCAAGCCTTGAGAGTGCAGCACGTGCAATCCTTCTGAGTGCAATCCTCTCTTGTGAAGTCCAAAGGTCCAGCAGGGCAGTCCTTCTTCTCCAGATGTTTTCAGGCTGGGATCGGAGGTGCTCTTGCAGCTCTTCCATATTGATTCCCCATTCTGGCCTGGCAAGAGGGGAGGGACACCCCAACCAAATGGGTTCAAGTTGCCACCCTCTACCATGACAACTTCCTAGGAAGTGTGGCATATTTTTGTCCCAGAATGCACATCTCAGCGAAAATTAAAATGGAAAAAGTCTCTCCTTGGAGTTCAGGTCTGACTACCTCAACCCACAGGTGTAGCTAACTTTTCCCTATGCTCCCCTTACAGCCCCTCTCCAAATCTAATTAGAGGGGATACCATCTGGCTGGGGATCAAGGAAGTGGGGGTGGGCCTGGTCCCTTTGCTATTTGGGCTTGTCCCTTTGAAGACCAGTTTATCTCTCCAAACCCTTTCCTGTCCTGGCATCTGCAGGAAGCAGATCTTCTCCCACCAGACGACTCCATTGTTTCAGCTCCAGGCCTCTTCACACTTAATCAGGGAGCAGCTTGGCTCAGGCTGTCAAAGGCTGGACAATCAGAAGAGGCTGCTACAGGGCTGTTCTAGATAACTTGAGGAAAGCAAGTTATAAAACTACTTTTCTGTAATAGTTCTGATAAATCCAACCTTGGCAAGTTGTTGGATTAAGTGTAACTATTATTTTGATACTTTGAATTATGTTGCCAACTCACTCCTGTCAAAAGTTAGACTTTATTAAAGTTTCATTACGCCTTCCCATGTTAGCCTATGGAGTTAGCAGCACTACAAAGTGGAAAAATGACTTTGGCTGTTTTCCCTCACCAGGGCAAAGAAAACATATTTTATAATGTCTCTGCTTTTTATAACAATGCACCCTACTCTTGGGGCACCTAGGGCAGACCTTAGGGGGTGACTTATATGTAATAAAAAGGACTTTGGAAGAACTTTTCATTCCAAAGTTGAATTTGGAACAGTTTTTTTAAAACCAGCCTGCAAGGCAGGCCTGGCTTTAAAATGACATCAGACACCACAGTAGTGCATACTTAAGTGCATTAAGTCAACTGGGGTCTCTAAACATACAAGCCCTACCTTCTACTAGGGACTTACAGGTAAGGTTGTCTGAACCAGTTGTAAATACACCAATCACCATATACCTATTAAAGACAGCGCACTGGCCCTGGGCACTCTCAGAGTCAGTAACCACCAGTATCAGTCAAAAAATGGGGGTGATCAGGGCAAAAAGGATGACTTTCCTACACTGATAAATAAAACATTGGTGGGAAAATTCATTTAAAAAAATTGCTTTATCTATATTTTTAACAAGATTACATCACATTTCTTATTTTCTCTAACATTTTTCAGCTTTCAGACATATCCCCCAAACAAATGCACGTAAGAACCTGTTTGGTGGGCCACTTGGCAAGCAGGGGCTACTGGGCCTCAATCGCAGGGGTTGAGGTTATTTGTCTGTGAGGTCCCAGAGTCCACCTTACTATGGCTCTGGAAACTTGGCCAACTACAACCCATTAACTTCAGTGGCAGCAATAGCGCAGTTACAGGTTTCTCAGGGAAGTGGTGTGGGTGTGCTCCAGCTCAGCAGTCAACGCAATAAGTGAATGTCCAGTCCTTATCTTTATAAGAAAGAATGGTACTTTGGAACACCCTACAACAAAATACTACACACTAGGAAAACAGAACTCGATTTAGTGTTTCTAGGCACTATAGCAGAGCAGCTAGGCCATGCATGGCTGATAACACTAGTCAGGCTGGTGGCAATGTTCGTCAGTAGTGGTCAAGCAAAGGCCAATTAACATGAGCATGTACGGCCATACACAGGCTGACTTTTCCGCTGACACCTGCGGACTGCACAGGCCGGGTTCAACACAATCACAGTTTCAACTGGGCCTCTGCAATTGTAGTCACAATGAGTGTGGTTCCTGCTAACATCGAGTTCCTCAAATCACTCCCCTCAGTCCCTCGCTTCTAGGTGCTCCACAGGCACCTGGGACATGCTGCACCTCACTCCTGTGGGATTGCAAGCTCCTTCTCTCTCTAAGCAGGCAGAACATCTTCTAGGCTCTTCAGAAGAGATAAACACCTCCTGCATCCAGGAATCCAGACTAAGGTAATGGCCCATCACCTATAGGAGACTGGCTGTCATGGAGACACCAACACAAATTAAAATAAGTCTTCTAAGTACTCTGCGAAGCATGCCCTTCCTTGCCCATGAGGACTCGGAATTGGAACAAGTGGGGTAGTGAGGTCCCATTTTTATACACCAAATACCAGATAGGAAATGCCTATCTCCTCTCTACAACTACAGAACCCATCTGAGGTGGTTCTCCTTACATAGGTCCTTTCCAGGCTGCTCTACAGATGAAAACAATTACTTACGTTCGGTAAGGCCTTTTCTTGTAGAGGCTCTATCTAATCACAGATTCCTCTGTAGAGGCTCTATCTAATCACAGACTCCTCACCTTGTGAATTTCCCCCATGTTAGAAATAGAGTTTCTGGTTGGCTAGGTTATGCACCTGAGCCAGGCAGAACCCACCACTCTAGTCAAGGCAAGTAAGTTACACAACAAAGATAACCCGTGCTCACCCCTTTGGTAGCTTGGCAAGAGCAGTCAGGCTTATCCCAGAGGCAATATGTAAAGAGTTTGCGCAACACACTCACATCAGTAACACAATAAATACACCACAAAAGAGACTTCACACAATATTATATAAAAATAGAAAATATATTATACATAAATCATAGACTAAGATGACATAAATCAGTGAATACTTTGTCAACTAAGCAATTGTCAAAAACATCACAATGCGTGCAATCAAAGAACGGCTGTTATGTTGCAAAACATCAATGAAGAAAACATTACTATACTTATTATGCATCCCCTAAAATAGTATTTGTTATCCTGTCAGTATAAGGCATGAACACGACATACATCATCACATCAGGGCTCCAAATGCAGCAGTTAGATGCACCAAAACATCACCATATACACATTAATACCGACAATCTCACCATCAAGCTATAGGGCACAGAGCACCTGTTAGGTGTTATGCGGTAATCTCAGATTCACAACGTACAGTACAGGAACACCTGCACTCCTCCTACCCAGTATATGGTAATGTCTGGAGCACCTTGATTGTAAACACAGCCCCACATCATTCCCAGGGTCCTGTCCAGAGGATTCACCCCCAAGAATGCAGGACAAATGCCCCCAAAGTATGGGCAAACATGGGGGCAATCCCCACGGAAGGGCTTCACGGGTCGACCTCACTGAGTCCCTTGCACCCACCAGTGCAAGGCAGCTACTAACGCTGCAGGCTCTCCCACTAGGGGAGTTACGGTTCTTGGAATGAGCCCTCTGGCTCTGGGACTCTGTACGGAGCAAGGCTCAGCACTCCGACTCACCTGGGCCACAGCGGGACCAGTGAGCACCCAGGAAAACACGGGTTACTATACAAAGCACCTGCATCCAACGGTGCGCCCGAGCTCCCAAAGGAAGGCTTCCCCATCGTGGAGGGCTGCCACCAACTGTGGGTGCCCTCACTAAGGGGAGCGCAATGTTGAAGGTGCAAGACAACACACCAGCCCTGCAGGACGCGCCCTCTGCAGAGCGTTAGGTCTCCCACACTCCTTCCTCACGGGAACACACCCTCAGCGAGCAGCTGGGCAGGTGAGGCGGCAGTAGGCTGCTTTTGCGGGCCGCCTAGGAAGTCCTGACAGGGCTCCTGGCCAGAGCTACGGGGTAGAATATCGGGCGTGCTCAGCACGGAGCAACCTCTCTGTCGACAGCAAGCACGCCTGGGTTAAGTTCCCTTCTTCTGGAACGATACCGGCTTCCCCATTGCAACAACGCTCGGCATGTACTGATTTCTGGCACAAGGGACAGTGAGAGATGGGGAGCGTTCACCACAGGCTTCCCTTTGGGGCAAAGATCAATTCCCAATGAAGAGCTCTCCACGCTCGGATTGCGAAAGAGTGGGGAGGCAGGACTCCCCTTCCCACAGCCACTCGTGGCTTCCGCTGAAATCCTTTCGGACCTCCCAAGAGAAGGGAGGGGCAGCCACTAGTCCCTTGAGAACACTGGGAGCACGAGGCGCGAGCAGGCAGCTGACCAGCACACTGGGTTCCTTAAGCAAAGTGGTAGAGTCTCTAGCAGCCAATCAGGTCAACACAACAGAGCAAGAATAGTCCGAGTGGTGATCTTTCTGGCAGTAAAGCAGTCCTTTGGTGCAGCATGTAGAGTCAGCAGCGTCTGGTTACAAGTCACAAGCAGTGTCTTGTACTTATACTCAAAATGTCTTTGATGTGGAGTGTTAGACCTGGCACCATTGGCGTGGGTCTCCCCTGCATTTTTTGCCTTTACCTCCTGTGTTTTTGCTGTGTGTTGGGCTCCGTTTTGATGGTCTAGATGCTTTGGGCACTTTGCCACTCCTGTTCAGTGCCAAAGTGCAAGTGCTCCCTTTGTAAATTGTTGTTATGGATTGGTGTTTCCATGATTGGCTGATTTGATTTACTAGTCAGTCCCTAGTACAGTGCACTGTGTGTGCCCCGGGCCTGTAAATCAAATGCTGCTAGTGGGCTTGCAGCACTGATTGTGCCACCCACATAAGCAGCCTGTAAATGTAACTCTGGCCTGCCATTGCAGAGCCTGTGTGCAGTCTAGTACTGCCATGTCGATTTGGCAGGTGTACCCACTTGCCAGGCCCTAACGTTCCCTTTTCTTACATGTAAGTCACCCCTAAGGTAGGCCCAAGTACCCCTGTGGGCAGGGTGCAGTGTATGTGAAAGGTAGGACATGCCCTGGTGTGTGTGGCATGTCCTGATAGTGAATTACTGCCAATTTCGTTTTTCACTATTGCAAGGCTACCTGTTCCCATGAGATAGAATGGGGAGTTTGTTTATAACATCTTATGAACATAACTACCCCTGGGAACAGAATGTTAAAATGCATCTTTTAGTGAGGGTGATTTTTACATTCTGTTTGAAAAAACACTTTTAGAAAGTAGGTATTTTCTTGCTTAGCAATCCAGAGTGCCTCTGCTAGGTTTGTGTATTGCATGTCTGGCTTTTGGATGACAGGAATGGGGAGGAGCAGTGGCTCCAGAGAGCCTGATGAGTCAGGGCTGGGCTGAATAGACATGGGCTGCATTTAGAGTAGGAGGAGGAGATTTCCTTTCACCCGAATGGGCCTCGTCTGCCAAGGACAATGCTGTCTCCACCTCCTGCCAGGAAGCTGCACCAGAGAGGACCGAACCGGTTTGGACTGAGCACAGGGCTTCTCTGCCGCCAGAGAACAAAGGATTTTGTGATATAAATATTGTGGCCCAGAACTTTACATCATTTCTGGGAATCAAGAGGAACCTTTGCCAAGGAGAAGAGCCGGAGAAGCTGAGGAGGAATACGGCCCCTGTGCTGTTTGCTGTCTGGGGTTGGCCTGCAGTGGCTACTTGCTGCCAAGGAAAGGAGAAAAGGACTTTGTTGTTTGCTGTGTCCCCTGCTTGAAGAAAATCTCCAAGGGCTTGAAACTGAGCTTGCCTCCTGTTTTGAAGTCTCAGGGACACAAAGACTTTACCACCAGCTTCCCTAAACTGCCTTGCTGGGAGTTCTGACCTGCAAAGAGGTGCCTGCTGTTGTTTTGGACCTCTAGAGACTGTTTTCCGCTGGGAGCTGAAAAATCAACGCAACACCGAGAAGCGGGACGCATCCGTACCTGTTTCCGACGCATCGCCGAAGAAACCGTAGCAGCGCCTTCCGCGGCTCGAGAAATCGCCCCACGCCGAATCGAGTGCACCGATCTCCGAAGTCCGAGATCATCGCACCAAGTTCAACGCAAGGCCTGCTGTGCGGCTGCAAAAGTTCACGCATCGAGGAGCCAAGTTTGTTGCATCGTTGGGGGACGCAGTAGGAAACCGACGCATCACCTCCCCACGCAGTAAGAAACCGATGCCTCATCTCCTCTCCAGTAAGGAACCAACGCATCACCTCCCCTGCACTGCAGTAAGGAACCAACGCATCACCTCCCCCGGAGCAAGGACCAAAGCATCACCTTCCCTGAGTGTAAGGAACCGACGCATCACCTTCCCTGCGACCCGTTTTGTTTGTTTGCATGACGCATCCAAGGTACTTTGTGTGAAAAGTGTTGCATCTGCAATTTGCTTTGAACTGAACTATTTTTACTATCTGAAAGTCATGTTTTTATTACAGTATTGTGGATTTTTGCCGTTTGGTCTTGTTTTGGTTTAGATAACTGTTTGTTATTACTGTTTGTGTTCACAAATGCTTTACACACTGCCTCTGAGATAAGCCTGTCTGCTCGTGCCAAGCTAATAAAGGGGTAAGTAGGGATTATTTTAGGAGTGTATCCCCCTTACCCTGATTAGAAGCAAGGGTCCCTATTTGGACAAAGGTACCTACCTCTGCCAAATAGAGACCCCCATTTCTAACATTGGTGGTCAGCAGTGAGGATCTGGACTTGCATTTGTGACTTACATACAGTGATTGGTGTACACTACTAGTATAGTGCAGACCATTATGCGACCACATACATTTGGTAGAATTCTTTCCTGGGAATTTGTTTGCATCTTGAGAACTGCCAATTTACACCATGAGTAAACCAGCATCACTTGCATCTGTGGATATTGAATTTGAAGAGGAGAGGGTTGATACCTACACTGTGCCACAACTTAAAGCTGTCTGCAGAAAATGTAAAATCTCTGTGAGAGGCCTCACCAGAAAGGAGGAATACCAAAAGGCGCTGAGGGCCTGATTGGAATCAAGGAATGCCAGTGAGCATACCAAGGAGCCTATGGTGGAGGGAGAGGATTTAGATGGGCAGCAGGAGGGGCTACTGGGCCGGACTGGAGGGAAGTTGCCTTCCGGGGGGGGCAGCAGTGTGTCTTCAAAGGGTCTGTCTCCAGAGGAGTTGGAGGACAGGGAGAGAAGCAGAGTGCATGAGTTGGAGCTTACAAAGCTCAGGCTGGGGAAGGAGTGTGACATGGAGAATAAGAAATTGGAGTTGGAGAATAAGAAATTGGCCATGGAAGAGAAGAAGATGCTCTTAGAGCATGAGAGAGGGTTGAGGGAGTTGGATCTGAAAGCAAAAAGTTTAGAGATCAATCCTAATGGTGGCAGCACACCATCAGTGCCTGGAGAAGGGGAGGAATACATCCCCAAGGATGTTATTAAGGATTTCATGAAGCATGAGGACATTGGTCAGTGGTTCAAGGCCTATGAGGTAGCGATGAGGTCCCACAGAGCCCCTGAGAGAGATTGGGGAGCGGGGTTGTGGGGCCGCTTTATCAGTGAAGGAAGGGAGACATTGCTAGCATTGCCCACTGAGGATCAGATGTCCTATGCTCCCATGAAGGAAGCCTTAATAGCAAGGTATGGGTTAACCCCAGAGCTGTACAGGCAGAAATTTAGAAACTGCAAGAAGCTGGAGTCAAGTACTTGGGTGGAGTATGTGTCTTATTTTTGCAGAGCACTGGATAGTTGGGTGAAGGGTAGCAAGGTGAATTATTTGTAGGGGCTCTATGATTTGGTTGCATGGGAGCACTTGTCAGATAATTGTTTTCAAGAGCTACGCTAGCACTTGATTGACAGTAAGCTGACTGACCCCAGGAAGCTTGCTGTGGAGGCGGACCGCTGGGTCAGTAGCAGGGTCCAAAAAGGTTGTGTGGGAGACTCCGCCAAAGGTAGGCAGGGTCCCCAGCAGAAGAGTGGGGGGGACAAGGGTAAACAGAAGGAGTTCCAAAAAGGGCCCCAAAGTAATCTCCAAGGAAACCAAGGTAAGGTTTCCCAGCCTCCCACTGAAAAGAAGCAATTGGTCCCGACAGGTAAGCCTTTTCATAGGGGTTCCAAGGCATGTTTTGGTTGTGGTCAGGTGGGCCACTTCCAAGGGGATCCTAGCTGTCCCAAGAAGGTTACCACTGCACCCACTGGTGCACCGCCTCGGGAAATGGCTAGTCTTGGGGGGAGGAGTTGGGTGCCCAAGAGGGGTGGGGTCCTGCAGAAATGTCCCTGGTCTCTTGAGGAGACAGTGAGATGGTCCAAAGAGCTCATCTGCCTGATAATACTAAGAAGTACAGGCAGTGGGTGACCATCAATGGCCAAAGTGTGGAGGCTCTGAGAGACACCGGAGCCAGTGTGACAGCTGTCAGTTGTCGGCTGGTGTCTGAAGAGCAGGTGGTCCCCAACACATTCTACCCAGTAGTTGCCACTGACAACTCAGAGTGCCTCTGCAAAGTGGCACAGGCTCCCTTTGGGGGGGGGGGGGGAGGATCTCAGGTACCTTGAAAGTAGCTGTGAGGCCAGCCATACCTGTTGACTGTTTGCTAGGCAATGATTTGGAGAGCTCCCCATGGGCGAAGGTGGAGCAGAGGTCTCATCTGGAGATGTTGGGTCAGTCTGAGTGGACGTGTGTGACCACTCGGTCAATGGCAGCCGGTAAGGGCATTCAAGAGGACCTGGAGCCCGAAAGAGTGGCCCAGGTGCCTGCCAGAAAGAGAAAAGGCAGGGGGCACGGGAAACCGGCCCCCGAAGTTCCCACGGTCCAGGAGGAGGCAAACCTTGAGGAGGATGACCTGAAGCCTACAAGGGAACAAGTGGCTAAACTGGGGGACCTGCCTGAGCTGACCCATTGGCAGCAGGAAGGAGGCCCCACCAGGGAGGAATTCTGCCAGGAACAGCAGAAGTGTCCTTCTCTTGTTGGTTTGTGGCAACAGGCTGCAAACCAGGCAGCAGGTGATCAGTCTAGATCACATTGGATTAACTGGGAGAATGGTCTCCTGTATAGCGAGCCTAAGGTTGCTGAGCCTGGGTCAGCCTGTGTGCTGGTGGTACCCCAGCACTTCAGAACCTTCCTACCGGGCCTGGCTCATGATGTGCCTTTGGCAGGGCATTTGGGGCAAGACAAGACCTTTGAAAGGCTTGTCACCCACCTTTACTGGCCCCAAATGCGTAAGAGTTCTGATACTCACTGTATGTCTTGCCAGACTTGCCAGGCAAGTGGTAAGAGTGGGAGGAAGGTGCTGACCACAGGGAAAGGTTGGAGAGGAGCCTTAGCTCCTCTCCAACCTTTCCCTGTGGTCAGCACCCCCTTTGAGAGGGTGGGAATTGACATTGTGGGGCCTCTGGATCCCAAGTCAGCCATGGGCAACAGGTTTATCCTGGTCTTGGTGGACCATGCCACCTGGTACCCGGTAGCCATCCCTCTCTGGACTGTGACGGCCCCGTGGTGGGTCGTGCGTTGATAGGGATTTTCTCCCGAGTGGGGTTCCCCAGAGAGGTGGTGTCCACCAACTTCATATCTAAATATATGAAGTCCCTGTGGCAGGAGTGCGGTGTTACCTACAAATTCACCACTCCTTACCACCCCCAAGGTAATGGGCTGGTTGAGAGATTCAACCGGACCCTGAAGGGCCTGATTATGGGTCTTGGTGAGCCCATGAGGCGTAAGTGGGACGTCCTCTTACCATGCCTTTTGTTTGCTTACAGAGAGGTACCGCAGCTGTCCTTAGGGTTCAGCCCCTTTGAGCTCCTGTATGGGCATCCTGTAAGAGGACCTCTAAGTCTGGTCAAAGAAGGCTGGGAGAAAGCTCCCAATAAACCTCCCCAGGATGTATACAGCTACATGCTGGCCTTCAGGAACCAGACTAAGCGCTTCAGACAACTCGCTCAGGCGAATCTGGAAGCCAGCCAGGAGGAGATGAAACGTTGGTATGATCAGAATGCCACTCTGATCGAGCTTCAGCCTGGACAGAAAGTGTGGGTCATGGCCCCAGTGGAGCCTTGTGCGCTCCAGGATAAGTGGACCAGACCATTTGAGGTCGTGGAGCGCAAGAGTAAAGTCACCTACTTGGTGGACTTGCAGTCTCCTAGGAACCCTTTGCGGGTCCCTGCATGTAAACCGCCTTAAGCCCCACTTGGAGAGGTCCGAAGTGGGCATGCTCCTAGCAACAGATGCTGGAATGGAGGAGGAGACTGAGGCTCTTCCTGACCTCCTGTCTGCGAAGGAACACAATGGGTCAGTGGACGGTGTCACACTCTTCCCCGCCCTGACTCCTGAACAGCTGCTGGGACAGTTCGCTGCTCTGTTCTCCGTGACCCCTGGTGTCACTCAGTGGTGTGTCCATGATGTTGACACTGGGAACAGTCTTCCTGTAAAGCACAAAAATTACAGTGACTGAGAGAATCAAGGCTTGCATCAAGGAGGAGGTCTCCAAGATGTTAGCGCTAGGGGTGATTGAGCCCTCAAACAGCCCTTGGGCCAGCCCAGTGGTCTTGGTCCCAAAGGCTGCCGCACCAGGTGCCACCCCAGAACTTCGGTTCTATGTGGACTACAGAGGCCTCAATTCGGTCACCAGGACTGATGCGCACCCCATCCCCAGAGCTGATGAGCTCATAGATCGGTTGGGAGCTGCCTGGTACCTCAGTACGTTTGACTTAACGTCTGGGTACTGGCAGATTGCCTTAACTGATGGGGCAAAGGAGAGGTCAGCATTCTCAATGCCAGAGGGGCACTACCAATTCCGGGTGATGCCCTTTGGGTTGAAGAATGTCCCTGCCACCTTTCAGAGGTTGGTCAACCAGGTGTTGGCTGGACTGGAGGATTTCAGTGCCGCCTACCTGGATGACATCGCAGTGTTCAGTGCCACTTGGGAGGAACATCTGCATCACCTCTGGGAAGAGTGGAAGGCTCTGCAGACGGCAGGCCTCACGATCAAGGCAAATAAGTGCCAGATCGGGCAGGGTTCTATGGTGTCCTTGGGACACCAGGTGGGGAGCGGCCAGGTGGCGCCCCTACAGCCCAAGATTGATACCATTCTGGCTTAGTAACCCCCCAAGACACAGACAGAGGTGAGAGCCTTCTTAGGACTCACCGGGTATTACAGGAGATTTGCCAAGGGGTATGGCAGCATTGTTGCCCCCTTGACAGAGCTGACTTCCAGGAAGCAGCCGAGGAAGGTGAACTGAACTTTGTAAATTGTTGTTATGTATTGGTGTTTCCATGATTGGCTGATTTGATTTACTAGTCAGTCCCTAGTACAGTGCACTGTGTGTGCCCCGGGCCTGTAAATCAAATGCTGCTAGTGGGCTTGCAGCACTGATTGTGCCACCCACATAAGCAGCCTGCAAATGTAACTCTCATTTGGGACAACCGTTAGTCATTCTCTCGGACCCGAGGGCTCATTGTGTTTTTGAGGTGTACCCACTTGCCAGGCCCTAACGTTCCCTTTTCTTACATGTCAGTCACCCCTAAGGTAGGCCCAAGGTACCCCTGTGGGCAGGGTGCAGTGTATGTGAAAGGTAGGACATGCCCTGGTGTGTGTGGCATGTCCTGATAGTGAATTACTGCCAATTTCGTTTTTCACTATTGCAAGGCTACCTGTTCCCATGAGATAGAATGGGGAGTTTGTTTATAACATCTTATGAACATAACTACCCCTGGGAACAGAATGTTAAAATGCATCTTTTACTGAGGGTGATTTTTACATTCTGTTTGAAAAAACACTTTTAGAAAGTAGGTAGGAAAATAAAGTTTGATATGCCTGAACTCAGAATGTTAAAATGCATCTTTTAGTGAGGGTGATTTTTACATTCTGTGTTTGAAAATACCAGTTTTAGAAAGTAGGTATTTTCTTGCTTAGCCATCCAGTGTGCCTCTGCTAGGTTTGTGTATTGCATGTCTGGCTTTTGGATGACAGGGGCTGGGGAGGAGCAGTGGCTCCAGGGAGCCTGATGAGTCAGGGCTGGGCTGAATAGACCTGGGCTGCATTTAGAGTAGTGGGAGCAGATTTCCTTTCACCTGAATGGGTCTGGTCTGCCAAGGACTATGCTGGCTCCACCTCCTGCCAGGAAGCTGCACCAGACAGAACCGGTTTGGACTGAGCACAGGGCTTCTCTGCCACCAGACAACAAAGGATTTTGTGATATAAATATTGGGGCCCGGACCCCAGAACTTTAGATCATTTCTGGGAATCAAGAGGAACCTTTGCCAAGGAGAAGAGCCGGAGAAGCTGAGGAGGAATACGGCCCCTGTGCTGTTTGCTGTCTGGGGTTGGCCTGCAGTGGCTACTTGCTGCCAAGGAAAGGAGAAAAGGACTTTGCTGTTTTCTGTGTCTCCTGTTTGAAGAAGATCTCTAAGGGCTTGAAACTGAGCTTGCCTCCTGTTCTGAAGTCTCAGGGACACAAAGACTTCACCACCGGCTCCCCTGAACTGTCTTGCTGAGAGTTCTGACCTGCAAAGAGGTGCCTGCTGTTGTTTTGGACCTCAAGAGACTGTTTTCCGCTGGGAGCTGGAAAATCAACTCAACACCGAGAAGGGTGACGCATCCGTACCTGTTTCCGACGTATCGCCGAAGAAACCGTCGCAGCACCTTTAAGCGGCTCGAGAAATCGCTGCACGCCGCATTGAGTGCAACGATCTCCGAAGTCTGAGACCATCGCACCGAGTTCGACGCCAGGCCTGCTGTGCAGCTGAAAAAGTTCACGCATCGTTCCAGATCGTCGCATCGTTGGTGGAGGCAGTAGGAAACTGACTCATCACCTCTCCACTCAGTAAGAAACCGATGCATCACCTCCTCTCCGGTAAGGAACCGACACATCACCTCCTCTCCGGTAAGGAACCGACGCATCACCTCCCCTGCAGTAAGGAACTGGCGCATCACCTTCCCTGAGTGTAAGAAACCGACGCATCACCTTCCCTGCGGCACATTTTGTTCGTTTGCGTGACGCATCCAAGGTACTTTGTGTGAAAAGTGTTGCATCTGCAATTTGCTTTGAACTGAACTATTTCTACCATCTGAAAGTCATATTTGTATTACTGTATTGTGGATTTTTGTCGTTTGGTCTTGTTTTGGTTTAGATAAAGATTACTTTTTTTTTCTAAACTGGTGTGGTGACCATTTGTAGCGTTTCACTGTTTTACTGTATGTGTTCACAAATGCTTTTCACACGGCCTCTGAGATAAGCCTGTCTGCTCATGCCAAGCTACCAAGGGGGTGAGCAGGGGTTATTTTAGGAGTGTATCCCCCTTACCCTGACTAGAAGCAAGGGTCCCTATTTGGACAAAGGTACCTACCTCTGCCAACTAGAGACCCCCATTTCTAAAATGGAGGTAACTTCAAAAGAACCTTAGAAGTGCACAACACAGCCTTTCAACTTAGGTCTGGCTCCAAATGTACAGCAGGGGGTAAATCAGCCCTTTGTGTGAGCTCATAACACAGACTATACAAATGTAAGTGCGCCCGCTACCCTCTCTCCCAGTCCAGGAAGACCATTCAGTGTGCAGATGAATGCAGATGCAACTCTGTCACACCCAAAGTGTAGCTGTCACTGTGCCCTAGACGTGAACTGGAGTCAGGCTGCAAAGCACATAGAGTCATAGCAGAGAGAAATGCCCACTTTCTAAAAGTGGCATTTCTAAAATAATAATGAAAAATCCACCTACACCAATAAGCAGGAATTATCACCACTATTCCAAACATACCAAACATAGCAACGCTACTCCTTTCAGATCAGGAATTACCACTTGAGTGCCTTTAAGGAAATTTCAAGGAAATTAAATATGCCAAACAGGTGTAAGCCAATCATACCATGTTTTAAAGGAGAGAGCATGTGCACTTTAGCACTGATTAGCAGTAGTAAAGTGCTCAGAGTCCTAAAGCCAACAAAAAGAGGGTCAGAAATATACAGGAGGAAGGCAAAAAAGTTTGGGCTAACCCTGCAAAACTGGCCAGGTCCAACACCCCAGGCACCAGACTGGGTCCAGAAACATTTGCAGCTATTCCCTCGTACATCATCAGGTGGTGTTGTGCAGCTCCGCGTAAGATCCGTCCCGCCTCCGATATGACTTCAGGGCTCCAATATATATGCCACCTCTGCTCACTGACATCAGTTTATTTCTGATCTCTGTTCGCAGTGCCTGGTGCGTTACTGGTTGTCTTCATTACTCTAATTACCCTTCCAGGTTCCAACAATTCTTGCTATCTCTTCTAATGGCTTTGGCCTCAAACACCACTGCTTGGGGATATCAGTAAGTTGTACTGGTGTCATTCCATTTTATGAGCCTTACCAGTGGGAGGAGCCAGAAGAGGTTTCAAAAATAAATATGAACTTGTTCTTGACCTCAAACAATTTGTTCTGGGCATCCGGCAATAGGAATTTCACAACCACACGGCCTGAGCGGAAAGCCAGAACGAGAAGAAAATATTTCTTTAGATTTGGCTAGATCATATAGTACCTGAACGGAAGTTGGACAAACCTCAGGTATTGAGGACTAGGTTGTGAAGGTAATGCTAGACCACCAGTGTGAAAAAACACTGGGGGCAAGAAAAACCTGATATGAATGAATGCCACGGGCAACTACGGCATAAATCACACATTTAAGCATCATTTATTATCCTAGAGCCACTTTCATCCATCAACCATTCCTCTGAGCATCTTTCCATCACTTCGTAAAGGTAACTTTACAAAAACATGAAGTCAGACCTGTATTAAAGTGTGATCATGAACCAAGTAAACGTTGGTGGCATTTCTACGTGTTTCACTGAGGTCCGCTCTCCTACACTGCAGCCCACTGACCTCCGAAGGAATCACAGACCTGTCCAGAAACAGGGTGGAGATGACTGATTGTTCCACTTTATTAATTCGTATGTGAAGTAAATTATGGACACGATTAATTAAATGCATGGAATCCTACGTAGATAGAGATTAGTTGAAAAAGCTGTGTCTTAGCTCTCCTAACTAAAGGACAGCGGCCGGGCAACATAGAGGGTTTTATTTTTAAAAACATCTGTGTATTCTTACACTTGCTTTCATTTATGTGATCTACCAATTTTTTCAGTTCAGTGCATAATCCTCGTGTGTTTTCGTCTGAACTGAATCAGGTGGAAATCAAACTACATTGGTTGAAATGCTTCTCTCCAAACACAAAACTACTTTTGATGGAGAAAACGTAAGTGCATCTATTGGGAAAACAATAGATTAAAAAGTTATTTTTAACACTCGGTCTGCGCAGTTCCAAGACGTGCTGCATGAAGGCTCGAAATTCCAATGATATTTCCGTTTTACACAGAAAAATGCAACCGAAGGGGGCACCCAGGGGAGATTTCAGCTGAAACTTTCAATTGGAAATGCTCTGAGCATGCAAAAATACAAACATCGGCCATTTCAATTGGAAATGCTCTGTGCATGCAAAAATACAAACATCGGCCATAGGTTCTTTTTTTTCATTTGTAGATATATTTTGGAAGAAGCATGTGTAAATGCCAAGGTTTTTACTGTCAAAACAAAGCATTTCGCCAGGCGCTTAGGTCTAGGGGACGGAGTGAAAGAGTGGCGCATTTTAGTTAAAATGGAAATTCCCCTCTTCGGGAGTAATGCTCTGAGGTATATTGAATGGGGCCGTGATTACGTTGCTATTTTGGTCCAGATGCAAATATATTTTGAAATTGCAAAGCAAAAACAGCATGTTTGTTCTCATTCCAACAAGCTGCACAGCCTGGGTAATGATGCCAAGTGACACAGCCAGAAGCCCTTGGTTTCTATCAAACACAACAAAGAGACAGGACATGCATACATCAAAAGGACATTTACAGTATCGAAGATTCAACGCATCTCTGGAACATTAAAGGATACACAAGAATAATGCTCAATTCGATTACTGAAAATGTTATAGTTTTATGTAGACAACACAAATACGGGTAACACTGTCGAACGATTGTTTAGATAAGTTTTCATCAAAGTATTCAACAACTGAAAAAATAGAAGAATCGTAAATTGGTGGTAGTTAGAATGTCACATGTACATTTTGAGATTCTTCAAAACCGACCATAAATTTGACTGCTGCCTTTGTCACTGTGTATAATGCACGTGTTTTTTTGCACTTAACACCAGTGTACAGTTGCTGTACACCAATCTATCTGCATAAAGGCTAGTGCAAGATGCTTGTGTACGGCACTAGTTCACATACTCAGATGCTCTCTCAGTATCCCCATCTAAATCGCTTTTCAGGCTATACTTCAAAACCTTTTTTCAACCAGTTTGAGATGCCCATAAACAGTTTGCCTAAAACCCTACCTGTAATCAGCGGTGTTGATTTTTATGGAGAAGCACAAGTAACTTACCCCCGATAGCGCTTCTTCCTTTGTGACTACTATCTTTCCATAGACCTACCTCTGATAACAATTCTTTATTTGTAGATACTATCTTTCCATAGACCTACCTCGGATAGCGCTTCTTTCTTTGTAGATACTGTCTTTCCATAGAGTTACCTCCGATAGCGCTTCTTTCTTTGTAGATACTATCTTTCCATGGAGTTACCTCCGATAGCGCTTCTTTCTTTGTAGATACTATCTTTCCATGGAGTTACCTCTGATAGCGCTTCTTTCTTTGTGGATACTATCTTTCCATGGAGTTACCTCTGATAGCGCTTCTTTCTTTGTGGATACTATCTTTCCATAGACCTACCTCCGATAGCGCTTCTTTCTTTGTAGATACTATCTTTCCATAGACCTACCTCCGATAGCGCTTCTTTCTTTGTAGATACTGTCTTTCCATAGAGTTACCTCCGATAGCGCTTCTTTCTTTGTAGATACTATCTTTCCATGGAGTTACCTCTGATAGCGCTTCTTTCTTTGTAGATACTATCTTTCCATAGGCTTACCTCCGATAGCGCTTCTTTCTTTGTAGATACTATCTTTCCATGGAGTTACCTCTGATAGCGCTTCTTTCTTTGTGGATACTATCTTTCCATAGGCTTACCTCCGATGGCGCTTCTTTCTTTGTAGATACTGTCTTTCCATAGAGTTACCTCCGATAGCGCTTCTTTCTTTGTAGATACTGTCTTTCCATAGGCTTACCTCCGATAGCGCTTCTTTCTTTGTAGATACTGTCTTTCCGTAGACTTACCTCCGATAGCGCTTCTTTCTTTGTAGATACTATCTTTCCATAGACTTACCTCCAATAACGATTCTTTCTTTGTAGATACTATCTTTCCGTAGACTTACCTCCGATAGAGCTTCTTTCTTTGTAGATACTATCTTTCCGTACACTTACCTCCGATAGCGCTTCTTTCTATGTAGATACTATCTTTCCGTAGACTTACCTCTGATAACGCAACTTTCTTTGTAGATACTATCTTCCCGTAGACTTACCTCCGATAGCGCTTCTTTCTTTGTAGATACTATCTTTCCGTAGACTTACCTCCGATAGCGCTTCTTTCTTTGTAGATACTATCTTTCCGTAGGCTTACCTCCGATAACGCTTCTTTCTTTGTAGATACTATCTTTTCATAGACTCCTCACTTTTGAAGAATTGCCAGGCATCAGCCTGGATCTGAAAAAATAATTCAGCAATACCTCTACTGGCTGTGGGGGATACAGCATAAGTGCTAAATACAGACCAATTACGAATACTGATTGTTTTTTAATATTAGCCATCCATTGCTTCCACTTCTCTTGAGCACACAAGCTGAGCTTTCCTTTGTAATCCATCAGAAGTTGGTAATGTTTTACAGTTGTCACTGATGGAGTTGACGGGTTTGCGAAGAGCTAAGAAGCAGAATATTGCTGAAAGGAAAAGGGCATCTCTTGGTAATAAACAAGTTGTCTATGGATACGTCTAGGCTTTGGAGATCCTTTGAAGTATGAGAAGGGCTGATTTAAACGAAGCACCGAAGGAGTATGCAGTTCCTGTAGGGTGGGGAGAGAAGAGAAGAGAAGGAGGCTAGGTTGGTCAACACCCTTGCTCAGGAGTGGAGTGTGGGTGTCTCCCAATTTGGGAAGTGGGGCCCTCACACACCCATTTGGGTGTCATGCTTCATCATAGGGCTTGCTCCTCGTCAGGCCGGCGCTGCAATGCCTGACGGGCACCCTATGTGGGGCTCTTTTTCGGAGTTCTTTTTCCCAAGCTGTATATGTGAAGTGCGTGTGAGGGGCCTAGTGGTGTAGATGTGAGGTGATGTGAGGAGAAATAAAATGAGGCGAGGTGGTGCTCCAAATTGTATTTTAATCTGCGAGCCCACTCGTCTCAATTAAAACCAGAGAAGGGACCGCCGATTATAATGGTCAATCAATCAATCAATCACAGAATTTGTAGAGCGCACTACTTACCCGCGAGGGTCTCAAGGCGCTGGGGAGAGAGAAGGGGGGGGGGGGGTGCTGCTACTGGTCGAACAGCCAGGTCTTGAGTAGCATCCTGAAGGTCAGCAGGTCTTGGGTCTGTCGTAGGCTTAGTGGAAGGGTGTTCCAGGTCTTGGCGGCGAGGTGTGAGAAGGATCTGCCGCCGGTGGTTGTTCTTCGAATGCGAGGGACGGTGGCGAGGGAGAGGTCGGCGGAGCGGAGCTGGCGGTTGGGGACGTAGAAGAAGAGTCGTCTGTTGAGGTAGGCTGGGCCAGTCTTGTGGAGTGCCTTGTGTGCGTGGATGAGGAGTTTGAAGGTGATCCTCCTGTCGACGGGGAGCCAGTGCAGGTTCCTCAGGTGGGGGGTGATGTGGCTGTGGCGTGGTACGTCGAGGATCAGGCGTGCGGAGGCGTTTTGTATGCGTTGCAGTCGCTTGATGAGCTTGGCCGGGGCTCCCGCGTAGAGGGCGTTCCCATAGTCAAGTCTGCTACTGACGAGGGCCTGGGTGACTGTTCTTCTTGTGTCTGTCGGGATCCACCTGTAGATCTTGCGAAGCATGCGGAGGGTGTTGAAGCAGGAGGAGGAGACTGCGTTGACTTGCTTGGCCATGGAGAGCGTTGAGTCGAGGATGACTCCCAGGTTGCGTGCGTGGTCGGTGGGTGTCGGGGCTGCTCCCAGCGTCGTTGGCCACCAGGAGTCGTCCCAGGCTGAGGGGTTGGAGCCGAGGATGAGGACCTCCGTCTTGTCGGAGGTGCCTATGTGTGTGTAGTCATGGTCAACATGTTTCTCGGCTTATGTGTATAAATCACGCGGCAATTCTTCAGGACCTATCTTGATGCACTATCTACAAGGGTGGTTGGTTATGGATAATGAACCAATCACTCTGTTGACCTTTCAATGAGGTACCCTAATAATTCAAATCATTGGACCAACCTAATGAGATTCAAAATAGAGAAAGAAACAACAGTACATGAATAAAGTATGCACATACAGTAATGATGCCTCCAAAATGAAATTAAAAACATGCCACAAACACATGCACAAGTGGTTAGTGCAACACAAGAGGTGCATGGCCAGACAAACATAGTAAGCAGACCTGCGGCACACATGAGATACACAAAACATACTAGTGTCATTGATGGTAACCAACCACTGTAGGAAATGGCACGACAGAACTCATCCAATTCGGGTTCAAGTCCCGCCTCATCAATTGTTAGGCAGAGCAACGATCGTTACAAAAGTTAAAGTCATGCTGGTTTAAGGGGGGAAAGATAAAAACACGATGGGTACAAGCAAAGATGAAAGGCTGCACAAGGATGAGCAATCTGCCAAAGTGGTAAAGGTCTCTGGTGCCATAGGGGGAGAGGGGACTGCTTACTTACAGTTTTCCTGGAAAACAGGTGCCGGGAACCTACCCCTCTCGCTCTGCCTCGTTGGGAGGAAGCGAGGTGAATGAAGCCGGTAGGTTTAAGTAGCCCGGTCCCGGCCAGCGGAGAAAACGACCCGGAAGTGGATGGGTCGCATATGCGCGTGTATGCGCTAGTGCGTTCTAGAAGTCGAGGGACATTCGATGGCCATCTTTGAAGGGGGTTAAAGTTAAAAGCTGCCGTTCAAAACAGTGGCGGCCATCTTAGAACGTGGAATGCATATGGCATCTACAAGTGAATGAACATACGGCAGCCATCATTGGAGGGGGTTGAAGCTTAAAGCTATCGATCGAGACTTTGGAACGTGGAATGCACATAGCAGCCAAATGGCATAGTACTGTATTGGGACGGTCACACGTGCGCGAGTACGCGCTGGAGTGTTCCAGCCCTCGTGGAAGATTATGTAGCCAACACCATGTGCAATGTTAAAAAGGCCAAGAAAAGTACCCAATTGACCGACATTGTCGGTAAAAAAGCCGGAGTCCGACATTCATAGCGGGACACACAGGTCATGTAGTGGAGTGACTAATAGTGGGTGAAGTCCCAGCAATATTGCTGGACCTTGGGATAGAAACCTCTACATGTGATGAATCCCATGGGATGTCATGATAGTCATCATAGGTCGTCATGGGAGGTGACGGAGGGAGTCCACAGGGCCATGGCATATGGAACTGTATGAAACCAGACTTGTATGTTATGGTGAGGATGAATATGTTCAAGGGATACTGGGTCCCTGTTGATGAAGGCTAGTATCTGCAGTTAGTGACATCAGCAGCATGCAGTGGGAATCCAGAAGGCAGGCAGTGGGTGGTGGAGGTTTTAATTATTTACCTCCCCCCACGGAATATCCTCATTGAGCCCATCACTATCGCAGGATAGTCTGAAAATCCAGCGTTGTTCTCTTCTAAAGAGACCTTGTTTGCTAAGGTTGGGGTGGGCCTCAATTACTGTCCACCTTAAGCTATCAGGTGCGTGTCCCTTCTCTGTGAAATGTTGGCAAAGTTTGGTAGTTAGTCTGTTACAGCGTATGTTGCTGAGGTGTTCCATAATAGTGACCTTCACTGCCCTGGTTGTCATACCAATGTACAGCTGTTTGCAAAGGCAGGTAATGGTGTAAATACAATTGCTGGTGTTGCAATTGGTGTGAGACCTTTGGACCCATCTAAAATTGGGCGATAGCTGTAGTTCTTTGGTTCTCTCAGTCAGAGGGCACACAGAGCACGAGCCTCACGCTGAGTGACCTGTAACCGGAGGTAAACCCCATAGAGAGGGTTGGTTATTGTGGCGTGGGCCAGGGCGAGGATGGGTGTGGACCAACAGGTCCTTCAGGTTGCTTGTACATTTGAATGCAAATCTGGGAGGGGCCAGTGCCAGGTTCCCTGTCTGTAGGATGCCCCAGTTCTTCCTAATGATTTGTTTGATTCCGTTTGAATGTGGGGTGAATGTCATCACACAAGTCAGTATGTCCTCCTAAGTTTTGGGTATTTTCTCGAGTAAGGCCTCCCTGTTAAGTGCTCCTGGCCCTCTTTCTGGCAGTGTTTATGCTATGTACCGGGTAATCCCTTTGTATTAGGTTGTGTGTAAGTTGTGATGCCACATCGTCATAATCCCGGGTGGTGCTGCAATTACGCATAAGGCGCAGGAACTGCCCAAACGGAAGGTTGTCCGTGAGAGCCTTCGGATGATGGCTCCCATACAGTAACAAACTGTTACAGTCAGTCGGTTTTTTGTGGACCGTGGGTGTAATCTGCCCTCCCTCAGTGTTATTTCCAAGTCCATAAATGGAATGCGAGTGTCAGAGATGGTGTTTGTGAAGCGTAAGTACGGGTTGAGAGTTTTCACCCACCTACAGAACTCGTATGTCTGTTCGTCCCCCTTCCAGAATACCAAGATGTCATCTATGTACCTTCGCCATAGGAGTATGTTATGGGAGAATGGGTTAGAGATGTTGAAAATGCACCTTGCCTCAAAGGCTGCCATATACAGGCAGGCCAGTCTGGGTGCGAAGGTGCTCCCCATCGATATGCCCTGTGTTTGGTGATAAAGTTGCCTTTTGAATTGGAAGAAATTTTGGGTCAGTGCTAGAGAGGCACACTTCATAATGAAGCTGATCGGGTGTGTAAGAGACCCAATCAACCGATCGCAGTGCTGCTTCCACAACCTCAAGTGTAGCCCCCTGTGGAATATTTGTGTATAAGGACTGCACATGGAGTGTCACTAGTAGTTGAATCTCCTGGTCAGTGTCAATAGTGTTGATAAGACTAAGGACGTCCCTGGTGTCCTGCAAAAATGATGGGGTATTCTGGACCACTGGTTGGAGGAAGTGGTCGAAGAACCTGGAGAGGGGTTTGGTTTGAGCAAAGAATCAATCCCGGAGACAATTGGACGTCCGGGTGGGGGAATTCGATTTTTATGGATCTTAGGGAGTATGTAGAAGTAAGGGACCTTAGAGTCTTTTTTGACCAGGAAGTCCGCTTCTTTCTTGCTGATCCATCCCTCAGTCTCAGCAGTATATACCATGGAGGTGATACAAGTGGTTAATAGCCCCGTCGGGTCTTGGTCAATGGGGGTATAATACTGGTGATTGGACAATTGCGCCAAGCATTCCCTATCGTAATCGTCAGTGGATAAGATCACGATGGCCCCACCCTTGTCTGCTTGTTTGATCGTGATAGAGGTGTCATTAGCAAGGGTGTTAACTGCTGTGACTGCTGCTGATTTAAACGAAACAAGGAAAGGAAGTATTGGAGTGGTTTATGTAGCAGAAAGCACTGAAATTGCAAATGTGATCTAGCAAGTCTTACAAATTACACAATATTAAATGTGAACAGGCAAGCATGATCTTTCAACGATTTAAGACATCTTGCAAGCATGATGGCCCAATTACGGGACAGGATGACTTTGTTTTAAATCTCAGCATCCTTTCCCTAGCTCGCAAAAGAGCTAAAATCCCATTATCAAACTGTGAGGCCTAAACACGTGGGTGGAATAGCGTTACTTCAAGATTAAAAAAATGCTTCTCGTGATAGGCCTACTTTTTTCAAAGCAAGTGGTTCGCTCATTTAGACCTGAAAAATCCCTATTCCTCTATCCTGATCTTTCACAAGGAGTAAAGATTCCTGTGATTCCAATGAAAGGAAGACATTTAAAATGTCCCCTTTCTGCCTTCCTTCTGCCCCCTGATGTTTCAATAAATTGCTGAGGTTTTTATGTCAGTATGTAATCAGGAGCTTCTGTTGTCTCATATTCATCCCACAATCTACCTCATGTCAACCACGAGAAGTCAATAACCGTTCCAACTTGGAGCTTTGATTTTCTGGGCTTTGCAGTCGATGCCGGAGACTGCTGCCTGAAACTACCACAAGTAAAGATCCTTTCAAACAGCAAGGAGATTCAAAGCATGCTCAGTGCACCCCAAGCAACCTCCATTCCATCAACAGGATCATCAGCCTTTTGTTTGCCACCATCCATGTTCTATTCACTAGCCCACTATACCACAATGCCCTTCTATGCCTCAAGGTACAGTACAGGACTTTCGTTGTGTGGCCTTGCTGAGATAGTTCTTTCCTAGAAGGACTGTCTAGTGGCTGTTGCAGTTCAGCCCTTATTTAACTCTTGCGTAGAATGGAGTCATAATAATGGTGATCTTCCTCGGAGGCCACCCTGCCTACTCACAACAGTAGTCAGCAAGGTAAAGTCAAAAGCAAAGTGACAAGAAGTAGTCAGGGCTCCAGAGACTTCTTAGAGGAACTGATACCAGCTGCAGAGGAAAAATTCAAAGCTTAAAAGAACCTTTTTAAACCCAACAATAACAAGAACAAAAGTTCAAGGCAAAAATATTGACAACAAAGAAACAAGATAGTTATGAGAGAAGAGCATGAAAGGGAAAAAGCACAACGAGATACACATTTCTTGAAGCACTGAAACGCAGTCCTTGCAAATTCACTCGCCTTTCAATACTAGTCTACAGTATTCACATCCTGTGTCACAAGAAGCGTTCTTCCACTATGCTGAATAGGGCAGAAGGTATAAACGTCTTAGATAATTCCTTCATAGCAGTTAGGGCGCATTCTCAATGTGGACCCATTGAGGTCACTAGAGTTTCCATCTACCAAACAGGAACGAACTAGAGTAAGGACAAGATGTAAACAGTATACATGCCAACATCTAAGAACAGGTAAGTGGGAGATTTTGAAAAATAAATCGGGAGAATGGATTTTCCCCATTGATTAGTATTGAAGCAGAGGCAATTTCAGACAGGAGACAGAGAAAATAATGCAATTTCGGCTTCAGAAATCAGAAATCTCCTGCCTGAATTGGGACTACTGGCATATATGAAACAGTATTCTGTTTCCAAGCACCTGACTCAAATTGGATTGTGCTCTATCCGATCGAACCACGCAAGTGTGTTCTGATCACCTGCACCCAGCACTAAAACCTCTTGCAGGTACTGCTGCCATAACCTGAAGGGAATTGCAGAGCACAGTCTAGAGAGGTAGCGTAACTCCGGCCAGAGTGAGGAGCAGACAGTGAACCAGGTAAGAAAATTCCAGGCAGAAATCTGCACTAGACGTTGGGAGTCCAGGTAACGCAAAGCAGCAGCTAACATTACATTATACTCCTGCTTCAAATGATTGCATAACTTTGAAGAGTAACAAATAAAGGCTTGAACACTTGGTCAGCATACCTCAATAATCGCATCTGCTTTCACAAACCTTCTATCTAGGAGCCAGCTTCCATTCTCAATGCACCTGCAATACTACTAATGTTAAAGCACCTACATTCTTATGCATTGACTCGTGTGTTTCTTCAAGCCTTTATGTGTTGCTCTACAAAACTATCCAGCCTTTTGAAGGATCGATCAGTTACTCCAGACCCAATTCAATGGATCAAAAACACTAACTGACTACAATATATTCAGCACAGGTAACTTCTACTTCACATTCTAGATGGTCTCCCATTTGGATCAGAGAAGGAGGAACAGAAGAACAATTAGGAAAGGAACTCGGAAGAACAGGTTTGATCCATGATATATGGAAGACAGGATGTATATTTCGAGAGTTGAGTACAGAAAGTAAAATAGCAGAAGACCCAATAAGCTCAGGATCCATAATATCTAGGAGCAGTTTTCTGAGGAGAGGAACACTACGTGCAGACAAACATTCCCAGGATAGACAAAACTTCTGGTCTAAAAGGTATGGCAGCGAAGGTTGATGTTTCTTACTTGCAGCCGCTTGCATTTGAACTGAGAGGCAGATTCTCTTCTAATTGCCTTTGTGTTTCTTGGAAGTTGGGAACAAATACTAAACACTGCTGGAATACAATCACCTTGAACAGGTACTGCAGGAGAAACTTGAGGGTAATACCCAAATAGAGAAAAGAAAGGGGAATAACCTGTAGCACAATGAACCACATAGTTGTGGGAGACTTTGTTTACTTCGCATGCATTACATTGCATGGCATGAGTTGTTACATTGCATACGATTACATCGCAACTCGTTACAATGACTTGCTGTAGGGGGCAGAAGGTGTTGGATTTACAATACAACATCTTCCCTGCTGTTGCACAAACTGGAGTAGGAATAGTAAATTATACTATTCCTAAGTCCAGCGCGCCCCCTACAGCAAGTCGTTGTAATGACATGCGATGTAATCTTATGCGATGTAACAACGCAAGCGTTGTAACGACCGCGTTGTAATGGCATGCGATGTAACGCATGCGTTATAACAACATATATTCCATAGTTGTAGGCAAATTGAGCGAAGATGATCAGTTCCTTCTAACCAGACTGTGAAGCATTGGAAAATCATTGTAAAAATTGCTCTAATATTTGATGGGCCCATTCAGTTTGACCATTGGACTGCGGGTGAAACCCAGAAGACAAGGCTTTTTCGATTCTCAGACCTTTACATAAGACCTTCCAAAAAGAGTTAATATATTGTGGTGCTTGGTCTGATATTATTTTGATTGGTAGCCAATGAGATGAAAAATGTCTGTCACGAAAAAGTAGCCATTGCAGATGCCATTGGAGCTTTACATAAATCAGTGAAAGGGGCCATCTTAGTCAAAGTATTGACTGCGACTGTTGTAAATGTACATTTTTTTAGAGTTCGATAGATCAGTAAACAATCAATAGGTATCACAAGCTAGGGAGCTTCAGCTAGTTCCAATAATGATAATAAACCAGCATGTTGTTGTCTAGAAGACTTAGCTTAAGCACATATTGTGCAAGAGGAAACAAACCTTATGACATCCCTTTTCAAAGATGGCCGCCAGAAGTAACAATGGATTCAATCAATAGTTGTATTAATTAATGTGTGAGGAGGAACAGGCAAGGCAAATAACGGTATCATTTCTTTAAATGTAATTGTAATTCAGAGGATGGTATCCAAAATTTCTGTGAGAAAAATTATAGTCTTTCTTTTATCTCAAATAAGTGAGTAAATTCAGTAATTTCTATTGTCCTGAAGGAGAGAATGTTTGATATGTGATACTTGATCAAAAGGCTTCAGCGAGAACCGAGTAAGCATGGTTCTTGGCCTTATAAGGACATTTTTGTACATCATTTTCTACAGTCAAAAAAGTTTTTCACGCAAAGAAATTGTCTTTCTTTCTCCTCCGCATTTGCAGATTGCTTTTTTTTTTTTACCAATTTGAGTGCTGATACCAGGTGAGCACAAATGTTGCTAACACTGATATGCTTGCTACATCTTTTTTTAGCAACTTTCCATAATTTTTATATGGGTGTGTTTTAACTAATCCGTGAGAACCATTGCGGTTGTGCTTTCATTTTCTTCCCTGAATCTGTGGAATGCTTGGTTCCTATCAATTATTTACACGTATATATCCAAGGTTCAAACTTCAAGGTTAGCAGAGTGATGTAGAAGTCAGTCGAATTTCAAGCTCAATAAACATGTATCAAAGGAAGGGTCAGTCACATGTCTGTTATAAACCAATATGTTCAGCTCAGAAGGTAGTAGAGTCCAAAGACCTGCAGAGATTGGGAGTCACGTGCAAAAGCACTTTTAAATTCCATCGCTTGACGTATTTTACAAACAAACGAGAATTATGGAAGACGATCTCAGATGAGGTCACAATCATTCTAAACACATCTTTTATTATACACTTGTCACAGCGTGCTGTAAAAGCGTGACTTATTCCCAACCTTAAAAAACATTCTGTAGGGAAGGTTAAGACCTTGTTGCTGTGCTCACTCGTTCAGTAACTTTACGTGTAATTAGAAATTTCGCTTAAAGCGGGTGCACAAAAGCTTATGCATTTATTTTATCCATCACCTCAAATACTCCCTGGTCTGTTAAAGCAGGACTGGAATAGCCCCAAGTCAGAGGCATGCACACTTTGCAGCATTTGGCCGGGCGAATATATTGGGTAGCCACAGCTTAACATCGCTTGATAGATGGGGATAGATACATTGACATAAGATGCCCATGAGTTGCCAATGAACTCTACAACCTGTGATGGTATGTACTGCCCATCTAGTGGTAAGTACACCACAGCAATGCTCTTTCATAAACCTAAGAGCTTTACTCCCAGTCATTGGCCCTTCCACACACTTGAGTGACTAGCATATCCATCCCACTCTCCTCTGCGACATAGTTTCCACTTGTGATATTGTTCTAAACTGTAACACTGCTCCAAACTGTAATAGTGCCTCATTTGTGATATTCTTCACACTTTTGCTATTGCACCCTTTTGTGATTAAGATTTCACCTGTGACACTGCTCTAAACTGCAACTGTACTAAACTGTATTAGAACATTGGAATGTTGAGAGCTCCATTTAAAACAATGGAGTGCTCCGGGCTTCTAAAGGCCAGTAGAAGCCCGGAGCATCAACATTCCAACGTTTAACAAGGCCTCACGGAGCCTGAGGGGATTTCAACCCCCTAGGGCTCCGTGATGCCTTTAGAACATTCTGCCGTCATCAGTACCATACCTCATTTACGTCACAGGACACCAATCGAGCTCACACTTCACTACAGTTTCAAGGCAAGAAAAAGCCATATCATCAACACGCACAGACTAAACTCCAAACAAACTTTGGAGTATCAGGCAAAACTCCTACAAAAAAGCATCTTAACACATTTGTGGAACAACAAATCAGTATTCAATAAAACATCCTTTATCAACTGATTATTTCAATCCTCTCATGCTCCCCTACACTACCATAGAAGGGACGTGGATCAACGCAAAGGACTCAGTAACACTTATAGCACTCCACACTGATCCAGCAACATTCTCACATACACCACAAAGCAATTGGAAGGGTGGGGGAGGAAGCATTGTATTCAACACTCACCATTCTCCCAATTCATCTTCCTTTATCATTTGAATACCATAGCACATTTGTCACTCCAACTTTCAAAGTAAACTTTAGCAGTATCGACCATCCCTCGGGCATTATAGACAACTTATCTGACCAATTGGTACTCCTCACATCAATTATCCTCCTTAAAGACTGTAACCAAAAGCAAAACACACTGTTCTCAAAACACCTCGCTGACCTCTCCCTGACCAGCACACATCTTGCTCCAACTCACCGTACAGGTAAAGCCTTGAACTTATACTTCTGTTTAACACACTATCTCACTCCAAACCCTACATTGTTCATGGAGATCTGATCATAACCTAGTACACAAGCAAATATACATAGATTCCGCACAGTCACTCCCAGCATTTACCTCCATATCTAGCAGGGAACACACCTCTAACTGTCTCACAAGGCAGGAAGTTCTGGGATGACCCTGCAAAAAGGGCCAAGTCCAACAGGTCACCACTAAGGTAGGCCCTAAGTAGCCATAAGGGCAGGGTTCTGTGTAGGGAAAAAGTAGGACATGTGTCTTTGTTGTGTGGCATGTCCTGGTAGTGACAAACAGCCTATTTGGTTTCTCACTCCTGTGAAGCTGCTCCTCTCATAGGTTTGCATTGGGAAATCCCTGATATGTGTTTTAGTGGTAATTTCTGAAATGAAAGGGGTAGCATGGCCACGTTTGGTATGTTTGGAATAGTAGAGATCAATCTTGCTTATTGGTTAAAACGGATTTGTTATACCTATTTTAGAAATGGCACTTTTAGAATGGGCATTTCTGTGTGGTTATGTGCCCTGCCTGGTTGTGTATTCACTGTCTGGTTTTGGAGTGACAGGTGCTGGGGATGTGCATTCACTGTAGACAGTCACAAGGGGGGTTGAGGTGTGTCCTGCCTTTCCTGGGTGGATCATAGATGGCCTGAATTGGCCTGGTCTGCATTTTGAGTGGTGGGAGGATTTTCGCTATTACCTGAATAGGGCTGTGCCTGCCTTTCACAATGCTGTCTTTGCCTCCCTGTAGTGTGTCTGGAGCCAGGGCTGGGGATTGAATGGGGGTGTTGTGCACTTCCAAAAGTTGTTTGAAGTGCCTCCAGAACAAAGTCTTTGTGAGTATAAGTACAGAGGCTGTGACCCCATGATTTTAGACACTGCATAGGACTTGTAACCAGACGCTGCAATCTACACCAGAGGACTGCTATGCCCCAAGAGGAAACATCATTTTGGACTACTTTATGTGGTACAACCCTGCTGCCTGCGGGGTGGCTGAAGGGACTGCCACTCTGCCAAGAGACCCTGTGTGCTGGCCTGCCTGTGCCTTGTTCTATGCCAGAGTGTTCTCCAGGGACTGGGTGGTGTTTCCCCCCCTGTTTTACTATCAAGTCTTCTTCCAGAAGGAGAAGCGCGTGGAGAACGCTTCACTGGGCTTTGGCTTTTGGCCCAAAGGAGAAGCGCGTGGTGATGGCTCTAACAGGATAAGCAGCATGTGTTTTCCTCCCAGTGACCAGCGCGTGTCAGGCGCTGGATCGGACCGATAGTGAGGAGATCTCAGTGGGGAGCGCGGTGCATTGCTTGCACCCCGCACCTTTCTCAGCGTGTGCAAAACGCACAGCACCAAAGAAGCCGCTGCCTCTGGTTTCCCTGGGGTAAACCAGACTACCGGGAGTTCTGTCCAGCAGGGAGGCCCATGCTGCAACAACTCGTGCTGGGCCAAGTCGACGCCGTGGCTCAGACCCCCAGCGGCCGGTCACCAGGATCGGGCAAAGGAAAGGGCGCCTTACCCGTGTTGCAGGCGTCAGCGGCTGGCTTTGCTCTGCGCAGGTAGTTGCCTGCTCAAGTAGGTCTCGCGGGGCCATTTGGTTGGCATCCGGCTGGCATCTCTCTCCCACCCCTTCTTACTGAGAGCGGAGCAGGAGGGTGCCGGCAACTCCGCAGTTCTCCGGGCGTTGATGTCGACGGGGATTGTTGTGGTGAGACAGCAATCCCCGTTATTACCACAAAGCTCCTAAAAGGAGTGCACTGGCTCTTTGAAGACAACGGACCCGGGCGTTCCTACGTATTTTCCCACGCGCCTTGTCGGCAGGGTTGGTCAGTGGTCCGCGAGGCCCCGGAACCCCCCCTGCATTGGTAGAGAGACACTTGTCCGGTGTGGGCTGGAGCCTCCAAGGAGGCCCCAGGGGTTATTTAAAAAGAACACTGCATTGGTTTCAGCAGCTGCTCTGCACGGTCGCGGGCAGCTGCTTGGGTACATACCCACCTTGGGGCATTTGCTTGGGTGCCATACTGGGCGAAACCTCTACGGAGGCCCTGCTGGCCATTAGGAATCAGCCCCATGCAGGAACCTGACCAATTACCTTATAATAGATAAGGAAAGCACTGGAGCAGCTGTACCCCGAGTAGAGGTTGCGCTAAAAAATTACTGCGTTCCCAGGTGTAGGAGGGTAGGTATGTCTGTATCCACGTGGGGGAATTAACATTACCATAGAACTTGTAATGGAAGTGCAGGTGCGCTAGATTCTATGTGATAACTGTTTTTATGGTAATCAGGTGATTTGTGTGTGTTTCCTTCCTAACTGCTGCATCTTCATACCCTGATGTTACGAGTTATGTTGTGAATGCCTTGCATTTGTCAGGATAACAGGCATTACTTGAGGATTCACCTTATATGTACAGTGATTGTAGATTTATAACATGTGCAACCTGTAAGTATTTACTTTATGCACTAACTGTGATGTTATGACAGTTGTCTGGTTGGCAAAGTGATTTATGATCTATGTGATGTCATGACAATCGCCTGGTTGGCGAAGTGATTTATGTGATTGGGGTCTAATGTGTTTTATGTATAATGCAAAGGATATTTTTATATAACCTTTTGTGGAGTCTCTTTTGTGGTGTGCCTAGTGTGTCACTGGTCTGTGTGTGTGTTGCGCAAATGCTTTACACATTGCCTCTGGGATAAGCCTGACTGCTCTGCCAAGCTACCAAAGGGGTGAGCAGGGGTTATCTTGGGTGTGTAACTCCCTTACCCTGACTAGAGTGATGGGGGTCTGCCTGACTTAGGTGCATACCCTAGCCAACCAGAAAACCCATTTCTAACAAGGGTTCTATTGGTGCAATAACAATACCATAGCAAACATGGAGATATTCAAACTCTGAATACTTTACTGCTCTCGACAAAGCTAAATTCTCATACCATCAAACACTCACCACAGCTCTCCATCCCCACCTTCAATGACTTGACTGCACAATTAACACCCTCTTCTCTCCTCCTCCAACTCCGACCAATTTCCCATTATACTCAGCTACTGACTTCACTACGCTTCTATTCTAAAATAACCATCAGGGACAGCACAACTCACTCCTGCACCCCCTCCCTACTACAAGCCCACCACACAGCGGTTTAACACACATTGAGATCACGTCTCCTCCTGACCTTCTTATTAATCAAACTAGCGGCATAACACAAAATGATGGAGCCCCCATTCAGAATTTGGTGTGGGGCCCTACGACTCCCATATCTTGCAGAAATCCACAGGCTGAACTGGGGCCTGCTGAAGGGTGGTGGTCCCGATGCACCACAGGGGGTTCTATTACACCTCTGCCTCAGTCATGCACACATCTAATCCCTTCTGCAAAAGACTATTAAACCTCTAGCATTCACGTCCAGTGCCCTACTCTACGTGACCTCACTCTTTAACCACCCCCTTAGCACAAGGACCTACCCTATGTGCTTCAAATCTGCAGCGGTGCTATCTCTCCTAAAGAACGCCACTTCTGATCCCTCTTCTCCCTCTTAACAATTGCTCTATATCTCAACTCCCTTTTTCCCTGGATAATAAAGTTGTCTTCAACTGCCTCACACACTACCTCTGCCCTAACAATTTGCTGAAACCCCTCCAATCTGGTTTGCATAGCCTCCATTCCATAGAAACAGCTTTCACATATAGTTAACATTATTACAGCGGCACATCACAATCTGTTCTTATACTCCTGGACCTCTCCACTGCCTGTTTTATGTTATTTTTTGGCAGGGTTTTCCACCCATTGCCACACCTCATCTAGACCTAAAAGGTTAATATCCCAAACGTCATTACATATATCAATGCTGTTTTAAAAAGTGACTGCGGAAAAAGGGTAAAACCATCTTCCTACTTTCAATCCGCATGGGAAAATGTCCTGCCAATGGTATGGAGTGCCACTTATTAGGTCTACAGGACTCCAATAGGTGAATCGGGGTCCAAAGGTTCTCTTTGTCCTGAACCTGAAAAATTCTTAAGATGTGGCTACTGTAGAAGCCACTTTCAAAGACATGCTGAGGAAATCTTTTATTCAAATTTTACACATTTTGGTTATTTATGTAGTGCTCACACATCAACCCTAGTCACTTCTGGACACTGGGATATAAAAATAATTCTGGTACCTCTGTGCCCGGGCTGAAAGGACACCCCTCGTCTTCCTTATATCCTTTCCACTCCACCCTCCGTATATTACAGGGATGGTGACAATCTGTATTGTGTCTAAGGAAAAGGTGCACCTTAAATAATGCAGCACTCATCCCCTCTCCGCTGGAAGTAAGGGCCAGAAGTACAAAGCAATTTTGCGGTTGCAAACCATAAAAATCGCAGGATTGTGATCACTAAATGCCTTTTTGATATGTAGACAATATGCATCTTATTCTGAGACCGGACACTGCTCTTTGGTTCTTGCCCCGTCCCAAAGACCTACCTATCTCTGTGGATGGATCAAACCTCTTTGACCCTTAACAGCAGTAAAACAGAGGTAGTGGTTTTTGGCAACTCTAAACTATGGACTAACAACGGGTGGCCTGAAATCTTGGACATCCCTCCCCTATCCTCTGAATAGGTATCATGTAAAGACCTTTTCAGCAACCTGTTTACGTCTTCTGAGTATCAGTAGAAAGGTTTTTCTATTCTTGACTTGGTCATCCAGGAACACACAAATTCAGGCACTGCTAATATCCGGACTCGACCACTGCAACTCTCTGCTGGCAAGGCCACCCAAATATTTCATTCACAGACTACAGGTAGTAAAATACGCATCAGCATGGATCATTTTAGCCTTCAGCACTCCTTCCACCACAGCACATCTGCCCAATCTTCACTCGCTGCCGATCGAAAAACAGATGTATATTTAAGGCTCTATGTCTAGCCCATAAAGGCATTTATCCCTTGACTCATAAGACTTACATGTCTTTGATGTTGTTGTGGTATCTTTCATCCAGCTCACTGCGCTTGGCAGCAAAACATCTGTTGACCACTCCCAAATTCAGAAAAGCCAAGTTTGGAGGCCCTTCCTTATTTACCACTATCTCCAGAGTTGGAACACTCTACCTTTGTCCATACGAGCCGAATCCAATGTGAAGAAATTCGGGAGCCTTTAAAAAAAAACTATCTGTTTATTGTAATGGTTTAACTTCCATCCGCTTACTTTCTCAGGACTGGTCTCTGGTTCACTATGTCCCCTGGAAGCGCCGGGACACTTTGGTTCGAGGTTTCTGCGCGATCTACAAATGTCTCAATCATTCCTTAATTTTCTGAGTCAGACATGAATTTCCAACTTGAAAAAGGGGTTTACCAACCCACATCCAATTGCAAATATTATTACAATTAATTATTATCCCATCTTCCTAGTTGTGATTTGGGATGGCATGTGTCAATGGTTTGTGACCGTAACTGTGGCTGTAACCCACTGATCGGTTACCAAGATCTCAAAGAAGGTAGTAACCGATTTGCAAAGAGCAAGATGTCTCCATGAGGCACACCTTGCCCCTAGTGAATAGTGTTGGCAGCTTCGAGACATAGGTTATGATCCTGATGTTTTTCCAAATAGAAAACTTTATTTTTTTATCAGAAGCACTGCATCCTTTAAGAAACATGGGCTCCTTTAGTTTGCGGTTTGTGAATGCAAGCAATGGGATCACGGTCTGCTTTTCCTTGCAGGCCACCATGCATCTATGTGTAGATAATCACAGGGCTTCACAAAAAGCTAAGTGCCTAGTTATTATTCATTAGACAGATCTTCGGCTACCCCCAGCAACTGGAGATTGTGTGATGTGACCTCTTAGTACATAGGATGCATCTAAAAATTAAAGTCTGGTTGCGAAAGTCAGTGTGCAATTTGTGAGCAGTCCTTTAGTACATCTGGCTTCGAGGTTCCTTTCTTCTGCGATTAGAAAGCAAACTTCATGCCATTCAAACGGAGGGTCACGTAGCTATCCTATGCGTTTGCAGCCAACCCAGGCCCCAAAACTTAACTATGAGGCAAAGCAAAAAAGCAAACTGCATAACAAATGCTTTCAGTGATTTCTTTAATTTAAAAAACTGGTTTTTGGCGTTTGTTAATTCACTTCTTGATGCGCCTCTCTAAAATGTATTTGTGTGTGCACTGAATCATTCCACATTTCAAATCAAATCCTTTTAGTTTACAAGATTTGTTTAAGAACATGCACTTTATACTGAGGGTAAGGGAAGTTAACTGCTTTATTCAGACCACAGCCTCGAAACAAAAGCTGCCAAAAGAAAGGTAGCTGACATGGCACGAGGTTAAACATCAATTAAAAGTTTAAAGTCATTGGCTACAGAAATGAACAGCAGAGTTGGACGAGTCCAGTTTGAACAGAGAGCAGCCCCTATCATAAGAACCCAGAAGCCCTTATGTGTGCAGTGCAAAGATCTGAATAGTGTCGACACCTGTCTACAAATGAGAGCAAAACTATATTTTAAGGTCTTTTTAAGAGCTTCGCAGTCGGTATAAAGGGTGCTTAAAGGAGGTGGACCCTAGCCACACCCTGGTAGCAGTTGACAGATGCCATCAGGGGCCATCATTTGCATGCATCTTCGTTTGGCATGACAGCAAGAAGATGAGGGCATGTGAAGTACATCCCACTCTGCCTTTAGATGCCCACCACACCACCACATCAGCCCCACAAGGAAGAACCAGTGCCACAAGAGAGGCCTTTTCAGAGCTCAATACAACTGGAACAAGCCTTGGCATAGCCAATAGGTCTCGCCTTTGGGGCCTTATAAGTGTTTAGACAGAGCTATTAGCTTTGTTAACGTTAACAGAGCGAGAAAAGAAGAATTATAAAGTAGGGCATTACAAAAGAGGAAGATGGGGCAGGCAGCAATAGAGCGAGAAAAGAAGAAATATAAAGCAGGGCATTACAAAAAAGGAAGCAAGGGGCAGCGCCCTAGCATGCCCACTTTGTGAACACGTAATCCTGTTATCCTTTGCAGCATCATATGCTCGAGGGAGCCGAGGTCGTCCTGTCTGCCTTCCCACTCGAGCTCGAGACACCCCGCTTCAAGAGGCTCTGGGGCGGCGTCTTGAAGCCTCTGGAGTGAGTGATTATCGAGAGGCTCGTGATGAATTCTACGTCACAGTGCGCAGAGTCGCACGTTAGTGACGTAAAATCAGACAGATGAGGAGGAGCGAAGTCTGGTCTATCACCCTATGGCTAACCTTGTTTATAAGTAGTGTCACCTGGAGTGAGCCCGCAATAAAAATATGGGCTACAATTTTGTACAAGTAAAATACACTATATTTATGCGGTGTGCTTATAAGAAAAATACATAACAGCAATGTGCGCACTTCCTGGACTACTGATCCGCCGAAACGGGTGTAATTGAAGAGCGCAGGTTAATTTATGATGAGGTGTCGTGGTGCTATGCTATATGGCAGCTAAAGGATGTTTTTGTTCCCCACATTCAAGGTACTGGTTTTGTCGACATCGGAAGGATAAACGGCGGCCTGGACCCGCCGTGATAAGAAGAAGCGACTGCTACAGACACCACGGAGCTACTGAAAAATCTTCACAATGCAGCTAGAGAGTTGCTGTTTTTCATTGAAGTTTCTGGTTGTGGCCAGTGGGTCGTTTAAAACGGTGACCTGTAATAAATGGATTAATACTTAGCTGTTATTGTACATATATTGAGCTTTTCGTTTTCTGGGTAGTTGTCTTTTGCAGCTTTAAATAAAACAGAGGCTTTTGCACCAGCGCCAGAGGTCCTTTGGCCACAGTTTATAATTCCACATTGAAATGGTGTTTTAAAATACGATTTGTCAATTAAGTTTTACTTTGCCGTGCATTAACCCAGCTTTGTATCCCTCTGAGGTCGATAAAATAAACATATTTAATAACTGCACCAATTGACTGAGCACCCAGAGATGGCAGTGTTAGCTCTGTGTGCTATAAAATATTAGAGATTAAGAAAGACGACATTGGTAGGTTAAAAATCAGTTGTATTAAAACAAAAAGTAGATTCAAAGGCTGCGGAAGTCAAGTTTTAAGTTTAAATGTCTAATTCTTCAATAGAAAGATGAGCGCCTCCACCCCATAGTGATTTTTCATAGAGAACTCATGGAAAAGATTACGTCTCGTAAATTCATGTATTTCTTCGAATATCAATTGTTTAATACAGATTTAAGTCGTGGGAACTCGCGTGTCCTTCGAGTGGGAATGAAAGGGGAAGTCGCTCGCTGGTTTAAAGCAATGTCTGCAGAGAGTTTTGTAGGCGCGGTATAGGGTCGGAGGCTCCTATCCAAATTCACTCAGCCTTTTATCTGCTGCACGACTGATGAAATTAGTAACACGTAGATGAGGAATCTTACTAAAGCTTCAGATACAATTCATATTAAAACTAGTGCTGTTACCGAGAGAGCCGGCTCAGTAAATGAACACACGCGTGTTGTGAGCAGACCTTGAGATGCCCACTGATGTCCCCTATACTTTGAAAGTTGTGTTAACCCACTCGCCATTTGTTGTTCGTATCAATCCACAAGCTTCACCCCCCGCTCCCCAGAGAAGGTCTTTCTGTGATCTGTGATTACCGGCAGCTTTACTGTGACACCCCCTCTCACCTGTGGCGGAGGCTGGGGGTCCTAGAGAGCCGCAATGCCCCGGTGTGTGGGTGCTATCGAGGTCCGCCCCAGCTCGGCGGTCCCCAGACTCTGCTGGGTGAATTCGGGCAGCGCTCAAAGAGAAGAGGATGTCGCAGCACACACGCCATCTTCCTTATTAGATGGTGAAGTTCTGTTCTTACCAAATTGTCGATGCTGTTCAACCTGTAGTTTACAACAAGTGCCATGCATGCCAATGGGCAAGTATATCCGATGCCCCTTCATTGAAAATGTGGATGTAATGCAACGGGTGCTCATGTAAAGCGCCCTGATACCTCCGGGTCGTAATCTCGCTATATAAAACAGCCCAAAAACAAACAAAACAAGCGGCAGTGAAAGCGATCGCGAAAGTGAAAGCGATCGCAAAACAAAAAAGCAAGCCTCGCGCTAAAAGAAAAAAAAAAGTGTTGGCAAAAGTGAAAGCGTTTCCCTTGCGGAAGCGAGCAGCGCCAAGAGCGATAATTGCTAACACATGGCGCCAAAGCTCGCTCCCGCAAGGGAATCGCCAAACGTGCACGCGTTGCCATTGAAAGCAATGCAGCGCGTGCACGTTTTTAGGGCGAAAAGTGAATCGATTCCAAAAGGTCTTTTTCCTAAGCTGCGCATGCGCGCTGCGTAGGCGAGACCTAAAAATGGCTCAAGTGAGTTAAAACGTTCATCGCTGACGTCTGCTGTGAAATGTAGGTAAAGAGTTCAGATTCCAACAAAGTCCAACACATCTTTCAAAGGTCTGTAATGGAGTAACCTTGTATTGTGTAATAACACCTGTAGTACTTAGAGGTGTCCAAAAACTGCTGAATGAAACAGTATAAAATCAAGCAATTAATATTCTAATTCCAAACTGTTCATCTACCCACACCCTTTGCTACTTAGCGGGTGGCCTCAAGCTGGAAGGATGTAATACCTTTTGTTTTGCATTGCTTTGAAAGCAAGAAGGACTATTCAAGACTACCATCATATGTTAGGTAGATTTCCTAAGAACAATATTAATTAAATGTTCTGATGCCTTTAATTGGTTCATACAGAAAATGATTCATACGTTTTGGTCTACAGAACAGGTTAGGTAAATTCTAAGAAAATAATATTGGAAGGATAAGAGAAAGGTTGTTTTAAGGTTTTAAACAGATAGCATGCCAAAATCTATACGTTTGCCTGCGTACTTTTAATTTAAAGTTAAGAAGATTTTTATTTAAAAACAAATCTTTGAATAACCCTCTTCAGAAGCGCTTATGTATGTATGTATGTAGAGGCTCACAGCTCCAACCCATTAGCCACAAGTCATGCACATTTTGCAGGTGTTGAAATATTTGCATGTGCTGGATCTATTTACTTGAAGCAATTGAAACGGATACTTGTGCGGTGACTGGAATGCTGATCTGTGAACCATTATTTGATTAAAAAAAGCAAAGACACGTATGATGTCTTCAAGTAAGAAACTCCTTTATAAACCAATCATACCTCAAAGAGCCAGCCCTCTTCCTCCTCTCCATCCAGTAACATCTTAGTCTCCTTGTACACTTTTCCTATTTCCATCTGCAGCGGTGAGGGATGAAACTCAATCCTTTGTAGATTAAAACCTACTCCGATCCCAATGGCTTTAATAAAGCTTTCCTTCAGGGCCTAAAACATAGGAAATGCACTTTTAAATCTTGCTCGCTTCATTTACGAGATGGATTTAACTTTTATTATATCGTACAGAGTGTATGCATTATTAGTAACATCGCATTATGAAGAGAAATGTTCAAGGCGTACATATGTGTGCATGCAGATTCATTAAAGTTTCACATTCCAGATGAATAATGCAAGCACATCAAGTGAAGAAAAAGGAGTTTCACTCTCTTCATTCTTTAAAGACTCAATTTGCCTCCATGCGAAACGTGCCTCAGTCCATGTACTGATATTAGTTTGAGGGATTATCTGGCGCCTGCAGGACCGACCAATTAGCATGGTGAATGCGATAGGCAACAGCTGCACTTTAAAATTACCCTGAGCATGAAGACCAAAAAAATGTAAATAAAAATAAAAATGTCCAACCAATACAGTTTTCAATTGTATTAGGTCTCACGGTAGCCAAGACCTTTTGAACATAAATAAATATATATAAATAACTTAATATATATATATTTTTTTTCCTACTGGGGGTCGCCAGTATAGTTTCTATTAAAAAGGTGATTTTCAGTTGCCTATATCTTTGGCACCGGTTGATGAATCTTCATTTCCCTGTTACTTGGGGCGCGGTTCGTCCACTCGTGCCATTAAGTAACTTAAGGCTTCGATTCAGTTTCTTAACATAAGTATAACTATAACTGCTGAATTTCTATGGTTTTGTATGAGTAAAATGTCAGGGTAACTATAACTGCCCTGTAACCTTTGGTTTTATCAGTGAGAGAAGACACACACACACACACACACACACACACACCCTCCCCCCCCCCCCACTGGGCAATTATAGTTAAGTCAGCGTTTTCACAAGAAGTGCGTTTTTGTGCTGCTAATAACTTTGGCGGTGTTTGCCGAATCTCCACAGAACTTGCCAAAAAAGTGGTCATTTTTGCCTAGTTTGTGCATGGAAAGTTTCAAAGTGATCTGTCAAACGAGGGTTGAGAAAGAAGGGGGGGGGCCCCCAAAAGCAAAATCCCAATGCATTTTCCATAGACTTCTTTAAGAAGTGCTACCGCAAACACTACTGAACAGAATTACACCAAATTAGGCAGCAGGCTATACCTTGGTCCGCAGATTGTGCTTTTTGTGATTTGATGTAAATCTGTTTAGTAGTTTTTGAGAAATTAAGGCGTAAAAATATTTGTATATCTGCACCATTGGATCCAAGGGACTCCCGCGAGAGGCTAGCGGGAGCGCCAATTAAAAGATAGAGTATTCTTACTGGCCCAGGGAGCTTTTTTCCATGCGCCATTTCGCTCCCACAGGAGTCAGACTCCCACAGGAGCGATCGCTCTGATTGGCTGCCAGCAACATGAGAAAAATGTTGCTGGCAGCCATTACAGAACTCTTGGACTTAGTTCCCTGTCCTGAATTTAAAAAGAAAAATGATATAAGGGGGCAGGGTAGAAATTCCCTGCCATCCTAGGACCCTTTGGGGGAGGCCCAGAGGGACCCCAAGGCCAAAACTGAAAAAAAAGTAAATTTTGCTGCTATCCCAGAGGACTCATGTGGGATCGCGGCAAAAAAAACCACACAAAATGGGGTCCCGGGCCAGCATTCTTTAATTTAGAGGAGGGGGCACGCGGCTCCCCCCCTGAGCCATATTCGGCTTTGGGGACCCCATCCCCCAGGGCCCGAAGCATCATGGACCATGACTTTAAAAAATAACAATACCCCTCTCCATGAGCCTTTAATGGCCCGGTTACCCCATCGCCAAGGGCCGGTTCACTTGCTGTGTCCCAGAGAGCTCTTCCCCGAGACACAACTGCGCGGCCAGGGTAAACATGTGTATGCTCCTGTCTGGTGGGAGAATTTTCAAGTCTCTCACCAAATGGGAGCAAACACAAAGTCCGCCCTCAGAGGGTGGGAGCTTTAAAAATGCTCCCGCCAGCTGGGAACAGACTTGTCTTCTGTTTCCCTGCCTGCCCTGATGCGGGCAGGGAAACAGAACAACAGATTGCTCCCACCCAGCATAAATAGCAGCTCCCTCTGGGCGGGAGCACTGTCGGCTCGCACAGCATACGGGGAGCCATCTGGGGCCCTGGAGCTCCCCCGCAACACCCAACATGCGCTTGGTGGGTGCCAGGGTGGGCCCTGGGGCCCCATTTTTAAGTGGAGAGGGCCCCAGGTGATGGGGGCCAGGGGTCAAAATAGGCTCGGAGAGGGGGGCCCCACAGTCCGCCTTCCCTTTTGAAAAAAAGAGCCACCCCGGGGGATGGGTTTCCCGAGGTCTATTATGGCTCAGAGAGGAGTCAGTAATCTGGGGCTCGGGGATGGGGTCCCTGGGGCCAAAAACAGCTTGGGGAGTGGGCCGTGCATCTCCCTCCCCTTAAAGATACCCAGCCCTGGGGGATGGGGCGCCAGGGGCCCTAAATGGGTGGGGAGGGAACCCTACTGATGCTTCTCCCCATATATATTTTATAAAGTGGCGGGCTTTTTTTTTTTTTTTTTAAAGGTACGGCCCTGGAGGATGGGGTCCCCAGAGCCAAAGAAAATCGTTGAGGGGGGGCGCGCAGCCCTCCTCCCATTTTATTTACATTTTGGCCCGAGTGATGGGGTTCCCAGGGCCTAATAAGGCTCAGTGAGAAAGACTGCGTGACTCCCTCCCGTTATTATTTACTCGGCCCCAAGGGTTGGTGACCCCAGGGCATAATAAGGCTCATTGAGGAGGGGGCCACAGCCCCCCTCCAATTTTTTTAATAAATGTGGCCCCAGGCCCCAAGAAGGGGTGGAGAGGAGGGCCACATGCCCCTCCCCTTTTCCACTGTATTTGGCCCCGAGGGATAGGTTCCCTGGGGCCTGATAAGGCTCAAGGAGGGGGGCTGTGCCGCCCTCATCTTTTTTAAACAAAAAAAGGCCCTGAGGTATAGTTTCCCGAGGGCCTATTGGTTTGGCCCCAGGGGTTGGGATCCTCAGGGCCTAAAAAGACTCGGGGAGGGTACCGCTACCCCCTCCCCTTTTTTAATTATATTTGGCCCTAGGGGATGGGGTCCCTGAGGCCTAAGACACGGCAAGGGGGGTTGCATGGCACCCCCTCATTTTAGATTTTGGACCTGAGGATGGAGTCCCCAGGGCCGAAGAAGGCTTGGGGAGGAGGGCCACGTGGCCCCTCTCCCCTTTTTTATTGTATTTGGCCCCTGGGGATGTGGTCCCCAAGGGCCTATTAAGGCTTGGGGAGGTGGGCTGTATGACCCCCTCCTCTTAATATATGTGTTTTGGCGCAGTGAGGAGTTGGCAGCCTGCTGGGGGTTTCGCCATAGAGCCTAGAGCCATAGAGCCTAGCGGCAGGTCAAACCCTGTGGCCAACCCCCTGCAGTGCACGGACAAAGGCTGTGTGCAGCTTGCTGACGACTACTTTTGGGGAGTTGGAAGCAGGGCCTGGCTGCAAGACAGGCCCTGCAGCTACCCCATGCCACGAACCACCAAAAGTCATGTGTGGCATGGGGTTGTTTGCCTCCGGGTGGCTGCCTGCATGGAGTAAGACAAATGACCTGGCTGGAAGCCTGGTCCTGCGGTCAACCCCACGCAATGCTTGTCATAAGGCCGTGCTCAGCGTGTGGTTGGCTGCCTGTGGGGGGGGGGTGTTGGCTGCCTCCGAGTTGATTGCCAACTGTGCATAGCGTGGGGTTGGCTGCATGTGGGGTGTTTGCCACAGGGCCTGGCCGCAGCCCTGGGCCAACCCCTCGCCACGCACGGACAAAGGCCGGGCAAAGCGGGGGGTTGGCTTTACGTATGGTAATACAATATTACTGTACTTTAAAAAAAAACTAGACATTCACTGAAAAAACCAAAGGTTAAAGTAATGTTATAGTTAGGTGTGATACAAAAATCTGTTTTTGTTTAAAAAAATAACCTAAGAAATGTTCTGAAAAAAATTAAAGGTTAAAGTCACGTTATAGTTAGGTGAATATGTCAGTGACAACATTAACGTACTGAACTAACAAAAACATATAAATTCACCAGTTATAGTTAGCAGAGCTAACTATAACTTGCGCCCCACCATGCACTGCTTATGTCCTTACATATTACATCACTCATGACATGTTCTATGACATCATTTATGACATCACTGATGGCATCATCTAATGAGTGTGTTAGTTTGTTTTATAGTTTACATAGTGGCGGGTAACCATATTACTTTTCTACCTTATTTTGTACAGCCTGTGTCCAGCTAATGGGTGTAAGTTTTTTCAAAATGCTTGTGCTTCTAATGTATCACAGGTGTGTAGAGGTATTGAACATGCTATAAATCTTCGAATTGAAGAGTAGCTCTGTGTGCAGATGACAGTTGACGATTTGTGTCCAATATGTTCCACACAACCTTTTTGGTTCCGCAGAAAAAGTTTCAAACAGGGCAAAGATTCTACGTAGTAGATACTATTGTAAGCAGCTTTGACTTAATAGACAGAATCATCTCAACATGACAAGTTCTACATAACATAGAAGACTGTGTGCACCAGTTACTAACCTATGTACGCATGCTTCTCTTGCTTCAGCAGATGGGTTATCTGTAAAGATTTCACTACAGTATGAAGGCAGCAGGTAGTATGATCTTTAGCACCTTCAGACCGAGATTACTTTAAACGAATAGTGTCGTTTTTGACAAGTGTTGCATAGAATTTACACTGTACTTGGCAGATAATTTTTAATACTTTGTGGTCCATTTCTCCTTAGAGTTTCACTGTCTGCAAACAGTGTGGTATAGAGTAAACTCTCTCCATAGAGTAAAAGCTGTTACAGTATCCATTTTTCACTCATTTCAACCTTATTTCTCAATGTAGGTTTGGTGACTGTGAGGGATTTGATATAGATAAAAGTTGTCCATAATACGGCATTTATCTTGCAACAGACGCTGAGTATCTTGAGGAACTTGGCTTTCGCTGAACAGTGCTGTCATCAATCATGTCAGTTCAGTTGTCATCAGTAATGCTATTGATGATGTCGACTGAACACGTTGTAATAAGTGAGGTCATCTGCAGTGCATGGTGAGGGCACGAGTTATAGTTACTTTAGGGCATGAGTTATAGTTATTTGACATAACTATAACTGGTGAATGTCAGTGGGTTTTTTTGTTCAAAACGTTACATTGTCACAGAAATTTTCACCTGATACTTAGTTTTTTCAGTGAAATTCTAGGGTTTTTTCAATATTTTATTACAATATGGAAAGCCAACCCCATGCCGCGCACAGCCTGTGGCTAGGAGCTGCATCCAATACCCGCAGACAGCCAAGCCCACGCCGCGCATGGCTGTTGTCATGCGCTGCATGGGAATGGTTGCAGGGCCTGCTTCCAACACCCCACAGGCAGCCAACATCCCGCTGCACACAGCCAAAGTGGGGGCTTGGCTGCCTGCAAGGGTTGGACGCAGGGTCTGGCCACAATCCAGGAGTTGGCGGTCTGTGGCCTGGCCTTGCGTCCAAACTCCTGCAGGCAGTCAAGGCCCTGCCAGGAACAGCCTTTGCCCGTGCACGGTTGGCCGAAGGGCCTGGTCACAGGCCACGCATCCAACCCCCGCTGGGAAGTGAACCCCATGACACGCACGGCCTTTGGCCGTCCACGGCGCATGCTTGGCTGCCAGCACGCGTTAGACGCAGGGCCTGGTCGCAGGCAGCCAACTCCTGGACTATCACCCACTGTGCATGGCCTTTGGCAGTGGCATGGAATTGGCCACTAGAAGCCACTGTAGACATTCAGACCCAACCCCTTTTTTTGAGAATTTTTTTTTTTTTTAATTATTATTACCCCACGGGTGTCCTGCCGGAGAGAGTGAGGCCCCTGGTTGCCCTTGGGACTCCCGCTAGCCCTTGGGACTCCTGCTAGAGTCCAGGGGGCACGCTGGCCCCTGCTAAACATCCGTGGGAGTAAAAAGATATTTTTTTTAAAAGGGGTTGGGCCTGAGTGTCTGCAGTGGCTACCAGTGTCCAATCCCATGCAACTGTCAAAGGTCATACACGGTGGGGTGTAGTGCAGGAGTTGGCTGCCTGCAGCCAGGACCTGCATTAAACCCCTACAGGCAGCCACGTCCCCATGGCCTAACCTACCCCCTTATACCTCATTTCTCTTTTATTTTCAAGACACAAGGACTGAGTCCTGTGTACTGAAATGGCGGCCGTAACAGTTCTCTTCATGTTGCGGCCAGCCAATCACAGTGCCAGCTCCCGCAGGAGCGAGATGCCCGGCGGGAATAAAAGACCTCTCAACCTATCCGATGACTCCATTTTTTTTTTATTTGCACGACCCCCTGCAAGGCTCTCAAAAACCGAACTGTAGAGATATAAAAATATTTTTGAACCTTAATTACTCAAAACCTACTGAACGGATTCACACCAAATCACAAAAAACACTTTCTGGACCAAGATTTAGCTTTCTGCTAAATTTGATGTAATTCCATTCAGCCATTTTTGCGTTTTGGGATGCACCTTTTTATATTAAAATTATATATTTGAATTTTCAGTCAATTACTATTGTTGGAAAAAGAAAAAATATCACAAAGATTTCCCCCATCTGGTCTATGCAAATGTGAAACAGGAGGAGAAACTGTCCTCTGACGATCAGGAACTCTTCCCAGGAAATTACAGCCAAGCATTCGCAATGCCTAAAGTTCTTGCTCTATGTTAGTTAATGTGTTTGGTAAAAGTTGGGTGAATTATTGTGTAATGTCCTCATCAAGAAATAAAATCCCGTAACAAAGCAACTCCTTGAGCTACTACAATATGGAAGCTGACTAATTGGGTCTCTTTGCCCAACAGACTGCCATGAACAGAGTTAAGCTGTAACTTCAAACAAATGTGTTATGAAAAGGAGCATGAAGATGAAGTTTGACTTGTAATTGGTGAATCTGAAAAACGTTCAGAGCAAAATATTGCACAGTCAACCTTTCTCACAAAGGGTCAGTATTTTTGTTGCACCTTTAGGAAAGTCTACATACACACACGTCTTTACTGTGTGAACAAAAAAAACCCTGTAAATCTGGCAACATTTTATAATGACAGCAAAAATAACACATGAACGTGCAAGGGTGATTGATGGCCAGCAGTGTGCCTCAATAACAGGCTAAGGCATCCAAACAGCAAGCACTTCCTACACAAATGGCTATGAATTGGTTATTCAAATGCTGTGTCAGCACAGAAAATACATCAAAGAACAAACAACAATTTTTCAAGTTGCATGTCACATTTGCAGTCTAAAACAACGACTACGTGATGCACCTTCAACAACATAACAGGAACACAAAGAGGATAATGTAACCATTCTTAAAATCATTCTCTGTCTGACTATAGTAAAAAGAAATATTATGTATTATTCACAGTTTAAAAGCACAGCACTTGCATGTACTAAAAACACATTCAATGAATAAAACCATCTATTACATTCATATAGTGTTCAAATATTTAAATCAATTCCTTTTCAAAACAATTAACTTATTTAAAATTTGTCGATGCAGCGTTACGGTGGGATCAGGAATGGTTCACACCACCTTCATCAAGACATATAATTTATAACAGATGTTGAATGTTTAATATGATTAAACATTCTTTAAAGAACGATTTAGGAGGCAAGTGGAGCACAAGAGGGAAATATACGTTTTCTTGTTGATGGTTAATCCCTGTCTCTTTTGGCTCATAAGAGTAACTTTCCCTTTTTGGTGTGGTGTACCATTCTCGAAATGCCACAGCCTTGATAGACAGCCTATCTGAACAATGGCAAACCATGCAAAACACATGAAAGCTTACAGCTGAAGGGGGCTGCTAAAAGCACACTTTCTCTCTATACTCCTTATCCTATTTTCTTTTACTTGATAACACAAGTACATCAAACGATTTAAGCTGTATTTAGCCAGAGCTAAATATATGCAGTGAAGCTGCCACCATGGCACCTCAAGCCCTGAAACACTGGAATTATGAATTACTGCAGTGATGCTCCTCCATTACAAGAATGTTGGCAAACATTGTGTGTATTTGTAGTGCATTTGATGGTTGGAAACATATCTTAAATAGGCCAGAGCGAATTCCCATTGTGCAGGAGCAATTTTGCGAATTCTGTGTTACACTTGTTATGCGAGTTCCCAAAAGTAAGCCATGTGGCATAGTGACACTCTAGCAACATTTTTACACAGGAGCATGCAAACAACACGAATTGCCAGGAAGCAAGTAGCTGGTGTACATGGCACATGTATTTTTTTCCCTATTTGTTTAAGACGAAATGCGCGCTTGTTTCCAAAATAGACACGAAGATGGATTTCATGCTAATATGTAGCACTATTGCATTTTGTGTAATTTCTTAAGATTTTGCGGAATTCCTCATAATTACACAAGAGCAAATTATTCACACCCTTTAAATTTAAGTTCTGTCTTACAGACTCCGCAGCAAAATACTCCTTGGCTCAGACTTCATTTTGTTCCGGCTTTACCTATACACCCTATTCCCGGTATACTGTGCTCTCTTACATTGATGTAGTGATGACTTGCTTCTCCCCCTTACATTTCATTACATGACAGGCCAACTACATGCATAGACCATTTTTGATTCCTCTTTGCATCATCTGCCCAGCCTCACCTTAGCTAGAGTACTCAAAACATATTGTTTTACTCATATCAAATAGCTTACCAGCATACATTTGTTGCCTATACTCGTGTCAGCTGACACCTTAACTGTTTGTGACCTCCTGCTGGGCCTCACTACCTGCTTTCTCTTCCCAAAGTACCACTGGGCATTCACCAATTCTCTCTCCCTCCACCATTTTTTACCCCCTGCACGCAACAACTTTAATAACCATCAGTGACAATTTTGGCACGGCTGAACTCTACAGTTGCTGAAGACTTTGTTGCTGGTGTTTGCTCCCTTCATATTTTGGGCACTCCCATATGCCAGTCCCCAATGACAATCTCCACACATTGGGTAAGGTATCCATGCTCTGATGGCCCACTGCTGCACCTCTTTTTCAACTATCTGATGGGTTCACAGCGGAAGACTTCATCCCATTACCTTACTCCTCCTCTAATATCCTGCTGAGACCTTTCACTGAAATTCATCTCCTGGAGGGCCCCTACATTCGTCATGAATCTACATTAGTCCGATACCTACACTAGAACCTCAATAAATGTCCACAAGCCCTATCTCTGGGCACAGTATGGTTGGTCTGGTCATGCCTGATCCCACACTCTTTGCATATTGTCAGCATGAATGTGTATTACAACTGTAAAATCTGTGTCTTGGTCTTATTCTCTCTGTGAGACGCCTGTGATGAATATGCAGACCTCTAAAATCTTTTCTTCTGCTGGCTATTCTAGTAACTATGTGTAACGTCTATTGCCCGTCTGTCACGATCAGTGCTCTGGCGCCTTCCTGGGTCTGGTTTTTGCTACTTAAAACTGCAAATATTTAAAAAATGAAATTATTACACTGCTTTAAAGTGCTATGGCAAGACTGTAAGAGTAGGTTTCCCGTTAAAGAGTTCAGCTGTACGTACATTGGAACCTGGGGCATTTTCTAAAGCCAGAGCACAAGAGCTAATTTGAGTTCATGAAAGGTTCTTTCATTCCCTAAAGTCTTGGATGCTTCAGCTGTTAATAAAGTCTGTGCATACTTATCACCAACTAATCAATCAATCAATCAATCAATCACAGAATTTGTAGAGCGCACTACTTACCCGCGAGGGTCTCAAGGCGCTGGGGAGAGAAAAGGGGGGGGTGGGGTGCTGCTACTGGTCGAACAGCCAGGTCTTGAGTAGCCTCCTGAAGGTCAGCAGGTCTTGGGTCTGTCGTAGGCTTAGTGGAAGGGTGTTCCAGGTCTTGGCGGCGAGGTGTGAGAAGGATCTGCCGCCGGTGGTTGTTCTTCGAATGCGAGGGACGGTGGCGAGGGAGAGGTCGGCGGAGCGGAGCTGGCGGTTGGGGACGTAGAAGAAGAGTCGTCTGTTGAGGTAGGCTGGGCCAGTCTTGTGGAGTGCCTTGTGTGCGTGGATGAGGAGTTTGAAGGAGATTCTCCTGTTGACGGGGAGCCAGTGCAGGTTCCTCAGGTGGGGGGTGATGTGGCTGTGGCGTGGTACGTCTATCTTCCTTTTAATATCCCTTCCCTTATGGAATTTTGCAAATTATTCACTGAATTTTACACAACCACGTGGGACATTTATAACATCTGAGAAGTTGAACACTTTTATGGCTGCGCTTCATTTCTTTCTCCAACTCCTGTGCTTCGTATTACAGCTCTCAAAACCAAGCAATTAATTTAGACTAGCGATTCAAATTGGCTGGCTACACTAGAGGACTGGAAATCATGCCCAAGTACTTCTAGGATTTACAGCTGGGCCTCTGAACCAGAAAACATGTACATGTCAAACATATCTAATGGAAATGTGTAGGGGTATATGTGGTTTATGTAGCAATGGAGGAGGAAGGGAGAACTTGAGTATTTATTACTATTATTTGTAGTTTTAAATAGCGCTACCATATTGGAGCCCATTACAAGAGCACCAGATTACATTACAAAAGGTAATTTGTTAGGCATCAGGAGATTAAGGGCCTGATTACGAGTTTGGCGGTCCTTTAGAGCCGCCAAATCTGTGGTGGCAGTCCAAACACCACGGGACTGTAGGACCACCCGCAGTATTACGACAGCGAGAACCGGACCGCCACAGGACCGCTGCGGCCAACAGGGATCCAGGATCCTGGGGCGTTCACACAGCGGTCAGAGGCAGAAAGATGCTGGTGGTGCTGCAGCGGCAGCGCCGAGCATATTTCGAGCTGCCTCACCACCACCCTCTTCATGGCGGTGAGCCCATCATGAAAAGGGTGGCAGTGAGGCAACTAAGGAGGCCCTAACAGGGCCCTCTGCCACCTCAGGGCCCAGGGGGTGCATGCAGGGGGCACATGTAAGCCCCCCTCGATCTGCACCCCCAGTTCCTGCGGTTATATGACGGAACAACGCAGGGAAATACACTGCATGCCTTTACAATGCATTTTTTACCCCGCATTTTTTTTAGATCGCATATGCTTTTACAACGTATGCCTTTACCATGCATTGTTTATATATATATGTTTACATATAAACAATGTATTTGTGGATGGAGACCCACCCCACACCCCTGAACTTACCTTTAATGCATGGTAAAGGCATACGTTGTAAAAGCATATGCGTTCTAAAAACATGCGTGGTAAAAAATGCGTGGTAAAGGTATGTGGTAAAAACCTCGTTGTAAAGGCTGTTTCCCGTTCCTGCGCGGTGTGGCATACATGCCACACTGTATAGGAAGGTGCAGGCGGCGCTCTGAGAGTGGCGGTCTGCATGGTAGGCTCTTTAATGAGCTTACCAGACCGCCGCTGTCAGACCGCCGCAGGACAGCCCGCCAGACCAGGAATAAACTCCTGATCTGGCAGGCGGTCGCACCACGGGTTTGGTGGTCCTACAGCGGACTGCGCGCTGCACCATCCGCTGTAGGATGCCAAACTCGTAATCAGGCCCCAAGTGATTAGCTCAGAATTCCAGGATGTTGAGCCCCAGTTCCAAAGTCGGTTGCTCTTGCCATTAGGTCACATTTCCTCCACAGGAGAATATAACCAGTAAGTACTCGAGCATTAGATTCCCAAGTAGTCCTTACTACAATGAGGGCATACTCAAGCAGCAGGCATTCATCTTGATCCTCAGTTTATCACAACAAAGACATGCCACAAAGCAGATGAAAGCCAGTGCACTGATTACACTGCACACCGCACTGAGAAAAATAAACCAAATCTTAAGCACTGAATTGAGGAATCTGACATTAAATGCTGAAATATTTCATTCATCGACATCCAGTTGGTATTGAGATACACGTACTGAGAATACCGCTTTTGTGGCCACGATTCACATGTCGCAAATGACTCGCATCACGCCCCAACCCAAGGTGAAGCTATATGTCATGTTTATGTACCCGTTGCCATCCCAGGAAATTCCAACTCGCCTTCTCAGAGAAAACAGCATTATAGTCTAAAGTCATATTTAACATTGGAGTGGAGGTTTCCTGCCTGTTGCTGGAGCACTAGCACACACAAACAGGTCATCAGAGTGGCAGCAGTTGCTGAACACACTTCCCTTGTGTATGCAGCAGATAAAGGCAAGACTTAACTTCCAATACCAGGGCAGTAAAAAAGATGATATTATTATATCCTGTTTACCACAGAAGTAACAACCCTTTGAAAGAGATCCCATTCACTGAATGCAAAGAATTAAATAGGGTAGAGAAAGGGCTGTCAAACATTCTGGAGGCAGTAGGGTTAGAGCGAAAGCTTAAGTCAGTTTTTTAAACTTTATTTGTGCAAATCAGTGATTTTTTAATGTGAGAAATACTATGTAGCATGTCCTGATTTTTTAGCCCTCGCCATAAGCTTTTTCTCCCTTTCAGTGCTTAATTTGTAAAAAACAAAACAAATAAATAAATGCCGGGACCCTCGTCAGGAGGCTACTGTAGCTTGCACCACCCATTGCCCCTGCCAGCGCTGTCAATGACAGTACCAACACAACTACTAACCATCACACTCTTACAAAAGTAACAATTCATACTATTCCAGGCCCCCAAAGCAATAAGTGTGGCTAGGGCGACAGAGGTTAGTAATTTTTATTGAAATAAAATTAATAAAAAACTGTTATAGAACTTGCCTCTGTATTACACAACAGTGCCACCTTGTGGCACAATGTAATGAGTACCGGTGTTGACAATTAAGTGCCGGTGTCGAGCACCGGAAACCACCGGCCCAAATTAAACACTGCCCCCTTTTCACATAACACTCAATAGATCATTAGCCAGACTTTTAAAGTACTTTATTTCACACACAACTCAAAACTAAGTAGAAAATTAAAAGTATTTTCAAAAATGTCGGTGAAAATACCAATTGGAACCCATACTAAAGGAGCCTTGCACACTATCTATGGTGGAAACCACTTACCTAATGAAAGGTCATAAGAGGCAACTAACCCCCTAAATCGTGACCAGACCTCGCAATTTAGTTTTGAGGTAGTTTTTAGCATTTATTCACCAGTAGGCATTATCAAGCACAACAGCAATTTCCTTTATATGTGACTGCCAAAATAGAGCCATAAGGATCATTTCTGGATTGAAGAAAAATGATCATGTTTCCTCTTTCAGGGCACAGCTATCTTGGTTAATCCCGGACCACAAATACAACTCAGAGTCATCTGCATAATGTGGAAAACCATCAACTCAAAATCCACTGAACACCTATCAGACCTCCTCAAGTTCAATCAAACATATATATAGCTACATTCCACCCCTGAGCACAAACTATCCCTAAAAAAGACAGGACGAAAAATTTGGAATAACCTTCCCATAGAAATCAAGTCACTGAAAATACTTCGAAAATTCCCTAAAACAAGACAATAAGTATTCATCAATGCTTACTTCAGAAATCTAAGTAATTCAAGTTATGCCTCCTGCATCCCTTCAGGCACTCTCACACCCATAATATCTCTATCGCATGACCCCATGGTCCCTCTGACTTTCTACAAATAGCATAACATTCATCTACCAATCAATATTATCTTACAATCATCTTCCCCGGCTGTCAGTATGTCTTGGCGCCCCCCTCATTCTATAACTACGCCCCCCAGTTTACCTCCTCTCTATCCTTACTCTCCCCTCTTTTAAACAGATCACCACATTGATGCCTAGCAATCACTCTTGACCATCAGACAGGCCCCATTGCCTTCACAAAAGCTTAGCTTTCCCTAGCTTCAGAATTTCTCCCTTCAGGAAGAGTTAATGTGCCCTTTTCTTTTGTCTGCACATAGGGTTTATGGGGTTTGGCAGTGGCTCCAGGTGGCCACAGAAATCTACAAAACACTATGTGTGTGTCCCTGTCTCTCTGGGGGGCACCCCCCAGAAATATGAAAAGTTATGCTCAGGGGTTTATATGGTTCTCCTTCAGCCTGAACAGTATTCCTTTAGGCAGCCGCAGTTTGAAGGCTTCTCTAGGAATCTGCATCCATTTACTTTTTGATGCATTCTCGCGCTGGTCAATTCCTCACAGAATTATTTGTGAGGCATACCTGCTGCCTCCACACCCTCTGGCACCGCTGCAGTGTCCTCCTTAGCAGCAGCTCAGCAGTGGGGCTCTGGACCTGCCCTCTTACCCAGCCCTTGTAATCTTCTGAGCTACGGGCTTTCCAGCTGCTCAGAGCCCTCACATCCTCCACTCCTGCGCTAGAGCTCCCTAGCCACCATGGGCTATTCAACCTTTTGTAGGGTGAAGGTGTGTCATATCCAGGGTGCCTCCCTCATAAAGGCACCGCAGCTGGACCGCTCCCACAGATTTCAGGTGATCCTCTTCTTCAGGGTCAACATCAAGTCCACCCTCTACTGGGCCTGAGGGGGAGTCAGAGAAATAGAGCAACCAGCCCTAGTGAGTCAATAATGTAGCCCACACAAGAGCGTTTCCAAACTTTGGGCTGGGTGCATCAACCCAGGCTGGTCCATCCTTTGGGTTTTACAGGCTCATTCTTCAGATCCCTGAGGCTGTGCCAAAACATCAAACGGAAACTGGAGTTTTCTTTAATTGGTGATGCAATCACTCTACTTGGTTCTTTCTCTGGTTCTTTCTGTCACAGGTACCAGTCTACTGCCTATTCCACATGTTGCAATGTAGGAAGGTTTCAAAACTGCAACTACTCTCAAACGTTTGCCACATCTAACTCTTTGAGACCAGCTCTGCCAATGCAGGTCTGGCCTCTTCCCTCTCAAACTTCAAAGAAACTTGCGGTGACTGCAACCAGATTCCGGCTTGTCCTCCCTTTGAACATCCTGCAAGCCAAGTTAAAGGGAGGTGCTGTTAACATCTGTGGAGATTCCTACCACGCCACCTTCCCCTACCAGGATAAGCCTCGTGTGTTCAGGGATCTTGCTCTACCAGCTTGGGAACGACAGCAATAAACTCTCCCCATTAGGCAACTCAAAGCATGAAAGTCGGTAGGACTGGGTCAGAGAAATATGCCAAATTATGAAATACATGTAAGAATACAGTTATATAAAAACCAACATCATATCTGGTTTCTCGGTTGAGCCAAGCTGGAGGTGTAGTAAATAACAATTTACACATATGTTACAGAGTGTTCAAAACGGGATTGTGCAGCCCCTTTAGGACCACAAACAAATCAAATTAATTTTAGCCTGTCCCTATCTGCCATAGTGCTAACTGTGCGCAGATGCCAGGCTGTGTCAAACAACTCTTCTCTTGTTAGTCTGTGTTGGACTTGGCCATTTCTGCAGGGTCACCCCAGATTTTTGCCTTCCTTTGCTGAACCCATTTTTGTTGGCTTTTAGGATTCTCCGAACTTTACCCCTGCTGACCAGTAGTAACGTGCTTCTGCTCTGTCCCTTGAACATGGTAATGTTGATATACACCTGACTGGTCCATTTATATTTCCTTAGTATATTGCACTACATGTACCCAGGGCCTGTAAATTAAATGCTTTTAGTGGGCTGCAGCACTCATCGTGTCACCCAGTAAAGTAGCACTCTAAAACATCTCAGGCTTGCCACTGCAGCCTGTAGAACAGTTTTAAACTGCCATTTCGACCTGGCAAAATAAACCTTTTGTCAAGGCTAAACCTTCCTTTTTAATACTGATAAGTCATCCCTAAGGTAGGCCTTAAGGGTTCATAAGGCAGTATGCATGGTATTTAAAAAGTAGGACATGCGTACTTACGTTTTACATACCTTAGCAATGAAAAACTCCCTAAGACGTTTTTCACTGTAGCACGCCAACCTCTCCCATAGTCTAACACTGGGTTACCATACTATGCTTAATAAGTGATCACTTCAGTTTGAGAGCAGATAAAGAAATACTTCTTCCACTCATTTGAATTGTAATTTAAAATCCTATTTAATGGCAAGATCAGATTTTAAGTTGCTATTCTTAAAATGCCACTTTTATAAAGTTCAAACAAAGGGGTTGGGCCCTTTTAAAACAGCTTCATGTATATATGAACAATTACCCAAGCTGAAATGATTGAGTCTGCACTTTAGTTCAGAGTCAGGTAAATGAATTGCCATGGACTGTGTATTTATTTTCAATTATTTCTTGGATATTATGCAAATATTTCATGTGAACTTTAACATATCTTGCAGACTACATTCAAATATCAGGCACATTATTGCATTTTGCAAACATGAATAAACACAACATATACAAAACTTATATCACAATAAAACATTAAGTACAAAACTCAAAAGTGATCTCACTTGAAACCAGTCTGATAGTAAACATTTTGCAAAGGCTGCAATTATTAATGTTGTTTGAACAATAAACCTCTTGCTTAAAATGTCCCTGGGGGTTATATATAACTCTATTTGAGTAGGCCTTTCAAATTGTAAACGGTTGCTTGCTAAAGGGATTTAATTTAAAGATAAAGTTTCCCAAATGTATCCGTCAATGCGTTTCGAATCGCTTATTGCTTCTGGGTTCTCCTCAGGACCCTGACTGGTTAGGTTCCGTGAAACAATAAATTAAATGACTTTTAGTGCACTATTCCTGTATTATTCTGTTAATTATGAGTCTCTGTTCTATCACTTTGAATCTCTTATTACCTCCTTCATCTTAAAGTTCAACATGTTTGTTGACCTCCATAAGGCATCCTGTCACATTTAGTAGGTTTTTGTAGAATGATTCTGCTCTCTCAATCAATTCTTCTTCTGTAGGAAGTAAATCTAGAGCTGTTTTAATTTTTGTGAAGCATAGCTAATTCAGCCGAGCTCGCGCACTTCTGCATATATCTTATAGAGAGCGATCTGTTTGGCCTCATTGCGGTGCCTTTAAGGCTACGATTTAGAGGGGTTTAGTACATTTCAAGGCTTGCCGTCTTTCTATGGTGCTCTCATGTCTATTGATAAGCAACTTTATTTTGTGTTCGCATGCAGATATTTTTCTCGTGAACGTGTGTGCAGTTCATCAGTCCACTGACTCATTACTGCGGTCGTGAAACATTTGACTTTGTTTTACTACTCGTATAAGACTTAATGCTTCTGTTTTTAATCGTGCATAGTCCGTATGTTTTGAAGGGACAAATGTAAGACCTAGTTCAAGTATTGATTCCTCATTATTGGAATTTTTCAGAAAGATCAGACTTAAAGCCTACTTTGCTAATAAAGAAGTCCGTCGCACTGAGGAACAACAGGCCTAAGTAAGAAATCTACCCTTCCCAAATGCTGTCTCGAAGGAAGTCATTGCGTTTACTGCTAAGTTGGCATTTTTCTGCCCATACCAAATGTGCATTTCTGGTAGAGTCCAGGGTCACGAGTGTGAATGGCTCCCTTGTGGTGTGATGTGTATTCCTTCCAGGCATAGGGACAAAAGGGTGTGAAGGGCAGGGTGTTCCTCTCCTGAGCAGGATGGCCTGGGGGTTGTACTCAAACCTTCCTGATCTTCGAAGGAAGCCTGAGGGCTGAGCCACTCCCATTCCTCACTTCTAAAGCTTCCTGCCTTGCAACTGACATATGCAGCTCACACCTAGGCCAGTCTGCCTTTGTCCCCCTAGACAGACTGGAGCCAAACCCAGCAAAGGGGGTAGGTTAGACAAAAAAGGCTTCCCCCACCTAAAGTCTGACACTGGGTATAAGAATGGTACCCTCACCCCCTCTCATCAGAACACTCCTGGACATGTGGAAGATTCAGAAGGACTGCCATACTATCTGAAGAAAGGAGACTGGACCTGCTTGCCTTCAACCCAGGATCCCCAGAAGTGACTCTGAGGATCAGTTGTCTGACTTCCTGTTTGAGCTACAGGGCAACAACAAGCTTTAAGAGACCTTCCTTGCAACTGCCCAGCTGACCAGCACCTACTGGACCTGCCTGCACCCTGCTGCTGGACTCTGCTGAAGTGAATCCTGATTCTCAAGAGGTGCCCCACCAGGTCCTGGTTGTTTGGCTGGCATCAAAGTGCACTCCTCCTACTCCAAGACTGAGCTGCAAGTGAAAATCCAGAGGTTTTAGGATCTTCGCGACAATGAGTGGGCTCCTTGCAGCAGCAACGACCGCTGCATCTCCCACCAACAAGATGATCCGATGGCAACCTGCTCTTCGCCCCAACAGCGACCACCTGTGTCTCCCACCAACGCAAAGCTCCAGCGGCAACCTGCTTCTTGCACCAACAACGATACTGTCGGGGCGAACGCGAAGCTCCTTTTGTATTCCTCTTAGGGTGTCCATAAACGGGCTTTCCAGAATCATGTCCTTATATAGACACAATTCGCCCTGCCCTTATATAGGCATAAAATCCCAGTCCTTATTTAGGCATTAAACCGTGCACTCCAAATACAGGCATGGTCTCCGACATCCGTCCACCCTAACGTCACAACGAGTTCGTGAAGAACAGACCCTTAGGCTGCGGGAGTTTCCCTAGCCCAGGACTATTGATTTCTTCAAGGACTCATATATTATGCATGAACCATTATTCCTTAGGGGTTCATTCATGACGTCTTCCGCTGTCCGACTCATGTCAATGCTAACATTCTGAGGTAATTCTCAGGTATAAATATCCCTAGCCCCTGTAAATCAGAGGAGACCTCGACTTCAGAGGAGCCCGTTTCCCGGCCTGACGCACTGAGAAGACGCTGTCATCCCTGCACGCAGAGAATCCAGCTTCCAGTGATCTGACTTCCCTTGCGGGGTGTTGGAGTTCGAGTCTGGCAAAGAGATTCCTACCTCTCTCATTCTTCAGGTATGGAGCTGACTAGACCCTAGAGGGACTCTTGGCATACTTGGCATACTGGGCTTAACATACTCTTAGTATACCATAGTAAGGAATACTTCACCTACTTCATACCTCTCCCTACACCTAGGTTAGGTTAGGTACATTGGGGTAGAACGAGGTTAGAAACGCATCGTATGAGTACTCGCATTTTTAGTCTGTGTCATTTATGTAAATGCATATATACTAAAAGATAATGCTATCGCAGTATTATTTATTTCTACTGCTCACACTGTACATTATTTATCTCGCATACTGTCTTGTGATCGTAACAGCACATTTTACTTACATCAGAAACAAGACTGTTCAATAAATCTTTTATTGAAACGCCCGTCTGTTCTTTCTGTGTAACTTGAGGAAAACTAAGCATGCACGACTGAGCTGAGTGAAATAGTTATCTATTGTTTCCACGACTCTAGGACACGTTCTGATTCTAAAGGGAAACAAAGTGGTTATGTTTTGCGGCTGCCATAAACTACTCCCTTCTTGTCGTCAAGGAGTTTCTAGTGGCCTCTGAGCTAGCTGGCACAAGTAATTAAGTTTAATATACTCGATAGGGACATACTGACCTTAGTCCTATGTCAAACCTATAGGATATATTATTCCAATGCGCAGAACCTATTAGGGAAATAGGAGCTACACTACACTCCAGCCGAGTTTCCCTACGTGGACTTGGACACTGAGCAGGTAAACTCTTCACCAGAACGAACATGGTCCCTGTATCGGACCCGTGCTCCATTGAGGCCGGCCTGAACTTGTGACTTTGACCTGATCCAACGCGATAAAACAACCACGAGTAGCGCTTTGTGCTTTTTGCCACGTTTTGTACCTGAAAATGTATACTTCCAGTTCTACTTATTGGATTCTTGTTGTTTTAGTGTGATTTTATTTATTAAAATGTATGCTGGTTTTCTAAATTAGTTTGGGATTTTTCTTGTGTTGTGTTTTCACTTTATTATTGTTTGAGTGCTGCATAAATACTTTATGCATTGCCTCTGAGTTAAGCCTGACTGCTCTTATGCCAAACTACCAGAAGGTTAAGCTCAGGTTTATTTAGTGACTTTTGTGGTTCACCCTGACAAGGATTGTGCTTATTACTCTCACCCCTCTAACCTAATAACCCGATTCCTTACAGTCTGCACATGTGCACACACATGCATGCAGTTTTCATGCGCAACCAGTGCAAAGACCCTTAACCTAGCTGCACAGGAGCTGACCTTATTTCAAAAGTAAGGCAAGGAAGGTTACAGTTCAAAACTACTTTATCATACAGCTTAAAGAGGGTGAGACGCCATCAGCATCACACGCCACAGTTGAGATACAAAAACAGCGGTTTAAAACTGAAAAAAATAGGGGATTTCATGGGTTACAACCCAACTTCTTATACTGGGGTTTGTTAGTGACATACAGCTTCAAGCTTAAGGCAGATTGGCTTAAAAGAGACATGACGGAGGAGGATCCTAAGAGCTGACAACCAATGTCTACACATTGGCATTCAAAAAGCATGTAATAGAATATCATCCAGGTATAGGCGTAGCATAAATCAATGGAATGCAGCACTCTTGTCAGGATAACCAGCACTTGGTAAGCAGACATCAGGCCAAATGGAAAACTATGACTTACCAGTGGATCCCACAGGAAGAATGATCCACTGAAGCCTCTGGTGAGTAGGCCTCACTGCTGCAGTGAGGCCTACTCACCAGAGGTTTCAGTGGATCATTCTTTCAATGAGAACATTGAAATGTAAAACACCCTGCCTATGCGGACCATTGGTATAATCTTATTTAACGCTTCTTTTTTGCGCTGATTGTGCTGTCCCCACAAGTTCATTATGAGTCTGTGACCCCGTCCCCTATCTTTTGCACTGGGGCAATCCACACTCTAACCATGTTTATATTTCTGCACAGGGACTTCAAAACACTTGAGGTATAATATCCAAGATCCTCTCAATCGCAGGCCAATGAGTAGGGAATTAGGCAGGAGAAGCAGTATGAATATCTCCAGAACTGAGTTGCTTGAGACGGATCCTTTTAAGACCATCCAAGAGTGACAGTGGCACTACTCTACTAGCAAGTTCTGAGTAATGAGAAAGGTAAAATCCAGGGGAGAATTGCAGTGCCTAAATTAGAGAGAGTCTGGAAGGTGTCTAATAATGCCTCACCTTTTCTGATTGCAAACGTTCTTATTACAAAAGCAGAAATGAAGCATCTAAATTGTGGATTAGAAAATTACTATCTGCCATCGTTCCAAGCTCCGACTCCCTGCTTTCTCTAACAATTTCTGAGGCAGGTCTTCAAAATGCTTCCTGAAAGAGTATCAAAAGAAGGCATTTCTTTTGGCCACATTTCATGCTCTGGTGCCTTAACTGAATCTGTCTGCATGCAGGGACCATGGTTCCTACCATCAGGGTTTAAGCTATCAAAATATGAAAAGTAACCTCAAATACAAACTGGCCTGGCTCTACATGCTTGCAAAAATTCAAAGCAATCCTCCCTTTCCTATCTAAGATCATCTTAGCACCATGGGCTACTGCCAGACACTAAGGCATGTCATAGAGGCACTCTTTGAATCATTCAATTCCACAAAGGAGCAAAACTATCACTGATACATTCACCTGTTCCTATTAGAGCAAAGTCAGGTATGATTTGCATATGGCTGGGTCCAATTGAGGTGGCATGGTGGGCAAAGGAACAAAGGGTTAGATTGCTACCTGAGCAATTGCCAGTGGTTAGACTTATTGCAAGCATTCGACACATCACTTTTCCTGTGTCTGATGTACCACACTAAGTGACATGGGTCCTGTGCTTACTGTGCCACTGAAACCAAGCTACACCAAGCCCTAATCAGGGTGAAACCGGTCTTGGGTTGTTTGTGTTCTGTTTTAGGGAGGGACTGGCAGCTCGGGTGGACTGTTCCAATTGGAGCAAGGTCAAGACTGATTTGCATAAGGCTAGGTCCAAACTGAGGTGGCATGGTAGGCAAAAGAACAATGGGTTGTAATGCTTCCCGAAGTGATTGTCAGTGGTTAAACGTATTGCAAGCATTCCTCCAGTCACCTTTTGTGCTTATGAGGGACACTATGTAAGGCTTGAGAAATGGGACTGTCAATACATGAAGCTGATACAGTCTTGTTTTTAATGAAGTGGTCAAAAGTCTAACTCATGTCCATCACCCAGTCCAGATAAAGGAAATCCTTTGCAAGGTTAGAGTCCAGAGTTTCTCAAAAAGGGTAATTTTGTAAAGCCCCAAGAAAACAAATTCACATTGTGTCAGGGCAAAATCATGTCCAAATATGAATAGCAGGGTTTTGCACCAGGAAAATGTCAGCCACCAAAGCCAGGGTCTTCGTAAACAGCTGGGGGACCGCACTGAGACCAAAAGGTACTGTAGTAGAAAACTGGCAGTGTTGGTTTCTGCAATAAATTGTAGTACATGTACGTACTAACTTCTGCAGGGTCAGGAATCGGTTCCGTTTGTAAAGATCCAGAATGACTTGCAAGGAAAGATATTGAGTAATGTCCTTGCCCCCTTTCAGAAGGCAGGATCTTTTAATCTTAAAAGGAGATGCCTATCAAACTCCATCAGAAGGTGCAGCCTTTAGCTGACTAGGATACTGTTCATATTAATGGGCCTAAGGGAGAGGGTCACATTTCTTTTTTCCCATATATCTTGAGACATTTTGACTCCTTTCATGTATGAGAGAATGTTGCTTTGCCTATGGGAAGTGGCCATGACTACTGCAAACTGAGCAGGTTTCTCAGAGACAACAAGATGTCTTTAAGTGTCTGACACACTTTGATCATAGCCTTTGAGATTCCCACATCGGAGAATTGCTTCCTCCAGATTTCCTGTTGTAGTACCTGGGGCTCAATGGCAAGAGCATGATTTTCTGAAGCTGCCACCAGAGCTTAGATGCCCATGAGTCTTGAAGAACAGTGCTTTCAAAGATTTGGCCATGACTGAATCATAATGCCTGGTCAGATTCAGGTCTTTGTGGTTTCCAGTATCAGAGTCTGAATCATTAAAGTGTGATCTATTGTGGTGAGAAGGCCTTGGGTATGGATCCATGGGGGCACTCACAATTCCTAATGGCCCTGTGCAAGGGCCTCGGAGTAGGTCCAAAATGACAAGAGGGGAGGGGGGATTGCCAGTGCCAGTGCAGACAGGTGGCCCGGAGACTAGGGCTGATTCTCAGGTGATACAGATGCACCAGGATTGGCAGACGATGCACCAGAGGGATCGGAAGCTGAGGTGGAAGACTTAGGGCAGACTCACTTTCTTTTATCTTGGTACTTACAACATGCTAAAAGGAGTCAGAGCTGAAAATGGATGACAGGATAGAAGTCAAACCTGAGCTCGGATTAGAAGGGGTGCTAACAGTATTTTGGTACATGTAAATTCAGTTGTTTTTGGTCAAATGCATCAGAGGGGATCACTTGCACCATTCTTCGTGGGGACTACGAGTCTCAGTCTGCACAGGGCCCCAGGAGGCGGCACTTAGAACTTCTGCCACTTGTAGCAGCTTTAAGCACTATATAGCGCATCTCTTCATCCCGCTGCGCGGAACGTGCACATGCCGGGCCCTTCCTGCGCCTGTCAGTGCCTGACAGAGGCTGGGCTGGGCTACCCTTCTTTCGTTTTTTCATCCGGCATCTACTATGGGTAGGCGAAAATCAACCTGTAATACTGATTCAGACGACCCCAAGGTCCCACAAAAGTGCACGTCTATTATTTCATATCTTACATTGGCAGTGGGGGTCTTAGGTAGACTGTCTACTACCGCAAAGGCAGAATGGGTGGTTCGGGCCACAATCCATACTCATCTCCTGAGTCTTCTTCCTCATGATGAAATCCACTGTCTTCTGTGGGATTGGTGTACCCTACAGGCCAGGTGATTTCATAGTGACTTTATATTGGTTGGTGGCACACAAAGGTGCAGGAGAGCACCAAATTACTGTTTCCTAAACAAAAAAAAGAGTTATGCCGGTCAGCTACTACAAATGGTTGGTGAAACTACACACATGACTTAAGGCCTGAGTCATGCACCATAAATCTAAAAAATATCAGACACTCGGGTAAAAAAAAACACAAGCACGAAGAAAGAGTAGGGTTCAATTCCACATTATTCGGTGGGATAATGGGAGCTGGCGTGGGCACGCAAACATGTAGAGAAGGAGAGGCCAGGCTACATATGACACACACATACATTCATGGAACAAGCTCGGAAATCAACATTCGCAGAGCTTCACACAACGAAATCAACATTTGAAGAGCTTTACACAGCTGACAGTGACAGAGGTATCTAGATCTTGAGGATGGGAACAAAGCAGGAAGCACATATACAAATACAGGAGTCTTAGCTTGTAAGGAAGCATTCATTAAGTAAAAAGGGTGATTTACAGTATCTACACCATAGCTAAAACACATGAAACAGCAATAAGTTAATTGGGACAGAAACAATAGAATAGAACATTTTTGCAAAAAATATATGTTCTTACCCAATGCCTGTAAAATGTGTCTAGCTGTGTCCAGACGCTATCCAAACACTTAATTGACTTCCATTCCGTCTCAGTAAACTGCCGCTTCATAATGCGAAAAAACTCTTCAACTGAGCCACTGCCTACAAATTCAGAAAACGATCTTACTGACAGCAATAACACTAATAGGCCATATTTTAAAATTATTTTAAGTAGCTTCTGCATGCATGCCAACATTTGAGAAGAGTGAAAAGGAAATTAGGTATACACTGAAGTGTAGTATTTTATAAGCACGAGAGAGTTAAAGTAAAGCCATATTTTGATTAAATAATCTGGACATCCTCTCATCTTCTTCTGGTTCTTTTCTCTTTGTCGCTGATTCTACCTTCTTTTGCTGAGTTCATGAGGTTTCATATCTTTCTTAACTCTCACTAAATATCATATCTGCCCTTTTCTGTCTTATCTTAACATCTCTGTTAAGTCCATGACCAAAATTACACTTTATTAAATATGACAGAAGCAGATCTCGGTGGTTGCTGTATGTATGTATGGGATTTGTAAAGCGCTGGAATCACCCCCGCAGGGGTATCTCCGCGCTACCATAGAAAGGGTACAGGACAGGCACAGATCAGTCCCGGAATAATTCCGTCTTCAGGAGTTTCCTGAAGCGAAAAAAACTAGGGCATTTGCGCAAGGCCTCCGGTAAGGTATTCCAATATTTCGGGGCGAGGTAGGAGACAGTTTTGCCGCCTGTTCGTATTTTCCTGTAGCGGGGGACCACTAGCAGCCCTTTACCTTCCGATCTGAGTAGACGGTTAGGGCACTACACTTTAAACTTGTCCGCCAGGTAGCTGGGGCTCGTACCATAAAGTGCTTTATGGGCGAGGCAGCAAAGCTTGAATTTAATTCTCTGGCGGATAGGGAGCCAGTGGAGTTGTTTTAGCAATGGCCCGAGGAGGTGCGAGGCGGATTTTTTAGAGCCAGGCGTGCGGCAACATTCTGTACAATCTGTAATCAGCTCAGAAGGGATTCGTTAGCAGATGCCAGTAGAGCATTACAATAGTCCAGCCGACCAATGATCAAAGCCTGGATCAGAGTTCTACGAACAGAAAGAGGCAGCCACTGGAACACTCTGCGCAGCAGGCTCAGGGTATGGTAGCAGGTCCCTACGGTAGTCATGATTTGATCACTCATCGATAGCAATACATCCAAACGGACTCCTAGATTTTTCGCCACAGTAGAAGGAGAGGGGGCGGGGCCTAACACCGCAGGCCACCACTTAGGGGACCAGGATGCTTGAGCCGAGCCAAACAGCAGGATTTCGGTCTTGGCCGCATTCAGCTGGAGAAAGTGTTCCGTCATCCAGGCTGATATGGCTAACATGCCCTTAGCAAAACGCTGATCGCTAGCTCGGTCCGTTTAAGACACTGAATGCCGCTTCTGCTCTACAAACTATAAAAATATTCAGCAGCCCACAGGCACACCAGCAATTCTCTTTCAATTACTGATTAACTCCGTTCTGACCCCCGAAATGCTCTGGAAGTATTACTTCTATCTTGTTGCATCAATATTGCTCCCAACCCTCAGTTACTAACATTTTTAGCTACTATGCACTCCTCACCAAGTTCAAAGGTTTTTCACAAATTGAGCATTCACCATTTTATGTTGCAATTAATCAAATACGTGTTGCTGATCTAAACCCCATTCAAATGTAGTTTTTTCATCAGCAAACTACACAGAGTTTCTACTTTAGTGGCATACTTATCCACAAATTTTACATAAAATTCAGTCATACCTAAGAAAGACAATAGTTGATCTTTAGTTTGAGGAACATGTGCTTCAGTAATGGCTTGCACACGTTTCTGCTTGGGTTTAATGCTGTGCTCTGAAATTTGGTGTCCTAGGTACTGCACCGCCTTACACCTAAATTTGCATTTGGTTAGTTTTAATGTCCATCCTTTTTTACCCCAACTCTTCAAACACAGCTACCACATCAGAATCATATTTGCTTAAACTTTTACCATGAACGAGAATGTGGTCTTGAAAGGTGACAGCACCTGTTATCCCATTAAGAGTTTCCTTCATAAGAAGTTTAAAGATTGAGGCAGCACTTGCCAGACCAAATGCCATTCCATGGTATTAAAACAACCCTTCTGGAGTGACAAATGCTGTTAGATGCTTCGATTCCTCTCCCAGCTACACTTGGTGGTAAGCACTATCCAGATCCAATGTTCCCACAAGCATAGACAGTACTCCATGTAAATTTAGGAGAGAGTGCCTATCCATCCAAATTTCTTTATTAAGACTGCGGAGATCAACAGAAAATCTCAAGTCTATTATATTTTTGAATGATAACACTACATGCGAAATCCAAGCTGACTCTATATGTCTGATTACTCCCTTGAAACAAAGATCTTGTAACAACTCTTTTAGTTTCTCTCTAGATGTTGTAGGAACATTAGAAGCTTTATGTCTGACTGGTACCATCTGGTCTTTCTATATGATCTTGTGTTTATATCCCACAACATTCCCTAGTTCCTTGTTAAACAAATTTGGAAATTTCGACATTAGAATACTTACATTTCTATCATTTCCATCACTATTTACAGCACACACTGCTGGATTAGCATTTGGATCCGCACATGCTCCCAGCTCTTGTTGATTGTGACCACCCCATTTATAGGCTTACCTTTTTTAACCACATACATTTTACCTTTAGTTTTTCTACCTACAAATTCTAAATCTGCCCAGAAATAACCACATAAATCATTTTTGTGTCCTGTATAACCCCCTTAGATGAACATCAGGTGGATGTAATACCTTCACTCCCCAGATTTCCTTTACCTGAGATTCTTCTAGAATGCTTATCCATGCACATGAGTCATCCAGCATCTCTACTTCTTTGCTATTCACATGTACCAAATATTTTGGAAAACCTTTAGGTTTTTTTCAGAACACACAAAACCATTTTTGGATTTAAAGTTGGTCCAAATCCTGCTTTACCCACTGTTCCAAAATGGCCTCACTGCCAGCATTTATTGCACGTTTTTCCTATAGAAGGAGATCCTTTAAAATTTCCCAAATGATAACTGCCATATCTGTAACACACACTTGATTTTCTTTTCAACCACCTTCGATCCTTACCCTTTCCCCTTCACATGTTTTATTCATCACAATGTTGACGTCTCCTGAGCTTTCCATTTTATGTGGAGTGCTCAAATTCCCATGATAATGTTATTCATAGCATTAAGTGTCATTTCAGTTCCTATCCATATGGTTTCCTTACTTTTTTTTTTATTTTTGTTTTTGTCATGGCTGGAGCCTTCAACACTTGGTCATATGTCATAGTCTCAATTTAACAAGTTTACAGCCAAGGAGCTTAGCGCCAATTCATATTCTTTGATGGATTCCTCTTCTTCCTGTGCCCGATAATAAAATGTATATCTTTCCATCACTGTATTTATTTTTTTATATCCATAACGTATGCTCCATTGTCTAACCGCATCCTCAAAAACATCAATGTCACCAGCATTTTTAAAGAGTGGAAATCAGGTAGACCTAGTCCACCAAAACAATGTTTGTGAAGTGATAATTTACTTTGTTGAGGGCTGTCCTCGCCTTCTAATATTTCAACATATGCAAAAAAAAAAAAGATACCAAAGATTCCATTGCATTGAAGGCTCGCCACTAGGTTGCAAAAAATAGTGGAGTTCCAATACTTGCCATTTTAAATAATGTCAGTCCCATGCTCTTCAACATCTACATGGTCCCCCTCGCCGTCATCATCAAAAAACATGGACTCAGCATAGTATCCTACGCCGACGACACCCAGCTCATCCTCTCCCTCATAAAGGAACCCGACGCCACCAGACTCAGCTTCCCGGAAGGAATGAAAGAAGTTGCATCCTGGATGAGCAGCAGCTGTCTGAAGCTCAACTTGGAGAAGACAGAAGTCCTCGTCCTCGGACCCACCCCCTCAGCTTGGGACAACACCTGATGGCCCACTGCCCTCAGCAACCCACCCACCCCCACGGACCACACCCGGAACCTCAGCATCATACTCGACTCCTCCCTCACCATGATCCGCCAGATCAACACCGTCTCCTCCACCTGCTTCAACACCCTACACATCCTTTGCAAGACCTTCAAATGGATCCCCCCCCCCCGAATCAAAAAAAACATCACCCACACACTCATAACAAGAAGACTGGACTACGGAAACGCCCTCTACTCTGGAATCAACAAATCCCTGCTACACAAACTCCAGACCATCCAGAACACCGCGGCCAGACTTGTCCTCTGCATCCCACGACATGACCCCATCACCCAACACTTACGAAACCTCCACTGGCTCCCCGTCAAGAAGAGAGTAACTTTCAAGCTACTCATCTATGCCTACAAATCCCTCTACAACACCGGACCCAAAATCCTCAACAAAAGAGTCTCCTTCTATGTACCCAAGAGAAACCTCTGCTCCGCCGACCTCGCCCTAGCAGTAACCCCACGCATCCGCAGAACCAGAGCGGGTGTAAAAGCCTTCTCCTACATCGTGGCAAAGGCCTGGAACGAGCTCCCGGTCAACATCAGACGCTCCCCCAACCTGCACACCTTCAGGAAGAGCCTCAAGACCTGGCTCTTCGGCTGACTCGGAGCTGCACCCCCCACCCCCCCCCCAGCGCCTTGAGACCCTCACGGGTGAGTAGCACGCTTCACAATTCCCTGATTGATTTATGTCTAAAATGAGAACTTAAAAAATTATTAGTCCTGGTGTTAAAGATGTGACAATGGGGCGTGGCCAAGACCGGAGCGGACGATGCCTAAAGAGCTCCGAGGCAGCCTGTGGAAATATCCTTCATCATCCTGCCTGCCCAGGTCCCTGAGCGACCTTACTGGCATCTTTGGTCGTAGGGGACGAGAGAAAGCCAAGGCATCGAAGAATCTGGGACGTCCCCGCCGCGATACGGAGCGGGCGGGACCCGCGCTTCCCTTGACGCGGAGCAAACAGGGGTATCGTTGAAGGCTTTGCGGCGGCTGCTCGTGCACTGACTGCGGCTGTGCCTCTGTTGCCCGACGGCATGGCTGGTTGGGTCCGCGGGCCTGCCTTGTGACCCCCGGCCCGGGAGTTTAATCTTTGGCCTGTGAAAATTGGTGGCGGAGCTGCGGAGGGGCCTGGTCTGGCGGAAGAGGCCGGGCGTACCCCACGGACGGAGGTGTGGCGACGAAGTTGGACTCTCTGCCCTCTGTGAAGGGTAAAAGGGTGCAGACAGCAGGTAAGCGCAGCGAACGGGGAGCGGCCCCGGCGGATCTCCCGTCTGAGACAAGCTGCGTAGGCCCACGCTGAGGCAGGAGACCATGCGGCCTGACAGAGAAAGGAGGAGCCCGCGTGTGGCGGGGCCTGAGGCTGCACTCTCCCATGGGCCTTGTGGAAGAACGCTAAGCCGCTCCGACCCTGGCGCGGCAAGAGACTGGTGAAGCCCAGGAGCATACGCACTTGGCGGGGTCTGGCCTGGTCCTGGTCCCTGGCGGTGATCGAGAGCAGTGAGGCCTCGGAAGCGCCCCCCCATGAAGGCACCGGTGGCCGAGAGCCGGTGAATGTGGAAGGAGAGCCCAGATCACTGTGCCCACTTTAGAGGTGAGGAGACGGGGCCAGAGTGAGGGGGTGGTCTCCGTAGCAGCAGCAGATGAATATCAAACTGACTGGACCTTAAGGTTTCGCAGGCAGCGCCCGGGAGGCCTAAAAGGTCATAACCTTGTCTGCACGGTGGTCCGCAGCTCGCACACAAGGTAGAGACGACCTCTGATTCTGCTCTCCCACCCATCGGAGTAGCAGAGTTCCTGGTATATTCCGGAAAATCCTGTGTACGCACCTGACAAGTGGTAAATATATTCTGCATTATAAAAATACAGTGAGGAGAAGCCGAGTGTTCTCCCCGCAGCGGGGTGAGGGGGGCTGCGCCATGGGCAAAGACAGACCTCAAAGAGGGGCCCAGCAGATGAAAATGGACCACTACACAGCGCAGGGAGCACCGCCGAAAGCCGACCAGCTACAGGTGATGCAGACCGGGAATGATGCAGACCGGCCAGAACCTACAGGAGCTCAGATACTCGCAGCTATTGAGGCCACCAGTGCAACTGTCCAGGCCAAAATAGATGGGATGTCACTGGACGTTGGACTACTGCGCGCAGATCTCCACACTGTTGCGGACCACTCTCTGGCCACAGAACAAACGGTCAGCGAGCTGCAGAATGAAGTTTCTGCATTAAAGGCCACATTAAACGGAGTCACACAGGACGGCAGCCTTGGAGCGCCAGGCAGAAGACGCCGAAGGACGCTCCCGCAGATGCAACCTACGATTCGTGGGGTTTCCGGAGGGCGTGGAGGGGAAAGAGCCGGAGCTCTTCCTGGAAAAATGGATCAAAGAAGCACTTCCCACGGCAGAAATCTCCTCGATCTTCATTGTGGAACGGGCGCATCGGGCACTAGTGGCGCCGCCGCCTCTGGGAGCTCCACCTAGGACCCTAATAGCCAAAATCTTAAACTTCAGGGACAGAGATTGTATTCTTCAAGCGGCCAGGGGTGAAGGAGATCCTGCTTTCGGAAATCAAAAGGTCTGTATATTCCCGGATTATACCCGCCTGGTGCAGCAGCAGAGAGCGTCTTTTATCGAGTGAAGCAAAAACTGCGCGCCATGGGCCTACAATATATGCTTCTTTACCCTGCAAAATTGAAGGTTCTCCATGCAGACTGGGCACATTTCTTTACGACTCCAGAAGTGGCCTGGGATTCGCTAGAGGTCTATGGTGATGAGTGGATACCACGCAGGGGGAGAGCAGTGGGGAGACCCTTAGATGCCCCCAGGAAATGGAAAAGCAGAAGCCGCCGTAGGAATTCCGAAAAGCTTTCCAGATCAACGCAAAGAGTAGTGGTACGGAGAGATGGCTCCTTGGAACTTGAACGGACAGATTCCCGTGCCGAGGGCAGGATATCTCCCAGAATAGATCAACAAACGCAGTCTGCAGAAAGGGAGGCTACTAAGGCATTAGTGGAGGTGGTGACAGCTACGGGCTCAGACGCAAGCACAGGAGACATGTGGGCTGTGGACAGCACTGGCAGTTGGAATAAGATGGTTCACTTATGGTGGACTGAGACATGGATATGGGTGTCCCCTCCCCCCCCTGTTCTGAACAGTGTACTGTGTTGTGATGGTACTTTCTTCCTACCCTGGAAATGATGGATCGACCTGGGACAGACATAGACACTAACGAGCGGAAAACGCCTACCCTCTTTCTTTCTTTCTTCCTATTTTCTCTCCATTCTTCTTTGTCTTGTTTTTCTTATTTGATCTCTTGCATTGTTCTTCTGTCATTCAATCTTTTCATTGGAGTATTCTAATTTTGAGTGGTAGTAGATATGATGGTGTGAGTATGATGTGTTAAGAGATTTGTGGGTGGGCGTGATCGTGACTGGGATTGAAAAGGGCGCAGCTGACGGACACTTGGGTGCCTGGGAGGGGCGTCATTCCAGTCCGGCAACTGAGAAATATTGGATGACTGCATGGTATGGTGCGTGGATCGATTGAGAGATATGACGTGTAGTGGGAGTGTAAGTGTATTTTTAGTCTGGTTATGGAGATTTATTGTTAGACTGGGAAATGTTGATGTATTGACAATGTTTAAGGGCGGCGGGTGGGGGTTTGAGGACTACGTGGAGATGAAGGATTTGTTATTACAGTGTTTACCCGGGGGTGGGTTGTTTTGAATGTTCAGTTTACAGTTCTCCCTGGGGGCAATGATAGCAGCGCGCAGGCCGTACTTATATTAGATGAGGCACGATTGGGTAAGATGACATGGGACAACACAAAATCGTAACGTGGAACGTGCGGGGACTAAATTCATTTGTGAAACGTTATAGGGTGCAAACATATCTGCGGCGACAGGGTACTCATGTTGCTATGCTACAGGAGACACACCTGTTGGACACCGAGATACAAAAACTCCATAAGAAATGGAGAGGACAATTGTTTGCATCTACATACTCCTCCTATGCCAGGGGGGTGGCTATATGGGTGGCCCCACAGGTCCCATTTAAACTACAGAATTTCGAGGCAGATGTGGAAGGCAGATACGTGATAGTGCATGGTGAGTTGGATGGTGTGGAGGTGTGCCTGGCGATTTTAATTGCATACTAGATGGCATGATGGATAGACACCGTCCGAAACAATACATCCAAACCCCATATGTCGATATCACTGAGTGAGGTGGTGAGCGGGCTGAACTGCGTTGATATTTGGCGCGAAACGCATACAGGCGAACAAGGCTATACTTGCTATACCCTGGCCCGGGAGGTGTACAGTAGGCTCGACCATTTTCTGCTCTTGCGGGAAGCATGCAGGGCGGTTAAGCAGACTGCTATACTCTGCCAGTTTCGGTCGGACCATGCTCCGGTGTTGTTAGAATGGGGACCAAGGGGACATAGGCCGAAGGTTCTGCTATGGCATTTGCAGCCAGCTGCGTTGCGCAATGTGATATTTAAAGAAGAGATCAGGGAGTTCATTACGGGATACTTCACCACCAACTGGTTGACAGCTAGCACTAAGAGCATGGAATGGGACACGCTCAAGGTAGTTACCAGGGGGGATTGTTTGTCTAGGGTGGAGGGCACCAGAAAGAGGCTTGAGTCAGAGTTGACGACTGCAGAGGATAGACTGGCTAGGCTTCAGCGTGAGGAGCGTGTGGCGGGACGAGACCAGGGCCCGCTCCTGCAGACACAACGCCAAGTTGGAGAGATCTGGGATAGGTTGGATTGCCTGGTTCATCGGGAATATCGCCAGCTCCTACACAGAGAGGGCAATAGGTCTAGCAGACTGCTGGCATGGTTGTTAAAACGGGAACGCCCACCTCCGCTGATACTGGCATTGCGCAGTCCTGATGGAACTTGGCCACTACGCAGGCTAGCATCACTAAGGTGCTATTCAACCATCTTGCTGATATATACAGTGGGGTCCCGGAGGCTGGGATACCTATGGATGGGGGATATCTCACGGGTGTCCCCCTCCCGCGCCTTACGGACGAACAGAGGGAGGAGTTGGAGTCAGCACTTCACCTGGAGGAACTGCAGGAGGCACTACGGGCTATGGCTCGTTTTAAATCACCAGGACTGGATGGAATTCCTGTGGAATTCTCTCAGGCATACGCAGATATTCTGCTACCATGCCTATTAGAAACCTTACAAGAGGCCAAATAAGTTGGGTGCCTGCCTCAATCCATGAGGGAGGCGCAGATAATCATGCTCCCTAAGCCTGGCAGAAACGTAGAGGACCCTGGTGCATATAGACCGTTGTCCATGTTGGGGGTGGATGCTAAATTGCTCGCCAAAGTCCTAGCCATAAGATTGGATAGAGTCGTGACCTCGCTGGTTCACGAGGATCAGTGCGGGTTCATACCTGGGAGAGGTACTCATATGAACATACATCGCTTGTCCCATGTTCTCCATTCCGTGGCCGATAGTGAAATCCGGGCGGCAGTTGTCGCCCTGGACATTGAAAAGGCCTTCGATACGCCGGGGAGAGGGTTGGTTAAATATTATTATTGTTATGAAAAATGTAAAGTGCATTGCGATGCAAGGAAATTCACTGGATCAGTGTGCTCGATGTTTGATTTGCATGGGAAGAACCATTGTTCGAGAATACTGGATGTCATACAATATGTATATGACAAATGTATAAGTTATGATGCAATGTCACCAATAAAAAAAAAGTAAAAAAAATATGACAATTTCTAAGAGGTAATTTCCTTTTGATCTCTCTTTCCTTATAACCTAGCAAAAACAATTGTATATAAAAAAAATAATTTGGTACAATTGTACAGTGTTAAATATAGAAATTGACACTACAACAGGGGCGCCGATGTGCTGTTCCTGTGTACGAATATACTGATTCACGCAAAACAATCACACTCAAGATAGTCACCAGACGCAACATATGATGTGATGTCTGAAATCATCTGCGTGTGACTGTCTGACTCTAGCAAATCCTCGTCAAAATCAGCTTCCTGTGCAGCTCACCTGTCAGCTGCTCTGTGACGAAATCTGTCCTCATGAATGATTATGGATGCCGCTCTTCTTCTGCTTTGCTCCCATTCGTCGCCACTATAAGACCATGTGAATCCAGATAAGCGGTCAAAATGATAGTTTAGTACATATTACAGCAGCAGACATCTTGGCATTTGCTGCACCTTGGTCCCAACTGACATCGAATGCCGCTCCTGCTCTCTGAAATGCCACACCAGTACGTTCTTAAAGTGCCACAATCCTTATATTTCTCAATTTTTTAAATTCTAGTCTCAACACATTCCCTCATTCCTTTTTTGCTTCACATTCTTTATTTCTTCATGTCCTTCCATTACTCCTATATTTCTTTATCCAGTGTTCCCATATTTATTTACTACATATCGTTATAACTCTTTTTCTTCCTTTTTATATTCCATCTTATATCTATTCATTCCTACACCTCTTTGTTCCTCTTTTACAACTCAAACAGCAAGACCAATCAACAATTTAAACGTCATTGAAAGGGCTTAGTGTCTTTAAAACATTTGGCTAGAAGGAGAGATTGTTCAATGCAACTGCTGCAGAGATCTGCATGTAATTAAAGGGTCTCAGATCTGGTGGTTTTGATTAAAGGTCTGAGTCTTTCAATAAAATATCCATTCATTGACCTAAATATTAATGACTAAGGTCAATTACATTTGTAGTAAGGGTAATATAAAAATGTGAAAAGGCTTTTTTATACCAGCACATTACAACTTGCTAAACAATCTTTCTCAAATAGGGGTTCTACTGCAGCTTTTCTGTGGAGTACGTATCTAAATATAATTAACTGTTTAACAGTAAGCGGTTACTAGATGACCGCAGAGGTGCCGCATTGCTAGAGGCACAACCTACTCTGAGGGATGACTGTGATGGAGCAAGGTCTCGTAAGAAAGAGACTCGCTCGGAGGCAATCCACTTGCTTGCACATGCGGAGTAGTGGAGTAAGGGATAGTTATATTCGATTGACTCATATTTTACAACTGACCGGGAGGCGGTTGCTATTTTTGAAGATTCATTCAACTGGGAAAGACTAACCATCAAGAGAAGTGAAGGGAGTTCATTTTGAGCTTTAGCGCCCACCAGGCGCCATCGAGGCGCAGTATGAGGTCTTTAAGTTACAAGACCGGGAGATACCCAGATGATTATTGTTCCTTTGCCCTCGTCCTGAGGAGGCCAATAAGTTTTTCAGAGGCTGAAACGCGTCCGCGTCGACGATACTTCTATGGAGGAGTCTTTTTACAATTTAAAAGAGTTTTGTACTAAGCACATTGTGTGATACTAGAGAGCCACGGCAAGAAGGGTTGTGTTGCCTCTGTACACATACCTTTAGACTACCTTCAGTGGACTGCCTTAAATATATGGGCAGACACAAAATAGACTTTAGGGTATTGGTAACATTACGTTGTGTTTCAATGTTTTTTTGATGTATGTATTTCTTCCTTTTTCATTTATGTACAATTGTTTATTATCTTCAGTTGAAGATCGGTTTCATTATGTTTGTGTGCCCCAAATCAATTTAGGTAATTCATGTCTATAGGACTGATGAAATATTAGTGAGGGTAATTGACTGTGCCCTACTCTTTAATAAAAAATTATATATTTATTCCTCCGTATCATTGTTCTTTTATATATGACGGAGGCAATCCACTGGCATAACTCATTAACAAGTAATTAATTATGTTGAATAACTAATGCGCACCACATGAACACGCGGGTTAGTGAAGCTTGCTTATGTGTGTATTAATGCGGATAACAATGAAAACGGACTAACACCGCTTTAAACGGGGAAACTGTTGTGCGCATGCGTCAACTGCATCTACGCAGTATGACGAGGTAACGCTTGAAGGGAAATTCTAGCGCATGAGCAGAAGATACTAAAATGGAGTCTTGAAGACTTGCGTGCATGGCATCTGCTTAGCTGAAACTAAAACAAGTTATTTTACTAATGCTAATGCGGGAAAAGTATTAGTAAGCAAAAGGGAATAGAGTAGAGGTGGGAGGTATACAGTGTGACCATTTATTTGTGAAATTAATATTTGTCTTTTTGACTTTATTGTCAGTGCGTATTTGGGCCTCTCACGCAAGGCTGAATTAAGCTGAGTGGTGAAGCGACTACGCATGCCACTGAAAGTTAACCCAGAATGATGACTTGGAGGTTGAACAGAAGCCAAGGTCGCAAATGATGTACCCTGGGAACGGACGGTGAAGAGTTCAGTGTAGAAGACTCTTATTCATAATCTAATAAAAATGTTTCAAGTAAAATGTGGATATGTATGGGAACTTAAGACATGAATAAAAATTAAGGGGATGGGTTTGCGAACAATAGTTTAACTGATTTTGATGACATGTAAGCATGGTGTGATGGAGCTTCCCCCCTTGCCTGACCAATCATATTTCGTATTTTTACGATATTGAAACTTTAGTGGGTGGAACATTAAGAAACGAAGGTATAACTAAGGTAGCTTTAGTTAGTTAGAGAGAGGAAGGAGACGCAGATGCTGTGAGTCGGAGATGCTGTTGCTGGGAGGGATGCTGTGAGATGCTGATGAAGAATCGAATGCAGAACCTGAAGCAGAACTTTCTATCCTAACTTAATTGGGTTAGATCAGAAGATCGCGGAAGAATCTCGAGGAGGAAGAGAGTGTCAGAGAGGGTTGCAACGCAATCGTCGGCATTCTAGAGAGGTCAACTATCCTGAATCCTGTCCTGAAGTCTTTGTCTCCTGACCTATCCTGGGGGACCCTTACCAGCCCTTTGGCCAGGGGGTTGGTCTTTCACACCATTCTTGGTAACTATAATTTCACGTTATTTGCAAATGTTCTTTTCTCTCTGTCCTCTCCCTTTCTGAGCATTAATTATTGTATGAGTCCGAAATATATGCTTGATGTTTAATCAAATTGAAATTTTCTCTCCTAAAAATGATGGTGACTGCACTGTATTTTTGAAATGGTTCACATGCATTTAATTTAGATAAAGATTTTAAAACTTCCTCAGTCTGTGATCATTTACTTCAAACAAAAGAATAGTTAAGGGTTAAGTTAATTATCACCATCAACTAGTTCAACTAATGGTCCATCGACCAGAGGAAAGAACTTTTTGATCAGTGAAAGGTTAGTTAGGAAAATTAAATAACTAATCCTGAATATTGTGAAGTATAAATATAAAACTTTGACTACTCCAGTGGTTTACTCAAGGTGTGTGTTTTATGGGCCCAAGTGAGTATATGGTAGTGGAGTATCTGTTGTTGGTATACCGCTGGATTCGTTTTCTGGTAGCAGAGTTATGGTTATTATTGACTAGTTTGGTGATAAATATTGATTATTGATTTATGTTTAACAAAAGAGTTTAGCGTCTTGTTTTATGTTGTCTAGAATCCCGGGAAAATGAATAGCGGGTGGTGACAGAAGCCATACTGCAGTGAGGTTACTCGTCTGTTGGAATAATACTGAGAAGCTACGTAGGGCTGGCAGTATTAAACTAGGGACTATTTCGTATAAAAGTAGAGTGCGAATTATAGCAAAAGGGGTTTGCTGGTGAAACTTTGGTCTCATTTCCCAATACTGGTGACACTGAAGAAGTAACAGGTCCTCCCGAGCTGGAATAAAGAGTAAACAGGGGTTTTACTCGCAGTAGAAGAAGAGTAATTCTGAAACTCAAGAATAAATTGAAATCTATCCTTTTGTTTAGTGGAACAGACAGAGTAGCGAATGTTTTTATGTTGTTATTAACGAAGAATTTAATGAAAAGTATTAAGAAATACGTTTTGTATTACCTTGTAAAGGGAGGGTCAGTTGCCGGAGTTGTACTGACGTCACAGAGAGCCGCGCTGGGATTGGTTGAAACAGCGGGCGTGAGACAGAAACAGATTGTAAAGGAGGGGTCAGTAGTAAGGAGCAATATCGACGTCACAAAAGGCCGCGCTGGCATTGGTCAGACCACGAGCGTGAGCCTGAGTTTGATTGGTTAATAAAAAGAAGCCGCGCTAGGATTGGTCGAAAAAGAATTGTATGTTGAGTCCTGATTTGACTGCGAGCGTGAGTCGTGCTGACATAGGACGAGACGTAGGTAATAGAGCTAGAAGATATACGGAAGGCTCTTTCCTATATAGACCGTCTGAAATGTTCGGAAGATCAAAGAAAATGACATTAATGAAGAAAATTAAAAATTTCTTTAAGAAAGACAAACCTGTAATGACTAGAGAGGGAATTCCTATTCCGCCCCCCAAAACACCTGCTTCATTTATGATGATGGAGAAAGGATATCACACGTGTGTATGGTTGTAGAATTGGGTGGAATATACTAAAGGTGATGGTGTTTTGGCTTTTCCGGAGCATGGTACTTTCAATTTAAAGGTACTTCAGAATTTGAGAGATAGAATGAATATGTTAGAACCTAATCCTAGAATGACACAGTATGAAGCTTTGGAAGAATGGGAAATTGAGGCATTTGATCGTGAAAAATATAGAAGTGGTCGGAGATTTAGAGGATTTTTACCTAGATATTCGTATGAGTCAAGTGGAGATCAAATGAAGCGTTGGAGAAGAGCTGTGGTGACCGAGGGTTTATATCCAGTATTAATGGCTGAAGAACAGTTAGGAGGAAAGCGTAAAGAAAAAACTAAACACATGAATACGGCAGGTTATGGTGAATCAGATGATGAGCTATTAGAGGATATTTTGAATAAAAACCCTCCACCGTACCAAGAAGCACCTAGTAAGGTCACCCCAAGTGCACCAGTGATAGGAATGCCTTTAACCCCACAAATTGTACATGATGTGACACTTAATAGGGTGTTACAGGATAATGAGAGAGAAGCTTTAAATAAAACTAGAGAAGAATTAGTTCAGAAAGTAAGCCAATTGAATTTAAATGCTGAAGCTTTGACAGTACCAGTGACTATTGGTCCTGTAATCCCATTATATGGAGATAAAAAGACTTGCCAGAAATCTCAAACTGTGACAATTCCGTTAACGAGTCCCAGAAGAGAAGTAATAATTACGGATGATCAGGCCAGTGAAAGTGAATCAGTTATTTCATTAATGGATCTCCCGAATGTAGAACCTTTAACTGAAACTTCGAAGAGAGTTATACCTGCAAATTTGAGAGAAAAGAGATCTTTGGTTCCTATAGGAACTGGAAGTTCAACAGTAGTTATCCCTGAAGATATAGAGAGATGGGCACAGGAAATAGACAATCGAAACCCACAACCAAAGATTCTCGATATCAGTAAATTGAAAGTAGAGTTGGAAGAAATGATAACTGGCAATGTGAGCATAGAAAGATTGAATGTTTATAATGATGATGAGTTATTCTTCTTATATAAGAGTATAACCAGAAGAGCAAGAGTATTTCATGAGAAATTAACAGAAATTGCCTCAGAGATTGGAATAGATATAGGGAAATCGAAACTGTTGCAGAAACCATATCGAGTGGAGTTTACTGATAAAGATTTAGAAAGTGTAAATGCTTCTGGTAAGAAACTACAGATAAAAGAGTTGATGAATATTTTGCGAAAATGGGGAGACATTGACAAATGGAAAATCAGGTGGATAAGAAAGAAAGAGGAAGTACAGGTGAGAGAAGCATCATCTGCATTTCCAGTGAGAGAATCAGATAAGGTTGAGAAAATGTGTCCAATGAGAGAAGTTCCTGGTGGTGGATATGTTCATGTCCCCTGGAGTAGACAGAATATTTTGTCATTTACGAATGATTTTCCCAGATTGAGAGAAAAACCAGTTGAATGGTATAAACAGGTGGAAAGATTTGTGAAGGTTTCAAAGGTTTTGTTGAAGGATCTGGATGGTTTATTTGATATTGTAGTACCTGCTGATTTATGAACAGAGTGTAAGATCACAGTTGATTGGCCAAGTGAGGAGTATGCTAGAGACTCGAAGACAGGAGCACCCTCACAAGAGGTGATGAAGAAATATCACCAAGTAATTACTTACCTGAAAGGGAAAATCCCTCCTAAAGAAACAGATTGGGTAAAAATAGATAGAACAACTCAAGAGCCAAACGAGTCCGCACATGCATATTATGAACCGTTACTGCAAGTGTTTAAGCAGTATAGTGGTTTTGAGAACATTGGTGATAAGGATATGGGACATTTTGTGTATCGGTTTGTGTATGGTCTGAAACCGGAGATTAGTCAGATGATTCAGCAGCACATGTTGTGCTGGCAAAGTAAGACGATCGATGAAATTTTGAAGTATGCCAAGTATTGTGGAGATGACATTGAGGCAAGACGTAGGAAGCTAAAAGAGAAAATGATGTGGGCACAAGTAAAATTGGCAGAACAGCAGGAGAATAAAGTAAATACCCAGACTGATAATCAGATAAAAGAGCAGAGTCAGAATGATCAAGTGGTGAATGGTGGTAAAGTAAGAGGACGAATGAATAGAGAGGAAGCGAAGAAGAAGTTTCCTTGTCATGCGTGCGGAAAGCTTGGACATTGGAAGAACGAGTGTAAGAATATTCAGAATAATAATGGGCCAAACCAAAATTTAATTCCACAGATGCAGAATGAAGTACTTATGAATCAGCCGCAGCAGGTAGTTACTCCACAGTATCAGGTGCCACCAGCTCCTATGTCAAACTTTGTGAATCCTCAAAAGTACAGTGCGAACACCGGATTTCACGGAGAAAGTGGTAAGAATAACAGAGTGGTTACACAGTATTTTTTGCAGAATGATGAAGAAAATTCAGACTATGTGCAATGACGGTGCCTGAGGGGGGTGGGGGGGAAGAGGAGTGCGTGCTTGGCGCATCCTTGCCGGTAGATCAGATAGGTCCATTTATTGATGGGAAAGTGGAGGGTAATGATATCACTTTTCTATTGGATACTGGTGCTACCCGGTCTACTGTGAGAACAGCAGACATCCCAAATCTACCCCTCTCGGGAGAATCTATCCAAGTTGTAGGAGTGTCAAATCAACAGATTAGAACCCCAATTACAAAACCAATGGAGGTACATATTGGAAATTTTAAAGATATGCATCGGTTTGTAGTTTGCGATTCCAGTCCAGTAAATTTGTTGGGAAGAGATCTATTGTGCAAAATGAATTGCACGATCTATTGGACACCAGATGGTGTCACTTTCCAAACCCCTGATGAAGATGTTATATACAAAATGATGCTAGCTAAGCAAGGTACAGAAGTAGACGAGATGTTTTCATTGATAACTGAAAGTACATTGCCTGAAGAGTTAAGAACCACAGTAAATCCAGAAGTGTGGGATTTTATAGGAAAGGATATTGGGCTAATGTCAAATGTAGATCCAATTAAAGTGACGGTGAAAGAAGGTGCAGTTTATCCAAACACACGACAGTACAAAATGAGTCCAGAAGTGAAAGCAGGAATTGCTCCAGAAATTGACCGAATGATTAAACAAGGCATTTTAAAAGAGATAATGGGTAGTCCTTGTAATTCGCCAATAATGGGACTTAAAAAGCCTAGCGGAAAATACAGGATAGTGCAAGATTTGAGAAAGATAAACAAAATTGTAGTGCCTTGTTGCCCAGTAGTACCAAATCCAGCAGTGATCCTTTATCAGATACCCTGGAATGCAGGCTGGTTTACAGTAATTGATTTATGCCAAGCATTCTTTTCTATTCCTTTGCACCCAGACAGCCAGTATCTCTTTGCCTTCCGGTTTGAGGATCGTATTTTGGCATGGTGCCGAGTTCCTCAAGGGTACACATAGAGTCCCTCAATTTTCAATCAGATACTAAAAAAGTGTCTGGAGTCATTGGTTATGCCCGGGAAATCAGTTCTGGTTCAGTACATTGATGAACTATTGGTGGCATCAAAAACATGAGAAGATTGTGTCACTGACACAATTGCATTACTGAACCATTTGGCCGAAGGAGGACACAAGGTGTCTCCAGAAAAATTGCAGTTTTGTCAACAAGAAGTTAGATATTTAGGGCATAAAATAGAAAGAGGAGTTAGAAAAGAGACATCGGAAAGAATAAAAATAATCAAAGAAATGCAGCTACCTCAGACACAGAAGGAGATGAGAATGTTTCTGGGAGTGGTTGGGTACTGTAGGCAGTGGATCAATGGCTTCTCCATGCTAGCGAAGCCATTGATACAGTTAACTCGGAAAAGAGCGAGAGATCCAATTGATTGGAATGATGAATGTTTGGAAGCCTTTGTGAAACTACGAAATTGTCTATGTGAGGCCCCTGCCTTGGGCATGCCTGATTATTCAAAAGAATTTGCGCTGTTTTGTTGTGAGAGAGAAAATTGTGCACTTTCAGTTTTAACACAGAGACATGGACTGAGCCGACGTCCAGTGGCGTATTTCTCTGCCACCTTGGATCCAGTGGCCTCAGCCTTACCTGGCTGCTTAAAGGCAGTAGCTGCTACCTGTTTGAGTCTGGAGCAAAGTGAGTCAATAGTGATGGGACATCCCGTAAAAGTCTATGTTCCACACTCAGTTGAGATTCTTTTGACAAGAACGAGAACACATCTCACTCCTAGTCGGCTGACTAAGTATGAAAGAGTGATTTTGGGAGCAGAAAATGTGACAGTGATAAGATGTACAATAATGAATCCTGCCACATTATTACCAGATCCATGTTGTGAAGAAGTGAAAGGTAAGATTGATCATGATTGTCTGGATGTGACTGAATTGTGTACTAAGCCCCGCCCAGACATAAAGGAAACACCATTGAAGGAATCTGATCATGAATTGTTCGTGGATGGGTCATGTCTAAGAACAGAAGGAGGAGGATTAAGTGCTGCATATGCTGTATGTAAAATGACAGGGGTAGTTGAAGCATCCTGTTTACCGGGAGTCAAGTCTGCACAAGTAGCCGAATTGGTGGCCTTAACAAAGGCATGCAAAAAGAGGAAAAATTGGAGAATAACCATATTTACGGACAGTCAATATGGTTTCGGGGTTGCGCATGATTTTGTCCAACTCTGGATGCAGAGGGGATTTCTGACTTCTTCAGGGTCTCCTATCAGAAATAGTAAAAATGTAAAGGATTTGTTGGAAGCATTACAATTGCCAAAAGAAGTAGCAGTTGTTAAATGCGCTGCACATCAGTCAGGAAATGACTATGTGACGGCCGGTAATAGATATGCAGACCAAATTGCTCGATACTGTGCAAGAAATACAATGTCAATTAACAGAAAAATTGAAACGGGTGAAACCAGCTGCCAACTTAGGTTTTTCTCAGTTCCAGAAACATGGGATGAGGTCAGACAGTTACAGGAAGAAGTTGAGGAAAAAGAAAAGGAAATCTGGATAAAATCAAGTTGTACAAAAAGGACAGAAGATGAAGTGTGGGTGTACTTAGATGGCAGACCAGTCATGCCAGATTGTTTACTCTCTCAAATGGCAAGAGTATACCATGGGACAACACACATTGGCAGGGATTCAATGATCAGATTATTCAGACAGAGTTGGTACAATCCGAAGTTTAGGGTAGTCGCAGAGAGCCTTTGCCAAAGATGCTTAATCTGTCAGCAGCAGAACCCAGGCAGGAAGACAGTGGTTAGTTGGGGAAAGATTGGAAAGGCAGAAGGACCCTTCACCAGATTGCAGTTAGATTTTATTGAGTTGCCTCCTTGCAATGGATTGAATTATGTACTTGTCATAGTGTGCCTGTTCTCAAGATGGGTAGAGGCATACCCCACTAGAAGAAATGACAGTCTCACAGTTGCTAAACTACTATTGAGGGAGTTGATACCTCGTTTCGGTTTTCCAGTCACTTTGGAATCAGATAGAGGACCTCATTTTAATAATGAGATAATTCGATTAGTCTGTGCTGCATTTAATATTGAACAAAACATGCACTGTGCTTATCGTCCAGAGGCTTCTGGAATAGTTGAACAGCTTAATGGCACAATCAAATCAAGATTAGGGAAGGTGTGCGCATCCACAATGCTGAAATGGCCAGATGCATTGCCCCTTGTACTGATGGGTCTCAGAAGTATTCCTGACAGAAAAACAGGATTGAGTCCACATGAGGTGCTCATGGGAAGGGCAATGAGACAAGCATTTATTCCTGGAAATAAATTGATGAATATAACTGATGATCTGGTATTGGACTATTGCAAAGGATTGGCTGAAATGGTGCGTTGTGTCTCTCATCAGGTTGGAGAAGACGCAGTTGAAAGACAGCCAGACCAAGCGCATGATTTGAATCCTGGAGACTGGGTGTTAGTGAAGGAAGTCGTGTCTAGCACCCAGGTGGGATAAACCGCGTCAAGTCATAGTAGTCACTACCACAGCAGTGAAGTGTGCAGGTTTACCTAATTGGATTCATGCTAGTCATACCAAAAGAGCCCGTCTGAAGAACAAGAACAGCCACTGACTGAACAAGCTGAGACGTCAGAAGTTAAAAGTTGTGAAGCAGAAGAATCTGGAGTAATAGATTCTGAAAGATAACTATATGACGGACAGCCAAGTACAAGTCAGGAAGAGTGGATACCAGTGATTGAAATACCTGATGCTGTTGTCGAAACAAGAAGAACAGCTGAATTAAAGAGACGGGAAGGTAGAGAGGAAAAGACAGGGAAAGAAGAACACACTCAGGTAGAAATAAACAAAGCTATTCAGAAACCTGAGCAGGGAAAGATAGATTTAGAAGAACAAATTCAGGCAGAAGAAGAACAAGTTGAAATAAGACCTGAACAGGATCAGGTAGATCTAGAAGAACAAGTTCAGGCTGAAGAACAAACTATAATAAGACCTGAACAGGTGCAAGTAGAGGAAGATCCAAATACAGAAAATACAGAACAAAGTCAATCAGGAAGGGAAGAAGAAGAAGAACAAGAACAGATTGTGCCCAGATTAAGTGAAAATAAAAGAACTTTAGAAGGAGATGGAGAAGGTGAAAGTGCAGTCCAGGTCAAAAGAGATAGAAAAGGAGACAATTGGCCTGCAGGAGTGAAGAGACTAAAATATTACCTAAGAAGACCAGAAAAGAAACCAGAGCAAGTAAATGAGGTTACGAGTCAGACACAATCTAAACAAACCTTAGTAAAACGTACACGAAGAAGCCCAAGATTGAGAATTCTGAACAGAAAATACAAGGCCCCTGAGTGGACCTATGTTATACTTGAAGAATTTGAAAACTTAGATTTATGTGAAGAATCAGAAAGAGTTCATGTTGCACAGATTGATGAAAGCAAATTAAGACCTCCTTAAAATAAAAGACTGGATTTTAAGAAAATTTAGACAAAGAAAAAGAGGAAAGAAATTTTCTCCGATTAAAATGGCAGAAATTGAAAACACTGAAAGACCGAAACGAAGTTTAAAGAGAAAATGTTTAAGATTTTGTTTATGTAGTATTATATTAGTAGTATTAGTATAGTTATTCCGAACAATAGGAGTACCTTTGTTAATGGAAACAAGTAACAAGAATAATACAATTACTAATGAGAAAGTAGATAGAATAAAGGGAACTAAAATAGAAATAGGGGTAGAAGATGAGATAAACTATCATAATGAATCAGACAATGATTCGTCTTTAAATGTATTTACGAAATTGCTATTTCAGTATGTTAATACGATGGAGATTAGTAATTGTTATGTTTGTATGAAGTTACCCTCATCAGTGTCAGAAGGGGTGTCTTATCACCATATACCTTTAACATATGGTGTATCATGTAGTGTTTTATCAAGTTTATTTTATGTAACAGGGAAACTTCAATATTTTTATTCAAACTTAGATGTAGTGTTTCCAGAATTGCCTATTAGAAAGAAAATGAATCCAGTATTTAGTAGTAAAAATGCACAGTCATGGGTGAATTTTTCTTAACAATGAGTTCAATAGATATAGCACAGGCACACAAAGATAATCTAACATGTATATTACGTGAAGAAGAAAATGAGTTTTTGAATTTAGTAGAAGAAAGGAGACAGGATTTAACAAAGAAAGCTGCTGAACAGAAATCCCATGTACCTCCGTGGACTGAAAAAGAGAGAATGTATGCAAAGGGCGAAGCTCGTGCTGCGATGTCCCTAGACTTTGTGAAAAGGGGAAAATTCTGCCTCCATAGGTTAAAGACAGATTATAATAACAATTTCATTGGTTCCAGTGAATGTGAACACAACTTCCTAATTTTAGGAGGGTGGGGACTAAAAGGGGGAACTCATCCTGTGTTTCCAGGAGTTTATTATGTATGTGGGAATAATGCCTATTATAGGTTACTGGCAAGATGGTATGGGAGCTGTTATTTTGGAATAGTTTTTCCAAAGATCTACCATGTAGACAGAATCAATGAAAATTCTAATGGACTAACACGGAGAAGAAGAGCTTGTTTTTCTGAAATAGTAGGTGATACATTTAGTGCATTGATACCCTCAGTTGGAGTCATTCTAAATTCAAGTAAAATTTGCATATTGTCAACCATAGTTGATCGTCTTTCTACAGATACTGCCGGAGGATTCTTAATGATCAATACAGAGATGGTTGCAATAAGGTCTATGGTTTTACAAAATCGTCTTGCGCTTGATATCTTATTGGCAAAGGAGGGCGGAGTCTGTGGTATGTTGAAAATTCAACATTGCTGCACTTATATTCCGGATAAAAGTAAGGAAATTAAAGGGTATATTAGAAATATTACAAGAATGCATAATGACTTCACCCAACTGGAGGTTGACAGTATATGGGGAAGATTAACAAAAAGTATAACATCAATAGGGAATTGGTTTACTAATTTTGGAAAAAGTTTTTTAGGTCTAATAACATTACCAGCAGTTGTGATAATGACAATAGTAATGACAGTAATGATCACATGTAAATGTTGCAGAAGCAAGGGAAAGAGAGGAATACATTTAGAAAGAGAAGGAAGAGGAAAGAAACGAAAAAGGGAATATGAAGAAATTCAGTTAGAGGAAATGAAAGGAAAGCTATACAAAAAGATGAAAGATTTAGAAGGAAAAGAAGTAACTGACAACATGAGGAGAGGAGAAGGAGAAAACTGAGATGTGCTAAAGTTGGCATCTGGGAAGGGATGGGTAATTTTGTGATGGCTCAAAATGCCATCAGAGAGGGGATTGATGGAGCAAGGTCTCGTAAGAAAGAGACTTGCTCGGAGGCAATCCACTCGCATAACTCATTAACAAGTAAGTTTGGTGAATAACTAATACGCACCACATGAACACGCAGGTTAGTGAAGCTTGCTTATGTGTGTATTAATGCGGATAACAATGAAAACGGACTAATACCGCTTTAAACGGGGAAACTGTTGTGCGCATGCGTCAACTGCATCTACGCAGTATGACGAGGTAACGCGTGGAGGGAAATTCTAGCGCATGAGCAGAAGATACTAAAATGGAGTCTTGAAGACTCGCATGCATGGCATCTGCTTAGCTGAAACTAAAACAAGTTATTTTACTAATGCTAATGCGGGAAAAGTATTAGTAAGCAAAAGGGAATAGAGTAGAGGTGGGAGGTATACAGTGTGACCATTTATTTGTGAAATTAATATTCGTCTTTTTGACTTTATTGTTAGTGCATATTTGGCCCTCACGCATGGCTGAATTAAGCTGAGTGGTGAAGCGACTGCGCATGTCCACTGAAAGTTAACCCAGAATGATGACTTGGAGGTTGAACAGAAGCCAAGGTCGCAAATGATGTGCCCTGGGAACGGAGGGTGAAGAGTTCAGTGAAGAAGACTCTTATTAAAAATGTTTCAAGTAAAATGTGGATATGTATGGGGACTTAAGACATGAATAAAAATTAAGGGGATGAGTTTGCGAACAATAGTTTAACTGATTTTGATGACATGTAAGCATGGTGTGATGGAGCTTCCCCCCTTGCCTGACCAATCATATTTCGTATTTTTACGATATTGAAACTTTAGTGGGTGGAACATTAAGAAACGAAGGTATAACTAAGGTAGCTTTAGTTAGTTAGAGAGACGCAGATGCTGTGAGTCAGAGATGCTGTTGCTGGGAGGGATGCTGTGAGATGCTGATGAAGAATCGAATGCAGAACCTGAAGCAGAACTTTCTATCCTAACTTAATTGGGTTAGATCAGAAGATCGCGGAAGAATCCCGAGGAGGAAGAGAGTGTCAGAGAGGGGTGCGACGCAATCGTCGGTATTCTAGAGAGGTCAACTATCCTGTCCTGAAGTCTTTGTCTCCTGACCTATCCTGGGGGACCCTTACCAACCCTTTGGCCAGGGGGTTGGTCTTTCACACCATTCTTGGTAACTATAATTTCATATTATTTGCAAATGTTCTTTTCTCTCTGTCCTCTCCCTTTCTGAGCATTAATTATTGTATGAGTCCGAAATATATGCTTGATGTTTAATCAAATTGAAATTTTCTCTCCTAAAAATGATGGTGACTGCACTGTATTTTTGAAATGGTTCACAGGCATTTAATTTAGATAAAGATTTTAAACCTTCCTGAGTCTGTGATCATTTACTTCAAACAAAAGAATAGTTAAGGGTTAAGTTAATTATCACCATCAACTAGTACAACTAATGGTCCATCGACCAGAGGAAAGAACTTTTTGATCAGTGAAAGGTTAGTTAGGAAAATTAAATAACTAATCCTGAATATTGTGAAGTATAAATATAAAACTTTGACCACTCCAGCGGTTTACTCAATGTGTGTGTTTTATGGGCCCAGGTGAGTATATGGTAGTGGAGTATCTGTTGTTGGTATACCGCTGGATCAACTAGAGGAGGATTGCCAAAGGTTATGAGGTTTCATTAGATGAGACCTAAATGGTGGGGTCTTTGACCAGTCAAACTGGCAGTAAGCTGCCTCCACTCGGATGGCCTTATCAATCAATCAATCAATCAATCATGTCACTTATAAAGCGCACTACATACCCGCGAGGGTCTCAAGGCGCTGGGGGAAGAGGGGGTGGTGCTGCTACTGATCGAAGAGCCAGGTCTTGAGGAGTCTTCTGAAGGCCAGTAGGTCTTGGGTCTGTCGGAGGTTGGTGGGGAGGGTGTTCCAGGTCTTGGCGGCGAGGTGGGAGAAGGATCTGCCGCCGGCGGTCGTTTTCCGGATGCGGGGGACTGTGGCGAGGGCGAGGCTGGTCGAGCGGAGCTGGCGGGTGGGGATGTAGAAGCTGAGTCGTCTGTTGAGGTAGGCTGGTCCGGAGTTGTGGAGTGCTTTGTGTGCGTGGGTGAGGAGCTTGAAGGTTATCCTCTTGTTGACAGGGAGCCAGTGCAGGTCTCTCAGGTGGGGTGTGATGTGGCTGCGTCGGGGGATGTCGAGGATAAGACGTGCAGAGGCGTTCTGGATGCATTGCAGCCGTCTCAGGAGCTTAGCCGTCGTTCCTGCTTAGAGGGCGTTTCCGTAGTCCAGCCTGCTGGTGACGAGGGCCTGGGTGACTGTTTTTCTTGTTTCGGTGGGGATCCACTTGAAGATCCTGCGGAGCATTCGGAGGATGTTGAAGCAGGATGAGGAAACGGCGTTGACCTGCTTAGTCATGGAGAGGGTGGGGTCGAGGATGACCCCTAGGTTGCGTACGTGGTCGGTGGGTGGCGGGGCTGTTCCCAGTGATGTTGGCCACCAGGAGTCGTCCCAGGCTGAAGGGTTGGAACCAAGGATGAGGACCTCCGTCTTGTCCGAGTTCAGCTTCAGGCGTCTGGTCCTCATCCATTCGGCGACGGCCTTCATTCCTTCGTGGAGGTGGGCTTTGGCGTTGTGAGGGTCTTTGGTGAGGGAGAGGATCAGCTGGGTGTCGTCGGCGTAGGAGATGATGTTGAGGTTGTGCTGTCGGGCGACGTGGGCGAGGGGTGCCATGTAGATGTTGAACAGCGTTGGGCTGAGGGAGGAGCCTTGGGGTACGCCGCAGATGATCTTGGTGGCCTTGGATCGGAAGGGGGCGAGGCGGACGCTTTGTGTTCTGCCGGAAAGGAAGGATGTGGTCCAGTCCAGGGCCTTCTCTTGGATCCCGGCGTCGTGAAGGCGTGTTCGTAGTGTGTGGTGGCAGACCGTGTCGAAGGCGGCTGATAGGTCCAGGAGGATGAGGGCTGCTGTTTCTCCGTTGTCTAGCAGGGTCCTGATGTCATCGGTGGCGGCGATGAGGGCGGTTTCGGTGCTGTGGTTGCTGCGGAAGCCGGACTGGGAAGGGTCCAGGATGTTGTTCTCCTCGAGGTAGCGGGTCAGTTGTTTGTTGACGATTTTCTCGGTGACCTTCGCGGGGAACGGGAGCAGAGAGATGGGTCGGAAGTTCTTGAGGTCCTTGGGGTCTGCCTTGGGTTTCTTGAGTAAGGCGGTGATCTCGGCGTGCTTCCAGCTTTCCGGGAAGGTTGCTGTCTCGAAGGAGATGTGATTATTTTCCGGAGATGGGGCGCGATGGCTGTACTGGCTTTGTTGAAGATGTGGTGAGGGCACGGGTCTAGCGGTGAACCGGAGTGGATGGTGTTCATGATCTCGCTGGTGTCCTCGTCGTTGATGTTGGTCCAGGAGAGCAGGCGGTTGGTGGTTGTGGGGGCAGTGGTCTCGGTGGTTGCCGGGGCGGTCGTGGTGTTGAAGCTGTCGTGGATGTCGCCGATTTTGCGGTGGAAGAAGGTGGCCAGTGAGTCGCACAGGTCTCGCGACGGCTGGATGTCGTTGGTGTTGGAGCTGGGGTTGGAGAGTTCCTTCACGATGTTGAAGAGCTCTTTGCTGTTGTGTGCGTTGTTGTCTAGGCGGTCTTTGAGTGTGGCCCTTTTGGCGGATCTGATGAGGTGATGGTGACTGCGGGTGGCGCTCTTGTGGGCGGCGTAGCTGTCCGTTGTCCGTTCGTGGAGCCAGATCTTCTCCAGTTTTCGGCATGTTCGTTTGGAGGCCTGGAGGTCTTCGGTGAACCAGGTGGCTTTCTTGTTGGTGTGGCTGTTGGGCGGATTCTTGAGCGGGGCGAGGGTGTTGGCGCAGTCGTCGATCCACTGTCTGAGGTTGCGGGCGGCGGTGTCGGGGTCGGAGGGTTCGGCGGGTGGGCTCAGGGCGAGGGTTGTGGTTAGCTGGTCTTCCGTGACTCTGCTCCAGCAGCGGCGAGGCATTTGTTCGGTGCGGTGGTGCGTGGTGGGCTTCCTGTAGGTGAAGTGGATGCAGTGGTGGTCAGTCCAGTGGGGTTCGGAGGTGTGGTTGAAGGAGACGTGTGGGCTTGCGGAAAAGATGGAGTCTAGCGTGTGGCCGGCTGCGTGGGTGGGTGCAGTCACGAGCTGTCTGAGTCCGAGGGTGGCGAGGTTGTCGATCAGGGTGGTGGAGTTGGTGTCCTTGTTGTTCTCGAGGTGAAAGTTCAGGTCCCCGAGGAGGATGTAGTCCGTGGAGGCGATGGCGCGTGTGCTGACGAAGTCAGCGATGGAATCGCTGAACTGTGGTCGGGGTCCGGGGGTCTGTAGATGAGGGTTCCTCTGAGGGTGGTGTTGGGATCGGTGTGGATCTGGAAGTGCATGTGTTCGGCGGTGCTGAGGGTGTCGTCGGTGTTGGTTGAGACTCTGAGGGTGTTCCTGTGGACGATGGCGATGCCTCCTCCGACTCCGTTGGTGCGGTCCCTGCGGGTGATCTTGTATCCGTCCGGGATGGCAATGGCGATGTCGGGGGCTGAAGCGGGATTCAGCCAGGTCTCCGTCAGGAATGCGACGTCTGGGGAGGTTGAGTCGAGAAGGTCCCAGAGTTCGATGGCGTGTTTGCGGGCGGAGCGGGTGTTGAGGAGGATGCATCTGAGGTAGTTGGGTTCTTTCCTGGGCGGTGGTTTGGCGGGGCGGGTGCTGGCGAAGCTGCAGTTCCGGCAGGTGAAGGGCCCTTGGGTGCGCTTTGGGGTGGCCTGGTAGCAGGCGTGATCTTTTCCGGGGTTGAGTGCGTGGAGGGTGCTGGTGTCGTATCGGCGTCTGTTGATGTGGCGGGCGCGGGGGATGCCCGGACCAGGGGGTCTGGCGCTGGGCGCGGTCACGTCGCGGATGGGCGCAGACGGGCTTGCCTTAGGCGCGCCTTCGGCGCGCCAGCGGCCACCATAAATGAGGAGGTGGGAGGGAGGAGCAGGGAATGGGGCAGCAAATGGGCAGTGAGGGAGCGGGGCTGCAGGGGCGCAGCGGCGGGAAACAGGCACAGAAGGGAAAACGAGCACAATCAGGGCATCAAGGGGGCACAGAAAGGAAAAGAAAACGAGCACAATCAGGGGCAGCAAGGGGGCACAGAAAGGAAAAAACGAGCACAATCAGGGGCAGCAAGGGGGGCACAGAAAGGAAAAAACGAGCACAATCAGGGGCAGCAAGGGGGCACAGAAAGGAAAAACGAGCACAATCAGGGGCAGCAAGGGGGCACAGAAAGGAAAAGAAAACGAGCATAATCAGGGGAAGCAAGGGGGGCACAGAAAGGAAAAACGAGCACAATCAGGGGCAGCAAGGGGGGCACAGAAAGGAAAAAAAACGAGCACAATCAGGGGCAGCAAGGGGGGCACAGAAAGGAAAAACGAGCACAATCAGGGGCAGCAAGGGGGGCACAGAAAGGAAGAAAAAAAACGAGCACAATCAGGGGCAGCAAGGGGGCACAGAAAGGAAAAAACGAGCACAATCAGGGACAGCAAGGGGGGCACAGAAAGGAAAAACGAGCACAATCAGGGGCAGCAAGGGGGCACAGAAAGGAAAAAAAACGAGGCACAATCAGGGGCAGCAAGGGGGCACAGAAAGGAAAAAAACGAGCACAATCAGGGGCAGCAAGGGGGCACAGAAAGGAAAAACGAGCACAATCAGGGGCAGCAAGGGGGCACAGAAAGGAGAAAAAAAACGAGCACAATCAGGGGCAGCAAGGGGGCACAGAAAGGAAAAAAAACGAGCACAATCAGGGGCAGCAAGGGGGCACAGAAAGGAAAAACGAGCACAATCAGGGGCAGCAAGGGGGCACAGAAAGGAAAAACGAGCACAATCAGGGGCAGCAAGGGGGCACAGAAAGGAAAAAACGAGCACAATCAGGGGCAGCAGCAGGGCACACAGACGGAGCTGTGTGGTGGGGGGGCGACCTACCAGTCAAGTTTGCCAGTTTGTGTCATAAGAGGGGTGTGATAGGGGCACAGGAAAGAGCTTACTCAATGACATTGCTGCAAATTCATTATGGGAAGAGAAGGAAGGAGGTATATCAGCAGCCATACTTCCAGTTGAGAGAAGATAAAAAGGGACACCTAGGAAGCAAAAGGCGACTGAGAAGAATGGGACAGGATAGAAGGAGACAGCCATAGAGAAAAGATGGGATAGATGCGACAAGAGTACAAGGAGGAGTGGGAGAAGGAGTGTCAAGGTAAGTGCAGGAGCACAGCCGTGGCAAAACGTCCAAAAGTAGGCCTGAAAAACGGATGCAAAAGGGGAAGTCCCACACTACGAAAATGAGTGGGAAAGTTCAGGTGTATTATATTTATTTTATTCGATCAAAAATATGATCATTTACATCGTAAAAAGAAACAATTCATAAACATAAAAAACTGTTAAAATTTTACATTGCAATACATCATGAAAGATTATATTTTAAAAACAAGCAATCACAGCGTCTAGTAGTATTAAAATTTTACATTGAGTCCAGCTCTTGCAGTGTAAGTTGGAATGAACTTGATTCCATTTACCTGAGTAAATTTGTTAATAAAATTCATAGTTCTATTCCCTGAGATCAAATTGGTGGACATTTTCAAATCAAATTCTCAGAATTTTTTTTAATCATTTTTGCCCTCTTCCACCAAGCAAAGAGCAGAAATCTCAAGATTGCAAATACTAGCCACCTTGTAGTATCTGACCTAAAAATACGTAAAGCTTCACAAGGGCGTGTAAAAGATAATAAACGGCAGGCAGAAATTATCCAGGTTTTCCGAAGGTCAACATAAGAGGGGCAGAAGAAAAGAAAGTGATCAAGGGTCTCGGGTGAAGTATGACAGGTGGGGCACAATGGTGTTACAGATACATTTTCCCAGGTGCTTCTTCTTGAATTTAAGGGGAGAGCTCCATATCTAAATTGGATATACAGAGCTCTTGCCTGGGGGGGTTCAATGTCATCCAAAAACATTTCGAAACCAAACCTTCCTTTAATGTTTAAAAAACTAGAGGTTAAAGTGCCAAGTGCATTACCTTCAATACTTTGTAAGTCCATATACTCCCAAAACCTTTTTTTGAGGAGGGGAACCATTGATGTTGTTATAGACCCTGGCTCCTCCCAGATACACCACAACCCTAGTTTTAAAAACCAATCCTTGATCATGTTGAACCACTTAATACGACCTGTTTGTTTTTGCAGAGTCATTAGCTCTTCCAGGGCCTCCTTCACTGGGACCTGTGTGTTACTAGTCCATATCCTTATCCAAAACAGGAGAGCCCTGAGAATGGCAAAGTGGTTAATAGGTTTAAGACCAAGATCAAGTCTGAGCGGCAGGAGGGGAGTATTCACAAGTAGGTTCAGGATCGCCCTAATGAATTTATTTTCAGCAAGGGCTAGATCCTTCAGGTTATCCAGCCCCCATAGCTCAGCCCCATATAGGGCTGCTCCTAAACCTTTGGCCCTATAAAGTTCCAGAATGGGCGAGAGCGGCCGATATGGGGACGCCCTGGCCCGAGACTATTACACAATCGGCATGTTGGAGGGTCAGAGTACTCTTTTCAATTTGCGGTGTCCAGACCAGCCTGTCGCTAATGCGTACTCCCAAATAATCAAATGCCTTGACCTGCTCCAAGATTTGCATGCCCAGCATTAGTTTACCCTTGTGGGATTTATAGGGGTTAAATGTCATGTACTTTGTTTTGGAGCAGTTTATTTCTAGCCCCCTGTCCTTGCAGGCTTTGTCAAACTTATTCAAAATATTCTGAATCCCCTTGGGTGTCCTGGCAATGAGTAATGTGTCATCTGCGAAAAGCAGACAGGGCACTACACTGCCTGCTAATTTTGGGGGGTTGCCACCGCAATTATACAGCTCTCCTATTAACCCATTAATGTAGAGGGTAAATAATGTTGGGGCAAGGACACAGCCTTGGCGTACACCTTTGCGAACCGGAATATCTTTTGAAAGACTACCAGAGTTCCACCTGACCTTTGCGTAAATATCATGGTGCAGGCGGATCAAAATATTAAGTAGATATGATGGGAGTCCTAGTTCTCTTAGAGCTAGCCAAAGTCTGGTGCGATCTATAGAATCGAAGGCCGTTTTTAGGTCCACAAACACGACATACAGGTGGCCTCCTCTTATGGTCACTTCCTTCCATATTAACAGAAGAAATCTAAAAACTTGGTCTGTGGTGCTGGTAGAAGCCCTAAATCCTGCCTGCTGATTTGACAAAACATTATTTTCCTCGATCCAGTTTTGGATCCTGGTTAGAATAATTTTACAGAAGATTTTTTGGGAGACATCTATAAGGCTGATAGGCCTGTAGTTTTCAGGAGACCCTTTGTCTCCCTTTTTGTAGATAGGGATGATTTCGGCGCCCCTCCAGGTCGCCGGAATTTCACCACCACACAAAATGGCATTAAAAACCACTTGGAGCAGAGGTCCCCATATTATGGGCTCAGCCTTATACAGATCTCCCGGGAGCTTATCTAAACCAGGGGCTTTCCCATTCTGGAAAGATTTTATAGCGGAGGTAGTTTCATCTAGGGTAATAGCAGTCTCCTCAGTTAGTGCGGAGTCTGGAGATCTCATTTGTGGGCCTGGATCATGGGCTACCCATTGACCTGCATATAAATGCTTGAAATACTCCTCCCACACATGGGGCTGTATATGGAAGTCAGTTTCTGTTTTCAATTTAGGTGACCCTTTTGACAGAAGATGCCAGAACAATTGGCTATTCTTCTGCTTCGATGCATCTACAAGTAAGCGCCAATTTCCTGACTCCCAGTCCCTTTTAGCCTTGTCTTGTGCTAGCTTATACAGCTTCCTGCTGTTTTTAATATCTATAGGAGATTTTGACTTTACCGCCAGAATTAGATCATCCATGGCTTTTTTACAAACCTTATTGAACCATGGAGCAGTTCTCCGTGTGAGAAGATCTTTATTACACTGTTTATTAAAGAATGGTCTTATTGTGGTGGTCAGTTGCAGGAATATGGCCATGATGTCATCTATGCTGGTAGCAGTATTACTCAGGTCGGGGAGAATCTGCTCAACCTCAGAGTATATTTTGGGGAGAACAGTAGGATCAGCCAGTATCAGTGGCCATTTAACTCTTTTATTGTTATTACTGGTGATTACTGGGGCGCTCTTGAGCCAGGGCTGTCCATATAATAGTGCTGGGCCAGGCAACGTGAGTGCCAGGGCGTTATGGTCGCTATCTTCCCAGATTAGTACGACCATATCTTTAACACCTGACCAGAGTTCAAGATCGACCAGAATATAGTTAATCCTGGTCTTAGTTCCCCGCCCTCTTGAACGTATGGCATGCTTCTCTATCAGAACATGTCCGACCGTTGCAGGCTCGGACCCCATAAGTAATAGTGAATGATAAGACCTGTTGTCCCACCCTAGTACATTTCTTGATGGGTGGAGTCTGGAGCTTCGCAATCCCTCTGGCTTTATCTCCATCTAATATTAACTCTTGTATGTAATCAACAGGTTCAAAGGTTATATTGAAGTCGCCTGCAACTATAAGTTGGTGGTTCCCCTTAGCTGTATCAAGATAGTTGGTTAGCGTTGTTATTGTGCCAGATAACTTGTGGGGACTACTGAAATGATTGTAGATGTTAAATAACCTAACTTGGATATTCCCTTTCAAAGAGGACAATTCCAGCCCAAGTAATTCCTCTGAGCCAAGGTCTAAAACCTTTATTTTACAGGCTAGCGTATTTGTAACCCAAATTAGAAGGCCACCAGCTGGGCGGCCAACTGTAGACTGCTTAGCTTCAATGCTGTAAGTAGTGAAACCCGCCCTGTGAACCCGCCCTACCGCCCATGTTTCCTGTAACAGGCATAGGTGGAAGTCGTCCACTAGCTTACACCAATCAGGATCAATTAGCTTGGATTATATGCCTGCAACGTTCCAGGATAGAATTTTCAAATCCTGGGGTTCTAACAGAGGTTCCTGGGTGCGTCCTACGGTGTTTATTTCTCCCTCGGGCTCTAGTTGTTGGTAATGGTGACAGTTCTTAATTATTGAGCCGCTTGGGACAATATCATTATTAATATAGATCTCAGGGGATTCTTCCGGCTGTGTGGCAGATGGTTCCTCACAAGTAAGTAGTGGGGTAGTAGCTACTGTAAGTAGTCAGTCTTGGGAATCTAGGTCAGTCAGTAGTTGATATCTATTTCTTAGTTCCAGGAGGGGAACCTCCTGACGCATAAGGGACTTCTTTATGGGTGGGTTAGTGACCAGAGTGTTCCGTCCTCTGCGTTCAAGGTGCCTATAAAAGAACCCAAGCGGTACAATGTCCTCCCTAGGCCTAACCTCTGATTTGTTAAGTATGACCCCCAACCAAGCAACTGGCTTGTTAAGATTGAAGATCTACAATTTATGATAATACAATCCCCAGCAAAAGACTTACATAACGGGCCAACCCAGCTTACCCGCCTTAGGAACAAAATATCATGATATTTGGTATTTGAATAATTTGTGTTTTGTAATAACCAGTGGCAGACTTTATTCTTCAACTGGTTCTGTGATTCTTTTTAATTTTCCTGCAGCGAGGGGACATTAGTAAGAATTGCCACGTAAGGGCAGCACTCGGGGGGGAAGATGAAGTCTCGCCTTATCATCTCGATCAATCAGTCCATTTTGGTAGAGCGTTTCAGGGGGTGCTTGTCGGTTGCAGCCTGCCATGTTCCCAGTAGAAGTTGCATATGAGGAACTAGGCCTGGTTATGCTAGGGGGCGAGCTTACATTCCCCAGGTGTCTAGTACACGAGGGCCCTGGGTGCCTTTGTGATACTACACTGGTGACAATTCTAGGGGGACCATTATTCGCAGTACAAGTTAACGGGTCAACGTCTATTGCTGAGGACCCCTCACCAGAGTTTGTACCCCCCCGTTGTCCTGCCCCCCATCCAACACTTTCCTTTTAGCCCCTGCCCCTGATGATATATCAGCAACCAAAGTGTAAATTGATTCCATAGTTTACTCCAGTTTATCAAGTCTAGCTAGAATAGGTAAAAAGTTTTTGGCAATAGTTTCTTCTATACACGATGTTAGTGCCACAATGATTTGCTGGGATAGTTCCTCGGGATGGGGAGGCAAAATTGTGTTAGAGCAGTTTATAGGAGGTGATCTTTGTAGTGTTTCAGCGGGGGCTTCTGGGGTTAGGTCCTGGATCTAGTCCGTGTGCACCGTGGAGGCTCCAGATCTTTTACCTTTTTTTTCCTTTTTGCTGCGATTTCGCGCACTGGTGATACTAGGGGTGATAAACAATGTGGCTGGGCGGGAGGTGATACCGGTGGACTTCTGGTAGATACATGATAATTTTGACCAGTGTGTCACGTTTGGGCAGTTTGTACATCAGCCATAACAATTGGGTCGGTAATAGGACCAACCGGGCCCCCTCCCACTGACAGACGACGTTCCGCAACCTGGATCTCCTTATCGATGGCCTTTGCAGCCCGAAGGAGAAAGCAATCAAGTGTGGAATTTGTCAGGGCTTTTGGTGTGACCGCCTTCCCCCCCATAGATTTCAATTTAGCCGCCATTCCAATGGAAATAATTATATGTATAAAGCGGGCTTACTTGAGCAGGAGGAGCAGGAAAAATATGTTCTTGACGCCCCGCGTTGGACGACCAGTAGTACAGGCGTGCGGGTTTCCAAAACCAGGGACCAAGAGACCTCCTCCTGCCGCTGACTGGCGCGGCCCGGGCGCGTCCCGCGCTGCGGGAGCCCGCTGCCGCTATTGTAGCGCCTCCTGGCGCTACCCGATGACAATGGCGGCTACGCGCCGACAAGGAGGAGAGAGTGCCGGAAATGGTGGCCCCCGGTCCGGGAATGCAAGCAGCTAGCAGTTGAGAGCGGGTCCTGCGCTGCGGGAGCCCGCGGCCGCTTTTGTAGCGCCTCCTGGCGCTACCCAATGACGATGGCGGCTACGCGCAGCAAAGGAGGAGAGAGTGCCGGAAATGGTGGCCCCCTGGTCCGGGAATGCAAGCAGCCAGCAGTTGAGAGCGGGTCCCGCACTCCGGGAGCCCGCGGCCGCTTTTGTAGCGCCTCCTGGCGCTACCCGATGACGATGGCGGCTACGCGCCGGAAAGGAGGAAAGAGTGCCGGAAATGGTGGCCCCCCGGTCCGGGAATGCAAGCAGCCAGCAGTTGAGAGCGGGTCCCGCGCTGCGGGAGCCCGTGGCCGCTTTTGTAGCGCCTCCTGGCGCTACCCGATGACGATGGCGGCTACGCGCCGCAAAGGAGGAGAGAGTGCCGGAAATTGTGGCCCCCCCTGGTTCGGGAATGCAAGCAGCCAGCAGTTGAGAGCAGGTATTCTGAGTCAGGAGAAGAGGATTAGTCTTCCCTTGGCCGGACCCAAAGATGATGGAAGAGGCCGTAGAACCAAACTTAATACTGCGATCCAGCTATCTTCTGTAGAAGGGTGCTACGCTCCTTTCTCCATAGCCACGAGGCCAGGCTGCAGATTCAGGCAGGTGGCAGGAAATTGGGGGCATGGTTTCAGCCCCATTTACTTTAAAAAAGGAGGTACTAGGAAAGAGTTATCTTGGCATGTTCACCTTGTGAATAAAATGGTGGGTATATAAATACATGTGTATGACATGAATAGATAAGCACTTGGGGGCTTATTTATGAGAGACCTGCGCCACCGTTGAGTCACTATTTTTGATGCGACGTCGACACAGGCGGTACTCCATATTTACAAACAGACGCATGTGGCCAAATGCGTCAGTTTTGGTAGGCCTGCGTCGGAAATTACCAGCGTCAGAAACAGCAGCACAACACAGAGAATATATTCAAGGTTTGCGTTCCCTCATAAAATCCAGCATAAAATCGACGCAGTAACATTTATGGTTTGACAATATGTTACGCATCGTCTGCAAGCAGGGGGCAGAGCTTGAAATGCGTCAAAATCCCTGCGTATCGGCAACCCAGGCATAGGAAATGACGCATTGGCTGTGGTACATGAAGACAAGCCACACAAAACAGTTTGGCAAGCACAACTACACCATGGAGGAGGTAATTTTGCAACTGGGGAGTTGCGAGAAGACCACAACCACCACCCCCACCACATAGGCAGCACAGGAGATGGGAGCGCGTATTTTGCCAGCCGACTTCCCTCATTGACCTCAGGGAGAATGAGGTCATCACATAATAGCAACTCAGGAGGGAGTCCATAATAGAGCTGCTGAACCAGATAGCGCCAAGGCTTCAGCCACCAACTGCCAGGCCCACCAACATCTCTCCGCAGGTCGAGCTGAAGGCTGTCCTTTCACATGCTGGCAACTGGTTTATTCCAAATCCCAACAGCCCGAGTGGCAGGAATATCGCACCCAGCTTTTTCGGCCTTCCTACCCTCTGCCCTGGATGCCATCATCCGCCTCACACCCCACTGTCTCCTCTTCCCCAAGACACAACAACAGCAGCTGGACACCAAACAAGGTTTCTAAGTCATTGCCGGATTTCCACATGTGCTGGGTGCCATGGATTGCACACATGTGCAACTGGTTCTCCCTGCAACATCACATCTGTACAGGAACCAGAAGCACAAATTACTATATCAACATCCAGGCCATCGTGGACCATCAGGGGATGTTTACAAATGTGCTGGCAAAATACCCGGGGAGTGTGCATGATGCCTAAATCTTCAGGCACTCTATCATCAATGACCGCTTCCAGAATGGCCAGTATGGGAATGGACTTGTTGGTAAGCAAACCTGAAGTACATAACAGACCTACTAACAGTAAGAAATGGATGACACAATAGCCATCACTGTATCTGTTGACGGAGATTGGGCCATATATATGAGGGGTGTGCCTCATACATGCAGCGTGCATCATGTTACATGTGTAATGCAAACCACCAAGTTACACATTAAGACACGCAAAGCCACTTTGTGTGCCTTTGAATGGTGCAAAGGTACAAAGCAATACAACGCTGGCAATAATGCAGTGTTACATCACTGTGTGCAAGGGAGGTGTTCCATGTGTGTTGTGAAGGTGTCACCATGTAACTCCCATGGTTCATGAGGCATGTCATGTATCCCACACCAGGTGACCTTTGACACATGACAAATCAATATGTTTCCTCAGGTGATGTGTAACTAGGAAAATGAACTAGTCATCCAAGTCACTCCCACTTCATATGTGTGCTGCAGTCTGTGGCAAACATACAAAGACGATCATGGCTCCGAGGGTTCATCATGTGCCGGAAGGTGCCCCCTCCTGCACAAAGACAATCCCGCATGCAATGCAGGCACCTGAGTACCATGGAGCAAGTGTGTCTGTGCTTGTGCTAGGCAGCACATTGTGTGCCAGTGTAGGGTGAAAGGTCAGGGATGTGAAGAATGGCTTAAATACGGTGCACTATTGCCCTTTCTTAGTGACGCAGTGCAGACAGGGGATTTGCTGCACTGCACATGCCACTTTGCCAAATATCTGGGCCCCTGTCTCATGTACATATAGTGGAAACAATGCACTGCAATGTGTACACAATGATGTACCACATTAACATGCACTCACTAATCTGTCAATGGCAGTAGCGACAGAACGTCAGTGAGTAGCGATGTCATTTCATTTTGTGTGGATGGATGGAACCACATCAACTGCAATGAGTAAGGAATCATTAATGAAATCATATGGCATGACAGTCAAGCTAATTATGAGTACAAAGGCAACACAAGAGAAAATTCTGAGGGGATTGTGTCCTCAATGGCCTAAAAACTCTTGGTATCAGTCAACGATCTACAAGGTCAGTGGTGTGAGAACAAGTACTGTTGAAATCAGCAAGTGTGCTACACATGGCAATATACATGTATGTTTATCAAAGTTTCAGGAGCAACAAAGGAAGACGTATGTGGAAAGGTCATGTGTGGCATGCCATGTCAGTGTAGGGCCCCGACGTGTAAATGTCAATACAGAATAAAATTGTGACAACAGTCTTAAACACACATATGTCTCTGCAAAACTGACAGTCTACATACACACATACACATAGGCAGACACCCACATTGACAGATGTAACCAATGTTATGGCTCACCTATTCTGTGTAGCAAGTAGCCCAGATGGAAAGCATATTAATCCAGCAATGTGAAACTCACAAAGTCTAACACAATGCTGGCAAACATGTCATACATAAGTCATCAACATAGAATTAAATCCAACCTGGACAAGGCACCACAGTGTACTCAGGATACCAATCTCAACATTCATGTGCCACAGCAATAAGGAAAAAAACAAGGTATAGAAGTACACAATCTCCTACAAGTTGGAGTCATACACATAGATTTGAAAAACCAATGCATTGTGTCTACTTTTGTAGTAGACAGCTCCTTGTAACAACATCAGTGTGCCCCACAGAAAGATGGCCCTTATTGCAATAAATATGTGTCAATCAATGTGCACCATTACAATTCATCTGCCAAAAACAATAGTTTAAGCCTGCCAATGAGTAACATTACAATCCATGTTACATGTTTGAACTGCACCACATGTATGCAACCAAATCTCATGGTCAAGTAGGTCTTGAGCTGAATCCTGAAGTCCTTCAGAGATGGGGGGGTGTGCAGGTGGAGGGGTAGGTCATCCCAGGACTTGGTGGCGAGGTAGAAGAAGATGCGACCTCCGCAGCGGCTATGACAGATGTGGGGGATATGGGTAGGGCAAGGGTGGGGAATCGAAGCTCTCTGGTCGGTTGGTGGAATGTCAGGCAGTTGTTGATGTAGGGGGTCTGGATTCGTGGAGGGCTTTGTAGGCGTGCATGAGGAGCTTGAAGAGGCATCTTGTACGGGAGCCAGAGGACAGCTCTGAGGTGAGAGGTGATGCTGGTTCTTCTGGGGAGGTCGAGGATAAGTCTTGCTGCGGAGTTCTGGATGGTCTGGAGGCAGTTCAGGAGCTGTTTGGTGGTTCCAGCATAGTGTGCTGCCAAAATCGAGTCGGCTGGAGATGAGGGCTTGGGTGACTGTCTTCCTGGTTGAGACGGGGATCCATCGGAAGATTTTGCGGAGCATGCGGAGGGTGTGGAAGCAGGCAGAGGAGACGGTGTTGATCTGCTCCTTCATGGTCAGATGGGTGTCCAGGATGATTCCGAGGTTGCATGCGTGGTCGGTGAGGGTGGGTGAGGGGCCGAATGCGGAGGGCCACCAGGTGCCGTCCCAAGGGCAGGGCTTGTTCCCGAAGATGATGACCTCTATTTTGTCCGAGTTGAGCTTCAGGCAGTTGGTCTTCATCCAGGTGGCGATGTCACTCATTGTGTTTTTGAAGTTAGCTCTGGTGGTGTCGGCATCTTCTGTGAGGAATAGGACGAGCTGGGTGTCGTTGGCGTAGGAGATAATGTTGAGTCTGTGGGTGTGGGCGATGTCTGCCAGTGGTGTCATGCAGGTGTTGAAGAGGGCAGGGCTGAAGGAGAAGCCCAGGGGGACGCCACATATGATGTCTTTGGGTGCGGAGAAGGGTGGTAGGTGGATCCTCTGTGTTCGGTTGGAGAGGAAGGAGATCCAGACAAGTGTGTTGCCCTGGATGCCAATGTGGTGGAGTCTGGTGACGAGGGTATGGTGGGAGACGGTGTGGCAAGCTGCTGATGGGTCAAGGAGGATGAGGGCGGCTGTTCCACCTAGGTCGAGGAGGCATATGTCGTCCGTTGCTGTGATCAAGGTGGTCTCGGTGCTGTGATTGGGCCGGAAGCCTAATTGGGATGGGTCTAGCAGGCTGTTTTGTTCGAGTTAGTCCGTGAGCTGGCAGTTGATGGCTTTTTCCAATACTTTGGCGGGGAAGGGGAGAAGCAAGATAGGGCAGTAGTTTTTTAGTTTGTTGGGGTTGGCTGAGGGTTTCTTCAGGAGGGGTTTGACCTCGGCGTGCTTCCAGGCGTCAGGGACAGTGGCTTTTGTGATGTAGGTGTTGAGTAGTTCTGAGAGGGAGCATCCGATTAATTCTCTTCCTAGTTTGTAGATGTGGTGCGGGCAGGGGTCCGTGGGAGATCCGGAGTGGATGGAGTTCATGATGGAGATGGTGTCTTTGGCTGAGAGCTGCTTCCAGTCGGTGATCCGGTGGGAGGCATTGGTTTGGGTGCAGAGGTGGTTGAGGACGGTGGGTTGGGGGTCGAAATTGCTGTAGATGTCGGAGATCATGCAGTGAAAATAGTCTGCTAGAGTGTCGCAAAGGGTTTGGGAGGGACAGATCATGTTCTCGGGGGCAGAGGAGCAGGAGAATTCTCTGACGATGCTGAAAAGTTCCAAATAGCCATCACAGTAAGTGACTGGATAAACATGAAAGTTAGGATGTAGAACTGTACAATGTATCAGGCCATGCTCATCATTTGTGATTACACATAGAAATTGAATAGGCATGTGTAAACTTGTGGCCAACTGTATAAGTAACACACATTCTGAAATACCATAAGATAAGTGCATGAGTCACTCAGTACACATGGCACACATGGACAGGAATGTAGCTGTAACAAAGAGCACAAGCATTAACAGCTGCAATTTCTGTTTAACTTTCACCTGACCAAGGATATGGCCTCCAGCCATGGGTCATGACCACAATAGCGCATCCCCACACTGAGCTAGAACAACAGTACAACCAGGCACTGGTCAAGACCCGCAACATCGTGGAGAGAATCTGTGGTGTGCTGAAGTCCCGGTTCATATGCCTTGACATGTCAGAGAGGAGATTAATAGGCTTGCCCCCTATGGTCTGCAAAGATCATCCTAGTATGTGCCAATCTCCACGACATCTGTGTATGGACAAATGTCCCATGGGACATGGACCATGATGGCCAGGACCCAATGGAGGATGAGGATGAAGGAGAGATCCAAAATGCAGTAGCTGGGAATAGTCGACGCATCCACATTGTGCAAGCTTTCTTCTCTTGATTTACATGTACTTTGACGGACAGATTGCCAAACATAATAGGAAGGTTCAACATGGAAATAAAACTTGCATCCATTATTTGTGTTGGCGTGTATGTCACAGTCGCAGTAAACATCAACTCAACCACATCTTGTCAACTAGAAGTCTCAAAATGTAAATATCATGTTATCAGACCTGTTGACCAACATTGTGCCATGCCTCACATCTATCATTTGCACACATACAGAACTGCTATGTGATGCAGTGTTCTGCATTAAAGGGACAGGCCAGCCATGCCACATTTCAAGATCCAAAATGATTATTACTCTACCCATGCACTTGAGCAGTGAAGAGCTGCACAGCTAGCAGTCTTGCTGCGTTGTGCAACAGCAAAGTGTACAACAGATGGTATTCAGTGAAGTTAGGAATACTAACCACAAACTACCATACCTGAGAATAACCTCACATTGCAGTGTGTCTCACCAATGTGTTCCCATGCAGAATTACGGCGTTGTGCTGGAACTCATGTTGTTGCAGATTCCATCAGAGATCATGAGTGACAGTTGTCATGGACAAAGTCATACTGTCATGCAAACATGAAAAAGCAGTCGCTTGGAAATAACGCATACATGGATGTGTGGTTTACCACAAAACAAAGCAAATGTGAACTATTTCCTGCTACAATGTCACATATACTTCATCATGCCACTGTAGATAAAAGACACACTTGCCATGCATAGCTCAGCAATGCATGGCGGACCAAAGGCCTGTAAAAGTTCCACATGATCAGATGACATTAAATGGCCGCTGCACTATGAAATAGGATACGATACATGGGAACAGCTGAACACCTGAAGGAAACTGAGGTGTCAAGAGCGTGATTTCACCTGGATCAGAAGTCTGACAAAAATGCATGTGCATACACACAGCTCATTGCACATGGTCAAATGGAGTGATTCAGATATGAACTTACCTTAGCATGGCAAGAGTTGTCTACCTCTGACCTGAGTGTACAAGTGCTTAGTTGAGCGGATCATAAATATACTAACCACCCAAAGGCGAAATGTAAGTTGAGAGCATGCCATTACATATGCCTGTGTCAGGGAATGCAGTATCCTTGGACCAGGAGACACACGCAAAGGCCTGACCATCCCAAGTACAATGGACTATTTAACCATGTTTAACTGCAGTGGTAATTGATGGCTCACTCACCTATTCAAAAGGTCAGTTGCTGTGTGACACACTCATCCCAGATCTACATCATGTTTTCTGATATGTGTGTGCATGATAACGCCATGTGCGGAATACGTGTGCCTGTGCAAGACATACACAACAGAAAGTCTGCAATGTGTAACAGTCTGCTCATACAGAGATTGTGTGTGCTGCTACATGGTATGCTGTTACAGCTACAGACCCTCTGCCACAGTCCAAAGTGAGTGTAGTACCAAACAGTGTGCAATGACTGAGTGTGTGTCATGTACTTCATGATGTTTGCTGCCGTCTTACATATGTCAATCACAGTATAGTTTACATTGTACCGTATTGTAATTGCATTTATATAGCGCTTACTACCCCTGACGAGGTGTCATAGCGCTTTTTCGGTGAGTAGCACGTTACTCCGGAACCCACAAAAGTAATTTGAGAGGTGGATAGGTTAGTCAGTTATTTGGATAGAGAAGGTTAGGGGAGCGATAGTAGATGGAAAAATGTTTGCATTTATATAGTGCTTGCTACCCCTGATGAGGTGTTGAAGCGCTATTTCGGTGAGTAGCACGCTACTCTGGAACCCATAAAGGATTAATGGTGAATTAGTATAGTGAAATATGAAATAAATTTGAGTGGTGGACATGTTAGTCTGTTATTTGAATTGAAAAGGATAGTGGAGGGATGTTTTGGAGCTCATAGCAGTAGGAGGAGGCTTGGGATGAGTAAAAGGGAGGTGGAGGGGGAAGAGTCAGAGGGAAGGTTTAGAAATGCTTGTTTTGGGGGATTGGAATAGTAAAAGAGGTATGAGATGATATAAGGAGGGGTAGAGTAGGGAAGAGTCTAGAAAGGGTTATTTTGGGGATCATAGTAGTGGTATGGGGTTTGGGATGAATGAGAGAGCAGAGGTAGAGAATATATTGATAGAGGTCTATGGTGAGAAATAGGGTAGTGCATTGAAAAGAGTAGTAGAAAGAGGTTTGAGATGAGTGCGAGAGTTGAGGTAGAGGATATATTGAGAGCCGTATAGGGTGAGAAATAGGGTAGTGCATTGAATATGCTGAATTAGAAGAAAAGCAATAAATATATAGATCTATAAGTACATGGAAGGTATATAGATGCATAAAGGAAGGTAGTATATGTAGATTAAAGATGCATTAAATTAACTCCGGCTTTCAAGTGTTGTACTTTAAATTAATTTTATTTATTTATTTATATATTTTTTTGTAATGCAATAGTGAAGCAATTGTAGATAAATAGTTATGATAAAAGATTTACTTATTTATGCAGTCACTTATACACGTTAAAAACATAGAATAATGCAACTATCAGTAATATGCACATTTGTTAAGCAGAACTAATGAATATCTATTTTTTTTTTAAAGAATATTATTCTGCACGTTTATACAAAGCGATATACGTATATAGGTACATATCTGTAGTACAAATAAATGCTTATATACAGAGGGATATGCTGTATATTTCTGTTTGCGTATGATGGTTATTTGGGGGAAGAGCTAATTCTTGAGTAGTTTTCTGAAGATAAGGTGGTTATCCGTGGATCTTATGTTGGGGGGTAAAGAGTGCCATAGTTTGGTGCTTGAACAGAGAAGGATGTGCCACCCATGGTTTTTTTCTTGTATGTTGGGATTTTGAGGCGAGGTGCCACTCTAGAGCGCAGGTTCCTTTGTTGAATGTGTGTGGTGATTTTATTGTGATGTCCTTTGAGTGTAAACAGAGAGGTATATAATGGACATGGCCACACACTTCAGCACAGACAGTCTCCCTACGCCACAGCAATGTTTGCAAGCATCTTGCAAGATTAGTACAGTATATAACATAACACTAAAAAAATGTTTCCTCTTGACCTTTGCCAGTGCTGGATTGGCTACCTAGCCCAATGCAAGCACACTTGCTCCATGAGGCAAGGATGCAACTGTTACATGCAGGGACGGATGTGACCGTGATGGTGCATCTTACTGTTAACCAGAAAATGCTGGGAGCCCTAGTGCTCCATCTATTTGTGCTGATGTACACAGCCCACAAAGAAAATCAAAGTAAAGATAAGATGTCAAGGTCTAAATATATGTATTATCACTCCTGTTGAAGGTAGTACTCCCTGAGGCATTGTAGGTCTGCGTGGTTTCATCTGTCAGTAAATGCACATATCACCATCTGGTGTGAATGGCTACCCACATGCAAAGCTCAAGAAAACCCTCTCTGGTGCAGATTAATGTGATGCAGTGTGTTGCTATACATGGTGGCACTTGAGATTCATCACACTTGTCTGGCCTACTCAAGTTGGACTAGTGATGCTCAAACTATAGGCTAACAGATTTTGCTAACACATATAGCAAGGTGCATTATGCATGTGCCACATGTATTGTTCCAGACACAAAGCCCAGGCAGCAGATGTGTCTATACCACAGCATTCCATGGTGGACGTTGGCTATTTTAGTGTGTTAAATGATGTCTGCCAGACAATCACAGGTGTCATATTGGCCTAACACTATACTTTTCATATCTATCCAGTTAATTGGTGAGCAAGATGCCACAAGCACTGTAGACTGGCTGAACCAGCCAGACTCTGTGCTTCCCGGAATGTGTATTGCATCCGTAACACATACTATGGCAGAAATGCAGACATATAGTATGAATTTAGAATTAGCATATAATACTGAATTCAATGGTGTATTTCATTGGCATAGCAATGCAATATATTTGACCCGAAAGATTGCTACTCCGCAGCTAACTACGTTCACCCAAGCATATTACAAACTGTAAGACCAATAAAAGGTTTGGAATGTCTCTACACATCACAATATGTATGTGTTTTTCCACATAAATATATTGTCACCCAATATGTCAGCATGATGAACGCAAAAAATCACACATAGGTGCACTTTTGCCTATGACATTCAACACATCCGAAGATATCAAGGCTGTCAGAGGAGCAAGGAAAGTGAGCCCAAGGTGCGCATACATGCATTATACAATTCTCTACAGTGTATCACAGACAATAGGCCAGTTGCGTGGTCAGAATCCATGCATTGATCCATATGCGCGCGTCACATTGCACCCGGAGTTGGTCAGAAGCCCCGCATTGACGCCAATGCTTTTAAACAATGCATTGTGAATTAGCATGCATTGTGTGCTATTCACGCATTGGCTAGTTCAGTACCGATGAGTCATAAAAAACGAAGCATTATCGAAAAGGGGTGAGATACACCCAGGAAATGATGCAATGGCTGTGGCAGGCTGCAAACTAGGAAGTGTGAAGTTACTTTCAGTTACAGTCTTTATGTCTGTGCTGGCTGTAGGAGGTGTTTTGTGGATTGTCTTGGTGAATTTTTGAGTATTTCAGTCTTGTTGGTGTCTGTACTGTCCCTGTCTTGTGCCAATTGTGTTAATTGCGTGTTGTATTTGTTACTTGTATTGTTATTGTATTGTTTGTATTTTAGGGGTAGGGGTAAGGTTAAGGGGTATTTTTCATAGTGTTAAGGGGGTGTAGAGCTGGTTGGGCCATGGTGGGGAAGGGGAGAGCCAAGAACCTGTCGGAGGGAGAGTTTGGGGATCTGCTCTGGCACATTATGTGCCCAACATGATTGCTACGGGGGATAGTCAGCCAGGGCTAACCCACCAAGGAGCGCAAGGAGCGGTGGGAGAGAGTACGGTGGCACATGACCAAGGTGTTTGGTGTCGACCGCATCGCACACCAGCTCAAACACCGATTGCAGATGTGGTGACCTGCAAGGCCAATCTCCTAGATCACCAAGTTGGTGGCCCCGTTGGTAAGTACATATTTACCATCTACATGTAGTTGTGTGCGTATCTACAAATATGTACTTTATTTCTTGGCAGTAAGAGGCAGATATTTTGAGGGTTAGGATGTCATAATACAGGCTAAATCTGTCAAATGGTAACACCATGCCCCAGGGGGTTGTTCACAGTGGCGTAACAATAGGCCCTGCAGAGCGGGAGAGGCCCAGAGTTCCAGGGGGCCCTCTGTGGCATTGTGCAGGGAGGGTGGGCCCCTGGCCTAAGAGCTCATGACTGGGTCCAGAGCGTGGGCTCCACCCTCCATATATGTTGCGGGGGGGCCTCTCGTTTTGTCAGGTCATCGGCTGGACAAGGTTTTGTGGTCACACCAAATCATTTCATATACATGTATTTGTATATATGACCTCAATTCACATACGTGCCTGTATAGAGTACAGAGTATAAATGTTTGATGTTGAAATACCCTGAACTTAAGGAGCAAAGTAATGATCAATCACCTATCATGTTGACCTTCTGATGTGTGCTGCACTGTCCAGCACACCTAGAGAGTTGGTCACACCCCCTGCTAATGTAATAACTTCCAGATGGTTGCCCTTCCAAGATTGGATTTTGATATAGCCATCAAAGGCATGCACCCTTGCACTATGTTGCAAGGTAGCATGCTTTGCGCCTACTCTGCACTCTGTGCATCTGTGACATGATTAGTCAGATATTGTCCTTACACAGTTCCATATGGCGTATATGTGTCCTTTATTATCCCATATCAACTTTGCTACGTGTCCAACGTGCGGAATATACCAGATAATTGTGATGTCATAGAACTGTGCATTATACGTACACAGAGTATATTTGCAATATTCACAAGCAATGTACCATGTTTTTGTCTTGTAGGTGATCCTGCACCATACACACGGGGCGAGGTGGAGTCCTTAAGGGATCCCAATGCTACCAGTGAGTGTCAATAGTATGTGTTTGTAGCATTGTAAGAATTGTGTGTGATCTATGATATTTGTAACACTGTGATGTGTATGGGGTAGCTTCATTCACCTATAACCAATTTACAGCACGTTAATTCACCAATGAAGTAGCACACAGTAACTGACTGAGATGAATTCCAGGAAGAAGCCAAGGAAAGTGATCTGGACTGATGCCTGCCAGACCGCTTTTGATGCCTGAAATCTGCCATGTACACGGCACCCATGCTCAGGGCACCCAATTTCTCCCAAGAATTTCTTGTGTAGACAGACGCTTCAGAGCATGGTGTGGTGACAGTTCTCTCACAACTGACAGACAAGGGCCTGGACCCGAAAGTTTCATTAGTAGGAGGCTTCTTCCCAGGGAACAGAGGTGGAGTGGAATTGAGTGAGAAGCTTTTGCTGTGGTCTGGGTGCTGAAGAAGCTAAGACCCTACTTGTTTGGGACTCATTTCCACGTTCAGACAGACCACAGGGCCAGGGGTGTGGAATTTAATAAAATATCTACTTGTCCATGGGGCAGGTTGCTTCATAAATCTACTTGTCCTGTAACAAAATCCACTTGTCCCTTTTATACAATGTAAAGTGGCGACAAATTATGGAAGCAATCTCATTATATAAGAGCTCTGAAATAGCCTCTTTGATTATGCCAGGGCTCCTTCCATAGTAGGGATTGAATACTAGCAATTCCCTTATGTTGCCACGTTTCCGCAGATCTGCATACTGGGGCTGAAGGTAATGGTAAGCAACAGTTCCAGGGTTGGATGCCCTTTTGAGTCTGTGCAAACCTACTAACTTGCATGCTTTAAGGATTTTCACCAACTCTTCTCTAATCTTTTCCCATACTGAGAAAGGTTGGAAATTTACTCCTGACAATGGCAGACATAAAACTTCTTCCAGGGTTGGAGAGAAAGTGGTTGGAGAGAAAGTGAACACCTGTATATTTGCTCATGCTAAAATGCAGTTCATAAATATTTTCTAGGAGTACGATTTCTTGGCTTACTTCTGTAAAGTCTTGTGAATTCACGAAAGTCGTATGTCTCTACTTAATGCAAGGACATGGGTGCACTTTTGAGACTTTAATAATTGGGCCCCTAATTAGGTCTGGCATTAACCATGAATGACCTTTTGTGTTTATTACAGTTATGTCTTTTTCTCTCTGTCTATCGGCTAGCTTCACGGTGAGTGACAGCATTCTGTTCTTTCACAAGGAGCATATCGACACACAGTTGTTTTGTTCAGTGCCAGGAACTACTGTGGCGAAGTGTGCTTTAAGAGACCAAAACCCTTTTTTCTTTTGCCAATGTTTGTTGTAATGGAGAGGACCCAGCAGCTCCCACAACAGTAAGGTTTTACAAAAACCATGCAAAAACAGGTCACGCATTGACAAAACCAAAAGGCTGACCAACAATTTCAGACCTACTGGCTTTACCATAGCTTGTTTATGTTTCCCATAATCTTATTAAAACAGGTTACACTGACTTTCCATTATGAATATTTTTGGAAAATACTAGCATACATCAACATTTTACTAAATGATTCTGCAAAGAAATGGTACCTACAATTTTGCAGTTAGCAAAATGTTTTTGCATTTTGTGAACATTTTATTTGGAAACCAAAGAATCATCATCATCAATCTAGCTTTCAAGTTTCTGCAAATATTTGCATCTAATCAGAGAGCATTCTGGGAGCGGTATACATAGCCTCATATTGCTAAACATTGAAAATGTGTGTACATTTTTATACTGGAACCACTGTCAGTAGTGCAGTCTGAGCTTACAACATTTACTTAGAGCGCTCACCCGAATAATAAATGCTTCGCATTAATGAACCATAAATACAGGTGTGAACAGCATTACAATATGGACACAAATATTACCTTAACTGCCGGCAATGCCTTTCCCTGATCCATAATGTGGTACTGTAAACTGGCAGTCAAAGGGTTTGTGCTGCAGGGGGTTGGGCCTACTTGTCCCAAGGACAAAATACACATGAAAACTGGGCTGCCCTTGACCCCAAACAATATGTCCCGGGCGTCGGGCTATAGGAATTCCACATCCCTGCAGGGCCCTCAGATGGTTTATGCAAATGAGGGGTGAAAAAACAAAACTGTTGAGGTGGTCCATTTCCCTAAAAGGGATGGAACACCACCCTGGTACAGAACACGCCATTGCTGATGGTATGTCCAGATTCTTCTGCCTTAGTGATGAGAACTCCCAGGAGGGTGGGTAGTTCTCCCCACTTTTCAGCTGGAGGGGGACATGTGTTCAACTTGGCATCGTTGGCATAGTTTCCCCTGACTTTTTGCCTCTACCGCCTGCATTTTTTTACTGTGTGCTAGATTTCGTTTTTGCTGGCTTAGATGCGTTGGGCACTTAGCTATTGCTGATCAGTGTCAAAATGCAAGTGCTCCCTGTGTACATTGTGATTATGATTGGTTCCCCATGATGTCCTGATAGCGAAATACTGTGTATTTTGTTTTTCACTGTTGAAAGGCTGGCTGGCTCAGAGGCTATCATTGGAGCTGCACTGTAACGTTTTTGCATGTGTAACTTTCAATTGGGAACAGCTAGACATTTGGAGTTTAGGCTCTCTGAACTCAGAATTTAATAACACATCTTTTAGTAAAGGTGGTTTTTAAATTGTGTGTTTGAAAATGCCACTTTTAGAAAGTGGGCATTTTCTTGTTTAACCATCCTGTGTGCCTCTGTCTGTTTGTGTATTCACTGCCTGGTTTAAGACTGACAGGAGCTGGGGATGTGCATTCACTCTAGTCAGTCACAAGGGGTTTGAGGTGTGTCCTGCCTTTCCTGAATGACTCATAGCCAGGCTGAAAAAACCTTTCTGCATTTAGAGTGGTGGGAGGAGTCTTCACTAGCACCTGAATAGGCTGTGTCTGCTCTGCACAATGCTGCCGCCACCTTCTGTAGTGAAGCTGGGCCAGAGAGGACAGAACTGGTTTTTACTGAGCTCAGAGACTACAAAGAGAAAATGGGGTATAGATATTAGACCTAAAACCCCAGAACTTTAGATCACTTCTGGAATCAAGAGGAACCTCTCCCAAGGAGAAGCCCTGAAGTGCGTTAAGGAGGAGTAATGCCCCTTTACTGTGGGTTGCTTTGCTGGGTTGGCCTGCAGTTGCTGCTTCTGCCAAGGAGAGGACAAAGACTGGAACTTTGCTGTGTACCTGCTTGTGAAAAATCTCCAAGGGCTTGTGTGTGCTTGCCAACCCAAGGAGATGATGGACGGAGCGCTGAAACTTTTCAGACACTCACCCCAGTCACAGATCTGGGTTGAGTCCATCGATCGTTCTTTAGCTCACTTCGCCACCCCAGTTCAGACCCAGCTATATGCAAATCAGTCTTGACCCTGTGCCTCATGGGTACATTCCAGCCAGAACTGCCAAGCCAGGTCTTCCCTGGACCGGAAACAAGCATCCTGGGACCGGTTTCGGCGTAACACCCATCATCAGCCAGGCTAGCTTTAATCCAGCGGCAAAGTGAGCAAGGGACTCACGTCTGGGCATACCCTGCCAATTTAGGGTGAACAAAGCAAACCCAAGGAGATGATGGACGGAGCGCTGACACTTTTCAGACACTCACCCCAGTTAGGATCTGGGCTGAATCCATCATCGTTCTTTAGCTCACTTCGCCACACCAGTTCAGACCCAGTTATATGCAAATCATTCTTGACCCTGTGCCTAATGGGTACAGTCCAGCCCGAACTGCCAAGCCAGGTCTTCCCTGGACCAGAAACAAGCATCCTGGGACTGGTTTCGGGGTAACACCCCTCATCAGCCAGCCTAGCTTGTCTCCTGTTCTGAAATCGCAGGAACACAAAGACTTCACCACCAGCTTCCTTGAACACTGCTGGGAGTTCTGACTTGCCAGGAGGTGCCTGTTCTAGTTCAGGGCCTCTGGAGGTTGTTCCCGTTCCTGGGAGCTGAAAGAGCCTGAAGAAACCAAGAAAATCTACACATCGCCCTTCCAGCACCTGCTTTTCTGATGCAGCACGCAAAGCGGGAGAAATTTCCACACTCCACCACCGTGAGGCAGTCACACGCAGAGCCCTGTGCACCGATCTCCGAAGTCCGAGATCACCACACCGACTCCAAAGCAGGCCCTGCTGTGCGGCTGAAAGAATTGATGCATTGTAGGACCGCGGCTGAAGAAATTGATGCAGCGCCTGTTTGCCGCCGGCGTTTCGACCACCAGCGCATTCAGATTTCCACGCATTGCACCTGTGCGGCAAGTTTCGGACGCATCACCTGCAGGACCATAACCATCTTGGAATCGACAGATCACTTTCCCCTACAGTCCGGATTCAACGCATCACTTTTCCTGCATGCAACAGAACTGTTGCATCACCTCCCCAAGGACTCAGGAACAGACTCATCGCTGTTGTCTGACGCTTCTCTTCTCTGTGGCTGTTTGGCCTTGTGAATTTTGACACACCTAATGGTACTTTGTGTAAAAGACATGCATCCATAGTTTTCTATGGACAGAATTGCTTGAAACTTTTAAAAGTCATATTTTGAATTGTGTATGTTGGATTTTTGTCATTTTGGTCTTGATTGGTTTAGATAAAGATACTTTATTTGTAGTGTGTTCACTGTGTTACTGTGTGTCTGGGTGCAAATACTTTTCACATTGCCTTTGAGATAAGCATGTCTGCTCATGCCAAGCTACTAAGGGGTGAGCAGGGGTTATCTATAGTGTGCAACTCCCTTATCCTGACTAGAAACAAGGGTCCCTCCTTGGACAAGGTGCATACTTCTGCCAAGTAGAGATCCCCATTTCTAGCAGTTGGTTTCTGTTGATGTTTGATGGTTCCCGAGCAGTCGGATCACAAGAGGTTGAGCGCTAGCTCTCTAAACCGAAGTACTGACAGCAGTGTGACCATCCAAGACCAACACTGCTCTTTTTTCTGTGAACACATTTATTAAGTGGTAACTTTTGATTGGGAGCAGGTAGCAATATGGGGTTTACACTCAAATTGTAATTTAAAATCCCTCTTTAATGGTAAAGTCAGATTTTAAGCACAATTCTGAAATCTTTCACATCCAACTCTTAACTTAACACTCTGAAAATAAAGAAAGCACTACAAAAAAGAACACTTGTCTTTTTGCAGATTAAGCTATGCAATTTGGCTTTGGGGTAAGTGCGCTGTAAGTTACTTCTTCCATAGCAAGAGGTGAAGTAGCCTTGTAGATTATACCAGTAGTGCCTAACTAGAGGACACAGACCCCTGGGGCTCTGCGACACGTACTCAGGGTTCTGCTACAGTTCAAAAAAATTAATAATATTAGCAGGTTAATAAAGTAAGTGCACATAAAAGTAAAAGGTAAAACAGTAATTTTTGAACCATTATGTAAAAGTGAAGGAAGGTGAAATTAGAGGCTAAAAATTAAGTTGGTATCCTTAGCTTGATTAGGGGAAGCACTACTAGTTAGACAAACATGATCTAGTAGGGATGCACCGTGACCTCAACTAAAGCACTCCTATGCACAGAGAAAACGAGAGAGCATGCATCAGCTGCAAAAGAGACCTGAGTCTAGCATATCACTTGATCTTTTAGAATCAAAACCACATTTTGAAAAACTCCAACCTTCAGATTAAAATTACGGTTTTGATTTTGTTACTTTGTTGTGTATTAGATGAAATATTTCATAATTTGGATGTTTGTTTTCAGTAGCGGCCGGTGTCCTTGAAAAGTGGCGGGACGCGGGGACGACGGACAGCCCCAAATTTTGATTTTTTAAAGAACTTACCTGCCCTCCGACGCTCCTCTCTGGCTCCGTGCACTGCAGGCACAGGCTTCCAGAATCCCCTGCGGCCAATCCTGATGCAGCATTGGCCAGAGCACTCTGGATTTGCGCTCCCAGGTAGACTGGGAGCCTGTGCCTGCTGTCTCCAACCCGGCAACACAGCTCGGATTAGAGACAGCTTCAGTGTGCATGACGATTTGGCAGTCCTGAGAAGGCGGCCAAACCATCAAGTGCACTGAAAACAGGGCACCTACCGGACTCCCCCTCCCCCACTCTGCCCGTCATCCCCATGGCCCCGCCCCTAGACACAACGCTGCGGAGAAAAATAAATCGATAATAAACAGGTTTATCATCATTTTATTTTTCATTATTTTGGCTGCTGGCAGGGGGGGGGGGCGTCGCTCCTCCGCCATTGCGGCGGAGCAGGCGCTGTTTGTGTATTTTGAATTCTGCTTTGTAGTTCAAATTGTGGAAATTAAATAGGCCGGTTCCCCCAGCTTACAGTACCTCTTCTGTGGGTGCGTACAGGAGTACCATCTGTGCTATCTGATGTATTTAAAAGCAAAGAACATATTTTCTAAGCGCAAATGTGAATGCAAGAGTAGGTGAACAACCAGACTGAACTGTCCTTTGTACAGTCAAGCACTTACATTACTTAATTGTTTATAGTAATATTTATGGTAGGAAAATTAACCAAGACAGAAATACACAAACGACCCAAGTTTTTGAGGGAAAAACAGGAAGAAAAAAGAAAAGCAAAAAAATCCATTTATTTTTAGTAGTTGAAATTCGAATCAATATCGGTAAGCAGTGACTTTGTAGACGTGCCTGTCTAAACACAAAAATATTACAGTAATTAACTTTTGTGTATGGTATTTTCCTGTAATACTACTTACTGACAGTATTTGACTTTTTAGTCAGCATGAGACAACTGTACGTACTATTGACCTTCAAAAAAGCTCTGAATAAATGGTTTGGAATTAGAACCGCTTGACGAAAGTAAATGCAAACACAGAGCAACAGCACCACACTGTGGACAGTTTCTATTCAATACAATGTTCTACTGCAGAAATGCCAATATAAAACAACTTTTTAGCGCCAATGATTGGAAAAGTACACATTCATATTTTAGAAGACAAGCTAGAGAGAAAAGATCTAAAACCGTGGAAAACCTTTTGGTAGGTACGCTAACCATTATAGAAATGAAATAGAACAAGTTGTAGCAACTGGTCGAAAGTAAGGGTGTGGGAGATCCGTACAAATTGCTTTTGCGAAATTACGGGTAAATTAAATGATGTAAATCACACGTAATTTCGCATGATGCAAATCTGAAATTTAGAGATATATTTTATAGTGCAATGCGTGCTCATGTCCATTTTGGCATGAGGGCGCATTTTGTGCCAAAACACACACACATGACAATAGCTATATACGCGAGGTGGCGTTATGACATAATTTCCGAAAATTCACTTAGTAGGTTTAATGTGACAGCAGATGCGACCCAACAGGTGGCATTATGCACCTGACCTTACACATAGTGACCACATACAGACAAAACATAGCTCTTAACCTGCAGTTGGCGAATATGATCTCTGGATGTGGTCTTTATGCCAACACTCACTTTATATGGAGACACCTCATTTTTTTTTTAATCCAAAAATGACATTTTACCTCTTCGAGCACATTTAAAGCCCTGTGATAAAAGAACCGCTGTATAAAATGTTTTGTAATGGTTTTAATTAACTAAGCAAATAAAATATACACATGTATATATAAATATACAGTACACTAAGCTTTGCTAAAAAAATACAGTATACTGTATTGCTCAATCAATCAATCAATCAATCAATCATATCATTTGTAAAGCGCACTACTCACCCGTGAGGGTCTCAAGGCGCTGGGGTGGGGAATGCTGCTACTGCTCAAAAAGCCAGGACTTGAGGAGTTTTCTGAAGGTCAGCAGGTCTTGGGTCTGCCGTAGGTGGATGGGGAGGGTGTTCCAAGTCTTGGCGGCGAGGTGGGAGAACGATCTGCCACCGGAGGTCGCTCTTCGGAAGCGGGGGACAGTGGCGAGGTCGGCGGAGCGGAGATGGCGGGTGGGGGTGTAGAAGCTGAGTCGTCTGTTGAGGTACGTTGGTCCGGTGTTGTGGAGTGCCTTGTGTGCGTGGGTGAGGAGTTTGAAGGTTATCCTCTTGTTGACCGGGAGCCAGTGCAGGTCTCTCAGGTGGGGTGTGATGTGGCTGCGGCGAGGGATGTCGAGGATCAGGCGTGCAGAGGCGTTCTGGATGCGTTGGAGCCGTCTCAGGAGTTTGGCCGAGGCTCCTGCGTAGAGGGCGTTTCCGTAGTCCAACCTGCTGCTGACGAGGGCCTTGGTGACCGTTCTTCTCGTTTCAGTGGGGATCCACTTGGAGATCCTGCGGAGCATGCGGAGGGTGTTGAAGCAGGCGGAGGAGACGGCGTTGACCTGTTTAGTCATGGAGAGGGTGGATTCGAGGATGACCCCTAGGTTGCATGCGTGGTCGGTGGGTGTTGGGGCGGTTCCCAGTGCGGTCGGCCACCAGTAGTCGTCCCAGGCCGAAGGGGTGGATCAGAGGATGAGGACCCCCGTCTTGTCCGAGTTCAGCTTCAGTCGGCTGTTCCTCATCCATTCAGCGACGGCCTTCATTCCTTCGTGAAGGTTGGTTTTGGCGGTGTGGGGGTCCTTGGTGAGGGAGAGGATCAGCTGGGTGTCATCGGCGTAGGAGATGATGTTGAGAGTCGTGCCGACGGGCGACGTGGGCGGCGGTGCCATGTAGATGTTAAACAGAGTTGGGCTGAGGGAAGAGCCCTGGGGTACGCCGCAGATGATCTCGGTGGCTTCGGAGCAGAAGGGGGGGAAGGCAGACGCTCTGTGTTCTGCCAGAGAGGAAGGAGGTGGTCCAGTCCAGGGCCTTCTTTTGGATCCCGGCGTTGTGGAGGCGTGTTCGTAGTGTGTGGTGGCAGACCGTGTCGAAGGCGGCTGACAGGTCCAGGAGGATGGGACACATATCTTTGTGCAAGTCTGAAACATTGACAAAACACCATTACTAGTGCGAGGTCACACTTTTTCAAAGTAACATTGCTTTAATGTATAGCCTCCATACTGCTGCAGTAAAACTACCTGTCTGCAGGCAGTCAGGACAGAGCGCTCTGTTTAATGACAGAGCCTCGAAAATGCATCCACCATTAATTGGTAGCACCAAGCAGGAAGGCGGGTAAGAAGAGAGACTGGATGCTGGGCTGTTTGTATGATCGCCCCAGGAAGTGCGTCATCCACCCACGGAAGGTGAGATGAAAGTTATACCTAAAATCAGTCCACCCTCACCACTGGAATAAAGGATCATATTTAAAAGCACAGCGTCATGCATTAGACCTACTGTGCAAAGAGACTGACTACCCCAAAGACCTACCACAACGTTCCGGCCAGGATTCCCATTGTCTACCTGGAGACCATTGTCTATCATCAATGTGTCATCAAGAGACAAAAGCTCGGCAGCAGATCGTTGAGATTTCTGGGTACCAGAGTTTGGAATCAACAAACCAAGAACCTCAAACTCAGCTCTATTCAGTTTGGGAGACTTGTGAACACTGAGATATTAAAATCTGCTACTGTGTGATCGTTGCCTAGAAAGGAACGGCGATTGAAAAGCACTGAATAAGTGACCAGTCATTAGTTAATCCAGACTCTAACACCCATCACAGTTAATCATCCTTACTGAAGAAGAAAAAACAGAAGCCCAACATGAATTTAAAAGTAAATAAAACAAACATCTTAATCATCTACATGGACGGTCGTTTGGGTCTGAACAACTAAGGGCCTCATTACGATGTCAATGTCATCGTTGCGGAATCGGGACCGACCGCCCTCCGATCGGCAGTCCCGACTGCCCTCCAGTCGGCGGTACCGACTGCAGTATTACAATACGACCGCACATGGGGCGGTCGCATACTCCCATTTTTCTATGGGAGCTTGTGCTGAGGCCATAAACCGGCTGTAGCACAAGCTCCCATAGAGAAATGGGAGAATCTGTTCATCCCTGCACCGCTTGGCAGGCACCCCAAGGTGCCTGCCACGAGGTGCAGGGATTAACAAGAGTGAACCATAGGTGTACCCTCAACCCCCAACTGGTGGCCGCAAAGAGAAGGGGGCCCTGCAAGGGGCCCCCAAAGTCACTTTCTGACAGGCTTTCCAAATCGGAAACCGACATCGTAATCCCGACGGCGGAAACGCCATCCTTAGGGATTACGGTGAGGCCTCCGACTGGCCGACAGCCTCTTTGAGCCCGTCGGAATCCAGGCTGAAAGACCGGCCAGTTTCACTCAGAGACGTGTGTCTGCAGAAATCCCCGACAGAACAGTGCTAAGGGACAATTCAAAGCCACCTTTCAGACAGAAGATCGTGTTTCCACCCATATCAGGATTTTCAAGATTCTCATAGTGAGACCTTTATATGTTGAATTAGGAGGGGACATCAGGAAGATTCGACCAGAGTGTTTTGCTCTTTGTTTCGATGAACACTTCGTGTAGTTGGCGCTAATAGCACCTCTTAATAAAGTGAATGTGTAATTTACTCACAATCCTTGGATCTCACCACATGTGAGGGAAAGGAGCCAGAATTAGAAATATATTTCCCTAGACTCACCTGATTATTACCATCGACGATCCATATGAACACGGAGAGCCAAACCAACACAAAGAAACAATATCAGGACACTGACTTGAGATTTTAATTGTTTCCTTAATTATATCATATTTAGCTTAGACTAAATCAAAATATATCTAGGTAATATTACATGCTACACATATGTAGTTGGATAATTACAGGGAGGTGAGTAAACACAATCAGATGTCACAGTGATTCAAAGAAACCTAGTTACACAGTCATACTCCTGGCGAAAGGGCCAAACTACCTGGTAATGGAGTGATGATAAAGGAGCAGGGAGTGAGGGTATCCATCAGGTTAGGAGGAAGAGTTCTGAGCAAGATGCACTTTCAATTTAATTCTGAATTGTAGAACGGTTGGGCCACTTCTGATGTTGAGGTGGATGCTGTTCTAGACTCTTGGTGTGTGGTCTGGTACGCACTGCCTCCCTCTGTTTTTCTTCCTGCGTTTCCTTGTATCCAGTCTGGCAATGGCTTACAGCTAGTGCTGCATTGTCCTAATGGCATGGCTAATTTCTCAGCCATGCATGAAAGGTATTAATTGTGAAAACCTTGCTGGTGGAGCAGCTGGTCTTAAACATGATGTGGGCCTTGATGGGGAGGCAAATACGTTTTATTTATGTCGAAGTGATGTGACTTAATTTCCTCTGGCCTGTTATAGGGCAAGCTGCAGCCTGCAGGACACCATTCAATGGTACCAAAGTGGAGTACTGACAATTAAATTACAAAGAAAGATTACAATAGGGTTATTTAGAGTACATCTGAAGAAAAAGTAGCACAAATTTTACCAACGTGAGCAGCCAGTCTAAGGTGATGACTGCTCTAACACAGGTTAACACACAGGTTAACACAACAGGAACCAGCTGGTCAGATGTGTATTTACAGGCTCGCTTCTGTAGCACAAGGTCTAGCGCAAAGTCTCCATCTGGGACATTCTCAGGGGGATTCAAGTTTGTTCAAGAACCCAGATCTATTGGGCCATCTGGCAGCCGCAAAGCTTACCTGGAACTAATGGCTTCTCTTAGTTTGTGGATCAAATTGAAGATTCGGATTAACGAGGGAAAGAATAGACTAATCCTTCTTTCGCTTGTTCATCAATAAGACGAACAGACATCACTTTTCCATTTTTAATAAAAACTAATGCAGTATTGGTTTGCAAGACCAGAGCAACAACAGTGCCCCAATTTTATCAAGCAATGTCAATGACATTAACATTTGTGAAATGATACGTGGTTTGGGGTAATATTTTTTTTATTAATCTGTTTCTTTGCAGCAACTTCCCCTTTGTAGCTTCGAAAGATCTCTTTTGTGAAAACCGTGGTTCCCTGTTACTCTCATCTGTTCCCCCTAGCCTTTTTTGCATCTTCACATTCCTTCCTTTATCACTGGACACTCCCTCCTCCTTCCTACATGGCATCCTTTCTTCATCTCATATTCAAGCAGGGCTGGCAGTACTGCTTATCATGGCCAGGTGCATGGAGGCGCTTCTCCAAATCCACTTGCGCTGTTTCCCTTTCAGAGAAGGAAAAGCCAGCGGTTATCACAACATGCGGTCTGGGCTGAAGCTGCCACAAACTCTTGCATGTGCCAAAGAGATGGCAGCTGTAGTGTCGTGAGACTATGTGCGTTAGGACCCTTGCAGTTCTTTGCAGACTCAACAAGGAATTACGTAACTTGCTGGGAGGTGTCAAGGTGTGGTTATTAACAGTTATGACGCAATGAGTGGGCAATGTGTGATCGTATGCTGTGGAATAAAGACGTCTAACTACAGAGTTCCGTGTGTGGCACATTAACTTTGCATGCTCCAGGGCTTGGTAGGACGCTGCAACTGACGGCGAGGGTGGGATCTGTGCCCCGAAGAAACAAGACTGCTCTCCTTGAGAGTTTGCAACGTTACAGCAAACTGCTTGTGCATGCCACGTGCTCCCAAATCGATGAGAAGTAGTTCAAAGTTAACTTGTGTGAAATCGAAGCCCGCTCCAGCCCATATACAGCCCTTGAAGAAGTTAAAGGCCCTGCGGAGGAGTACATTGGAGAAGCCCATCAGAAACCCACTGCTAAGTCCAAAAGAATGATATTGTGCTACATCATAACACAGAGGCATCATCGATACAAACCGAACGCTAAAGGCAGCCACAACCAGGTATGATGCAAAAAGCTAAATGCAACACTGATCAAGTGCGAGAGATGGAACCGTCACCCACCAGCAAGAAGGAAGACGACAGCAAAGACAACCAGGTGTGAGAAACAGCAAACTCACTCACCAACAAGGAGGAAGGAAGTGCCATACGATCTGCAAAAGGGCATGGCAGCCCAAGCTCAAGCACAAAGCCGGTGCTTACAGAAGGTGTGGATTCAGGTGCACAGCAAAAGCTATCTGAACAGCATTTGCTCTCAACAACAGTAAAAAAGAGTGCAAAGTACGATGCAGCTGTGCTTCTGAAACCACCACCGCCATCCGACACAACCATGAAGCAGAATGCAAAACTCATATAGGCCGATATCCCTCTTAAATATAGACACCAAGATACTCAGTGGAATTTTGGCGGCCCGACTGATGCCATACATGTCCCAGCTTATACACTCTGATAAAGCTGGGTTTATACCACGGCGGAATACCACTTATAACCTACGGAGATTGGCGCACATGTGGCACGCCCCATGCCTGAAGACCTAGAGCTGTGCACTTGCAATGCTAGATATCGAACAGGCGTTCGACTCCGTGGAGTGGGAATACATATGAGCGACTCTAACACAGATGGGAGTGGGACAGAGGTTTATCCAATGGATAAAAATAATATAGAACAACCCTACGGCCCGTGTGAGACTACGCAGGCAGGTATCCGACCAATTTGCATTAACAAGGGGCCTTCGACAAGTCCCCACTCATATTTGCAATCGCAATGGAGTCTTTGGCAGCCACACTGAGGAGAAAACTGGGGAGATGGGGAATCCAACTGGGAAACACCAGCCATGTGGTCTCATTATATGCTTATGACACTCTGGTGTACATGCGTCAGCCTGATAGCGCAGTCCCGGCTCTTCTGAGAGGGCTAAAGGAATTTAGGACACTCTCTGGCCCTAATCTCAACCCTGGGAAATCAAAACTGTTTCCCGTGGGGAGGCTGTCCCGGAAATCAGAAAATGAATTGCCCAATGTAGGCCTAACATGGATACCAGCTGGTGTCAGATAGGGAATCCATCAGAAATATACACCGCCACATACCTACAAAACAATATGGGAAAGGTAGCGGAGGGTATTGGCAACTCTATCAAATTCTGGGAGGAGCTTCCACTCTCCCTGATGGGGACGATAGCGTTAATAAAAATGGTTATCCTACCAAGGTGTCTATATGCCCTGCAGCACTCTTTATACAAAATCCAGAATCACTACTTTACAAAGTTAGAAAGCTTACTAGTCGAGCTGCCATGGGGAACCAAGCGAAAACGGGTTAAACTCAACACACTCCAACGAAAATGGGAAGTGGGTGGAATGGAGGTACCACGATTAGAATTATATTACATTGCCTCGCAGCTCCAGCATGCAGTATATTGGCTAGATGAGAATAACAACTGGGAGAAACAACTACTAGCGGGTACACACGGAGAAGTTTCCCTCCCGGAGCTCCTCATGATGGGGGCAGGGGTACCAGATTCTTATCCATACCTTATTCAACACGTACCAGCGGTTTGGGAAACATCAATCAAGAAGGTCGTTTGACAAGCGCCCTACGCCCCAGATTGGCCATTATGTGTGGTGAAACCCTTTAAGAAGATAGCAGACTCAATGTCTATTAAGAAATGGGTGGACGGGGGATGTCATACAATGGGGGGACTTGTAAAGCAATCAACAATTTATTACGCGAGAGGAGGACGAACACACTTTTGCACTGGGGAGAGGGCAATTCTTACAATATGGGAAGATATCCGCTGTAGTCCGCGCAGTATGGCCCTCTTTCCCGCGAGAACCACCTAGCACATCGGTACTACAGATAATCCTTAACATGGCGGGGGAAGCAGGTTGGTCTCGCACATACATAGAGCGCTGAGAGACTATCTCCCGAAGAAGTCCCTCCCAATTCAAACAAGATGGGACAAGATTTTAGATGAGCCCCTGACAGATCAGGAATGGACAAAGGTACATGAGGGAGTTAAAAGAGTGAGCTCTAACGCAAGATTTAAACTTACACAGTACAATATTATACATCAAACTTACTTGACTCCGCTGATCATAAGTAAAATCTACCCGGAACGCACCAACACATGCCCCAGATGCAGCCAAACAGACGCGCATTTCATACAAATGATATGGGAATGCCCAGCTTTGACGTCATACTGGGGGAATATAGTCGATCGAATGCAAACAGCTACAGGGTGGAACATCCCCAAAACAATACGGGTAGTAATATTGGGACTGCTTCCTACGCCAAAATCAAAGAAACTTAGCTGAAGGTTTGTGCTATTGGGGCTGGTTCTAGCAAAGAGGAGAATAGCGATTAGATGGCTATGTTCTGACCCCCCAACATTTGAAGAATGGCTGAAAGACCTTAATGAGTGGGCAACCGCGGAACTATATTCACAAAAAGAGGGACAGAAGGGCTTTTCTTCAAGGTCCAGCACAAATGCCCAAATGCTATTCAAAAACTGAAAAATTGTGCTGTTCCTAAACAAACCAGTAAAAATGGTAATGCAGGTCACAGTAGGTTTCTACATCCAAATAGATGGGAATCCATTTATTTGGAATGTAATGCCCTCACACACCCCATAGGATGTCATGCTTCATCATCGGACTGCTCCTCGTCTGGCCGGCGCTGCAATGCCTGACGGGCTCCCGATGCGGGGCACTTTGGCGGAGATCTTTTTTCCAAGTAGCCGTTTAGTGCGGGGTCTAGTGAGTGTAGATGTAGGAGTATGTGATATGGGAGTACCAACAAAAACTACTTTAATTGTGGGGTCTCCTACCCTGATTAAAAATGAATGAAAGGCGCAATGCTAAGGTAATGTCTTAGATGCGGCGCTCTACCATGTAATCGGTCAACATGTTTCTTCGCCTTTTTCTATAGTTTTAGAAGCGATTCATCAGGACCTACAAAAATAAAGGACTATCTACACTATATACATTATGGTGGACCTAGACTAATAGTGTGTTAAGTATAAAATCATGACCACCGTACCTTACTCTGTCTAGTGGCTAGTAGTGCAGGTTCTACCCAGTCAGAAATGAGTTTTTACTTCATCAATCCCCGGCAGATCAGAACATGAGGAGCTTCCCCACATCGGTTGCGAAGTCCGCAACGGATCCTTAGACCTACCCACAGTTGCCGGGTTCGGGAGGTGACCGCGGAACTAATCAGAATGAAACGTATTAGGAAAGATGAAAAGATAGAAGAGGATGACCGAGCATGGTCACTCATGCTGATGGATGCAAAAGGACCCCCTGCCCCCACTGATGAAACAAATAGGGAGGGAGAAGGGGGGACTCGTAATGAAGGAGAGTGAGGTAAAGTGATAAAAAGAGATTGTTATATGAAAATAAAAGACTGACCTGATGCGAGACCAATATGATATCTGAGACTGAACACGACATGGGAGGGGGGCGGGGGTAGGGGGGACTGAGGGAGTATTGTTACATTTCAATTGTTCTAGACAGTATGGCAAGCGGCAGGACGGGATTTATGTTGAGGTCTCTGGATGAGACACAACATTGAAGCACACTTATGAGAATATGGAAGGGGGGGGGGATAAGAAATTGATGTAATAACTGTACTCCTGTCTTGCTATGCTACTGAAAATGGCAATAAAAACGTTTTTGAAAGAAAAAAGAAAACATGAAGCAGAATACTGGTGCTAGGTGGACTGCATGGATTGAGAAGTTTGATGACTTCATAGATTCCCTACAAGTAGTAAATGATAAGAAAATCATCAAATATTTAAAGAACCTTATCGGCGACGGAGTGAAAGAACTGCTGAAGAAAATCTCGCAGACTGATGCTATAGCGTACCATCAGATCAAAGAAGCATTGGGAACCAAGTTCAATCCGATGCAGAATGTCGACTATGAAAGGTACATTTTCAATCAAGAGAGACAGCAAGCTCGTGAAATAATGGATGAGTTTGTTGAAGACTTGATGTGCTTATCAAACATTGCAAGTTTAGTGAATTTAAGGATGAAGAAGCCATATGTCTCAGAGTCATCGATGGCTGTCTTTCAGATTTGTTTAGAAGTCGCATGTTGAGAGAGACGCTCAGTTTAGAGAAAGTACTAATGGCTGCAAGGGCCAATGAAAGAGCAAATCGACAAGCTGCTGATATGGAAGCTGGAACAGCGAGAAATGAATTGCCGTTGGTCATGAAAAGAGAGCACAAGGTAGATACATGCAAGTCAAGTCAAAAAGCTGTGTTTCCGATGTGGGTTTTCATTTACCCATGAAGGCAAATGTCCAGCCATAGGACAAACGTGCAAAGGTTGTGGTAAAGAAAACCACTTCATAACGGTTTGCAAAGCAAAAGAGAAACTAGCTACGTCAGAAGAGAAGGGAAAATGGACGTCAGAAGCTTACAGAAGCATTCTTGCCATGCCCACAAAGCCAAAAAGGGACATCAGTAACAACAAAAAGAAACCAGACAATGTTGATCATAATCAAGTTCATCCTAGAAAGGCTCATCAACATCATTATTGTGCGTCAGTGAAGAAGATGGTTGTGCGATGATGGTATCAACCACAGAACCACAGGCACATGTATGTTTGGCTACCTGCAAGAAAGAGCAAACGACAAACAAAGGCGATTCACCAAACGAGACAACTGAATTCATTTGGACACTGCCCCAAGATTACATTAAAAGTCAATGGTTCTTTGTGGCTTGGGATTTGATTGGGATTTCCCATGTGGGCGTTCTGTGGAAAAAAGGTGGGGTGATTCCCTTTACCCAGTTGCAAAACGAGCATGATATGGTCGAGACAGAAAAATGTAGATATTTGCAAATCCACCACGCGCTACAGGCAGCCATTCCACGGGGCCAGTCGCTTCTCGAGTCCTCCCCCCTCGAAGATAGGATCTTAGAAGAATATATGCCCAGGAAAGCAATCTCAATGGTATATAGGAAACTGACCAATAACATGCCCGACCCCCTTTTACAGATTCGCAGCCACTGGGCGAAAGATACGGCGGTAATGGAAGATGATGAGTGGCAGGAGGCTCTGTCGTGCCCCAAAGAAGTAGCAATTTCGTCTAGGTTACGATTAGTACAACTTAAAGTACTACACAGAATATACTTAGCAAGTAATGCTCTAGTGAAGATGGGTTATAAGGAAGATCCCAGATGTAGTAGAGGGTGTAGCCAGGAAGGAACCTTTATCCACACCATTTGGGAATGTGTATACATCCAGCGTTACTGGACAAAAGTGGCCCAGTGCATGGCAAATGTGCTGGGAAAACAAATAGAGCCCAAGATAAAATTGTGTCTCCTGAATGTGTGGGATGCCACTGATTTGGTAGAGATGGAGAAAACCTGGGTGGCTCTGGGGATGATGGTGGCCAAGAGAAATACGGCCAAATTGTGGAAGGTGCTCGAAACACCTACACTGAGCACATGGAAAAAAGACGTGGACTGGTGCATGGCAGGGGTGTGGAATTTAATAAAATATCTACTTGTCCATGGGACAGGTAGCTTCAGAAATCCACTTGTCCTGTAACAAAATCCACTAGTCCCTTTGGTGCCATGTAGTGCACTGTCAAATAATGGCAGCACTAATTATATAAGAGCTCGGATAATAGCCTCTCTGGTTATGTCAGGCTGATAGTATAGAAGGATTTGAATACTAGTGATTTCCTTATTGTGCCTCTTTCCTGCAAATCTACCCATTCATCCTTTCATTCACCCACTGATATCTAGCATTTCACCTTTACATTGGCATCCATTCATTCTTTCATCAGCCTTTCACCATTCTGTTTGTCCATCCATCCATCCGCCCAACCATATCCAAACCTACCCATCCCTCACCAAACATATCCATCCATCCATCCCTCTCAGCCATTCGTCCATCCTTTCGCTCACCCATCCTTCCGCTCATCCATCAATTTACCCTTTCACTCATCCATCCTTCCACTCATCCATCAATTTACCCTTTCACTCATCCATCCTTTCGCTTACTAATCCATCCACCCTGCAACCTATCTTTTTACCCTTTCCTTCAACACATCGATCGTCCATTCACCATCCCCGTCACTCATCCATCCTTTCACTCATTCATCCATCTAGCAAGCCACACTTACACTCACTCATCTATCCACTCTTTCACCCATACATCCATCCACTCACTCACCCATTAATTATGGGCCTTTGTCTACCGAGCTGCAGACAGAAGAAGCCCATCAAGAGCTCCGACCCCGCTGTAGCTGCTAAAGTGAGTGGTTCACGATGCCCCTGGCCAAAACTATCCTTCCAGCTCCAAATCTATCATTCAAACTCATCCATTTATCCTTTCGCTCATCCATCCATCCACTTTCAACCCCTCCATCCACCCTTTCACTCATCCCTCCATCCTTTTGCTCTTCCATCTTTCACTCCGTCCATCCACCCTTTCACTCATGCCTCCATCCTTTTGCTCTTCCATCATTCACACCATCCTCCTTTTCACTCATATCCATTCACCCTTTCACTCATCCCTCCATCCACTGTTTCACTCAACTCCACCCATCAATCTATCCAACCTTACACCCATCAATCTATCCATCTTTCCACCCAGCCAGCCACCCATCCACCCACCCACTCCACCATCCATTCATCCACTCTTTCTCTCATCCATCAATCCACCCTTTCATTCAACCATCCATCCTTTCACTCATCCATCCACTTTCACCCCATCCATTTATTCACCCTTGCACTCATCCATCCATTCTTTCACTCATCCATCCTTACATCCATCCTTTCACTCAATCATCCATGTATATATCCATCCACCCTTTCACATCAATTATGAACCTTTGTCTGGACCTGCAAAAAGAAGAGTCCCATCAAGAACTCCACAGCTGCTGCAGCTGTGTGTTCAGATGCCCCTGGTGCACGCACAAAGTGAGACAAGAGGCCCAGTGCCAGGACAGAAATGAGGGTGGGCCTGAGGATTGCATGAATTCCCCATGGGGAAACTAATGAGCTTTAATGTAAGATATGAGAAGCCAAGGAGAGTGGGTCAGGGCAGTCAGAGGGGGCAGCAGAGGAGGGTGGGGTTGGCAAGTACAGGTACCGGGTGAAACATAAGGTGTACAGGAAAGGCAAAGTGCAAAATAGGTTTGTGCAGGAGCTGCATGAAAAGGGAAAGCATGCGCTTTACTGTAGGCCCCCGGAGGCGAGGGTGAGAAGGGATCTTGGGGCCGATTGAGGCCCAAGGGTGAAGCACAGAATAAAAGGCAGGGGGTCACAAGGTTCAAGTCGGAGCAGGAGCCAAGAGGCTCTTAAGGCAGCCTCTTGCATTCCAGTGATGTAAGTGTTCTGGAGCTGCAGAAGATCCATGTTCATCTTGTGCTCAAAGAAAATGAAAGGGCCAAGGGGAGGGCCTGGAAGCCACACAAGAGCCTCGGGGAGAAAGCAAAAAGACTCTTACCTGACAGTGCTGTGGATGTTTTATACGGAGCTGCAACTTTGAGCTCAGCTCCATCATGTTGTTCTTCTGCTCTGGGGAAATTAAAGTGCAGGCCCCAGCTTTTGCATTGACCCTTTCACCGCCAATAAACTGCTCAGAACTACTGATTAACTGGCTGTGACCAACAGGGTTGAACTGCTGCGTATCGGATTACTGTAAGACGGTCTACTTGTCCTTTGGACAAAATAGAAATGAAAACATCTTGCCCTTGTAAGAAATCTAGATGTCTCGGGCGTCGGGAGATAGGAATTCCCCTCCCCTGTGCATGGTAATGGAAAAGACGGTTTATGTATTGCGAGGCTGCCCCAAGAAATGGTCACATATCTGGGGTAAATGGAACACATATAGAGGGAATATTTGTGAACCCCCACAGACAGCAAGGCTCCCTGAACTAGACGCAGAATGATAACAGGTTAGAATATGTAATTATGGTAGGTCACTAATAGATAAAGATCACACTGGAACAAGAGATGGAGGCCGGTGAACTAAAGCAGCAGGTTGGAGCTCCTACACATGTCAAAGGGCACACGCTGGATGGGATTTACTCTAACAACCCAAATCTGGCATACACCTCGGTACTCCCATTGGTATGGTCCGATCATAGCGCCATTTTCTTCGAACTGAAAGAGCCGAAGGGCCATACACCTAGATCGGAACTCACAAAGAAAATTGAAAAAAGAGCCTGGAAAAATGTAGACAGTAAAGAGTTAGAGATGGCCTTAAACAATACCTTGCGCCCTCTTCCATCAGAGGTAGAAGAAGCTACCTCTGTGTACACGGAATGGATAGACGTAGCGTGTAACAAATTAGCTCCGGTTAAAAAGTGGACCCCAAAACGGGCCCAACCGTCAGCTCCTTGGTATTCAGACGAATTAAAAAAACAAAAACAGGCCTGCAAGCATCTAGAAAGGGCATGGAGGAGAAGCTACAAAAGCTTGGATAAAGGAAAATATAAGGAAAGCCTCAGACTGTATAAGGGTACACTGTTGGAAACCAAAAAGGAGTTCTTTGCAGAACAAATCTCTCAGGCCAAAACGAATTCCAAAGAACTCTTCAAAACCATTTCTAAACTAGCGGCCCCCATGGCCCCCCAAGAGCCAAAGCAGTCCTGAACTCTGCGAAAAATTGGCTAACTTCTTCCAACAAAAAGTGGAATCCATCTTTTCCTCATTTACCCTAGCTCACAGGGGGAAAAGGGTGATGCCACAGAAAGAGGAATTAATTACACCGGTTCTAGATAATTTCTCCCTGTTAGGGACACCCGACTCGATTAAACTTCTGAGTTCCATTCGATCCGGGTCTCCGTCGGATCCATGTCCGGCCTCGGTACTGAAACAAATCCCAGAAGTTATAGGATCGGCCCTTACACCGCTGTTTAACGCCATACTCACAACAGGCAAATTTCCCAGAAACTGGAAAAAGGCCTCTATACTCCCCCTATTAAAAAAACCTACCGTTGACCACAAGGATCCAAACAATTACAGGCCAATTTCGAGACTTCCACTTCCTGCAAATATTATTGAAAAGGCCATGAACATCCAGCTCAGTACATTTCTTCGGACTAATAATCTACTCGACCCATCTCAATACGGGTTTAGAGCAGAACACAGCACTGAGTTGGCCTTAATTAAATCAACAGAGGAAGTGAGGGAGGCCTTGGATAGTGGAGGAAAGGCAATTCTGATATTGTTAGACTTGTCAGCAGCCTTTGACACGGTCCATCACGAAGTGCTGATGGACCTCGGCTGTCTGAAGCAGGGGTACAAGGAGCTGCCTGGAACCTTTTGCAGTCCTTCCTTTCTGAAAGGACGCAAACAGTGTAATTGGGCAACCACAGGTCAAAGCCGTTCTCCCTACCATGTGGGGTGCCGCAGGGCTCTTCGCTAAGCCCGACACTCTTTAACGTATACGTTAGTTCTCTGGCAGGCCTGATCAGATCCTATGACTTCAAACTTACCTCCTACGCAGACGACACTCAAATAGTGTTGTCACTCAGGGATGGGGAAGAGAAGGAAACAGGGGCCCGTTTTCAGGACTGCATGAAAGCCATCTCAGGGTGGATGTCGTCCAATTGCCTAAAACTGAACTCAGGCAAAACAGAGGTTATCTTGTTCGGGAACAATCCCAACCTGTGGACACCAGACTGGTGGCCAGCCGAGCTGGGTGTATGCCCCGCTCCCACCAGGAAAGCAAAGAACTTGGGGGTGATCGTGGACAATAAGCTCACGTTCGGCGATCACATAAGCTCGGTGGTCTCAGCATGTTTCCTTATTCTGAGAATCATAAGGAAAATAAAATTCTTCCTCCCTGAAGGCAGTCTTAGGACAGTGATCACGGCTCTCATCATGGCGCGGCTAGACTATTGTAACAGTCTATATTTGAATGCCCAAAAACAGTACATCAATAGGCTTCAAATCGCACAGAACGCAGCTGCTAGATTGCTTACAGGGACACCAAAATTTGTCTCAGTAAAAAATGAACTAAACCAATTGCACTGGCTCCCCGTGAAGCAAAGGGTACGTTTTAAGGCCCTCTGCATGGCCTATAAAGCCCTTAATGGGGTAGGCCCCGATCATCTAAGGCAAGTGGTATGTTCCTGGAAGGACTCTTCGGTCCGCAGGAGCTAAACAAGTCCTAGTCCCCCCGATTAAAAAGGCCAGCTGGGGGGGCAGAAGTTTCATCACCTGCACCTCTAAGGCCTGGAATGAGCTCCCGTTCCATTTGAGGAACTCAGCCAATTTCCTCACCTTCAGGAAGGGCCTGAAAACTTGGCTTTTCTCACCGTAATACCCTCAATACTGACAACCAGTAGGCATGCTCAGCGCCAGGACACCCAAGGGTAACCGCGCGCTTTAAAAGTTCAAATAACATAACATAACATATGTAATGCAAGAATCAATGAAACCACATGGTCGCAGCATTGTCTGGAATTGTATTTGAAATGTATTTAGGATGTCATCAATAAAAAGAATTATATAAAAAACGGTTGCCCCATAACCTATTATAGACGGTGCGTCGATTAGCATCATGGCAGTCGAAAAGTTCAATAGCCTGTCTACCGTGCCAGGCCTCAACCCGTCAAACATGAAGGTGTACAAGTGGGCTGATTCTTAACTATTGCAAAGTCAAGGGTCATTCACAGCAACAATGCGACATAAAGCATTATTAGTGCAAGCACTAATTTGCGTTCTTCCAAGAACTTCGTCCAGTGCTTGCCTACTCAGTTTTGTCACTGCTACTGACATGGGACTGATATCTCTCAATTGCAACCTTCACACTCAATCTGTAGTTGTGAATCAGTTCCTGCCGTTGCTTCATGGCCTAGGAAGGATCAAGACAATGAAAGTGCAACTTCATAATAATGAGGACATTCGCCCTATTGCCCAGCAGCACCGCCAAGTCGCTTTTCACTTGCAATCAGCTGTTAAGAAAGAACTAGAAACGCTGTTGAAGCATGACATCATTGAGCACTCCACCGGTCCTACGCCAGGGTCTCGCCCACAGTGGTGGTGCCAAAAAGAACAATGGAGGTGCAATCCGCATTTGTGTTGATATGCACCAGGCCAACGAAGCAATCAAAAGAGAAAGACATCTTCGCTCACACATAGCAGACATGATCATGCAACTGAACTGTGACAAAATCTTTTCCTGTCTTCCCCCGAACAAGGGACACCATCAACTTGAGTTGGAAGAAAACTGCAGGTACATCACTACTTTTTCGACTCATGTTGGTTTGTTTGGATACAAAATGTTGAGTTTTGGAGTGTCGTCAGCTGCAGAAATATTCAGGATGTTATACATCGTCAGCTGCAGAAATATTTCAGGATGTTATACATCGAATAATTCAACCTGTCTCACATGCTTTTAATTACAGTGATGACAAACTGGTATTTGGGGCAATACAAAAGGGGCATGACAAGGCTCTTACTCAAGTGTTATAAAGGAAAAACTACTCACTTGACCTTTATTTCTTCTTATATGCCTGCCAAGTGCTCAATGTTCTGTTCCCAAAAGAAATTATGCTACAAATGCATTCTATTTTTATACAAAGCACATATTATTCAATTTTTCAAAGTATCTCTTATTTGTTACTTTCAAACAGCGCATGTCTTAACACAATCGTCAAAATTTACATTTTAGCAATTCTTTCCATGTACTGTGACATAATCATTGTATCACAAATAGAGGTATGTTTAATGCATACTATGTTTAATGCATACTTTAAAAACAAAAATGCAACAATGCAAAGAAATCCCCCACATACCAAATCACTCACTCGTACATGCATCCAGAGTCAAACACTGCCATACTCAACATTCATACCACATCCCAGCATAATGCACATATATCAGACAAACAACAACAGAAAAACAGGTTGAAATTTTATCCGTTGAAATGTTGTGGGCTGGGATCTCTATTCCGTCAATGGTCAATAGTTGGTTTGGTATGTGGGGGATTTCTTTGCACTGTTGCATTTTTGTTTATAAAGTATGAGTTCAACATATCTCTATTTGTGATACAATGATTATGTCACAGTAGATGGAAAGAATTACTAAAATGTACATGTAGACTCTTTAAAGATTGTGTTAAGACATGCGCTGTTTGAGAATAACAAATAAGAGATACATTGAAACATTTAATAAAATTAGTTTTGTATAAAAATAGAATGCATTTGTAGCATATTTTCTTTTGGGGAACGGAACCTTGAACAATTGGCAGGGATATGAGAAGAAATACAGTTCAAGTGGGTAATTTTTCCTCTATAGTGTTTCCCCTCCCCCCCTACCCAGACCTAAAAACAACAATATAGGGGGGGTACCTTCATCTATTATGATTGTCTTACTCAAGTGTGCCAGTTACTTGCTGATGCAGGTCTTACTCTAAATGCAGCAAAGTGTGAGTTTCACAAGTCCAAACTCAAGGCACATATTGTCTGATGGGGGAATGGCTCCTGACCCAGATAAAGTGCAAGCACTATCCGCTACCTGCCCCTCACCAGATGTCACCATACTGCGATCCTTCTTAGGCATGGCCAGTTATTGCTCAAGGTACATTCGTGACTTTGCTACTGTGAGTGCCCTATTAAGAGACTTGACAAAACGAAATTCCAGTGGTCTGCTGAATGTGATCAAAACTTCAAAAGAATAAAACATGCGATTGAAAATGCAACCAAGATGGCCTATTTTGACCCCAAGTTACATACTGAGATCACAGTCGATGCAAGCCCAGCTGGGCTGGAGGCAATCCTTGCTCAATATAATGGTCATCTGAATGCTCAGAGACACATTGAGGCCTATGCCAGGCGTGTAATCCTATGCTGTGGAATAAAGACGTCTACTACAGAGCTCCGTGTACAGTGTATTCATTTTGCATGCTCCCAGGCTGGAGAGGACCCTGTAGCATCCACCATGGATTAACACTATATGCTACTGACAGTTCATGGCATCCAAACTACATTGTTACTGCAGCCAGGACTTTGCTGCCTGAATATAAAATTTCCTAGCTATCGAGAAGGAATGTTTCAATTCTATAAAGGACGCGAGCGAGGATTATGCTTATCTCTTCCTTTTATTTTCAGCTCAGCAGCCTTATCAACATGTCAAATACAGAAAAGACTACAAATCCCATGAGTCTTTGTATTCGAAAAACTAGTAACAACCATAGAGATAGTCCCATATAAACAGTGGCAAGGAACAGCACTTCCTCATTCTTCGGACGAAACAAAAGTTATCCTGCTTTCCGATCAATAATCTTGCTTCTGATCCGACCCTGCAAAGGCAAGAGAGACAGTATCAGATAAAACAGAAGAGCCAACAGAACATCCAACCACAGTGCAAAATAACAACAAATATATACATTAGAGACAGTGGCACAAAAGAGCATCAATATTTGGATGATGATACAGATATACTTGGATCATCAAGTGATTCTAGACTGACAATTTGTTTTGGTTTTGTTCCCCCCTTCCTTCTTCTTGAAAAATCTGCAGGTAATAAGTCAGACAACCTTTGTCCTGAGGAGACCCCGTGACTCCCTAGGGGTCGAAACGTCGACAAATGTTTTCACTTGGTTACTTGGAGCAATGATTGCCTCACAGGTTGTAATGGGATATACACATGTAGTCGTTTTGTAAATACATAACCAGTGAACTTTTATGTTCTTATTTCTTATGTGTATATTTCGATATATGTTTGTCAAACTTGAGCACCGCGTCGCCTGCACTTGCACTATTCATTAGAACATTGTCTGCATATAGATCGTTGTGGAAATAAGAGAAATAATTTCTACAGAAACCTTTTGTCAGTCTCTTTGTATAGATTTTGTGAACTGTTGTTTGTACTCGTGTCTGTATAATAGATCACCAGAGTGTGTAGATACCACCTGGTTTTGGAAAAATAAATTGGATGGTGGGCTTCCCCGAATTTATGTAAGAGGGTGGCCGTTTTTTTCTGAAAAGAGTCCCACGGCGGGCACTATTTTGTATATAAAATGATCAGTGCCGTGAGCCTAGGGAATCATGGAAAAGGGGGGAAATGCATACCCCGAAACGGAGTCCAGTCCTGTAGAAACGCATCCATCACTTCCGTGAGTGGATCTGGTCTACAGCTGAAGAAGCGAGGTAGTTGGTGATTGAGGCGCGAGACCAAGAGATCCACCTGACATGGGCCCCAATGTCCCATGAGATTCCGAAAGATCAGGGAATGTAACTTCCAGCCAATGAATCCTGCAGATGTCTGGAGTGCCAATCCTCCGTCTGATTGAAGCTCCCCGGAAGATATTCTGCTGTGACGGACAGATTGTGTCTGAGACAATAGTTCCAAAAGTTCCTGGCCAGATCTGCCAGAACTTTGGATCTTGTGCCCCCCCCAGACGATTAATGTATCTCACTGCGGAGATATTGTCCATCTTTAGAAGAATGATGCAGGACGCCTTGTTGGCCGCTAGGCTCCGGATCGCGAAAAAACCCACCAGGAGCTCCAAACAATTGATGCGGAGAGACTCCTCGTGTTCCGACCAGTGACCGCCCGTGGTAACGTCCCGGCAACGGGCGCCCCTCCCGAAGCGGCTGGCGTCCGACTCGATCACCAGCTCCGGAGCTGAGCCGAAAATGGCCCTCCCATTCCATGCTTGCATGTGCTCTGACCACCAAAGCAGCTCTGAGTGGGCCTCCAGAGAGAGGGCAACTTGCTCGGTATATGTTAGGCCCTGATGTAAATGTTGAGTTTTCAGGCGTTGTAGAGCCCAATAATGAAGAGGGCTGGGAAAAATCGAGGACGACAAGAGACCAAGGATCCAAGCCAAGTCCCGAAGGGAGAATGTGTCTTTCGCCAAAGTACAGCATAGTTCCCTGCGAATCAAATGTATTTTTGGCTGGGGCAATTGCAGGCATTGTTGCACGCTGTCGAGTTGACTTCGAACCCTAGGAAGGTCATGCATTGCGCTGGGGTGAACACCGATTTCAGATCGTTCAAGATGAATCTCAGATCCTGTAGGAGGGTTTGAGTCATCCAATGCTGGGAGAGCAACAACCTCCTCCTCTTGGGGCATCAGCAGGATGTCGTCGAGGTAGACTATGAAGCGTACACCCAGTGCGCGGACCGATTCCATGACGGGTCTCAACAGCTTGGTAAACCACTAAGGAGCTGAGGACAGACCGAATGGAAAACAAGTGAACTCATAAAACCGGTTCCTCCATTGAAATTGGAGGAAGCGTCTGTGGGGGGAAAAGATTGGCACTGTCAGATAGGCATCCTTCATGTCGAGCTGTACCATCCAGTCGCCTAGTAAAAGGACATCCCTGAGAAGGTGGATCCCTTCCATTTTGAAATGGCAGTAGACCACCCACCGATTGAAATCCTGCAGATTGATCACTGGCCTGAAACCCTTGTCTTTCTATTCGACCAGGAAAAGGTTGTTGATAAAGCCTCTGGGATGAGGGGAGACAGGAACAATGGCCCTTTTTTGGAGGACTTCTGCTACCTCCCTGTCGACCACCTGCGCTCCTTCTCGAGAGAAGACCAAAGGTCGAGGTCGAGACCGTTGGCGCGTTGTGCCGTGGAATTCTATTTTTAAACCCGGTGACCGTCTGTAGAACCTAAGCGTCTTGTGTAATCTCCGCCCACTTGCACAAGAACCCTTGCAACCTTCCCCCCATCCCTGGTAGGAAAGAAGGGGTATGCCTTACTGGTAACACCTCTTTGTGAGTTGTTGGCTCTACGGAAGTCGCCTTTTCCGCCACGTCCCTTGCGCGGGCCTCAAAAGGGGTAGAAGCCCCCGAACCGTTTCTGGTCCTGCCACTGCATGGAGCATTTAGTCCAGAGCCTATGGGGGTTGGAATTGGTTGTTCGGCCGGAGGAGCACACCCTACCTCTTCCGGCCCCTCCAAAAATTTGTTGACTGAACACTTTCTTGATGAATTAGAAAGTGTTCATGTACCGGGAGAGTTCTTTTATGAACCGTTCTCTGAAGAGACCTCCGTTCGCCACCGGGCCAGCCTCTGTGATGGCTAGTTTACCAAGTCTGGGCTCCATTTTAATGAGCAGAGAACGTCTGCGTTCTGTTGAAAGTGCATAATTCGCGTCTCCGAGGAAACATAGAGCCCTTTGGGCCCAACCTGAGAGTATCGTGGGATCTATCAAGTGGCCGGTCTCTTTGGCGTCTTCCGCCATGTCTAGAATTTTAGTGAGTGGCCCCATGACTTTAATTATTTGGTAATGAAAGTCGCCATTCTAGAGTCAATTTCAGAGGTGTAAGCCACCTTATTCGCCAGTGCGGGCCGGGGACATTCTGCCTTCAGATGGCCTCGGACATCTTGGTCCATAGGCTTTCAGATGCGGCTGGCCACATAAGACGCCACCGAAGGCGCTAGTATCCAATCCGCAGAGCCGGGGATGATAGATGCCTTCAGGATTTAACATCCCTGAGGTATCTGTGGAATCGTTTTGCGGTGACTCCAGCCAAGGGTTTCTTGGCGCCCCCTTCTGGGCGCCAGGGTCTACTCGGACCTGGCTCATTATTCGAGTCACTGTCTACATCGGTGTCCGCCCCAGTATTGTCTTCTGCCTCATCTTGAGGGCAGGAATCTTTATCGGGGTCTCTCCCGGTTGGGAATCCTCTTGGGTGTCACCCTCATGGCGCCTCTTTAGGAAGGCCTGGTTTAGCCTCTCTAAGGCATCCACAGAGGTGGTCCTAGGGGTTTCTGCGCGCGCTTTGCCCTTGCCCTTGGGGGGGCCTCTTGCGCCAGAAGAGGGAGCCCCCCGTTCCCTTCTGACGAGGGAACCGCGGTCCTCCTGACCATCAGTTCAATGATTCTGCGGCTTAAGGGCTCAAGCGCTGAGGAGACCGCTCTCTACAAGGAAGCGTCAATCGCATCCACCAACTCAACATGTATAGGAAGCAAGGAGGGTTCCTCCTCTACAGGCTCCCAGTCATAGTATTCACCTGCCATGTTTAGGAGGTAGGTTAGGAGGGAACGAGCACCAGACTGAAGGAAAAGGTAGAATACTATTTTGGATTAGCCAAGGCTTGTTTGGGTCAGGATACGCTTGTGGGCATGAGGCTGGAATGGATCTAACACTCCGCAGAGAAACCGCACTCTGGAGCCGATGAGAAATGCTAAAATTAGCTGATAATTTACCAGGGGAAAAACTCTAGACTAAAGTACATTATAATGTCACCCAGGAAAAACCCGAAGCTCCCTCAGGTGCGCGCGACCTCCGTCGTGTGAATGCCGGACCAGGCAGGGCAGCGCGAGGAGTCAAGAATGTGCGGAATGCAAAGAGGGAATCCCCGCTGTCCGGAAGGAGCGCACAAGTGCCCCGCCCTCTATCGGGTTCAGAGCACACTGTGCATTAAGGCCAGAGACGTGAGAGAAATCCCCTCACGTCCAGGGAGTACGGGCGAGCGCGCGCCCCGCCCCCTATCGGGCTCGGAGCGCACCGCGCAGCTAGTCGCCTCCGGTGGCCGCGAACGTTAAAAAACAGAGCAGCAGAAACTGCCAGAGTTGAAAAGCACCTGAAACAGTGCGTCTGCCGTTGCCTCGCCTTGGTCGACGGACCGGCGCGAGGGGATTGAAGAACAGGCCTCCCTGCAGGGGAGGGCCGTGAGAATGACGGTCGGTGTCCCGACACCGGAAAACAACACGAGCGCCAGCACAAACTCGGGAGAACAACGGACCCCACACTGCCGCCCCCAACGAGGTAGGCAACAGGGTACAAACAAATATAATAAACAATAGCAAGGAAAAGCACTTAACTGGCTGCTGAGCAGCGAAGAAAGAGGAAGTGCTGTTCCTTACTATTGTTTATATGGGACTATCTCTATGGTTGTTACTGGTTTTTCTAATACAAAGACTCATGGGATTTGTAGTCATTTCTGTATTTGACATGTTGATAAGGCTGCTGAGTGGAAAATAAAAGGAAGAGATAAGCATAATCCGAGCCTCCGGTCCTGACATAGAATTCCGAATCTCCTCACAAAGAGCAATTGCTTCTCCTCAAAAAGATTGTTTTGAATGGACAATTGCATTATAGCAAAGTATTCTCAAGTTGTTTTGTTGATTCAGTCTATGAGCTATTCTGCTGAACTTTTATGCGAACTACTAAGACTGGGGTTATATTCAGTTAAAGTACTATGTTAAGAAATACAGAGGATTCTTAAAGTGGATCACTGTATACGTACTTATGAATGTCATGTATAAGGTATTAGAGTTTTAGTGAGTTGTATAGTCGCTAAGATTAGGGAACAATAAAATATAACTGGTATTAGGTATTTGTAAGTTATACAGAAAAGTAGAAACTGTAACACATCTTCCACAACAGTGTGTGTAGTGCTTAAGATTGAAGTAACTATAGTAAACATAGGCAGAAATACTAGAGAACATGTATATTTGAGAGACTTATTCTTTATATGTTTTAGTTTTCAGGAATTACCTGTTCCATATTGGTTGAAAGAGCACCAAAAAGCACAAAGTGCCAATGATAGTCTGTGGGAGCGGCAAACTGGGACCAAAGCACGATTTGAGGCCAACCACGATGAAGCCCTAGTCTGACACAAGTGGATTGGTCCCGGTGAAAAGTCTGGAAGTCAAAAAGATCGAAAAAGATTCCAAACTTTCTTCTGGTGCCTCAAAACCACAGCAGTACACTTCTAAGGACCCCAGATCCTCAGAGGAAGGGATTTAAGACTTTTAGGGTTTCAGATAGAGGCCAACAGCAAAGTCTAATCCAAGTCCAGCTACCAACTAGTCAGCTGGCTACTTTACGGAAAAGGCCTCTTGGAGCTTGTTGTGTCCTGTGGCCAAACAGCAGCCATGTGACCCTTGAAGTCCACTTTTTTGTCCTGTGTACAATGGGGAGCAGGGCCAACCCTTCAGCGTTCGGCCACACTAATCTTGGGCTCTGTGTGTTGTGGGTGTGCAGGGAAATGCACTATAGTAATCACTAGTGCCCTCCAATATCTAACACTAAAACCCAGTTTGAAACAGGGCCCCGACCAACAAAAAATTAGAAAACAGAAGTCTGGTAGGACAAAAGCAAGGTCCTGCAGCATTGAGAAAGGGAATGCACAAGATTTGCCCTGGCATCTTTTGTGCTCCCTTTTAAATGTGCCAAAGTTTTACATGTGCCTTAGAAACTCCTTTCAGGCAGGATTTGGCACTGTTGTGCTAACAGGATGCCCACATCCCCCCGAATATTCTGTTGAGCTCAGACAAGTTATCTCTGCTTATTCAGGTCGACCTGTTAATCAAATGGATCTATTGTGCCCGAAATGCTCCTGGGAGGGGCAAATGTATAAACATGAAGGAAAGCCATTGAATCAGGAGCAGAGGAGAAAATAAGACAACAAAGCTAACCAATCTTGAACAAGGGGTTGACCCAAAGACCATTCTAGGTATATGATATGTACTGAAAACAACAGGTCTTGCTAGCAGTTCTGTAGCTGAGACCTCAAAATGATATAGTACATAGTATGGCAATATACATACTCAAGTCTGCAGTAATACTATTCACTACATACAAGGAACAAGGAAAATTAAATGGCAGATTTCAATGCATAATGTAATAAAATTCTACAACAAGGCGGCACCAGATAATGTTTTTGTTCCCTCTGAATACATCTTAGAAAGTACAATGTTGTTTTGTGGTTGTTTTAAAAAAAGATATATTCAGCAACAGCGCTGAGTTACATTACCTGGAAAATCAGTTTTCATAACATCTATGCCAACTTGAAGGCTATGCTCAGCTGCCAGAACAGCATAGTCCCCGTGATGGGAAACATTGAAACTGAAATTTGGGAAAGTGCTGCAGACATCATTTGCGAGAAATGGTTTTCCTTTTACTGTTCGTTGCAAGACAATTTCATCCCATGGTATCTTAAGCTTTTCTTCAATCAGCTTCCTTATCATTAGCCGACCAGCCTAAGTAATGAGAGAGATCAAACAATTAGTGCAGAAGAGCTATTTATGTACCGGATCACTGTGGTTCAGTTTCAACCACACAATCTTTTTTGTCTAACAATATTTGATTAAAAATGCTATCTATAACTGACTCTTTCTTTGAAATATAATCTTTGAAAGGTCTCAAAACTGAAAACATACATTCCTTCTTCCTCGCACTCCAAAACAGTAAAATCATTCCTCTTCAGTTGTCCTGACTGTGCCCACCATCCACAACCCAGCTGTGAGTACTGTGTTGTGTTTTGTTGGTATTTATATTACACATTCTTAGCATATGCTGGGGCAAATCACTTTCTGGATGGTCAAGTTTTTATAATTATCATATTTTTTATCTTTTGTGTATACCCCTTTTTGGTTCTATGTTTTGTTTGTTTAGGAATAGGTTTCAAATAATTTTCCTCATGTCATATTCACTGCAACATGATAATTACGTCTGCTTGAATGTACTCATGTTATTCTGTATGGATCAAGTTTTCTTTTATGGTGATTGTTTTGAATAAATACAAGGTTTCATATAAGTGTTTTTAAACATTAGGCAAGGTTTCACATAATGTATGTAAGTGAAAGGCTGTCACTGTTTATTCTTAAAATGTTCAACAATGTTCAGATGCACTATATAAGTTAGAGTGTGGTGAGAGAGAGAGAAAAACTTTCTACAAGAGACTACTTCATGCCAGAGACTCGAGACAGAGGCCCAAACAGAACTGTAATGACCTTCCATCACCAGAGACTACAGGTTTGCACATCTAGCTTTTACCCATCGAGCTTATCTGCCTGCCTGCCCATGTAGACAACAATAGCAACAAATGCTGTTACTTTGCTGAACATTGGTTCTAATTTCCAGAAGAGGCATGCAGGTTTGAACCATCTCTGAAACTTGAAGTAGACCTCTTTTTGGTGCTAAATGCTGCTTAATGAGCCTAGAGATATATGGGCGAGGTTGGAGATATTAATATAAAGAAAACGTTATGGTGTCACCACAATTTTACAATATTTTTTATTATTCATCCTTCTGACAAATATCACTGTTACTATTTTGCTTAATTTTATAATATTTAGTATTTATGATGTATGCACTAAAATAAGTCTTGAAAATATAATCTTGGTTTCTTAGTGCTCTTGAGTGTGCCTTTCTGTGAAGAAAGGTTTGGCTTCCACTAACTATCCCTGTAAAATATGACAGAATTGATTGTTACCTAGAACACATCTTACTCAAGTAATGCTTAGTAGGTTGAAGGACGGTTGCATGTGAAATTGGCTATCCCAGGATGGCACAATGACTAAGTGTTGGCGGGTCTAGAGAATCTATTACTGGGCTGTGTTCTAGAAAGAAAACCAGAAAACGTAACAGGGTAAGTGGCTGCTGCATACATATAATTCAGATTTTCCACAGCTAGGGTGTGTAGAAAATCATGATTTTATTAAAGACACGGAGGCTGATATTATGCATATCTCTTTAATTGCAACTCACAGCAGCAACTACAAAACAATGTAAAGAACTTGGAATAGGAACCTATTAATGTTCTAATGGCTATTTAGGTCCCTGTGTGGCAGCCATCTTCCTTCTTTGTTGCTGCTCACAGCTCAGATAAGTTCACTATTTTACATATCCTCAAATTGTGTGTGAAAGATGCTGTAATTGTGTTTGCGCGTTAAAGATCATGGCTGAGTTATGTTAACTTTTTAAAATAAGTTAGTTTACTTGGGAAAGCTCCTTAGTTTTATCGGATTAGCTACTCTTCCCCCGTAATTGTCCTGACTGCGGGGAGGCTCTGAACCTTAATTAGCGCAGTGTGCGATAAAAAAGGAAGAGTCTTTTGACTCTTTTATGGGCGCCGGCTTCCGTATGCCGAATCGTAGGCATGGGCTCAAATGTTTTCCGCAATTCGTCTGAAAACTGGCCCGACTGAGCTCAAGAGCACGGAACTGAAAAGCAGGTGCGCTCGGGAGGCTGTTTGAATCGAGCTTCTCGAGGGCTCCCAAGCCATCACAGGCACTGGGAGCCCAGACTGTCAGCAACAGTAATTGGGTTGGTGTGCATGAGGGCTCTCGATGCCGTAATAGGCAGTGGGAGCCCGCGCGGACCAATTTCAGGTCTGGCTTTCTTTAAACATTCCCTGCAGGGAAAAGATAATATGAATAGCGCGGCGAACAACGGTCCCCGTCGATGTTTTGAAAAAATAAGGAATTAGGCTCACCTTCTCTGGCGCCTCCGTCCCCGCGCCTGCATAGATCGTATCTTCGTGAGTTTTTCCTTCTTGGGCCACCGTACAGGCGGCAGGTGACGCGGCGGCCATTTTAGATCGGGTTTTAAGTAGGGAATTGAATTAAATACAGACATCCATCTTTTGGGTTTGCAAAAAGGCTGTAGACCGTTTTTTGGCTTGCCCGTTACACTTGAGGTTACAAGTGCAGCCTGGCGTGTTTGGCTTTGAGAGGAGCTTTTTTGGTAGCATATAGGCCTTTAGACAGGAGGAGGAAAGTTTTTCTGGGGGATTGTTTACTCTAAGGAATATGGAGGAGAAAAGAGCTGTTGAAGTTAATGTTGAGGGCAGAGTTCAGGAGTGTGTTGATAAGGCAGTCTCTGTGTTGGCTACACAGCTGGGGAAAACCTGGATGACTGCATTGACAAGTTGGAAGGTAGGTTTGGGAAAAGGATGGAGGAAGAACAATTTCAGTCAGTAGAGGAGGTGGTAGGCGATGCCACGATGAGTGGAAGTGACAGCAAAGCTACTCAAAAGAGGAAACATCTGTCTAAGGAGAAAGTCAGCAAGGAGAAAGGGGCCTTTAATCAGAAAGGCAAATACAGGCCAACTCAAAAGAAGTTGTGTGGTAATGCTAGAAGGCCACTCAAGGGGATCACAGAGCTATTGTCTGTGATGAATCCTCCAGCAGTAGGGATATCGCAATTTCATGCTCTTCCGACATTGATACTTCAGAGGACAAGGAAATAGAGAAGAAGAGAGTAAAAAAGGAAAGGAGAGAGAAGGAAAGTTTGGACCAGATTAAAGACCCTTTGGGTGACTTTATGTTTGACCCTAACACTATTCAACACCCACTATCTCCTCAATTAGTCCCAATAAAGCATGTGGCTGAGTATGTGGAATTCTGGATAAGGAGAGAAATGCCAAAGGAAGTTCGGACTAGACTCCGTTCCGAGTGTCCGTGACCTTCTCTAGCCAATAAGGTGGCTTACACACCCGAAATGGATGCAAAGATAATTGCATTTCTTAATAAATTGGGTAGAGACCCAAGACTAGGGCTCGATAAAGGCTTGAAGGGCTGTCAGGACCGCCTCCTAGATGTTTTTGGTCCCCTAACTAAAATATTTGACCTTTGTGAAGAGGCCTATCTTCAGGAAAGCGTTGTAAATGTCCTAGAACTGAGGCAATGGGTGCAGAGAGCAGTTTGTTTATTGTGGAATGCTAACGCATCTCTGTAGTCAGAACGTAGGAAGAGCCTGCTTATGAAAATTGACCCGAAACTGGTGGAGTTGTCAGGGAAAGAAATGGTTCAGGAGGCGAAGGGTCTCCTTTTTGGTGAGGAGTTTGTTAAAGAAATGGCTCGGTATGCAGGAGCCTTTAACTCCATACAAAAAGATATTAGGAAGGTTTTTGGAGCGGCTGGGAGAATGCAGGGTTGATTCCCCAGCCAGGGTTTTGCAATTATACAAAAACAGAAGAGGATCAGAGCATACAATTCCAGCACCAATCGTTAGTTCGTATAGTAGCCTCTTAAATATTCAAAACATTTTACATTTCATGGAATCGGACGCCCACTTATATGTGGAGGGAGATACATATCCCTAATTGACCGTATTGTGGTGACTGATCATACGATGATGTATGAATACCTTTTACCTGTAACGAAATAGAATTGACATCAGGAACATAAGATAACAAACTGTATTGCTTATTCATCGATCCAAATGGCGTATTCCAACATTTAAATAAATATAACAGTCACAGAAGCTTTTCAGCCCTGAAGAAGTCCCATGTGGGACGAAACGCGTTGGCAAAGCAAATTTGTCGTGCATTTTAAGATTGACGGTTTTGGAATAAAAGGACAACGTTTTTCTACTATCGAAAACAAGATCGTCTAGTTTCTTCATTTGGGAAGCAATTTTTACTTTTATTTTATATTTTGTTCTGTTCCTTCTCACATGATGTACAATTATATTGATTTATAGATTACTAGAGGTTTCGGGTGCAGGGTTAATTGTGTGTTTTCTGTCAATGAGGGTTTTGGAATTACATGGAGTTCATTTTCTCATGGATATAGACCCAGTGGCTACCAATCATCAGGAAACTTTTCACCCAGTTTCTACCCCAGAGACAGAGAGGAAGAGGACGTTTTAGAAGAGATAGAAGATCAAGACAACAAAGTATGTTCTGGAAGCGACCATTTGTCTATACAGGAAAAACTGGGTGGCAGACTCGCCCATTTTTTAGACAGATGGAAAGAGATAACTTCCGACCTATGGGTGTTACAAACTGTGAGTGGTTATCAGATAGATTTGGTAGAAAAACCGGTTCAGGTAAGACGGTCGACACCTTTGAGGTTTGCAAAAGAGGAGGACAAATTGGTAGACCATGAGGTTCAAGATTTGGTAAAGAAAGGAGCAATAGAGAAATCAGACGATGCCTCTGCAGGGTTTGTAAGCAATCTGTTCTTCGTTGAGAAAAAGGACATGGGCATGAGACCAGTGACAAATCTGAAAGAATTAAATGAGTGGGTAGAGTACAATCATTTCAAAATGGAAGGAATACACATGTTGAGGGACCTCTTGAGAAGAGGGGACTGGTTGACCCGTCCAGATCTGAAAGATGCTTACCTAACTCAGGGGTGTGGAATTTAATAAAATATCTACTTGTCCATGGGGCAGGTTGCATCACAAATCTACTTGTCCTTTAACAAAAGCCACTTGTCCCTTTTGTGCCATGTAATGCGGCAACAAATTATGGCAGCAACCTCATTGTATAAGATCTCTGATATAGCCTCTCTGATTATGCCAGGCTCATACCATAGTCGTGTTTGAATACTTGCAATTCCCTTATGTTGCCACGTTTACGTAGATCTACATACTGGGGCTGAAGGTAGTGGTAAGCAATAGTTCCAGGGTTGGAATGCCCTTTTGAGTCTGTGTAAACCTACTAACTTGCATGTTTTAAGGATTTTCATCAACTCTTCTCTAATCTTTTCCCATACTGAGAAAGGTTGGAACTTAACTCCATCACCATGGCAGATGTGAAACTTCTTCCAGGGTTGGGAAAAAAGTGGTTGGAGGGAAAGTGAACTTGCAAACACTCAGATTTTTGCATGAGCAAATCTACACATGCATATTTGCTCATGCTAAAATGCAGTTCACAAATATTTTCTAGGAGTACTATTTCTTGGCCTACTTTTTGTGAATTCACGAAAGTTGTATATCAGCACTTAATACAAGGACATATACCATGGGTGCACTTTTGAGACTTTCTTTAATAATTGGGCCACTAATTAGGTCTGGCGTTAACCACGGCCTTTTGTGTTTATTAAAATTCCGTCTCTCTCGCTCTATCAGCTGGCTTAACTCTGAGTGACAGCATTCTGCTCTTTCACAAGGAGCCTATCAGCACACAAAGTAGTTTTGTTCAGGGCCAGGAACTACTGTGGCAATGTGTGCTTTTTGAGGCCAAAAACTATTTTTGCTTTTGCCAATGTTTGTTATAATGGTGAGAACCCGGCAGCTCCCACACCAATTTGGTTTTACAAAACCCATGCCAAACCAAGTCAGGCATTGACAACACCAAAACGCTGACCATCAATTTCAGACCTGTTGGCTTTGCCAATGCATGCTTATTTTTATGTTTCCCACAATCTTATTGAAACTGGTTACACTGATTTTCCATTATGAATATCTTTGGGATATGCTAGCATACATCAACACATTTTACTAAATGATGTTGCAAAGAAATGGTACTTAAAATTTTACAGTAGTTTAGCAAAATGTTTTTTTTCCTACTTGCATTTTTTTGTGCACATTTCATTTTGAAAGCAAAGACTCCTCAAGCTTGCTTTCAAGCCGCTGCAAATATTTGGATCTAATCAGAGGGCATTCTGGGAGCATTATACATAGCCTCATATTGCTAAACTTTGAAAACATGTGTACACATTTTTATACTGGAACTACTGTCTGTAGTACAGTCCGAGCTTACAACATTTACTTAGAGCTTTCACCCTAATGATAAAGGCTTTGCATTAATGAACCATAAATACAAGTTTGAACAGCATTAACACATGGACACAAATATTACCTTAACTGCAGACATTTCTCTTCCCTGATCCATAATGTGTTACTGTAAACTGGCAGCCAAAGGGTTTGTGCTGCAGGGTGTTGGGCCTACTTGTCCCAAGGACAAAATATACAATAAAACTTGTTGCCCTTGACCCCAAACAATATGTCCTGGGCATCGGGCTATAGAATTCCACATCCCTGCTAACTGTTCCTGTTTGCCTAAATCAGAGAGATCTTTTGAAGTTTCAATGGAAAGGAACCATGTGGAGATTCAAAAGCCTTCCCTTTGGTTTAACTTCGGCTCCTTGGTGCTTTACAAAGGGGATGAGACCAATAGTGTCATGGTTGCACACAAGAGGGGTGAGACTGATAGTTTACTTAGACAACATCCTTATTGTGTCTCAGAGCAGGGAGTTGGCCCACGATCATACGACAATGGAAGTTCAAGTGATAGAGGGCTCAGGGTTTGTAGTGAACAGAAAGAAGTCTTGCTTGGAACCAAGACAGGAAACTGAGTTTTTGGGTTTTCAGATTTGGACGTTGGATTGTGTATTGAGATTGCCCATGGAGAAAGTGAGGAAAGCCATGTCCAGAGATGCAGGGCCTCTTAAAATAGGGTTGAGGACCCTACCCCGCAGCTTATTGCAGTACCACTTGGCGGTGGTGTTGTCTGTGAACGTTTGCATAAGCCTTTCCTGGATGGAGGATAGAAAGGCTTTCAATGCCAATGGGATCGATGGAGCTCCAAAAGGTTGATGTGGAGTCCGGATTCTGCTGGAGACGCGAGTCCTCTGATCTCCACCTCTCCTAGATGGCTGCCCCTTCCCAAGATCTGTCACTACTGTCATATCAGGTTGTGGAAGGGAGAGGGGTAATGTAATGTAATGTAATGTAAGGGCTATTTATAGAGCGCACTGTAACCCGCCGGGTATCCTGGCGCTGAGAGACGGAAGAGAGCCTGTGACAAAGAGCAGGAGGCATCATACTCTGGGAAAGAGCCAAGTCTTCAATTTCTTTCTAAACGGCATAAAATCCGTCATCTGTCGCAGCGCCGTGGGTAGGCTATTCCAAAGCCTTGCAGCAGCAACGCTGAAAGCTTGCCCCCCCAGTTTAGCTCTTCTGACCCTAGGCACTTTCACCCAGTTGGCAGAAGAAGACCTGAGGCAACGGGTGGGAACATACCAACTAAATTTCCTCTGCAAAGGTAATGGCCTACGACCGTGCAATGCCTTGAACACAACACAAAGGGATTTAAAATGAACCCTCTGCAAGATTGGGAGCCAATGAAGGTCCACCAGAGCCTGGGAGGAGGAGGACTGACAAGGTCTCGTCAAGGCCAACTTAGCCGCTACATTCTGGATTCTCTGCAGTCTCCCCATTAAATATTTAGGGGACTCCAGTAGCAGGGCATTACAATAATCTAACCTACTCAGGATGACGCTCCTTACTACCAGAGCACGAGTATGTACCGGGAGCATGGGGAGTACTTTTTTAAGAACTCTAATAAGGGAGTAGCAGCTCCCAACAGTCTTGTTGACTTGATTTTCCAGAGTCAACTCATCATTGAAGCAGATTCCCAAGTTACGAACAGATTTAGAGGGTACCAGCGGGGCATCAGCAGCAGTCGGCCACATATTGGCTGGGAGAGGATGAGGTACTCTCCCACCTGCAATATAAAGAAACTCTGTTTTATCTGCATTAAATTGCAGGGAGTTATTTCTCAGCCAATGTACCACACTCTGCATACATGCATGAAAGTTTTCCACAGAAAATGACTGTTCTCCCTCCCAAGAGAGAATAAGCTGGGTGTCATCCGCATAATTTACAAGACCTATACCGTAAGATTTAATGACATCCACCAAGGGACGCATATAGGCGTTAAAAAGAATAGGGCTGATAGCAGAGCCTTGCGTATGCCAACGGGCATGTGTCACAAGCAGGAGGCCATGAGGCCCAGCAGCCTCAGAGTCAGTCTCACCGAAAACAAGGATAGAGGCTGAAACATCTTTATCATAGCCCGAATATCCTGGACTTGCCGCTCGAGAGGATAGGCCCGAAACTGCACTGTGTCCTGGACAGCTCCGATGAAAGGGAGCATCTGAAAGGGAGTCAGGGAAGACTTTGGGACGTTGACAGTGAACTCGAGGGAATGCAGGAAGTCTGCCGTAGTCTGGAGGTGGGAGACGACAGCCAGGGGTAAGCACGCCTTCAACAGCCAGCCACCGTGAATTGCAGGTAACGCCTGTGGTCAGACAGAACGGGAATGTGAAAGTAGGCATGAAAGTCCAACGCTAACATCCAGTATCTAGGATCCCGCTCAGACAGGACCTGAGCCAGAGTGAGCATCTTGAATTCTCCTTCTTGAGGAAGAAATTGAGATAGAATAGGTCGAGGATAGGACGAAGGCCTCAATCCTTCTTGGGCACCAGAAAGTAGCAGGAATAGCAACCACGCCCTACTTCTGGACCCAGCACTCTCTCTATGGCTACTTGATCTTTAACGCGCAAACACAATCACAGCGCCATTCACACACAATCTGAGCATATGTAAAATAGTGAACTTATCTGAGCTGTGAGCAGCAACAAAGAAGGAAGATGGCTGCCAGGCAGGGAACTAAATAGCTATTAGAGCATTAATAGGTTCCTATTCTAAGTTCTTTACATTGTTTTATAATTGCTGCTGTGAGTTGCAATTAAAGAGACATGCATAATATTGGCCTCAGTGCCTTGCCTTAAAATTTATATAGCACTTCATAGCCCTGACAAGGTTATGCAGTGCTACAATTTGCATGAAGGTCGCAGACATGCTCCTGGTTCGTTGTTTGAAGGGTGTTGGATGTAGTTTGGCCTTAAAAGGCATGGATCCTGAATATTAAATCCAATTAATTTCCATTTTGTGAAATTATTTAATTTACTTAAGTAAATGAATTTAATGTTTTTATAGCACTTTTTTTGTATACATACTGTTTCGGGTTGTAGGATTTATAGGTAGGTTGGATTTTTAGGGTTGTATTTAAAATGCCATTCAATAATTGTTTTTAAAATGTTAATGTATTAAATCTTAATTATTGTGTGTTTCATAATTTAGTATGTATAATTATTTTTATTTTTTCATTCTGTGTGGTTCATTGGAGAATTGGAAGAATACTATTTTATATGAAATACATCTATGCATTAATGACTATTATGGAATTGTTTATGTAATTTGTTAATAGTGTTTATTAATTAATTAATTTCATGTGCAAATGTGTTGAGTTATTTCATTTATATGAGTTCTGGGGTGTTCCCTCAGCGCCTTGAGAACCTCTCGGGTGAGTAGCTAGCGCTTTACAAACATTTGATTGATTGATTGACTGCTAACCAGTGCTAAAGTGCATGTGGTTCTCCCCTAAACATAATGACAAAGGTCTATACCTGATTGCCATATTTGTTGTACTGGTAAGTCCCTTGTAAAGTGGTATACCATATAGCCAGGGCCTGTCCTTCAAATGCTACTAGTGGGCTGCAGCACTGATGTGTGCCACCCACAGAAGTAACCTTTTAAAACTGTCCCTGGTCTGCCATTGAAGTGCCAGTGAGTGCAGTTTACTGCCACTTCGACTTGACATTTAAAACTACTTGCCAAGCCTTAACTCCCCTTCCCCCCCTTAACTACACATAACTCACCCTTAAGGTAGGTCCTAAGTAACCCTAAAGGCAGGCTGCTATGTAAGTAAAAGGTAGGACACATATCTTTATGTTTTGCATGTCCGGAGTGACAAACAGCTTATTTCATTTTTCACTACTGTGAGACCTGCCCCTTTCATAGGTCAGCATTCGGAATTCCTTAATACACTTTTAAGCTGTAATTCCTGATCAGAGAGGAGTACCATTTGCATGTTTCCTATCTTTGGAATGGTAATGATAAATCCTCCTTACCGGTGAAGTTGGATTTACCAGTGCTGTTTTGGAAATGCCACTTTTAGAAAGTGGACATTTCTCTATACTTACTGCTCTTTGTGCCTTACAGCCTGTCTCCAAAACACATCTGGGTAAGGCTACACTTAGGGCCCGATTCTGATGCGGGTTGGAAAAGCTTCCCGACTGAGGGCCTGATTCTGATGCGGTTAGGAAGGCCTCCTAATGGCATTTGCTCCTTCCAAATCGGATCGGGAACGTGTCTTCCCGACCCAGGGCCCAATTATGATGCGGTTAGGAACATATGCTCCCATTGAAGTCAATGGGAGTCCAACCAAATTGTTTCTGGAAGCATCCGGATGCATCGTACTCCGTCGGTCGGACTCTCCCGATCCGAGTGGGTCGGAAACCATTTCCAAACCGATTCGGTCGGGAAGCTTTCCAACCCGCATCAGAATCAGGTCCTTTGTGTATTCCCTCTAGACAGCCACAAACACAGGAAGGTCAGGCTCATCTGCAATCTGAGCACTCATCTACATTTGTCTGCATTCTGATGGGTCTTCCTGGACAGGGAAGAATGGGAGGACCTGACACTTACACTTCAATAGGTAGTGTCCTGTCCACACACAACAATAGGTAGTGTCCAGTCCACACACAAAGCACTGATTTACACTCCCTCTGCCACAGATAGCCTGTCGAAAGGGATCCTTATGCACTTCAGAAAGATGCTTTGAAGTCACCCCCTACATCAAAGGCAGTTTTGGGTATAAGTATGGAGTCCCTGACCTCCTAAAATTAGACACGTCTGGATATTGAACTGAACCTCTAGCAGAAGGATTGCTGTGCTGCTTAGAGGACTCAACTGGACTGCTTTTCTGCTTGTTGCCCTGCTGCTTGCAGCTCCCAGAGTCTGCTAAAGGAGAGCTGGACTCTGCCTTCCCTCTAAGTGATCTCCAAAGGCTTGCTGGCTTGCCTCCTGTTATCTGAAGTCTCAGGGACACAAAAAACTTCTTGCACTTCTGCTGGTGCAGCTATACTCTGCCCTCTGTGAGTCCTATCCTTACCTGAGATGCCCTCTCCAAGTTCTGGTCCTCAAAAGTGAGTTCTGCTGCTGTTGTTTACAAAACCAACACATTGTCACAACTGTGCCGGTGGGAACCGACGCATCGCCCTCCGAGGCCGACCCTGAGGTGGTTCCACAGCCTGCGCAACCCGAAGACGACGCTCTGCGCGGCTCGACGACAATGCATTGCCTTCAGTTCAGCAAAGCTTGTCGACGACGCAGCGACCCGACTGCATGGAAAAGATCAATGCATGGTGCCCTCTGCGTCAAAGCTTTGCTCCATACAAGGTACATTCTCAGCGGGCACTGCATGGGTCCTATAGCTGGCCTCCCCTCCATCGCGATCAGCCTAAACTTTGGATTTGAACCGGGTCTCTTGTGACCTCAAGTAAACTTTTGACCGGTAGTGACGTCTTTGCACTATTTTTGCATTTAATCTTTAGAAATTCATATCTCGATTTCTACTGACTGCTTTTTTGTCATTTTGCTCAGATTTTGCTCGGATATATATTCTCTATTTTTCTAAACCTGTGTGGAGTCTATTTGTGGTGTGTTTATTGTGTTACTGTGTGTGTTGCACAAAGACTTTACACATTGCCTCTTAGATAGGCCTGACTACTCTGTGCCAAGCTACCAGAGAGTGAGCACAGGTTATCTGTTAGTGTGCATCTAGCCTACCCTAACTAGAGTGGTGGTTCCTGCCTGGCCTGGGTGCATATCTCAAACAACCAGAAATCCAATTTCTAACAGATTTTGAAAAGAGTAGAAGTGTAATAATAAATTATTTGAATTGTATTAAGTGACTGCATGAGTATTGAGAATGTGCTTTGAGATATGTTTGTTTTCATTTTTTGCTTTTTAACAATTAATATTTCAAACTTCGTGTTATCAATTTAATATACGTTTTTATACTGTGTTTTATATGTAATAGTCAATATTATTTTGTAAAATGAAGTATCCTCTTACTAAATTATTTTTTTCCTTTATTTTGCTAAAAATATGAAACAAATACTTATATATTTACGTTTAAAAAAAATACAGACACGATGTTCTATTTTTGTTTAGCAATGCACTTTCAAATTGTGTATTTTTTAATAACTAATCTTTAATTACATGTATCTAGTCATATTTAAATATGTTTTAAATTATTTTACAGTCATATTGGAACACTACATTTTTAAGTACATTTTGTAAATTCTATTATTTCACATACTGTATTTTTGTTTATCATTTTAATAGTAGTTATTTTTGTAGTTACTGTTTTAGTAATTTACTTTTTTATAAATGTAAACTTTATATTTTGGCTATAGGTATTTTGTCCACAATATTTTGTAGGTTGATATTTTTGTAGTCAGTATTTTGTAGTACAACCACCAAAATAGAATGGGTGCATTATGTGAGTTTGAAGGTGAGGTGATTTGGGCCGGATCACTGACAGAATATCGATAACAAGAATATCGACCTACAACAATATCGAAGTAAAAATATCGAATACCAAAATATCGACTCCTATCTACAAACAGGTAAGTACAAAAATATCGACTCCAAAATATAGATGTAAAAAATATAGTCAGTCAAAATATCGAATTTTTTAAATGTATGAAAAGTAATGTAAAATTAATGAAATAATATATATAATTAACTAAAACATACTTAAAAATACTTAAATAACTTTAAAATTAATAAATAATTAATGTAACTTAAAAAAAATAAACATACATTTTAATTTTTAATACATAAATATATTAACGTAATATTTATAAAAAATATTCAATATTTTTAGCGTAGGATAGCGGGACGGTAAAATTTACTATTACCACTTCAGTCAGTGCAACAGTAGGGAAAGCGTTGGATAGCGGGAGGGTAAAAATTACTATTCCCACTGCAGACAGTGCAACAGTAGGGAAAGCATTGGATAGCGTAGGAGTAAAAATGACTATTCCCACTCCAGAGAGTGCAACAGTAGGGAAAGCGTTGGATAGCGTAGTGGTAATAATTACTATTCCCACTCCAGCAAGTGCAACAGTAGGGAAAGAGTTGGATAGCGTAGGGGTAAAAATTACTATTCCCACTCCAGTGAGTGCAACAGTAGGGAAAGCGTTGGATAGCGTAGGGGTAATAATTACTATTCCCACTCCAGAGAGTGCAACAGTAGGGAAAGAGTTGGATAGCGTAGGGGTAAAAATTACTATTCCCACTCCAGTGAGTGCAACAGTAGGGAAAGCGTTGGATAGCGTAGGGGTAATAATTACTATTCCAACTCCAGAGAGTGCAACAGTAGGGAAAGCGTTGGATAGCGTAGGGGTAATAATTACTATTCCCACTCCAGAGAGTGCAACAGTAGGGAAAGAGTTGGATAGCGTAGGGGTAAAAATTACTATTCCCACTCCAGTGAGTGCAACAGTAGGGAAGCGTTGGATAGCGTAGGGGTAATAATTACTATTCCAACTCCAGAGAGTGCAACAGTAGGGAAAGAGTTGGATAGCGTAGGGGTAAAAATTACTATTCCCACTCCAGTGAGTGCAACAGTAGGAAAGCGTTGGATAGCGTAGGGGTAATAATTACTATTCCCACTCCAGAGAGTGCAACAGTAGGGAAAGTAATATTTTAATATTTTACTAAAAAATAATTAATTATCAATACTAATAAATATTATTAATAACACTAATTACCAATTAATGAATTAATTAAAAAGAAATACCAATTATCAAAATGTAATTACCAATTAATAATTAATTAACAATAAATTAATTATCAATACCAATTAATATTTATTAATATGTACTTAATTTCAATTAAATTACTTCCCACCCTATTCCCCTATAAACCCACATCCCGCTACAACTATTTAATTAATACAATTAACATAATTACCATTTAATCAATTAAAAAAAATTACCAATTAATGAAATGTAATTACCAATTAATAATTAATGAACAATAAATTAATTATCAATACCAATTAATATTTATTAATATGTACTTAATTTTAATTAAATTACTTCCCACCCTATTCCCCTATAAACCCACATCCCGCTACAACTATTTAATTAATTGAATTAAGATAATTACCATTTAATCAATTAAAAAAAATTCCAATTAATAAAATGTAATTACCAATTAATAATTAAACAATAAATTAATTATCAATACCAATTAATATTTATTAATATGTACTTAATTTTAATTAAATTACTTCCCACCCTATTCCCCTATAAACCCACTACCCGCTACGGAATTAAATTACGCAAAAATTAAATAACATAAAATTCATTGCTTTTAAAAATTAAACATACATTACAACAACTAATATACACTTTTAACACATATACTAACATACAATACACAGAAAAAATTCGATATTATTAAAAATTTCGATATTTTTTAATGCCTATATTATGTACTTCGATATTTTGACTATCGATATTACTTACCTTACTTTCGATATTTTTAACAACTATATTATGTCCATTCGATATTATGTCCATTCTATATTTTAGACTCGATATTGTGTCCATTCGATATTTTTGTTTCGATATTATGTCTGTTTACCATTTGGGCCATGAGCATGTGGTGTTGCACTGAATGTAAAAATATCCGAAGCCACTTATACTACTACTAATTTCATTGCAAGTGCAGTATTATCATAGGTGTGGTTAACAGGTGGTTGGCTTTGAAACTACCCTCTTGGACTCAATATTGGGGCTCACACTTGACAACTCTAATATATGCATACTGTGAGATAGGAGGCCTAGCCCACTGGGATGTAGAGAAGCGGTAGCATTGAAATGTGTATAGGAAGAAGTGATAAAAGCCATACGCGAACAAAAAAACCTGCCTGGAAGTGACTTTGGGAGCTGATTCAGTAGTGAGAGTGACACCACCACTAGTAATACGATCACTTTATGCAATGTACAGAGAAGAGAATCTTATATATTTAGGGTGAGTTGAGTCATATTTTGGATACAAGGCAATTATATACTGTTTATCTATGTTCTAGGTGATTGTTGATTTTCCATATTTTTGTGGGTAGGCTGTTTGTTAGTCTGCAGGGAAGTACCAAGAAGGAACATACCTGCAGACTATGAGTGTTGCTCTGAAAGTATGAATTATTAGGATGGCCCCATTGTTAATCTGTTGTTTCTACTTTGGTGTAAAGCTAAACACTGGGCACTAGGGAAATTAGTCCATGGCCTTGGTTAGTTATGCTGGCAACGTACAGTGCTTTGAAGAATATCATGCTTGCTACAGGTGGTCTCTACATGGCTTTGAGAGCAAGAGTAATAAAGTCATATTGGCTCTTATGGCAGCAGCAATTCTAGACTGATAGAGACTACTGATATAATCTTAAATGTGTAGGCAAAATTATGAAGTGTGGCAGGTATACAGTGAAGAAAAGAGCTGAGACTGTTGATCCATGGGGGACACCTACTGTTGGATTTGACCCTCTCTGCAGGGTCACCCCCAAACATTCTGCCTTTACCCCTCCCGTTTTCTGAATTTTGTTTTTGTTGGTATTAGGACTCTGTGCACTTTGCCACTGCTAACCAGACCTAAAGTGCCTGTGCGCTCTCGTTAAAACATGGTACAATTGGCTAACATGTTATTGGCATATTTCATTTAGTTGTAAGCCTCTAGTATATGGTACTATATGCACCCAGGGCCTGTAAATAAAATGCTACTAGTAGGCTGCAGCCCTCATTGTGCAACCCACATAAGTAGCACTTTTAAATACGTCTCAGGCCTGCCTTTGAAGCCTGTAGTGCAGTTTTAAAACTGCCAATTGATTGCCAGGCCTAAACCTTCATTTTTAAAACATAAAGGTCAGGCCCTAAACAGCCCATAGTGTAGGGTGCATTTATTTGGAAGTAGAACGTGTTTTTTTTAAAGTTTTACATGTCCTGGTAGTGAAAAACTCCTAAATTTGTTTTTCACAACTGCAAGGCCGATTTCTCCCATTGGATAAAATGGGGTTACCGTATTACATTTAATAAGTGTCAACGCATGATTGGGAATAGATAGAAATGTGAAGTTTGGACTCCAATAAATTGTCATTTTAAATCGTCTTTAATGATAAAAGTCGGATTTTAAGTCACAATTCCGAAAATGCCAATTGACTAAAAATAGCTTGGCAGTTGGCCTTTGTGTAATACTCTCAGATAGTGAGACAAAGGGTAACGAGAGGTTGGCAGGATGGGCCATTCTGCTAGTATGGGTGGGCGGAACTGTTCCCTGCCCCACTTATATCTTAAAGGGCTGCCTCCAGGACACACACAGAGGAACCATGGAAGGGGAAGGAAGGAGCTTTAAAGAACCAGATATCAGGGTAGCCTAGAAGTTTCCCTTACTTCAAAGGCTGGCACCAGGTATAAATATCTGACTCTCAGAGCAGCTTGTCAGTGCACTCTGGTACCTGTGGACATTACAGAAGAAGGACTGCCTTGATATACATAGGACTGCCCAGCTGCGTGAGGCCTGCCTTGTTACCCAGATGACTGCCCTTCTGCTTGAGCTGCCCTGCTCTCTGTGAAGGAAGACTGGACTTGCTCCACTCATCTCAGACTAACCTGAGTGACTCAGAGGGCCAGTTGACTGATATCCTGTTCTGAGCTACAGGGACACAACAAGTTCCAGGTGCCTCTGTGCAACTGCCCAGCTGACCTGATGCAACTGACCCTGCCTGAGCAGTGCTGGCCTCTGGTAGAGTTCCTAATCCCCAAGATGTGCCTCCCCAGGTTCTGTATCCTTTGCTGACATCAGTTGTGCTCCTCCTGTAAAGAAAGAGGAAATCCTGAAGTTTTGAGCTCTTTGCAACCGTGAATGGGCCCTTTCGTGCCATGATACTGCCACCTACGATGACCGCCAATTCAAGCTCTGGTGAACCTGACTCTTCGCGATACAGCGTCCGCCAGTGACGACCTGCAAAGCGAGATCTGCACTTATCGCTACATCAACAACAGCCTGCGGTGATCGCCAACGCGGAGCTAAAGCAACGAGCGCCTGTGAAGTCTGGCCGGACCTTTGCGCTACAGCAACAACCCATCCACGACACCAGGCCTACTCCTCTTCGCACTACACCGACGACCATCCGCAAAGCTTTCCCTGTTCCCCCTTGAGTGTGAACTGAATTGTTTGCGCCGGACTTTCAGAACGTCAGCAGAACTAATCTGGTCCCTGTATCTGGCCGGCGATCCATCGGGGTGGGCCTGAAGTTGTGACTTTCCCCCGGTCTAGCATGACCAAATGACTGCGACTGGCGCTTTGTGGTTTTAGGCGCTATACCTACCTAAACCTTTAAATTTGCATATCTCCGGTTCTGCTGATTGGATTTCTGTCTTTTTGGTATTATTTTATTAAAATGTACTCAATTTTTCTAAATTTGTTTGGGATTTTCTTGTGTTGTGACTTTATTACTGCTTGTGTGCTGCATAAATACCTTATATATTACCTCTAAGTTAAGCCTGACTACTTTGTGCCAACCAACCCAAGGGTTAAGCACAGGTAAATTTAGTGACTGTTGTAGTACACCCTGACAAGGATTGTGGTAGCTTTCACCCCACTCAACCAATAACCCAATTTCCTACACCTACCTTTGAGATAAGCATGCTGAGAAGAATGGCGGTATCGTTTCGCTTTGTATTCTGTCTGCGAGGAAGGACCTAATCCAGTTTTGGATTGTGCCCTGAACTGTAGTGTCCTCTAGTCTTTGGAGCAGTAATTGGTGGCCACAGTGTAAACAGTAGCTGAGAAGATCACATACTTATATGAATGTTGAACTCTACCATGTCCATGAGGTCATTCCAGATTGAAAACAGTTTATTTTCTGTGCTTCTTCTGGGTCAGAAACCCATTTGTTCGTTGCAGAGAAGGATCTTTTGCTCAAGTAAATCTTATATACACATTAATATTGCTTTTACACACAGTCAGGGCTCGGAAAATCATAAAAATGTTACTAGCCATGCAGGTCTACTAATTTGAATAATCTACTCGACCCAACTGTAGTGTACTTGACCCGTGAACTGGTCTCAAATTGTGTGATCCTAGGCAAATATTTTGTCTTATGGAGCCGCCTTTTTTTTTCATTATCACTTAAGAGAGCACCTTCAAATATGCAAGTTCACTATTTCTGCTGTACAAAAAACTCTTTATTTACTAGACTAAACCTTTGCTCCATGTATAATAAGAATCAAGCCCACATATATGGTATACATGATCCCTGGCTTGCCTCTTAGTTCCCTAATAGCATTGTCATCTATATTTCCCAGTTTATGTTTAAAAACTCACTTTTCATAAATGTATTACTAAAGCATGATGTGGTAGTGCACTGTCATTTACACATTGCATATTTTCCATTTAAATGGCCACAAAACTTTTCAACTATCAATTACTTTTACTGATAAAACTATATAGCGCATAAACAATATTTGGAAATTCGGTTTCAGCAGGAATATTTAACATTTGCACATCAAGTAAAGTGTTCTGAGCTGTTTTGAACCTACAAAAATCTCCCCCCCTCCTCAGAATTACAAAATGTGTCTTCATAACTAGTGAAATTAATTTTAATGTTTGAACAGTTCGCTTATTAGCTATTTCAGGGTTGTGTTTTAAAAAAAGCCTTAAATCTTACAGCCTTTCACCTCACATGTTCTGCACAGCGCAAGTGTCAAACAGTTAACTTTACAAAATCCTCTAACTTCAGTCACAGAAAGAAAAGTAAATGTAGGAAGACAAACTGACTTTTGACCTCTGTCTCTGAAAGCCAGGCAAATGTGACAAGGTAACAAGATTTAAAGGCATCCTTATTGCTCATGTTGTTATTGTTTTTTACTTTATGTGATGACTAGCATGCACAGTGTGCTGACATCATACAATGAAAGTGAAAACAGACATCATCATTAGGTACCAATTGGTTTCACTTTGATCAGTTCTTGGTGGCAAATGTCAGCCCCACAAGCACCATTCCAGGCGGTAGAGGTACTGTTTAAAAGGGGGCAAGTTCCCTTTCAAACAGTACCTCTCCATAGGGATCCAAACACTAGGCACGATGGATTCATTTTGTAGAGAAATTTGGATTCCTGTTCACCAAAGTTTTTACATATGGGGTAAATCCCAATTTTTCACGTATTTATGTGATGCAACCTTGAGCGCTTCCAGGAAAGGGCCAAAGTCTTACCACTCTGCATTCTTATTGTTCTACTAATTGAAACGGTGAATGACACAAAAATGTAATGAAAAATATCATGTTATCCTGCATATCGTGTCTCAAATATCAGTACTACAAAATATCAAGCAACAGAATATCAAAGGTAAGAATATCATTTTTATGTATATGTTTTTAAAAATAATGTAGTATTTAATATTGTTTAATTTAATATAGCTGTAATAAATATAATTTGTCATTAATTTATTATATATTCCTCTGTATATGAATTTTAGGTGTTAGTATTATTAACGTAATTGTTATACTTGTTTTTTTAGTTTAGTTTGGAATTTTAAATGTTAAAATATTGTGCTTCACATTTAATCAGTAATTTATAATTTAGTAGCGGGTTGTTGGGTTTGTAGGGTAATAGAGTGGGAACTTCATTAAATTATAAATTATTGTATCTTATTTTTAATTTTTTTTGTATTAAATATTCAATTGGTTATTTAATGTTTACTTGATTAATTGGTATTTTCTTTCTATAAATTTGATTTATGATTTTTAGTATATTTTATTTGTGTATAGATTAATTACTCATTCATATTTTATTAGTGGGTTGTGAGGATTCAGGTGAATGATGTTGAAAATTATTTAAACTATAATGGTTTCTTTTTAAATAATGTTTATGGTAATTGAATATTTGGTAATTATGTAAAAGATGTAATCAATTATTTGTTATATAAATAATTTGTAAGTGTTATTTTAATGTTATTATTGTTTTATTTATATTTCCCTAAAAATAATTGGTGTTTATGTTTTTAAGATAGTAGGGAGGGGTGTGTTTTTTTCTTAACCCCTTCTATGCTCATGACGGAATGGTTCCGTCATGAGCACAAATTCTAGTGTGCTCATGACGGAACCATTCCGTCATGAGCACATGCTCAGGAAATCCCTCTGCTGCAGACAGCAGAGGGATTTTTTGCCTGGGGAGGTGGGGAAGAGCTTCCCCAACCTCCCCAGGCCTATTTTTGTATTTCACTGTAATGACGATCACGCGTGGCACGCTATCGTCATTACAACGAAATCGAAACTGAAACTTAGTTTCAGTTTCTCAGTTTCGGTGCTTGTGGAGCTATCTCAGCCCCCCGAGCACCGAAAAAGATGGGAGAGGTATCGTTGGAAAGGGGAGAATCTCCCCTTTCCAATGGTACCCTTCCCTAGTGGATCCCTGCTTGGGGATCACCCCAGGAGGGCAAACCCCAAGCACGGATCCACCCACTAACACCAGGGAGGGGGGAGCGGCCCCTTGGGCAAGGGCCTTTGCTCCCCCCATTGCGTTTTGGGCACACCAGTCTTTCTGCCCCCCCCTGGGGGGCAATGGGGGCGGTAGCCCCCAATCTGCCCCCCCGGGGGGCAGAAAGCCCACTAACGCCAGGGATTTTTATCCAAAAATGTACTTAGGGTGGGGGCTGCCCAAAACGGGCATGCCAATGCCCCCACCCCCCTCACCAAAATTACAGCCTTTCTGCCCCCCCAGGGGGGGGCAAAAAGCCCACTAGACGCCAGGGATTTATTTTGGGCAAATAAAATTAGGGTGGGGGCTGCCCAAAACGGGCATGCCAATGCCCCCACCCTCCCCAAAAAAATTAGTCTTTCTGCCCCCCCTGGGGGGGCAGGAGCCCCCAAACTGCCCCCCCGGAGGGGCAGAAAGCCACTAGCGCCAGGGATTTTTTCCCCTGCAATTTTACTTAGGGGAGGGGCTTCCCAAAACGGGCATGCCAATGCCCCAACCCCCACCCCACCAAAATTACAGCCTTTCCGCCCCCCTCGGGGGGCAGTAGCCCCCAATCTGCCCCGCTGGGGAGGCAAAAAGCCCACTAGACACCAGGGATTTCTTTTGGGCAATTGAAATTAGGGTGGGGGCTGCCCAAAACGGGCATGGCAATGCCCCCACCCCCCCCAAAAAAATGTTGTCTTCCTGCCCCCCCCTGGGGGCAGTAGCCCCCAATATGCCCCCCCCCCCGGGGCAGAAAGCCCACTAGAAACCAGGGATTTTTTTTTGTATTCATGTAGGGGTGGGTGCTGCCCAAAATGGGCATGACAATACCCCCTCAGAGAAATTCCAGTCTTTCTGCCCCCCCGGGGGGCAGATGGGGGCAGTGGCCCCTGATCTGCCCCTGGGGGGGGCAGAAAGCCCACTAGGCGCCAGTGATTACGCTGGCTTTTTTTATGCATGGGGGTGGGGGCTGCCCAGAATGGGCATACCAATGCTCCCACCCCCAAAAAAATAGCCACAGTCTTTCTGCCCCCCTTGGGGCCATATCGGGGCAAACTCCCCCCCCCCCCCCCCCCCCCCGATTCCCCCACAGGGCGGCAGAAAGCCCACAAGGCACAGACTTATTTTTAGCAATGTGCCTTCCTGTGGATTTTGGGCCTTAGGCACATAGGGAAACCTAGCAAACCTGTACACCATGGGGAATCCAGGATGGGGTGACTTGTGTGCCTCTCACCAGGTTCTGTTACCCAGAATCCCTTGCAAACCTCAAACTTTGTAAAAAAAAAACAACACATTTTCCTCACAATTCTGTTGTGGGAAAGTTCTGGAATCTGCGTGGATCCACAAATTTCCTTCTACACAGCATTCCCCCAGGTCTCACGATAAAAATGGTACCTCACTCGCGTGGGTGGGTCAAGTACCCGCAACAGGCAAGGGCCCAAAACCTAGTGAGGCGACATCAAAATTACCTATCACAAACCAACCTGGTTTTCAAGGGGGGTCCCATGAGTTTTTGGCCCCGGGCTTGCCTGTCGCGGGTACTTGGGCCTCCCACACGAGTGAGGCAACATTTTTATCAGGAGACCTGGGGGAACGCTGGGTGGTAGGAAATTTGTGTCAGCCCAGTGATGCCACTACTTTCCCCACACAAAAATGTGTGGAAAAAGGGATTTTTTTCAGCTAAATTTGAGGTTTGCAGGGGATTCTGGGTAAGAAAAAGTTGGGGGATCCACGCAAGCCATACCTCCCTATAATTCCCCGGGTGTCTAGTTTTCAGAAATGTGTGGGTTTGGTAGGTTTCCCTAGCTGGCCGCCGAGCACGGGGCCAAAAACCCAGGTGACCCCCCTTGCAAAACCAGGTCGTTTTGTGATAGGCAATTTTGATGTTGCCTCAATACGTTTTGGGCCCTTGCCTGTCGCGGGTACTTGGGCCTCCCACACGAGTGAGGCACCATTTTTATCGGGAGACCTGGGGGAATGCTGGGTGGTAGGAAATTTGTGTCAGCCCGGTGATGCCACAACTTTCCCACACAGAAATGTGTGGAAAAAGTGATTATTTCAGCTAAATTTGAGGTTTGCAGGGGATTCTGGGTAAGAAAATGTTGGGGGATCCACTTAAGCCATACCCCCCAATAATCCCCCGGGTGTCTAGTTTTCAGAAATGTGTAGGTTTGATAGGTTTCCCTAGCTGGCCAACGAGCAGGGGCCAAAAACCAAGGTGACCCCCCTTGCAAAACCAGGTCGTTTTGTGATAGGCAATTTTGATGTTGCCTCAATACGTTTTGGGCCATTGCCTGTCGCGGGTACTTGGGCCTCACACACGAGTGAGGCACCATTTTTATTGGGAGACCTGGGGGAATGCTGGGTGGTAGGAAATTTGTGTCAGCCCGGTGATGCCACAAATTTCCCACACAAAAATGTGTGGAAAAAAGTGATTTTTTCAGCTAAATTAGAGTTTTGCAGGGGATTCTGGGTAAGAAAACGCTGGGGGATCCACGCAAGCCATACCTCCCTGGAATCCCCCGGGTGTCTAGTTTTCAGAAATGTGTGGGTTTGGTAGGTTTCCCTAGCTGGCTGCCGAGCACGGGGCCAAAAACCCAGGTGACCCCCCTTGCAAAACCAGGTCGTTTTGTGATAGGCAATTTTGATGTTGCCTCAATACGTTTTGGGCCCTTGCCTGTCGCGGGCACTAGGCCTACCCACACAAGTGAGGTACCATTTTTCTCGTTAGACTTTGGGGAACGCGGGGTGGGTGGAATTTTGTGGATCCACCCAGATTCCAGAACTTTCCACCACAGAAATGTGAGGAAAATGTGGGTTTTTTGACAAATTTTGAGGTTTGTAAGGGAATCTGGGTAACAGAACATGGTGAGAGCCAGTCAAGTCACCCCATCCTGGATTCCCCTGGGTGTCTAATTTTAAAAAATGTATAGGTTTGCTAGGTTTCCCTAGGTGCCGGCAGAGCTAGGGTTCAAAATCTACAGCTAGGCACTTTGCAAAACAAGGGTCAGTTTTCACTGTGAAAATGTGGTGTGTCCACGTTGCGTTTTGGGCCGTTTCCTGTCGCGGGCACTAGGCCTACCCACACAAGTGAGGTACCATTTTTCTCGTTAGACTTTGGGGAACGCGGGGTGGGTGCCGGCAGAGCCCTGGGATTCCCCTGGGTGTGTAGTTTTCAAAAATGTATAGGTTTGCTAGGTTTGCCTAGGTGCCGGCAGAGCTAGGGTTCAAAATCTACAGCTAGGCACTTTGCATAAAAAGGGTCAGTTTTCACTGTGAAAATGTGGTGTGTCCACGTTGCGTTTTGGGCCGTTTCCTGTCGCGGGCACTAGGCCTACCCACACAAGTGAGGTACCATTTTTCTCGGAAGACTTTGGGGAACGCGGGGTGGGTGGAAGTTTGTGGATCCACACAGATTCCAGAACTTTCCACCACAGAAATGTGAGGAAAATGTGTTTTTTTTTTACAAATTGTGAGGTTTGCAAGGGATTCTGGGTAAAAGAACCTGGTGAGAACCAGTCAAGTCACCCCATCCTGGATTCCCCTGGGTATCTAGTTTTAAAAAATGTATAGGTTTGCTAGGTTTCCCTAGGTGCCGGCAGAGCTAGGGTTCAAAATCTACAGCTAGGCACTTTGCAAAAAAGGGTCAGTTTTCACAGTAAAAATAAAGTGTGGCCACGTTGCATTTTGGACCGTTTCCTGTCGCAGGCACTAGGCCTACCCACACAAGTGAGGTACAATTTTTATCGGGAGAGTTAGGGTAACACAGAATTGTAGAGCAACTGTTATTACCTATTGTCTTTCGATGCATTTCTGCCTTCCAAATGAAAGACAATGTGTAAAAAAGAAGTCATTTTGAAAAATGACCTATAAGTCTCATGCTAGTATGGGTACTCACAATTTCGGAAATGTGCAAATATCTACTGTTTCTAAACTCTATATTTTGTTCCAATTTCAGAAATACATAGGTGTCTTTCATACCGATTTTTCCATGTATATATTTTCCCAAATTAATTGCTATATACCCGGAACATAATGAAAAACCATTGCAAGACGCTGCTCAGTTATTGGCTCTGGGTTCGTCGGGTTCTTGGTGAACCTACAAGTCCTATATATCCCCACAACCAGAAAGGTCTAGCGGATGTAACGGTATATTGCTTTCAAACAGCTGTCACAATTAGAAGAAGTTACAGGTGAAAACGTTGGCACAAATGGCTGTTTTTTTCAACTAATTTTCAATTTTTCCTATATTTAACTGTTAGTTTCTATAAAGAAACCTTGAAGGATCTACACAAATGACCCCTTGCTGAATTCAGAATTTTGTCTACTTTTCTAAAATGTATAGCTTTCCAGGATCCATTATTGCTTTCATACCCATTTCTACCATTAACTGGAAGGAGGTTGAAAGCACAAAAAATAGCAAAATAGGCTATGTCCCAGAAAAATGCCAAAACTGTGTAAAAATTTTTGTTTTTCTGACAAAAGTCTGCTTGTCCCTGAAAGCTAGGAAGATGGTGATTTCAGCACCACAACCCCTTTTTTGATACCATTTGCAGGGAAAAAAACAGACGCTTTCATCTGTAACCCTTTTTTCCCATTCCCCCCCCCCCAAAAAAAAATTTTTGCTGTGTTTTGGCTAATTTCTGGGTCCCCTCCAGGGGAATCCACAAACCCTGGGTACCTTTAGAATCCCCATGATGTTGGAAAAAAAGGACGCAAATTTGGCATGGATACCTTATGTGGTCAAAAAGTTACAGGGGCCTAACTGCGAACTACCCCAAATAGCCCAAAAAAGGCTTAGCACAGGGGGGAAAAGGCCTAGCAGCGAAGGGGTTAAATTTATTTTGGTTTTTATTTTAAAACCTATTTTTGTACTATTTGCTTTTTAGAAAAATATATTTTGTACTCATATTTAATTTGTATGTTTTAATAATTTTATATAGCTAGGTGTTAAAATATTTTTTCAAATTACTCAAGTGGAATGGTATATGTAACCCTTCGAAGTCCCACACTGGCCTTGATTTTGCTTATGTTGAAGTGGAAATAATAAATGTAACCCCTCTGCAGTTCAACGCGTTCCTTGATTTTTTTTAGATTGAGGTAAGAATAGTAAATCTAATCCCTCAGGAGTACAACACTTTCCCCGCTGCAGCTAAAATTGTAGTGGGATTAGTAAAACTAACCCCTCCAAAATCCAACATTTTCCCTAATGTTTCTTAGCCTGGAGAAGGAAAAATAAATCTAACCCCTCCAAGGTCAAACACTTTCCCTGATTTTGCTTACCTTGGAGTGGGAGCATTATATCTAACTGCTCCCAAGTCCAACACCTTCCCTACATTTGCTTAGATGGGAGAGGGAATAGTAAATATAACCCATCCGAAGTCCAACCCTTTACCTACTGTTGCCTAAAATGGATTAGGAATAGTAAATATAACCCCTCCGAAATCCAACACCTTCCCTACTGTTGCTTAGACTGGAGTGGAAATATTAAATCTAACTCCTCCGAAGTCCAACACTCACCCTTCCTTTGATTATGTTGGAATAGGAATAGTAAATTTAACTTCCCCAACTTCCAACATTTTTCCTAATTTTGGTTAGATAAAAGGTAGATTACGAAGTGTTACTCCTTTGAAGCACATTAAAATATATATATATATATATATTACTTAAATGTTGCTTTTTCATTTTAATTGGTTTTTTTTTAATTATGTGTTAAATGTATGTTACTATATATTTGTTAATTTGAATTTGTACGGTATTGTTAATTTTTTTATATTGTTTAAATATTGTTTGTATATTTCTTAATATGCATATGAAATATATTATTTATTTATTTATTTAGTTCACACTACTAAGTTTAATATTTAAAATAGGTTTAATATATGTTTTGGCTATAAATACGTTTGCTAATTTTTACTTCTAAGTTATTGTTAATATTTTTTTATTTAGTGTATATTCAAAGTGTTCAATTACTTGCTTTCTTTTTTAAATCATATATATTTATTTACATTACTTATTAAAACTATTTATTTTTGCTTAAATTATTATTTTGTCGTATAATATCTTAATTAATTACTTATAATGCTATGTATATAAAAAAATTGATATTCTTACCTTTTTTGGACGATATTCTATCCCTCAATATTTTTGATACAATGTTTTGTAATTTACAAACTAAGGGCCCTATTACGATGGGAGCCTTTCCGCACGCATCGTAATATGCCAGTAGGATTCCTTTCCGGCCGCCTCATTACGATGGAGGCGGTCGGAAAGGAATCCGAACGGTCATTCCGACTGGCTTCCGACGGGCTCAGAGAGCCCGTCCGGCAGTCGGAATGCGTCCAGTAATCCCAAGGGCGGCTCTTTCCCCCCGTGGGATTACGATGTTGGGTTTCGGCAGCCTTTCTGTGCCGACCTTTCTGACACAGAAAAGCTGTCAGAACTCGACTTTGGTGGCCCACAGCAGGGCCTCTTTGGGTGCACGGCCTCCGATTGGAAGCCGAGGGGACACCTATGGTGCCCCACTGTTGATCCCTGCACCCCATAGCAGGCACCTTGAGGTGCTTGCCACAGGGTGCAGGGATGAACTGCACCTCCCATTTTTCAATGGGAGAGTGCATTTCGGCCGGTTTACGGGAGGAATGCATGCTCCCATTGAAAAATGTAGGAATGCGACCGAACAGTGTTTGATTGCATCCTCATTAGTCGGTCGGGACCGCTGACCGGGTGTCAGTCGGTCCCATGACCGAGACGATGCCGACGTCCTAATAGGGCCCAGAGTGTCTAAACTCAATATTCTTTTAGACCAGTGATACTCAAATTTTGGCCCAGGGGCTGCTTGCGATCCTCTTGACCTTTACATGCGTCCCCCCCGGTGAACAGCAGCACGGGCTGCTGTTTACTTACTAATCACAAATATTCTGAATTTTTTTTAAATAAACGGATAAGTATTTATTTTCAGGTTAACTGAAGTTGTGAAGTAACTAAGGTGGTGTCCTGCACCACTTACCTTTAGGAACACCTTTATTTTAAAGACATCTTGCAACAAATGTGTAAAAATAGGAATATGTTTCTTCAAAACTCAAAAACGTTTATTTCATGCAGAATCGTTTTACCATAACACTGCATTGAGAGATATTTTTTTCAAGAGATAGTTTTTAAACATGAATTTAGAAACATTTGTGCCTCCCCACCCTAACCCACCCCACCACGACATCAAAGCCACTAGAGGCAAGTCAGTTATCACATGCACCCTCTGGGTGGCCTAGGTTGTTAATATACGTGGACTACATTATAATCAAACACAGGACAAGGTTTTGTACAGCGCACATTCTGAACTCATGTATTTCGAGGTCCTCTTATATTCCATAATGAATGAAAAGGAGGAAAAGTGAAAATAAAATTGCTTAGGATCACACAGTTTGGCCAAGGGGAAAGCCAGGATTGATCCCAGGTTTTCTAGTTTCACATTGTGCAATTAGCTAGTAGATGTACATGCTTCGCTTCCCTCTACAAACACCTTACACAATCCCTGACCCACCCGTACCCCCTTCCACCAACCTGCTGGCATCAGTGCAGCCCTCGGTCACACCACAGACCATACTTTGAGGCCCCTGGGCAAATGTTTGCCAGTACACATGTTTTAGACAATATTTTTTACACAACATTTGTACCATTCAAATTTGTTATTCTAGATATTATGCTGTACAACCAACTGAAACCCAAGAGTGGGTGGATCTAATGCATGTCATTTGAAGGTACCAAAACTATAACCATGTGAAGACCTCATTGCCACCACATTGAGTTCACAAGGTCCATGTTTTTACCATTTTCTTTGACCAGTCATAAGACCTGCCATGCTAGCGGGCTACAGTTTTTAATGGGACAAGTGAGGGAATGCTTAGAGCCTGATTACGAGTTTGGTGGTCCTCCTGTAGGACCGCCAAGCCTGTGGTGCAACCACTCGCCGCATTCCAACTTGAATCCTGGACGGGCGGTAGGTGCTGCAGCAGTCTCATGGCGGCGGCAGTATTAGGCTCGTAGGAGAGCCTTAACAGCAGACTGCTGCAGTGACAGCGCCTGCAGCACGTTCCTACATGGTGTGGCATGCACCATGTTCGGTGCAGCATCCAGCCCCTTTCCGCTCCACCACCGCAGCGGGATCCTGGATGCTGGCAGTATGGCAGTCCCAGGACCGCCAAACTCGGAATAAGCCCCTTAGTGGTAGGAATTTTATGGATCCCAGCAGATTCTGGAAAATTCCCTCCGAAATTTGAGGAAAGTGTGATTTAGCTAAAGTTTAATGTTTGATGGACATTTTGGGTAGGAAAATGTAGTGGGACCCATGCAACTGACACCACCATGACACCACCATGGACTCTCCTGGGTGTCTAGTTTTCAGAAATGTCTGATTTTCATAGGTTTTCCTTGGTGATGGCCGATCCCAGGCCTAAATACTGCAGTGACTCATGCGGCCAGAATAGAACAATGTTCTCTAATTCTCAGTCTATTGTAAAATTAGACAGTTGGTAAAGAGGACCTTTCTCAAAATCAGACACAGTCAGCATGAGGCTGTCAAGCTCTCCAAACCAACCTTGAGAACTACTGGAATGTATATACAAATATATACGGACAAACGAAAAAAGTAAATGGGTCGCACTTTCTGGTCAGGCACTGACCAAGGAAGGGGCTGCCCTTTGCGGGCTTTGTCTGTCCCGAAGTAGTATTCCACCAGTCGATATAAATTTATGGTCCTTGAAAAATCTACTCGCCCACCCACACACTATGGCGAGTCAGATTTTATCAGGGTGAGCAAATTTTACGGCCTACTGGTCCGTTATGGCAAGAGAGCTTGAGCTACCAAAGAACAGATGTTCTGTGAATGAGCAGAAAATAAATCTTGCTTTTATCTTGTTACATTTTCTGTGTGTTCAAAGGCGGACGCCAAACGTCATGTTATGTCTTACAATTTGATGCTCATTTTATCACAGAGATTGGTGCTTACTTATCTTTTTCTGGATGCAATGTAAGACGCTTTTGTGAAGTGAAATGTCTATCATGCTGAGGTACAGAGGGTGTAACATGAAAGACTGTTGGATGTCACTTTTTTTTCTAACACACAAATTTAAATATCTTGTCCAAATGAACTGTACAACCATTTCAAAATATATCAGCAGCTAGAAAGCAATTTTTTTTATAATTCTGAAGCGAAGATTGGAAACAAAGATTTTAATCGGATCAACACAAGACAGAACACTTTACTTGTTGATGTGCAATGATAAAAAAAATTCTGAAACCTAATTTCCACACATTGTTTGTTCGCCATATAGTTTCATTTAAAAAACTGCATTTAAATGGTAAATTTAGTGGCCATTTCAATGAAAAATGGGCTGCCTGTCATTGACAGTGTGCTACCACTTCTTGCTTTAGTAATATATTTATTAAAAGTGAGAGTTTTTAAACATGAACTGAGAAGCATTCCTACCTCCTGATAATGCTTTTAGTGACCTAAGAGTTGGCTCCCCAGAATTCGGTGTAAGTGCCTGCCCCGGGTCCCATTGCTGGTTTGGGGAGGGGTGCCATACCCCCTCCCCAATCAAAATACGTATTGGCCCCAGGGGATGGGGACCCCGGGCCTATACACTATACAGGCTCGGGGAGGGTGATGTGCCCCTTCCCTTTTATTTTTTTTACAGAACTGGCTCCAGATCAAGGGTTCTCAGGGCCGTAATTGGCTAAGGCAGGGAGGCCACATGTCCCCCTTCTCATATTAATAAACCTTCGCCCTGGGGGATGGAGTCCCCGGGGCCTCGATGAGGATCTGGGTGCTTCTGTAATTCACAACAGCTCCTGGCCGCCATTTCATTTTTTTTTGCTATGCCGTGGTCCTGCTGGAGTCCTGAATGATTGTGGCATTTATTTTTAAATCCATTTTGGGACCTCCCCACAGGGTCTAGGGTGGCAGAGTATCCCTACCCTGCCCCCTTATATTATTTTTTTAATTTAACCTCAGGACAGGGTACTTAGGGCCCGATTACGAGTTCTGAACCCGTGGTGGCGGTCCCTAAACTGGCAGTCCACCCGCCGTATTACGAGTACTGCGGTGGGACTGCCAAAGGACCGCCGCAACCGCCAGGGATCATGGAAACCTGTGGCGGTGGCCAGAAGCCCTAATATGCTGGTGGTGCCACTGCGGCAGCACCAAGCATATTAGGAGTTTCCTCAGGGCCCTGATGTGCTTGTAGGGGGGCACATCTTGTGCCCCCCTGTGTGCAGTCACCCCCTATCCTGCTGGGCATGGACTTTAAAGTTCATGCTGTGCAGGAACTGGCTTTGGCGTTGTCATTGCGGTGCCTTTTTAATGTGCACCGCCGTGGAAATGCCAAAGTACCACCTGCAAAACCACAAGATAACTCGTAATCTGGTGGTGGCCCGCTCAAAGACCGCCAAACTCGCAATCAGGCCCTAAGTCCCCAAGTCCAGAAATAGCTGCCTGCAACATTTCTCTTCCTGTTGCAGGCAGTCAATCAGAGTGCTTGCTCCTGCAGGAGCTGGTCTCCCGTGGGAACGAATTGGCCCAAGGGAAAAAAGTCCCCTGTGTCAATCAGAATGCTTTAATTTCGAAGACTGGGTTCAAGGGATTCTCGCGAAAGTCTCTGGGACCCAACCGCCCAGATATACAAATATTTTTTCCCTTAATAGCTCAAAAACTACTGAACTGATTTACACCAAATCACAAACAGAATGCTTTCTGGACCAACATCTAGCTTTTTGCCAAATCTGGTGTACTTCCGTTCAACAGTTTTTGTGGCAGCACTTTTCAAAAAAGAATATGGAAAATGCATGGGGATTTTGCTTTTTAGACCCCCCGCCTTTTTCTCAGCGCCTGCTTGACTGATCACCCTGAAATTTTCCAAGTGGAAACTAGGCGAAAAAGAAAAACGTTTGGGAAGGTTTCATGAAGATACGTCAAATGGGGTCAAAGTTATTAGCAAAACAAAAAAGGCATTTCCTATGGAACCGCCGACCTAACTATAACTACCCAGTGGGATATACATATATATCTGTCTGTCTATCTACCTATGTATATATATATATATATTTATATATATATATACATACATATATATATATATACATACATATATATATATATATATTCACTGAAAAAACCATAGGTTTCAGGGATGTTATAGTTACAAATTAGCATTTAAAAAACCTTTGAAATTCACTGAAAAAACCATAGGTTTTAGGGACAGTTATAGTTAGTTGGACATTGCACTCGTACAAAACCCGTGAAATTCCCCCGTTATAGTTAGTCCAGCTAACTATAACTCGCGCCCCGCAATGCACTGCTGATGACGTCACATATTACATCACTCATGACATGGTCAGTGACATCACTGATGACATCACTGATGACATCTCAAATGACATCACTGATGACATCATCCAGTGACTGTGTGTTTCTGTAAAGTTTAAATATTTTTAATATATATAGGAAAAGACGTATTGAAGAATGAGTGGGTGTGTAAGTGTCTGTATGGATGATTTAGTAGGTGCGTGACTGACTCTATAAGTGAGTGATTTAACGTATCTTACTGAATGCATGGGTTAGTGACTAAACTGGGTGAATGTCTGTATCCGTCTGTCTGTTGCTGTGTAAGTGGCTGCATGTGTTTGTGAATAGCTACATGAGTGTCTATATGAGTTATTGAATGCTTGTCTGAGTATCTGTATGGGTGCCTGAGTGTTTGTGTGGGAGGGGTGTGTGCAACTCTGTGCATAGATGTGTGAGTGGGTGATTCACTGGGTGGATGGTTTCAAGAGTGCAACTGTGATAGACTGTATGGGTGGGTAAGTGTGTGTAAGAGTGTGTTAGTGAGTGAATGTATGTCCCAGTGGTACATGTGTGAGTAACTACATATGTGAAAGGCAGTATATATGTGTGTTGGAGTATATAAATAGCTATAAGCGAGAGTGAGTGATTGTGATAGTGGCTGTATGGATGAGTGTGTGCTTGTATCAGTGATTGTATAAGAGCGTAAGAATGTGCTACTATTTGTATGAGTAAGTGAGCTGGTGTGTGTATAACTGTATAGGTGAGTAAATGGTAGTGTGTTTAATTATTTGCATGACTGACTAGGTGTGTGAGTACCTCTATGGATGAGTGGCGGTGTTTGAGTGTCTATATAGGAGTATGAGTGCATATGATAGTCCTGTACTGAGTGACCGTAAGTATGAGTGACTGTACGGGTGAGTGAGTGGATGTGTGCGTAGACCTAAGAATCAGTGAGTGGGTATGTAGTTATTGGTGTTGGAGTGTCTATGGTTTTGCGAATGGCAGTCTGTAATTTAGAGTGGGTGTATCAAAGGTTATATTAGAGTGTGAGGAGGTGCATCAGATTATCACGTGGATGATGTCATCAGTGATGTCATTTGAGATGTCATCAGTGATGTCATCAGTGATGTCACTGACCATGTCATGAGTGATGTAATATGTGACGTCATCAGCAGTGCATTGCGGGGCGCGAGTTATAGTTAGCTGGACTAACTATAACGGGGGAATTTCACGGGTTTTGTACGAGTGCAATGTCCAACTAACTATAACTGTCCCTAAAACCTATGGTTTTTTCAGTGAATTTCAAAGGTTTTTTAAATGCTAATTTGTAACTATAACGTCCCTGAAACCTATGGTTTTTTCAGTGAATTTCAAAGGTTTTTTAAATGCTAATTTGTAACTATAACATGTCTGAAACCTACAGTTTTTTCAGTGAATTTCAAAGGTTTTGTAAATGACAATTTTTAAATGTATTAATTGTTATATAAATTTGTTTCATACTGATTTCCAAATTTTTTTGAAACAATTTTTTTTTACATATTTTATTTTTTAAATTACATTGTAATTACATTATACATTACATTACAAAAAATACTTTCTCAGAATGAATTACTTTAGTTTAATTACTTTGCACATAGGCAATAGACTTTTAAGTACAGTAGTTACAGTTGTTGCAATGGGCAACACATTTTCAAACACAATGCAACATTCAGCTCAATGTGAATTTCTAGTTAAATGCAATTAGTTACTTTATGGATTACTTTTCTAACCACATTACTGGATCCTAGATTCAGTCCTGGGACATCTCCTGTAAACAGTTGAGTAAAAGTGTTTTGGTTACAGTCGTGATTTTTAAGGAATATTATTGTACTTTAAAAGTTCACACTTAGAAACTTTTTCTCATAGAATCACCAATGTTATCCTATGGAAGGAAATTCACTTAGAAGTTAAAAACTGTTATCGTTACTTTTCCTTACTCAGTGTTGGATCCTGGATCCAGCACTGGTGCTTCTCCTGTAAACAGTTGAAAGAATGCGTTTAAGTCATACAGGCGATTTTTTAGGAATATTTGTAGTTTGTGAAAATCGACACTTTGAAACTTTTCTGCTGAAAACCAGACAATGGATTCCTATGGAAGGAAATTCAAGTTACTGGTAAGTACGGTTAAAATTACTTTTGAGGATCAGTACTGGGCTGAAAGATGCAGCACTGAGGTCTCTCCTGATAACAGGTGAGTAAATCGGAATTCGTATTTCGGCTGATTTTAGAGGACTATTTTAAAGTTCCAAAACTCCACACTTAGAAGAATTTCCAAGTGAAACCAGTCAATGTTAGCCTATGGAAGGAAATTCAAGTTACTGGTAAGTACGGTTAAAATTACTTTTCAGGACCAGTACTGGGCTGAAAGATGAACACTGAGGTCTCTCCTGATAACAGGTGAGTAAATCAGAATTCGGATTTCGGCTGATTTTAGAGGAATATTTGTATGTTTCAAAAATCAACACTTAGAAACTTTTTCAGCAAAAAGCAGGCAATGATATCCTATGGAAGGAAATTCAAGTTACTGGTAAGTACGGTTAAAATTACTTTTGAGGATCAGTACTGGGCTAAAAGATGCAGCACTGGGTTCTCTCCTGATAACAGGTGAGTAAATCGGAATTCGTATTTCGGCTGATTTTAGAGGAATATTTTAAAGTTCCAAAACTCCACACTTAGAAGAATTTCCAAGTGAAACCAGTCAATGTTAGCCTATGAAGGAAATTCAAGTTACCGGTAAGTACGGTTAAAATTACTTTTGAGGATCAGTACTGGGCTGAAAGATGCAGCACTGAGGTCTCTCCTTATAACAGGTGAGTAAATCGGAATTCGTATTTCGGCTGATTTTAGAGGAATATTTTAAAGTTCCAAAACTCCACACTTAGAAGAATTTCCAAGTGAAACCAGTCAATGTTAGCCTATGAAGGAAATTCAAGTTACCGGTAAGTACGGTTAAAATTACTTTTCAGGACCAGTACTGGGCTGAAAGATGCAGCACTGAGGTCTCTCCTGATAACAGGTGAGTAAATCAGAATTCGGATTTCGGCTGATTTTAGAGGAATATTTGTATGTTTCAAAAATCAACACTTAGAAACTTTTTCAGCAAAAAGCAGGCAATGATATCCTATGGAAGGAAATTCAAGTTACTGGTAAGTACGGTTAAAATTACTTTTGAGGATCAGTACTGGGCTGAAAGATGCAGCACTGAGGTCTCTCCTGATAACAGGTGAGTAAATCGGAATTCGGAGTTCGGCTGATTTTAGAGGAATATTTTAAAGTTCCAAAACTCCACACACAGAAGAATTTCCAAGTGAAACCAGTCAATGTTAGCCTATGAAGGAAATTCAAGTTACCGGTAAGTACGGTTAAAATTACTTTTCAGGACCAGTACTGGGCTGAAAGATGCAGCACTGAGGTCTCTCCTGATAACAGGTGAGTAAATCGGAATTCGTATTTCGGCTGATTTTAGAGGAATATTTTAAAGTTCCAAAACTCCACACTTAGAAGAATTTCCAAGTGAAACTAGTCAATGTTAGCCTATGAAGGAAATTCAAGTTACCGGTAAGTACGGTTAAAATTACTTTTGAGGATCAGTACTGGGCTGAAAGATGCAGCACTGAGGTCTCTCCTGATAACAGGTGAGTAAATCGGAATTCGGATTTCGGCTGATTTTAGAGGAATATTTGCACAATGGTGAAGGGAGGGGCGGGGCCTGAGGTGACATCTGTGCAAACGCGCCCCGTGGCGCGTTTTAAGTTGGGGGATTAAGTCCCCTTGAATCATGAGGGTCCCTACGGGCCAACTAGCCCACCAGGAACCTCCAGTATGCGCCAGGGGCTGCGTTGCAGAGACATGTACAGAGGCCACACCCCTTTTACACCTCTCTGCAACGCAGCTCTGTGGCGCTTTCTGGACGTACCTGTTGGGCTAGTTGGCCCCCAGGGACCCTCAGGATTGAAGAGGATTTAATTCCCCATCTTAAAACGCGCCACGGGGCCTGTTTGCACACATGTCACCTGAAGCCCCGCCCCTCCCTTCACCACTGTGCAAACGCGCCCCGTGGCGCGTTTTAAGTCGGGGGATTAACTCCCCTTGAATCCTGAGGGTCCCTGGAGTCCAACTAGCCCACCATGTTCCTCCAAAAGCGCCACAGAGCTGCGTTGCAGAGAGGTGTAAAAAGGGGCGTGGCCTCTGTACACCTCTCTGCAAGGCAGCCCCCTGGCGCATACTGGAGGTTCCTGGTGGGCTAGTTGGCCCCCAGGGACACCCAGTATTCAAGGGGAATTCGTTCCCCCTCTGCAAACGGGGACCCCATCCCCCAGGGCCTTACTCCTTTTTTTTAAAATTAAAATTTAAAAAAAAACGGGAAGGGTGCCGCGTGGCCCCCCTTCCCTGGGCCTGTATTGGCCCCGGGGACCCCATCCCCCGGGGCATGGCCTCTTTTTGTTTTTATTTGGAGGGGGGCTGCGTGGCCCCCCTCCTCAGGCCATATAAGTCCCCGGGGACCCCATCCCCCGGGGCCGGCCTTGCACTTTTTTTTTTTTTTTTACTTTTTGTTACTTTGGGGAGGGGGGCTGCGTGGCCCCCCTCCGTGGCCACTTATGGCCCCGGGGACCCCATCCCCCGGGGCCTGGCCTCTCGTTGGGGACTGTGGGGGGGTCCCCAATCCCCCCACAGTCCCGCCGGCTCCCCGTGTCCTACGGGAGCCGGCATTGCTTTTACACATGGGGAGCTGCTAAGATGCAGCTCCCCATGTGGAAAAGCAATCGGCTTTGGATATTGGAAGAGAGAGCAGGTTTCCTGCTCTCTCTTCCAATATCCAAAGCAAGTTTGCAATGACAGGACGGGAGCCGCGAGGCTCCCGTCCTGTCATTGCAAACAGCAGTGTCCCGGGGGTAGGCACCCCGGGACACTGCAGGAGCCGGCCCTGGGGGGTGGCGGTCCCCAGGGCCACCACAGGCTCCAGGAGGGGGGCCTCCCTACATCGAGAAAGCCCCGGGGAGGTGGTGGTCCCCGGGGCTTGGGGGTCCAAAACGGACCCCCATTTTCATTTTTCTTAGTGCCCCGGGGAGGTGGTGGTCCCCGGGGCATGTGGGGGGGCTGGAGCCCCCCCACACAGGTTTTTCAAATATAAAAAAAGAAGCCCCGGGGAGGTGGTGGTCCCCGGGGCTTGGGGGGCCCTTAGAGGCCCCCCACACATAAAATTAACCCCCCCCCCAGCATGCCCCCGGGACTTGGCCCACCCGGGGGCCAATTAACATCGAAGCGCGGGAGACCGCGCTTCGATTTTTTTTTTTTCGGCAGGGTTCGCGCTCCCTGAGCGCATCCTGCCGATTTTTTTTAACATTTTTTTTTATTTTTTTTGCCCAGGGGGTGCTTGTGGGACCCCCTGAGCAGACCTAGGGGGTCAGGGTGTTTCTACCCTGCCCCCTTTGTGCGCTTTGCGCACTTGTTTCTGTCCCTCGGTTCTACCGAGGGACAAAATGGCTGCCAACACTTCCTGATTTGGAGTGTTGACAGCCAATTAACATAAAGCTCGTGCTCGGGAGGATCCGCGGCCCTAGATATACCTATCTTTTTTTCTTTTGATTTTCTCAGCAACTACTGAACGGATTTACACCATTTAACAAAAAGGGTTCTTTCTGAACCAAGAACTACCTCTTTGCCAAATTTGGTGTAATTCCGTTCAGCAGTTCGGGCTGTAGCCGTGTCTAAAGTTTCCTATGGAAAATTGCATGGGGAAAACGCGTTTTGGGACCCCCCTTTTTTCTCGGCCCCTGCTTGACGAATCCCCCCGAGACTTTCAGGGTAGGAGCGGACTGGAGCGGGCCACAAAGTTTGAAAATTTTGCGAAGATACGTCAACCGGCAAGAGAGTTATTTCAAATAGAATGTCGCGGATTTCCTATGGATAATAGGTTGTAACTATAACTATCTACTGGCGACCGCCAGTAGATAATATACATACATATATATATGTAGGGATTCTGTAATCCCTGAATAAACACCAGTCTCTAATTTCTTTATAATCGGCACTTGCGACACACCCCGTCGCCACTTATGAAGAAAAGACATCAGAACTTTACTATTATGTTATTATAGTCAAATTCTGACATCACAATGCCTGCTGCCAGAACCAGCAGCTGAGGTGAAAGGCAGGTCAGATTACAAAAGATAACTGAAGCAGCTGTTTAAAGCAACAAAAACAGAACATTGCTTTTCTTTCTTCAGCTCTAGTTATAGAAAAGCTAGAATCTTCCTGTATGTTTCTACACATTCCAAGCTAATGCAGCTTCGGGAAAAGAAATGACTTGTATTGAACTGTTTCTAATATCTATTTGCAACAAATAAGAGGTTTTATTTTTATTCTTCATGTTTGCAAACATGCTCACTCTTTCAAATGAAAGAGCTATGCATCAAGGTTTTAAGTGGTTTGTAGGGAAGGAGATGGTGTGACTATGTATTATATGGCATAAAGTACCTCTGGCGTACATGATAAGAATATTTCAAGTCACCTCGGAGTTCCATAACCTTATTAATCAACTTGGCTTTATATATTTTATATTTTTTTTCCTATGATGCAAAAAATGCGTCCTGAAAAATAAATATGATGTAAATAATGCGCCCTGAAAAGTAAATAGAACATTTTTAAAACAGACAGGTTAAGCAGGTCCTCCTCACAGTCGATGATATCAGCCGCCGAGGTGCAGCACCAGCCACACTTGAATGGGGAGATCCTGGTTTGGTGTCAAATGTCTCCACCAGACTATAACCCTTTGCCAGGCCTGCCACCAGCATGAGGGGGAGGTTATACAGGCATAAAAATTTAGCGCTGTCACCTCCACCTCACAAAAAATGTGCCATCGACCACAGGGGGTCCGGGAATGCACAGTGGCGCTACCTACCTCTCCCATAACTCAGATAAATGATGAAAAAGGGTAGACATACAAAAACAGGCTAATAGGAAACACAAAATGAAAACCAAAAGCACAGGGGCATTCAAAGGGAAACAAAAAAAGAAAAAGTTGAAAAAAAGCGCAGGTAGGCAAGAACGAAGTTTGCTTGGCCTGGGAAGTAGAGAAGATCAAGGTGTTAGCTAGACAGGAGCAGGCTGGAGTAAACAAAATGTCTACTTGGTTGCGCATGTGGCTTGCAGTTTTGAGTTATTTTTTTAACAAGGAATGTGTCTCCCGTGTCATGTTTTTAATGAGAGGTGCTGGAGATGTATAATTTCATCTCATTTTTTTTTGCAATTTTGCATTCTGAAAAGTAAATTACACAAATTTTACACACACCTCTTTACAAAAAACGTCTGATCTACATGTCTGTTTTGTAGTGGAGTCCTTGAAATCGTTTGTCGGATATGTAACTTGTTGCTTTTTTAATTTATGATATTGTTTTATTTTTTTTATTTACGTGTTATTTTTATACATATTTTTGTTTATTACTGTGGGTTTTTTTTAAAAGTATTTATGATTTTTTGCTATAAAATGCTTTATTTACTTTATATTTTGTTACTTGTACTTTTAACTTTTATGGCTTTTTGCTTAGCTGAATAAAGCTTTTATTGATTGGGATAATTTTCAAGGCGAAATCTTGATGCCTCCCTGTTGTGCTTTGAAGCCTTTCCTATCGTGGGTGATAAGCTCAGCCACCAAGTGGGGTGCTGTTTTTATCAGAAGTGTGCGAACACACAATATTTGTAATCATCCAATGCATTTCTCTCCATGTTTGACTTACAAGTGTAAGCAAGTGGGCAGCAAAGAACACGGTTTTTCAAAATTTCCTCACAAAAGTGAGGATAACTCCAAATTCAGAGATGTATAAATTACCACTACATCTAAACTGAGTCTACTGGGCGCATTTAAAAAATGCATTAGTTTCCTTGATAAATTAGTTTAGAAAGCAGGGGCCCCTGCATGCAAGATGACTTGCCATGCGCAGGGAAAAAGGCTAATAGTTTAGAAACAAACTTGAGCAAGAGACAATAAACAAAAATGTGTGCAGGCATACAAGCAGCAAAGAATTAAATTGCAATTCATTAAATTTTCAATAATTGCATGAAAAGCATGCAATGCTTTTTCATCGTTTACCTATTTAGGATCCAGCATTCCTTTAAAACTCGGCATTTTCTGGATGAATTCATGATGGATAATATATTGCATTTAACTGTCTAACGACTAGACATTGGAGGCACAACTTTAGGTATTTACCCTTATTTTGCTAGATAATTTCTTGCATGATCTTTAGAGGTACATTCTATGTGGTAATTCTGGCACTTTTTACTCCCAAAGATACATAACTTTCAATATGTCCAATGAGTTGAACTCTATTCATTCATAGTTTATTGTATGATTAATTAAAATCTTTACAAATTTCCCAAAAATAAAAATATATCTTTACATTCACAATTAAAACCAGACAACATTAATGAGGTCCCATTGGTTATTTAGCTAAGGTGCGTGTGCTTAACCATCAGCATAAAATGTTGTGAAATGCATTGTAGAGATGTTGACTGAGTACATCGTTTTCCTTGCTAGAACTATGATAATGCTTTAGACCTTGCTGTTATATAGTCACTCCCACTCTAATGAATGATAACATAAGAGACATACTATCAGTGAGTCAACACAATGTAAAACTAAGATATATACTACCTACTCAAAATGTTTTTTAAAAACAACCAGCTGGCTAATTGGACAGCCCTAAAAAATAGCAGGGTCCTGGAAGAAAGTGCAGTTATACAGTAAAATGTAATGGATTTTAAAAACCAACTTCTATGGTCCTGCTAACTAAATAGTCTCTTTAATAAGTTTTACATTCAGTCCATTTATTACACAGATGAGTCAGCTAGGCCCATGCTGGCTCGGTCATACTTCTTTGTTTTCCTCCAGATTGGCTTGCCCTAAAAGTTTTCTTACCTCTGCCAGGTATTTTACTCCCCGGCAGGCCAAGATTATAGAGGAACCATTCAACCAGCGTATCAAGGCTTGCCTGCACGTGCGAATCTTCAGTTCGTTAAAAATGGATTTTAAGTACTGTCTCCTCAGGACCATGATTACTGGGCATACACATAGTAGATGAGTTAAAGATTCCTTGTAAAAGCCACATAGTCGACAATGCGTTGTTTGTTGGGTGTTTTTCCAAGAAGGCTGTATGTCTTTTGAATCGTGCAAGCCCATCCGATAGTCTGTGTAGCTCTTTTTTAACTGCAAGCTAAAATGAGTTGTTAAATATGCTTGCGGCTTTAAAGATTTATAAGAGTTGATGACAGTCCACCCATGCCGACGTTTGGAAATTACTTTTTTATCTTCCAGAAAAGATTTCTTTTTTGCTGCATCATTGACAGCTTTACTAATGCTTGCTCTATCTGCCCTATTTTCCCATGCTATTTGTATTTCCAGGTCGGCCAGTGATGTTCTCAAATAACTTCCCCATGAGTTCAGTGTTTCTTGATCCATCTGGTAATTAATTTCTTCCCAGCATAACCTGTTCATTGTGTCTGGATCGGAGGAGCGGAATTTATGACATAGCTTAACAAAGCCGCTCATGCCCCGGAATTTCTGATTCTGGAGGCCGAATTCCAGCCGGACCTGAGCTGGGGAGGCAGACTTTGGCAGGTTGAAAACGGCCTTATAAACCTTCGTCTGAAGTTCGTTTAATAAATCAGCCTCCTTACCGCACCAAGTGACTAAGCCATATGACAGAGTGGGCAGAATTTGCGCAGCCATCACTTTTAAGAGGTGGTTATGGTTTGGGCAATCTAATTTTTTATATAGTAATCTGTATGCGAAGATTAGCGATTGCGCTTTGGCTTTTATGGCCAATTTATGTTCCTTATGTGTTATGCCCTGCCCTATTGTTATACCAAGATATTTGTAGCACCCTTGCTCTTCCACCGTTACCCCTTTCACCGACCATTTAAACTTAATTTTTTTAGTGTCCACTAGGCGAACGACTTTAGTTTTCTCTTTATTTAGTTCCAAGTTTTCCTGGTCCAAATAGGTTACTAGGTTATTTATTGCTCTTTGTAGTCCAACGGGGGTTTGGCTCAACACTACGATGTCGTCAGCGTACTGTAAAAATGAAATTGGCTCGTTGGCCATTTTCGGCGGATGTTAATCGGCTGCTTCCATGTATTTACTAATATCTGAGAGAAACAAATTAAATAGGCTTGGCGCTAAGACGCAGACGTGTTTTAGACCTTGCTGCATATGGATGCTCAAGGTTGTACTGCATCCGTCGCCTAATTTCACTCTTGCCCAGGTGTCACTATATAAGGCAATTATTGCATTCAGTAATGAACTCGGCAATCCCCATGCATTTAGTTTTTCCCAGAGACGCTTTCTACTCACTTGGTCCAAGGCGGATTTTATATCAACAAAACATGCGTACAGCCGTGTTTTCTTTTTTACCGCTTTTTCCGTTAAAAGCGCCAAGATGGCCAAATTTGTTGTTGTGCCCATCCCTTGCCTGAAACCCGTTTGGAACTTGGGAATTATGTTCTTTTCGTCCATCCAATCTCGAAGCTGGACTAGGAGACAAGAAGCGTAGAGCTTGGCCTCTACATCACTTAGAGATATCAATCTGTAGTTTCCAGGCTTACAGTGATCTCCATATTTAAATATTGGATGAATTATGTTCCCTTTCCAGGAATCGGGGACGTTGGTCTGCGTATAAATCTGATTGAAGAGCGGCATAAGATGATTTTAAAAAGCGCATTGGGAAGCCTATTTGGACCTGCCGCTCCCTCGGTCTTAAGTTTTTGTATTATACCTCTGAATTGTTTAATATCGGTCAGGGTATTTTGGTCATTACTACATATCTCTAGTCCTGGGTCTTTACATTCCATCCTATCCTGAATCGGTGTCGTTTGTGTTTTTTCCAGTTTGAGGAACGGCCCTAGGGACCCTTCTACGGCCCCTGATACCGTGCTACTGTACATGTTTCGCACGTGTTGAGTCCACATTTCCTCTCCGATTCCTGCTTCTTGTTGCAGTCTTGAGCCCTTAGTCAAATTATTTATAATGCCCCAAAAGTCCCTGGTGTTTGGCAGTTTGCTTGCACACAGTAGTTTTGTCCAGATGGTTTCCTTATACGCTGTTTTCGCATTCCTCAACATCTTCCTGTAATTATTCCTTATTTCATTCAGTTTACTTTTATCGATTTGAACTCTAATGCATGCAATTGGCATGACCTAAAATATGAATGCATCTATTCTGTATTGTAATGAATGCAGCTTTCTTTTTAGCAATCACGCACTTGTTTTATCCTTACACATTGGGTGTTATATCTTGTCTATTTTGCACTAGGTCTTTTCGGTGGTTATAGGAATTCTATCACAAATGGGTTCATCTTGTACCTGTCTACTTATTTATAGTTACATATCTGTGGTCACATTGGCTTCAACCTACCTACTGTAGTTGGAGTATAATCAGTTAAATGACAAGAATTTTCAAAGAATATTCATCAACTGCAGGCAAACATTTTCTGTATCTACATGTCTTTCTCTTTTTGTGTCCTTTGTAGTGATTAAAGCGACTGCCCCCTGATGAAGGCATTCCCACAGAAAGGCGCGTAGTGTCAATACACCGTCAGCCTCTGTGCCTACATATTGTCAACTTTTCAGATATTCAAGTTTATCATATTGTGAACTAAATTGCCATTGTATTCAAACTTAATGAATTGACGTATTGTGCATTGAGTTAGATGTGCTCAAGATTAGCACGCTAAGCAGGATTAAATAATTGACAACTGTTTCACAATATAAAAAAACATTTCTTGTATCGACTACTGTTCAGGACATTAAAATTATGAACTATGTTTTTAAAGAAGTGAATATTTCCAATAATTTTTTATACAAAAGATTCAAAATAATTTTGTGATAATAACATAAGCAGTTCTTAAAGTCATTTAATGAATTGCAATTTAATTGTTTGTTTGTATGCCTGCACACATTTTTGTTTATTTTCTCTTGCCCAAGTTTGTTGCTAGACTATTAGTTTCCTTGATAGCCATTTTTCATTCATTGGATTTGACCATTTGAATTGATGCATGGTCGATACCCAATGAAAATTCATTATATGCTGTAGCTCTGTTGTTATCTATGGGAATTGTGTGTTTTTGAACATTTCAACAACACTATATATCTCTTTGGCCTTTAGAGTCTGACGGCTATAGCGTTATATTACTTTTTAATATTGGCTAGTAAGGACAAAATTACAGATGAAACTATAACTTATTTCTATTTTTTCCTACTTATTTTCATTATTTTTATATTTCAATTAGTAGTTCGGGAAAAAGGTGACTAAAGCACAGAAATTACTTATAATTAGTATTTTGTTTATTTTTCACAAATGTATAGCTTTTTCGGTGCACCCATGGGTTTCACGTTTATTTTAACTATAAAGTGGAGGTAGGTAGAAACCACAAAAATAGAAAAAATAAACTGCCACTAAGAAAAAAAGGAAAAACTATGATACAAATGATTTCTTTTTACATCTCGGTTCCTGAAAGCTGTTAAGAGGGTGATCTTAGCACAGCAATTATTTTTGATGCATTTTTAAGAAAAAAAAGATATGCTTTCATGCACCATATTTTATCCCTATTTATTTTTAAAACACCCTGAAATTTTGTTATTTTGGCAATTTTTCTCTCCGAATCCGACTCGGTCGGTGAGATTTCCGGCCCGAATCGGAATCGGCCCCTTAAACCCTAAATCCCCAAACATCAAAAAGGGAGCAGCACTGGGGCGGGACAAAAACCTCGGCAGTTAAAGGCAGATTGAGTCCTTTTTTTTTCATAAGTGGCTTAATTTTTCATTTACTTGGAAATTTTCTAGTTGACAGTGATTTATTAATGATTGCTCTGACTGGCATGGCCACTGAGCAAGCTTGGAGAATGTCCCTGAGTATACTGAATATTCTTGGGCCATGGATCAGCAAGCGACCGAGCAATGATGATGGTTTTCATACGTTTATTTCTTTCTTTTATGTAAAGTATGTTGAAAGAGCAAAGGTTTGGCTTTGAATAATGGCGGGAAAAGAGACCAGATTGGGAGTAAAATGTGGTTATGAATACCTTAATGGTGATGTGGGACTCAGGATCATGGGCTTTTTAAGTTAAAGGTTCAGCAAAGGAGTTGCAGAATTCTTGAGAGAGGCTGGTGCAGTTTGAATAGCATTTGGGTTTTGATATTCCAAGATAATCTAGAACAGTATTCTGGTTGGGTGGCTGGCATCTGAACTGCATTAGCAATAGTGTGAATTATTGGCTTTTTAGGTCGAGCCTAAACAGCGTTTGCGCTGTCAGGAGATCTGTTGTATGGACTTTGTGGGGTCTGACTCCTCCTTTGCTTAGGATTGGCTCTTGTCTGTGTCATTAGAAAATGGTAGCCTGAAAATGGCAAACAGTTGCTGCATGTCCCACCTTTTCTCTGAAGTTAACGCCTATGGAGTATTGGTTCGGGGACGAGCAGCGACGCGCACGCTGCAGCAGCGCATGTGAAGCCGGTGTTCCGTCGTTTGCAGCTCCCCGTCTGTATGTGCTTCCTCCACGCTTGTGCGCCTGGGCAGCCGTGCGCAATGTAGGGGATGTTTCAAAATCTTCTAAGCAAACACTGGACATACATTTTGCAGATCACATAAAATTTCTCCTCCTAATCCTCTTCTTCTACTGTTATAACCTGAAATAATATTTAGAGTGCAGCGCGTGGAACAATGCCAGTCCGTTATCACTTTCTAAGCCGCTCCTAAAACGCTGATAAGTCTCTTGAAAAAGTACAGTAAGCAGAACGGTTTTCCTGTTTTCCCCAAACAGTTGTTCTTTGTTTGGCTTTTAATCTGAAATTAAACCTACTGAACGGTCACCACAGGGGGTTATCCAGAAACAGTAGCCAACAATAACGGGTGCCGATAACAGAGACGTAAAACCTGCTTGCATGAAGCATAAAATAAACTATTTATTAGCCGGACCATAACAAAGAACCTTGTTGACCAACGGATTTTGCTATGGCTTCAAAATAGGATCAGTCCTTGGGCAAACCGGGTTCACCCTTTTTAAACCAAAACTTGTGCTGAGAGCTGCATTTGATGAAGATTAATTGTGCAAGCAGGGCCCTCCCATGGCGTGCTTTATTGCTCTTGCACTCACTGTCCACTCTCTGCTTACAACAGTAACAGACCTACTCGTGCACACAGGCCTGCCTGCTGCTACAAACACCAGCATTGTTCACGGGGGACATGTTTTGCAGTGTTGATGCTGTGAGCGTCACATGTGTCCGGCGAGCGGTTATACCTTGTTCGCAGGTCGGGGATTATCTGTATCTTCACCAGCAGTGTGGGAGAACTTGTCACGATCTTGTATTCTTGGGACCGGTATATTTGAAGTCCGGTTTTCCAGTGACCGTCTATGATCGACCCTGACAGTGTGCGGGGACATTTTCATTATTTGCACCCATTTGGGTGGTGCGGGCCGTTTTTTCCTCCCATCTTTGGAGGAGACTATACTTGGATTTGACGTGGCACCAGATCATTTCTGGCTGTCCTCCGCCCCTGCAGGTAAGACTTCAAGTGCCCCGCATATGTATCCCCGTGTTTGTTTATCCTTACGTCCCTACGGCCCTACGTAGAACTAGGTCTCTTAATCTATCTCCCCTTTTTTTGATACCATTCCCTAGTATGTTTATGTGGCTTCGTTTAGCCCTTAAGTAACCCTGGAATACCATTTATTGTATCCCTAGATCGTGTTCCGTTTGGCTTTGGACGATCTATCCAGTCTACGAATGATAACTGCCTATCAGGAATTGTTTGTGGCTTTGCGGATCTGCTTCATATATATTTTGCCAGGTATCGTTATTCAGCTTGAATAGCTTGGTCATTTTATCGATAGGATATGCCTATTTCTTTTTTCATTTCTTTTCTTTTTTTTCATTATTCAGACTTACCCGTGGAGTTTACGCCCTCCCAGGAGGATAGTTCTTTACCCCCTGAGTACTGCATCTTGGCTAACAGTATATTATCTGTAAGGATAGGTTTCCTTTATTGTTGTTCAGTTCCTATAGTTGTAGACTTCACTAGTTTGGTGAAAGCACTTATGCTGTATCTTTTAAGCACTGGGTTTCTTGTCACTCTTTCTGATGGATTTTCTTGGTACTTTCTTCATTTTTCACATATAGTAATAATTGTTTATGTATTTCTATTATCATAGTTCATTAATTTGGACTTGGGTCTGCTAGATATCAGGGCGGGATCCAAGTTTGAATCTCTTATTGTGTATTCATTGTATTGGGTTTCAGAGGACACACGTTGTCTCTGCATGTTAACACGCATAGAAACACCGGAATGAATCTTTATTTCTATTAGCCTCTAGTATCTTCATTTATGGTTGGTTGGTTAAATTTGTTCCAGGGAATGTATTGATTTTTTCGTTCTTTCTTTGTAGCTACCTTCAGAGTACCCGTATCAAGGAGTGATAGTGACTGCACATGTAGCAGCCGAATTCATATTTGTAACCATTGTTTCCCACTACCCCTCAATTCTACCTCATTGCTCTGATATTTTGAATTCTTCTGTGCCCTGAGGAAGGTGAAGGCTGTATTCAGCCAAGCACCGAAACGCGCGTCGGCACCGAGAAGGACAGAAACCATTTAGTGGCACCATTCTTGTTATTTTGTGAATGTTTCCCCACTATTATACTTATCCTATTGGTTTCTGAGGAGTTTTTGATATTTACTTTTTAATTGCTTGTTAGTATGCAGAATGTATGGGAGTGAATGTTGATGCAGAATGTATTTGCTAAGGTGTTATTTTATTGTATCATCACATGTGGGGATTATGGTGGGTAAACTGTATGTTTATTTTGAATAATTTATATCCTGTATATATTTATATCAATGCTGTGTTGTCCATTTGATTTTCTACAAAAAGTGATTAATTATTTGTTTATTGTCTCAAAACAATTTCTTTAAATAATAAATGTAAAAAAAACTTTATTTTTTCATTTAAGTGGCATGTGTTGATGTTTTGACTTGCTATTTTTCATATTTGACAGGCTATTCATTTATGTAGTGTCTCTTCTCTGGACACTTTATACCGACTTTACTATCCAGAGACGCTTCACGTCCTATTCTTATACGTAGGCAGGTGACATTTCTCTCCCTGTGGAGTTGTGCTGTTTTCTAGCTGTGAATGGTGAAGTCATAAGTGATATGTGTTACACCCTCCATGATGATGTCATGTGTGAGGTCACGAGCAGCACATTATGGGGAGTTATGGTGTAAAGCTAATCGTAAATGGTAATAGTAAATGCTTTTTTTTTTTTTTTTTTTTTAAGTTTTTAGGTTTTATGGACTTAAACCGTAACGTTTCTTTAAATAGCACTTTTTTACCGACGATGCATTGTAGGTTAGCATGTGAGATCAATGGAGAAGTTTAACATCCTTTAGTGAAGCTTTCAGTAAATTTCAAGGGTTTTGTAATGTTAGACTTTGTCTAGATCTGGCCCTGCACGAAGGAATACATATTACAAGATGGACAGCGGCCAGTCCCTGCAGCTACCAGGCAGACAGCATCACCTTCAAATATGCATTCTCAACAGCGCCCACCATACTCGAGGGCCAAGTTCTTACCAGATAATATCAGATATGGGTGCAGGGCACGGCTGAAGTGCTTGCAGAACCACCAGGTAATGGCTGTTCAGCAGACCCAACTGCTAACATATCTCGAAGTATTAAACCCTTTTGTCCTGGGTTCTTTTAGATAATCATCTATTCTTCAGGAGAGGGACCCTGTCAAAGCACATAGCAGAGCTAGACAACTGATTCAACCATCTCCCGCCAACCTTGGAGCACAGAAGGGGATCTCAGACCATCCAGGAGCACAACGGAGGAGGATCAAAGCCTCTTCGTTGGTTCATACTGCATAATGCATATGCCACACACCACTGAGACCTAGATTCAACCACAATCAACCACCCAAAGGTTCTAAGACAGGGAGTTAATTCTTCTCTGCATCTCCTGCCTTGAGCCCTTATTCAAGGCGGGAACCATGGAAATGAATTGCAGAGCTGGGTTTATTCATCGATATGGCGGCGCCATCAATGTGCATTCCTTCGCAGCTGGCTGTGTCCTGGGGCCAAGCCAAAAGACAGTAGGCACCATTTCTTAAATAAGTACAAAACATTTCTACAGGTTGTAAGCCTTTTCTTGGAATATTATCTGCCTTCTCCTGCTTCGTCACTATAAGTGAACGTGTATGTCTTTTTTATGAGGTGGCTGGTGTTACGAGACATGTTTCAGAATGCAATACCCGTAGGAAGGCAATGGTTCCTTCCATCTCAGTTGTATATGTTAGGGCTTAGACAATCTTAGAGCCAGGAAGGGTCTGGTATATTTATGCTTGGGCAGCATCCAGGTTGAGCAGGCTCAGGATTAGATTGGTTATATTGAGAGTATCCCTCTACCTGTGTGGTATATACAAAAGTTAGTGCACAATAAACATTTATTGTTGCCACCTTTATCAGAAAAAATACCGTCCTTTTGTTTATATTTTGTGATTCTGAAAAAGCCAGAAGCTGGTATTTAAAAATGTTAATGTAAAATCATTGTTACTTTTTAGGTCGAGCCTAAACAGCACCTGCGCTGTCAGATAATCTGTTGTATGTACTTTGCGGGGTCTGACTCCTCCTTTGCTTAGGATTGGCTTTTGTATGTGTCATTAGAAAATGGTAGTCTGCAAATGGTTAACAGTTGCTGCATGTCCCACCATTTCTCTGAAGTTAACGCCCATGGAGTATTGGCTCGGGGACGTGCAGCGATGCGCACACTGCAGCAGCGCATGTGAAGCCGGTGTTCCGTCGTTTGCAGCTCCCGCCTGTATGTGCTCCCTCCTCGCGTGTGCGCATATGTATCATCCTACGCATGCGTACTATGCGCTTTGTCTTAATATAGGTATTTTTAAGCTCCCCGGTGTTCTGGCGTTTTATTGCGCATGCGTGTCATTGTACGCATGCGCACTATATAATTTGTCATTGAATTGGAAGCTCCCCGCGGCAGCGTTACAAATTTTCGTGGAGAACGTTAAATATGTGACCATTAGTCTGTGAGAATAGTGTGCCACAGCGACAGGCTACATGGACCAGGCCCGGGCATTTAACCCTTGAGAAGCTCAGCCAGAGGACGGAAGAGGCTGGTCCAGGTACTGCGCACTATGTAACTTGTTCATTATGAAGCTCCCTGCAGCAGCGTTAGCCGTGGTCGTGAAGAGCCTTAGTTAGGGATGGAGCCAGTGGTAGAAGTGGGCCGATCGCAGGGCACAGCATGCCCCCACTTTTTAATTCAATAGAATCCGCCATCCTGTCACTTAATGCATTTGAATGCATTTAATTGCGCACATCACGTACTTGTTGATAGGCCATCGTATCTGTATGCCTCTGGGGATGGGCAACGAGTCCAGAAGCTCACAGGCCCCTCCGAGTGTGTGGAAGTACTTTTTCCTTCAGGCAGCATATTACTGTTGTCTAGGGCGTAACTTGAATTGAGTCGCATCCAGGTGTTTATAGCGGGGCACAATAGGCCTGTAGCTGAAGGCAGTGCAAGTTTCTCTCAGTGGGGCAGTATGGTGTTCAGTCGGGGAGAGGATGTGGCACTATGGCCAGAGCTGCCGAATTTGGAACCGAGGAATCACGGTTCAGCCTTCATGAACATCCCACCAGACCACTCTCCTGAGGGAGCACATGCCAATGCTAGACCTTAAAAGGCCCCACTAGACCTTAGAAGCCCTGCTGTCATAGCACTAGCAGGTGTGGACCCTAGCGGTGGCAAGTGTGGGTTAATCTTGAAGCCTGTCCACCACAATCCATTCTGAAGTTCACCTCCAGTCTTGCAGTCAATCCTACCAAGTAGCACACCATAGAGTTACAGTGACTGTCACTGATGTCACAGGACCCTTGAGGACAGTCCACCTCACCCATTGGTACCTCAGTTGGCATTGTTTCAGCAGTAGCAGTGCAACTCCCCAGGGATTGGCAATGCAGGATTTGCACGCACACTAAATGCAGCGTCCATCCATGTCATCATCTGGAGTGGCAACATTTAGGCCCTTTTATACAGGCCGCTGGCCTGCTGAAGAACGTCATGGGTTCCCGGAGGTAAGATCAAGATTAAATAAGCATTTCCATTGCAATAGGTCTCACATTACTGAAAGTTTGACCTATTGGCGTTGCAAATAATAATGTAACGCCAATAGTTCAAACTTTCAATAATGCGAGACCTATTGCATTGCAAATGCTTGTTTTAAAGTTACTTTGTAGATGCTATATATTCATTGTTTCTGTTTGTCTCTCTAACTGGTTATGCAGTTTTCTAAGTAGTTTCTCAAGACTTATGATGTATGTTTTTTTTTGTATTTGTATGTCCCAGCCACCTCCAGGACTATTTGGTTCAAAAGACTAGGGGGCATGAGTGGAACTGGCTTACAGATATCAATGAGTTAATCGACTTCTTGTAATTGAGATATGATCTTTTGAGTTAAACATGGCATCGAGAGTATGGCTTTCATCAAGTGTGCTACCCAATACTGAGTCCGAGAAGGTAGTGGCAAGTCAACCACCTGTTAACCACATTGTGCCCAACAGACACTTCTATTGAAAACTTTGCACATGCAAACAACTGAAGTACTGGCACAAACGGCTGAGTCTGTTACATTCAATGCACCACCACTTGCTCATACCGCCCACCTCAATTTCAATCCACACTCAATTCACCTAAATGTTGCTATTTAGGAGGTCATACTCTTAAATATTGATTGCAAAACTATCAACCTACCAAAATATTGAGGTAAAAATATCTATTACTAAAATATCGAATTTAGATAAAATGTAGATAACTAAAACATCAACTAAAAAAATAACTGCCATGAAAATATCAACTACAAAAAATAGTATGTTAAATTAAGCAATAGAATTTAAAAATAACTTCTATTTTTTTAAATGAAGGGTTTAAATATTACTGTAGAAAACTTTAAATATATCTAAATATTACTAAATAAATTTAATTAAGTAATTATTAAAAATACAATATTTAAAAGTACTTTGCCAAATAAAAAATACTATCTGCAATTTTTATACATTTAAAAATAATTTAACATTTTAGAATTATAAATTTACTAAATAGTTCATAAAAAGGCTACTTATTATTACAAAAACATATTGAATCTCGCATATAACACATATAAGAAAATATTAAATTATTTAAAAACACCCACAATGTACATGTCTCAAAACACATTCTAAATACTCAGGCAACCACTGAATACAATTTAAATAATAATTTATATTTAAAGTTCTGTAGTTTTTTAGGTTCTTTGATTAAATATTCTAATGTGAATTATTTTTTAAAAATCAAAGAGCAATAAAAGTAAACTAAAATTAAATCAAACAATCAAAAATAAAATGTATTAACTGCAATTCTACATTTACAAAAATATAATTTGGTAACATTGGGAAAAGCGCAAACATTTGGGAGTATCCAGTAAACTATTCAAACTGCTGTTTGACAAACATTCGGAAAAATACATATATTTGCGGGCTGGGGTGAAATGTCCCATTTTCTAACTCTAATTCTAACAATATTTAGGAAAGCACAAATCTTTCTTCTGGCAATGGGGGCAGATTTACTATGCTAACTCAAATCCAATCAAAATTGGGAAGAGTGCATACATGTTGGTGTGGGGGACAGAATAGCTGTTCTAACTCCAATCCCAATGCATTGGGAAAAGTGCATATATTTGAGGGTCTAAATTCACTATTCGAATTCCAATCACAACAGTATTGAAGAGTGTGCATATAAAGGAGGCAGATTCACTATTTTGTTTCCAGTCTACAAACATTAGGAAAATGCATATATTTGAGGGTGGGATCAGATTAAAAACTCCAACACAATGGTGGGCGCGCCACTGACAGCTTGAGCAAGATGCTTGGCTCCGGCTCATCTCAAGGTCCTTTACAAACCATGAGCCAAAAATGAACCAAGCCGAACTAAGAATAAGTCACTGCTTTCTTCATATATGGAGTGCATCAGTGAGGAAGGGGATAGAGATTGGAGGACAAGAGATAAAGGCAGCAAAAAGGAAGTGACGTAGGACAACAGAAGGTGACAGTTGTCATCAAAAGGTTGTGCAAACAGGGATACAGATAGCCTAGAGAGAGAGAGACGTTAGGGGGAAAGAGGGTACTAAATTTGGCATGAGGTGCGGTGATAAATGAAAAAGGAGAGAAAGAGCGGGGTGAGAAAAGATGAGACATGGAAGAGGAGTGATACTGTTACAGGCTGGTATGAAAGCGGGTAGTGCTGGCGCAGAATCAGTTGTGTGACTTGTGACTGAATGGGTATTCCTACATTAGCGGCCTTTTAGAGGGCACCCGCCTGTCACAGCATGCCCATAGCCATCAAGAAGTTAGTCGTCTGATGCACCCCTTCAAAACCTCTAATATGGCAATGTTTTTGCAGGCTCAGCTTGTGCTTTGGCTCTTACAGCCAAGCTGGTATCCTGGTTTGGCTCTGCACATAAAATGTTTGGCTTCCCCACCTCTAATGACCCTAGTCGTTCAAACACTGAGGAAAATGCTAATATATAAATAAATGTAATTATACAATTGTGAAACCCAATTATAATTTTATGTTTGGAAACATACATACTTACTCACTATTTAATATGAATATTTCAGATAAACACAAATAATTTAACTTACACATAAAATATAATTAAAAACAATTCAAAATCAAATTATTATTCGCAACAGCTAATAATGAAACCAAACAGTTCTACAAATAAATAATAAATAGCACGTTCTTGAAACCCAATAGTTAATTTTTTAACAATTTCTATCAATTAATATTAAATATTGTAAATGCAAAACATTTCACATGCATATAAAAAAAATTTAAAAAAAACTCACAAAAATAAACTATAAATCATATTAATTAACCATGATATTACATTTGCACAATATTTTGGATTTGATATTCACAATACATTCCCATTAAGGCAAACCTACAACCAACACCCTTTAAACAATGAACCAAGGTACAACCACAGATTTCATGCAAACTTAAGCGTTGTATGATCTTGAAGTACTATATAAATTACATGCATGCAATTGCTTACTTGACAATCCAGAAAATGCTCTGTCCTATGCATACAGTAAGAATGCACTATATCAATTCCCATAAAACATAATAATCACAAATAAATAAATTGTATATTACAATTTTTGCTAACTGAAAAGGTAAAATAAAGCACCAGATATGTCCAGAGGCAATGTCATACCCTTAATCTCACATATATTTTTCAATTTCAATTTCCTTTTTATTGTTTGATTAATTAAAATCTTAAAATATAGTAACAATAATTCCTATTATAATAAAAAAATATATAATTAATACAAATTTGATTTAAAACTTAATAAAACGTACATTTAATAAAATGAACAATTTCATCTTTAGGGTTAAATATAGCAGCACTTACTAGCTCAGATTTCATAGTTCAACTTTTCCTTTTATATACATCCTATATTACATCTCGCATTGATCTCAAATTAATCTTGTAAATTTTACTTGCCTTCTTACTATTAATAAATTTCCAAAAGCTGAGGACCGTAATGTGTCATCGCAAATTAATCGTACTGATCTAATGCCATTTTTCCTATTAATAAAAACTTTACAAAAGCTGAATTCAGTGCTATGTCCTCTGCATGAAGGCATCTTATCAATGCTTGTCTACAGGTCCGTATTCCTCGGGAGTTGAAATGCCTCTTAAGTATAGCTTTTCTTTCAAGTTTAAGTTTTGGGCATGTACACAGCAAATGAATAATGTTCTCTTCTCCCGTTTCACATAGGCGACAGGGCATCGTCTCCGTTGATCGAAGCCAAGGCATTACATGGCATGAGCCTGGGAAAACACCTGAGCAAGCTTTTATAAACAAATTTTTATGCTTCAAGGACCAGGGGGTTTCTAAGTACGATTGGACTCTCAATTTTGTATACCCATTTATTACCGACCAAGCATGCGCTCTCTTTGCCAGGGAATTTTTATCATTAAGCAGAGATAGATGTTTTGTAATTTTGTTGATAGATTTTTTAAATGAATCCGTAGTTATTGGCATATCCTAAATTGTATTTGCTGAGTAATCATCTAAAGCGGCTTGTAGATACTTCCAGAATGAAGACTTCTGATTTGTTTTTATCTCCTGCCATAACAAATTGGACATTTGATTTACATTATCCATTTTAATTCTTTTCCATACTTTGGGGCCGATTCCGGCCGGAAATCTCCCCGACCGAGCCGGACCCGGAGAGAATTCCGACCGAATCGGACCCTAGCAGTCCGACCGAACGAGTACGATGCGCACGCATGCTATCGGCCCCGAGTCGGTCGGACTCCCATTGAAGTCAATGGGAGCCTGTCGTACAACGCGTACGCGGGCTCCCATTGACTCAATGGGTGCGAGGCGGACAAGGGCGCCCCTACAGCGTGTACGCGTCCATGCGCATCGCGGCGTACATGCACAGGTAGGGGGGACCCATGGGTCCCCCCTGTGTGCGACTCGCGCGCCTACGCGTACAGGGGAGTCCGACGCGGACCCCCAAAGTCCGGCTCCGACAGCTTTTTCGAGCCGGACGGCGCGAGTCGATCGGACTGCTCGCGGCACGCATCGTACTTACCCGGCCGGGAAACGTCTCCATAGCGCGGTGCGAGTCGTGTCCATGCGAGTCGGTCGGAGCGTGTTGAAGCCGCGTTCGAGTCGGTCGGCGATTTCGCGGGTGCTTGCATCGTACTCGCTCGGCCGGACCCGCGTACGATTCGGTCGGGAAACAGGGCTCCGAATCGGATCCGGTGAATCCGAATCCGATTCGGAGCACTACCGGCCGAGATCGGAATCGGCCCCTTTGATGTATTGACCTTTTCGTGCAATTAGCTGATTAGTTAGGCCAAATTCCAATCTAATCTGTGCAGGCGATGAATTATGTGGAAGACAAAAAAGTGATTTAAAGATTTTTGTTACAGCTTTATTATTAATTATAGTGTCTTTTCCACACAGTGCTTCGCTACCGTATGTTATAGATGGCAATAGTTTTGCTGATATAATTTTTAGTAGCGGAAGGTAAGTCAGCCCTCCTAATGACTTCTGCAAAGTTCTAAATGCAGTCAGTAAGGTATTAGATCTTCTTTGTATCTCAGCCTTATGTGGATGAAACGATCCTTTATCGTCAAAAAGTACTCCCAGATATTTGTATGTTCTTACTTGTTCTAATGGCAGGTTTTGGAGGAACCATTTATACTTATACTTTGCTTTTACGTTTTTGTCAACCTCCCTAGTTTTTGTCTTTGTGACATTTATAACCATACCATTCTCTTGTGAGTACCTTGATATTCTATTTATCAGACGCTGTAGCCCAACCTTTTGTTATATTCCATATGGGTATCATAACATAAGCCCCGGTAATCTCATTACCCGCCACCTATATTCTCTCCCTACATTACATTTGTCACGGTTTACAGGAACTGACCTTTTACCTAGATATTACACTGCAGTCAGAACACGGGTTTTCCCTAGTCCGAAATCTCATACATTATGCATGAGGATTCTTGGAAGCACAGCAGGACTACCATCTCCTGTATAAAATCTATGTACAAAGTTCATGCCCAACGTCATCCTTAGGCCGACACAGTAATACAGCAAGGTAGGACCCCTGGGGAGACCTACGGGTATATATACATCACATCTTGCTAAAATAAGACAGAGGAGACCGAGACTTCCCGGCCGACACACTGACCAGAGACGCTGAGGTTCCTGCATGCAGACACTCAAGCTTGCAGTGGTCTAACATCCCTGGCGGGGTGTCCAGCTCGAGACCAGGACGGGGTCCCATAGTCTCTCACTTCAGGTAATGGGGTTGACTAAATCCTAGAGGGATTCTTGGCTTAACACCTACATACATGCCAGGTACACTTAGGTACATCTAGTTAGGGAGGTATCATAGGAGTACGCATCTTTTATCATGTGTTTTATATACGCTGAAGTATTCATGATTATTGTAAGATGGTAGAGCTATACCATCCATTCACCTTTATCGTACTGCTAATCATTTATTCTACACCAGAATAACAACTGTTCAATAAATTCTTATTGAAAACGCCCAGCCTGTTTATTCGGTGTATCTCTCTGAGGCAGACTAAGTAAGCACGAGTGACTGAGCGAAAGGTAGTATATTGTTTCCACGGTCCTGAGGGATCAGGGTTGTCATGTTTGAATGGTTGCCAAGAACTATTCTCTCCTTGGTAAGAGGGGATTCTAGTGGCACCTTGAGCTAGCTGGTACAAAAAGAGCCAGCATACCCGGTGAGGGTGATCAGAGTTTGTCTGACACCAATCCTACAGTGTATGTTGTCTAAACGCGCAGATCCTGTATACTTTCTATAGGAACTACGCGAAACTTTGTTTGGCTTATCAGGATAACATCGTCTGCATATAATAGATTTGATATATGCGTTCCTGCTAGTTTTGGTGGATAGGCATTCACTTCATCCATCGCGTGTGTTAGGTCCGATAGAAACAGATATAAAAGCAATGGGGCCAAAACACACCCTTGCTTTAGGCCCTTGGAAGTTGGAATTTCTTTAGATACATACAAACCCTCCCCTATCCGAACTCTAACCCAGGTTTTTGAATAGAGTAATTGGATCGATCTTAAGAGGGAACGTGGAATTCCTTGCTCTTTCAACTTCAGCCAAAGTAATTGCCTTTGAACACAATCAAAAGCTGCTTTAAAGTCCACATAACACAGATACAATGGTTTTTTGGCAGCGTATTTATCCATTAATACTGATAACACCAATATATTTGTTGTGGTTCCTAGTCCTTGAATAAACCCAGTTTGATTTGGAGGGATTATATGTTTCTCCTTTGCCCATGTGGTTAATTTTGAGAGTAGGATTCCAGCAAATAATTTAGCTTCAGTATTCTGTAAGGTAATTAATCGATAGTTACCAGGCTGTGCCCAATCTCCTTTTTTATATATTGGTGATATTAACGAACCTTGCCATGTTTCTGGTATTCTTGATGACTCAATAGTTTCTCACATATAGAAATTCCTTTTGGGCAGGCGTCCCTCCATACTTGCAGGGAGACCCAACATTACGGAAGCATTCAACTAATCTGGGCCCCCCTAGATACCGCAAGGCCAGAGCAGCCCCGCGACGAACTCACAGACCTCTAAGCCCATAGAGATTCCTACAGAAGGGAGCTGATAAGCCGTGAATACACGCGATGGGCAAAACGGACCCAAAGCAGCAGAAACTGTCCTTTGAAGCCAGCAGAACGCCGCGACACCAGTGCGATCCCGAACAACCACCCGCAGGACAACACACCGAAGACATGCAACCCGCGGAAGACGACTTAAAAGCCCTGCTTGTTACCATGAAGCATAGTTTGGTCTCTATAGAAGCCAAAATGGACACTATGTGCAACAGACTTGATCTCATGGCTCAAAAACTTGAAAAACATGATGCACGAATTGAGGAGGTAGAGCACAGAATCTCAGATTTGGAGGACACAGCGACCTCTTCGGGGAAACAGATGGCCCAAATGGACAAGCTACTAAAGGTCATAGCAGCTAAGAATGAAGACCTTGAAGTGCGCTCCCAACGCAATAACCTCCGCGTTTTGGGAATACCAGAGAGTGCTAACACAGGCAAAATGGAGGAATATGTGGAAAAGATGCTACGTGGACGCTTTGGCCTGGAGGCCTTCTCGAGCCTACTGGTGGTCGAGAGGGCACACCGATCTCTGGGACCCAGACCACCCCCTGGGGCTCCAGTCAGACCTATCATTGCCAAACTTCTTAACTACAGAGATCGAGATGCGGCTCTGAGGCTGGCGAGAACGAAATCACCTCTAACCTATGACGGCCATACTGTAGCTCTATATCCGGATTTTACCATCGCTGTCCAGGAGGCCAGAAAGAAGTTTGTGCTGGTTTAGCGGAAGCTCATGCAGGCACAGATAAATTATGCTATGTTGTATACTGCACGCTTACGGATCACCCATCAGGGGAAGCAGTACTTCTACACCAATCCGAAGCAGGTGGAGGACTACCTGCAGAAACTGAAGAAACCAAGATCGAACCTCGAAGCCGACGATCCAGAAACTAAAATATCCTCTCAGATCTCGGACAATGACTTACTGTATCTGGCGAGAAAAATGCTGAGAACAACCAAACCCGGAGATGAGGAATCAAGACGTGGTGTTTACCGAACTGGTTAAAGACTTAATGGAGCTACGATATACATGGCACGGAAACTCTCTCCGACCGTAGCCGGACCCGGAGAGAATTCACGACCGATGATGCGGAGCACGCTAGCAGTCCGACCCCGGACGCAGTACCGATGCATTCGCATGCTATCAGAGGACTCGCAGTCGGGTCGGACGTGCCCATCTGAAGCCACCCCACTGGGTGAGCCCTGAGTCAAGGTACAGACGCGTACGCAGGCGTACCTACAGAATGACTCTATTGGGTGCGATGGGTGAGCAATGGCGCCCTCTACGAGCGGGTACGCGTCCATGTCGCATCGCGGCGGGCATGCGACAGGTAGGGGGACCCATGGTTCCCCCTGTGTGCGACTCGTGCGCCTACGCGTACAGCACGGGGTCCGACGCGGACCCCCAAAGTCCGGCTCCGACAGCTCTTTCGAGCCGGACGGCGCGAGTCGGTCGGACTGCTCGCGGCGCGCATCGTACTCGTACCCGGCCGGGAAACGTCTCCGATAGCGCGGTGCGCGTCGAGTCCGAGCCGAGTCGGTCGGTGCGGTTCGGACCCGTGAACGAGTCGGTCGGCGATTTCGCGTGCGCTCGCATCGTACTCGCTCGGCCGGACCCGCGTACGATTCGGTCGGGAAACAGGGCTCCGAATCGGATCCGGTAAATCCGATTCGGAGCACTACCGGCCGAGATCGGAATCGGCCCCTTAACGTGATCTACATAAGCACAGAACTAACTATTTCAAAGTATAAGATTGAATACTATCACTATTGACAATGAGTGAGCATGCTACACTGGATCCCGGGCGCCCCGCCCCTCTGAATGTCCACGCTGCAGAGCGCAGCGGACAGCGCGGTGGACGCGCCCTCTGGCCGCTCACCCCACAGGGTGAGCCCGCAAGTTTAAGTTACAGACGTTCAATGACAAGCGTGTTTACAGAATCGTGTTCTTGGGTGGGATAGGTGGGAATGTCTCGTTCACGACAGGTTTGGGATGTCGATGTGGGAGGGGGATCGGGACAGGGAAGAGCTTTCGGTTTGAATACCTAGCAGTACAACACACAGCTGTTACAGAATTCCAGAACAGCGTACAAGGCATGCTTACTGACATATTACATGACACTTACAGACCTGCCCGCTGCGCAATCGACAGGAAAGAGCGCACTCCTTCTAGACAGATGATACGAGACAAACCAATCCCATCAGATGTATAACCCTGGTGCGAACCCCCAGATACGCTTATTGACCTGGAATATTCGAGGGCTAGGAAACCCAAGAAAGCGTAGGCAAATAATAGCGTACCTAGATAGACACTCAATTCAAATTGGGATGATCCAGGAAACCCATCTAGACCCCAAGAAACCGCAGAGATTCGCGGCTAAATGGGCGGGATACAGCTGCTTTGCATCCTATTCCACCTACTCGCGAGGCACTGCCATACTAGTTCACAAAAATACCCCATATATACCCACAGAAGAGCTATCGGACCCGCAGGGCCGGTTTAGCCTGATGTGGGGAGCGCTTGCATCAAACTCGGTGACACTGGTTAGTTGCTATGGTCCTAACATCGATGACCCCATGTTCTTTGCTACACTATGGGGGAAGATTGTAGATATTGGTTCTACACACGTGCTGTGCGGCGGAGATTTAAATATCACTTTGAACCAGACGCTAGATAGATACAACCCGCAACCGCACCACTACACCCGCTCCCAACGTCAAATGGGGGACATCATTACAGACTGGGGTCTGCTAGATGCCTGGAGATATATGCATCCGGGGAGAAGGGAAGGCACTTGCCACTCAGCCGCGCATGAGACCTGGTCGCGTCTGGATTACTGGGTGGTCACTAGGGGACTTAGCACATGCTGACGGGGGTGGAACACCTAGCGCGCACCTACTCCGACCACTCCCCTGTACTTATGAGTATATCGCCACCAATCACACACACTCCATATATAAACTGGCGCATGAATCCCACTATGCTCTTAGACACGGCGTTCGAGCCGTAATGGAGCAGGAGATACAAGAATTCTTTCAGCGAAATCTGGGGTCGGTTGAACATGCGACGGCGGTGTGGGAGGCATTTAAAGTTACGGTCCGAGGGCTGAGCATTGCAAAGGGAGGAGGGGTACTTAGAGACTTGCTACAGACACTCACTAGACTAGAGAACGAACTTAGCGAATTGAAGAGAACATATCGCAATCACCATCCCCGCAGAAATACACTGAGCTTAGGGATAAGATAACTGAATACCGGGAGGAAGCAGACAGGGAATGTCTATTTAGAGGGAAATATTTTAAAGCTCGCCGCTATGGGGAGGGAGAGAGGCCAGGGAGAGCACTAGCCGAGACCATTCGGAAGCCCAGATTTTCGAGTTACGTGTTAGAAGTACAGACCCCAGAAGGAGGAAGCGTAAACAACACATTAGATATTCTCCAAACATTTAAAACCTTTTATGCCGCACTATACACGTCGGCGAGACAACAGCCAATATCCCTACAGCAATACCTGGAGCCTGTCGCCCTAGGGTGGATGGGAGACTCGCAGAGAGAGTTCCTGTTCGCTGAGTTCGAACTAGATGAAATTAGAGCTGCCATAATGCAGCTCCGATCGGGCAAGGCTACTGGGCCTGACGGCCTGCCCGCCGATTTCTACAAAACATACATAGAGCACCTAGCACCAATACTTAAACAAGTATACGACGAAGCCCTGGAATTGGGGGAGTTGCCGGCATCCATGAGAGAGGCCACCATAATCTCCATACTAAAACCCGGGAAGCCAGCGAATAAATGCGATTCATACAGACCTCTTTCTATGATTAATTGCGATGTTAAAATACTGGCTAAAATAATTGCGAATCGGCTGAGTCTCCTCATGAAGGCGTTAGTGCTGCCTGACCAAGCAGGTTTTGTGCCAGGGCGCGCTACCTCTCATAACTTGTGCACTCTCTTCGCGGCAATGCAGGATATGGACCCTGACCTAGAGGCGGCTGCGATATTCCTCGACGCCACCAAGGCCTTCGACTCGGTGGAGTGGGACTACCTGTTTGGCATACTGGGGCGAATGGGGATGCCGGAGTGCTTCCTGGCCTGGATACGGCTGTTGTATACGCGGCCATGCGCCAGAGTTGTAATAAACAACGCCAGCTCACCCTGGATTGAGATCACGAGGGGCACCCGACAGGGGTGCCCGCTGTCGCCACTGTTGTTTGCCTTGGCGGTCGAGCCCCTGGCGGCCCGACTCAGGCAGCTACATCGCGAATGGGCCCTGGAATACCCCACTCGACATGTATTACTTTCGCTATATGCGGACGACATCACGCTATACGTGCGAGAACCCCAGACCAGCCTTAATCCAATTTTGCGAGAGTTTATAGCGTTTGGTGAGCTATCAGGGATAAAAATAAACTGGGCGAAATCTCAAATATTTCCGCTTACCGATGCCGTGCGCCCTTATCCCTTGGACTACCCCATAGAATGGTGCCCCCACGAAGTTAGGTATCTCAGAATTACAATCACGAGAGATGGTCCGGAACTCATGCGTGCCAATTACGGGAGGGCGATAGAACACATCACGGAATCCGAAGAGAGATGGATAGCGCTACCCTTATCCATGGCGGGAAGAATCTCCCTAATGAAGATGGTGATCCTACCCAAGTTATTGTACTTATTCATTAATATCCCTCTCTCACCGGGGCGCTCCTTTTTTAAAACCCTTAAAACCCAGATGATACGCCTCGCATGGGGTGGACGGCAACCCAGGCTGAAGTGGGAAACGCTGACGCTGCCTTTTACACAAGGGGGCTTTGAGGCCCCTGACTTCGAACTATATTATTTAAGCGCACAAGCGCATTATGCGACCTATTGGTTCAATCCCCCCCCTTTATGCCACATCTGGCAATAGAACAATATTATATGCAGCCAACCCCACTATCCGGATTTTTAGCAACACAAACACAGTCGCGCGAGGTGTACTCCTCCACTGTGAAGTGCACAGTGACTGCATGGCAGAAAATTGCGAAACGACTGAATATAGGAATGCTGTACTCTCCACTGCTCCCAGCAATCCGCCACCCTGCCCTAGAGGTTACACGAGAGGTGCAGTGTCGCCAACTTCTCACTAGGATGAATATAGCCACATGGGGTCATCTTTACAAAGGCGGCACATTTCTTACCAAAGAACAGTTCTTTGCTAATAGGGAACCTGAGCCGATGGAACTATTCATGTATGTTAGGCTGAGACAGAGTGTGAGGGCTGCAACCCCTGCCTACCCTGACGAACCCCCTAGGATGGGTCTTTAACATAGCCTCCTCCAAAACACGAACTCCGCCCATGTAGTATCCCAGATATACCACGCTACACAGAAAGAAACTAGTTTACACGCAGGGACCGCTAGAGAGCACTGGGAGCAAGAAATAGGAGAGCCCCTGGACGCAAAGAAATGGCAATATTGCTGCGAACAGACGGGCAAGATATCGGCCAATAGTCGGCTGAGAATTATTCATTATAAATATCTTTAAAGACTCTATTACACCCCTGCAAAGCTATTTAAGTTTAAATTACGGGACAGTGATGTCTGCGATAGATGCGGACAAGAAAAAGCAGACTTCCTACATTTGGCATGGGAGTGCGTAGAGATCAGACTATACTGGAAGCCGGTCTTAGAGGCGCTAGGGCGCATGATCACGATAACAATTACACAGACTCCTGTGGTTGCACTTCTGGGCTACACGGCAGACATTCCCCCAGCATATCAAAGATTCGCTGCACTGGGCCTCTTATTGGCTAAGCGGAGAGTGGCATGCAGATGGGGTAGAGGGAGGGCGCCTAAATTTAAGGACTGGATCAGGGATCTCCTTCTATGGCAAGAACAGACATTGATATTTGCAGAACTGCTGCCCACAGCTTCGAGGCCAAGAGTTATTTGGGACCCACTACGCACATACCTACTTACACACCCGGAGGCGGCTGGCGACACCGAGGGACCCCTTACCTCCAGCGACTAGATTAGATGGACCCGGGGATACTAAACTCGAAACAAACATCCTTAGAATACACGCAAACCTCCCCCCCACACAAAACAAGCTAACATCACCAAGGCGCGCACTCCCCGAGACTTGAGGATAGAGGGTGATAGGTGCGGACACCACTGGCTACATCACTATTACAGAGCGAGATGGCTCAGCCCCGCCACTACACATACGCAGAACAGACTTTGTTCTGAGCAGTGAACTCACCAACATAGAAGGAATAGGCAGATGTTTATTTAAGTATGCCAATGTTCATGGAACTCTTTGAAATGTGAATATACTGCATTTATGATGTATGCTGTAATGAAAACATGTTAATAAAAGAAATAATAATAATAATTCCTTTTGGGCATTTCTCTAACAGAAACGAGTAAAATATATTACCAGGTATGTTCAATGTGCATTTAACACCCATCATCCCCCTTGCAGAAAATAAAAAATATACATTGTCCCAAGTGGAATAAGTGAAACATTGTGCCAAAGATATGTAACAGCCATTAACTGTCCATGTCCTTGTAAAAATTATATTCCTCCAATTTTTCTAATGGGAACCTTTAGAATACAGTGACACTGATATGCAACGCCCCTTTAAAACATATGGAGCCTTATTTGGACTTTGGCGGTCCTCCAGCGGCGACGCCACTGCGCCATCCGCTGGAGGACCGACAAGGCCGTGATACGCCCACCTGCCGGTTACGAGTGTAATCCAGGGCGGGAGGGAGTTGCAGCGGCAGTTTGACACCGGTGGCATGTTAGGCTCATGGGAGAGCCTAACATGCAGAACGCCGTTGTGAGAGCGCTGACTGCACATTCCTGCTCAGTGTGGCATGCATACTACACCGTGCAGGAACTTGGGGTGCAAATCCAGGGGGGGGGGGCATGTTGTCCCAGGCACCGCAGGGGGCCCTGTTAGGGCCCCCTTAATTGCCTCTCCGCCACCCTTTTCGTGGCGGGTTCACCACCATGAAAGGGGCGGCGGACAGGTCACTCGTACTATGTTCTGCGGTGCCGCAGCGGCACCACCAGCATATTGCAGCTCCCTGACCGCTGTGCGACCGCAGCAGGATTCCGTGGCGGTCCGCCCGCCACACTCATAATACTGCGGGCAGGCCCGCAGTGTGGCGGGGGTCGGATCGCCACCGCGAGTACGGAGTTTCTATGGACTGCCGTACTGGTGATAAGGCCCATAATCCTTTATGCAGAAGCGATCTATTAGCACATCATCAAAGGAATCCTGAAAATACCTTATCAGGTGTAGGTAACTGCCATTTAACAACCATCTTCCGCCAAGCAGAAAATATCTATACCATTATCGCAAAAAAAAAAAAAAAATGTAAATCATGGTCAGGACATATAACAGCCATTTACCAAACAACCCACATGTAAAAATAAGCCAGTCCCATTTACCCAACTGGAGCATTAGAGCATAGTAGCAAATGTATTCAACAGTCCTTTGAAGCCCATAATCTACCATGCGTAAAATAGCTAATTACTTTTTTACCTAAAACAATCAGGAAAATATTGCCAGAAATATTTAGCAGCCATTTCTCATAATCCCCTATACCTAGTTCCATTTTTAGGTCTCGCCTAGGCAGCGCGCATGCGCTGCTCTAGGAGATGACCTTTAGCCATCGGTTCAGCTCTTTTCAAGCACTCGTGCTTGTGCTGGCAACCACCTTGCGGGAACGAGCAGCGGCGCGCGTGCTAATTGAAAACAAATGGCCCGCGCGCCGCTGCTCGCTCTTGCAGCCAGCACAAGCACGAGTGCTTGAAAACAGCTGCTGCTTGTTTTAGCTTTTTTTTCTGTTTGCCTCTCAGCGCCGCTCGTTCGTCCGCCCTCCCCTGTGCACGTTTTTCTAAGTCTGTGTCTCCGCCCGTCTCTCTCTTGTTTTCCCGCTCTTTCACTCTCCCTCCGTCTCCCCGACTCTCTCTCTACCCCTGCAGCCCTCGCTTCCCTTTGTCGCTCTCCGTCATCCTCGCACTTTCTTCCTCTCTCTCTCTCTCTGTCGTTGGTCTGTCTGTGGTAATTGCCGTAATAGTGCTCGCTCACCCTTTTAGCAACACCCTCCCTTTGAAAACAGACTGCTTTAAAAATTATGGGAGGGTGGAAAGTACTGCTACTTTGGGGCTTTATCACAAACTGCAGCCCGTGAATGCTAGCGCACTGAATCTAAATGTTTTGGCCAGGGGCTTATAAGAGATTGGGCCCATTACTCCTAGCGCATTAAACATTCACATGTTTTAATAACGAACAATGGACTGCAAAAAAGAATACTTGAAGAATAATTGAACACCAGAAAAAGCGGAATGAGATTTTTTTCGCTCATTCAGATCGGTTCGTATTTTTATGTTTTCAATTCATGTATCTGTAGCAGCTTTGAAGTGTTTTGTGGATGTGTTCGTGTTTCATACTGGGATGAATTTTAACCTCAGCTGAAATGGTGATCCAAGGCCAGACTTTAGCTGAAAGCTTAATAGAATGGTCCCGATGTTTACAACATTTCTCTTATGAGCCCGAACATGAAAATAATATGAAGTATAACGTGAGATCCACTTGCTCGTTAGAGCTTTTGAGGCGTGTTTTAAAACAGAAAACTATGATTGTATTTTTTGGAGTGACTTTAATAGATCACGGCCCCACCTACACGTGGAGTTTTGCAAGGGGAAGGGATACTTTCAGTTTTATGAGGTAAGGACGGTCACTGTGCTGCGCTCGGCCATCTTGGTTAAGGCTGGACTTCCTGCAGGAAGCATCTGAGCTGGAATGTTTGGTAGAGCTTCTCCTCAGCCTGCCATTCGTCAAACTAGAGTTCACCGGTGCTCGGGGACCCCTCAGCACATACTTCAAAATGTCCACTAAGAGCTTAATTTGTTTAAAAAAATGTGTAGTGTCTTAAAGTTTTTCTTAGGAGCTCTCTGCCAGCACTGCTGACTCTAGGGTTAGCTGAATGCTAACACTACTTGGACTTCATTCCACCTCCTGCCTCTTTCTTGCAGGACCCTGCACTTTGTGTTTCTATTTCTCTCTTGCAAGATATTTTCCATCCATGTTGTCTCCTTTTTTCACCGATTTCCAATCTTTCTTTTCCTCCTTCTCTCTCTTTCCTGCTTTTCTCTCTCTCTCTCTCCCTTGCTCTGGGTGAAAGTTTGACAATAAAATCTAAATCCTGGCCCCCATAAATGTGTTTGCATGTCCTTTTATTGCCTTTCCTGACGTTATATATTTCAATGTAACCCCGTCTTTCTTGTTCTCGCTCTCTCTCTCTCTCTCTTTCTGTTTGACTGTCCCTGTCTCATCCAGTCTCTATCTCCCTCTCCCTCGCTCTCTCTCCCTCTTTCGTTGACTGTCTCTGTAGCTGTCTGACTATAGCTCTCCGCGTGCCTCTTCACTCTTCTGTTACTCCTTCTGACGCTCTCTTGACCTGTGAGTCTGTGTGTATGTTTTTTGCGTGTGTGTGTTCTTCTCTCGCAGTATTTCAAGGCGCCTGCCTCTCTGTCTTTCTTTAGATGTATTTCTATCTCTCTCTCTCTTACTCTTTTTCACTCTCTATCTTCCAAAATCTCTTTTTCCCTCTTTCTATGTCTCTGACTTTGTTACTTCCTGGCTGTTCTCGGACATATTTCATCTTCAACTGTTGATTTGTTTGCATATTTCGGGTCAATAGAGCTTCGACTCTGTGATGGGCGCTATATAAATGACAGTGCTCACCCCCTTACTCAAAGTTTCTTTATTTACATTCGCTCTGTCTCGTTAACTCTCATCGCGCACTCACTACCTACTTCTCGTTCGCAGTGTCTCTTTTTCCCTCTGCCATTTCTCACTTACACTCTTTCTTATCTCTGTCATTGTTTCCTGGTCTTCCTCTATTGCTTTATTGCAAAGGATCTGTCTCTATGCCCTTCCCTTCGTCGCTCTCTGACTTTCCCTTTGTACAGGTCTGTGCCTACCTTCGTTCCCTGTTTGTCTGTGTCTCTTCCTATCGCGACCCCTTCCCCCGCGTCACCCTTTCACCTCTATTTGTCATTCTCTAACTTTCCCGCCTCGTTTTGATCTCATCTTCTCACTCCATTCGTCTCTACTCCTTTTTTCTGTGTCGGATTCACCTGTTACCTCTATCTCAGTGGCACTCTCTTGGTCTCTTTTCTTTTTCTGTACCTCTGTCACTGCACTTTCTTTGTCTCTCTCAGTTCTTCCCATCCTCTTTCACCTCACGGATATATGGTGCTCTATCTCGGCAGCGCTTTCTTTTTCTCTTCCGTTCTACTTTCTCTGTCTCTTTCTTTCTCCCCCCTCGCTTCTCTTTACCTCCTATCTGTCTCTTTCTCACTCAACGTGACTCTGCGAGAATCTCCTTTCTCTACATCTCTCCTGTTGCCTCTCTTTCTGTGTGGCTGACTGTCACACTTGCTCTCTCACTGTCCCGTACCTGCCTTTCTGTGTCCCCCTCACCGTCTCTTCTCTGACCTGCTCTCCTTTCTCCGTCGGTTGATCTTTTTTGCTCCTCTAGGAATGTGGCCATTCTTGTTTATTATAACTTTTCAACATGCTGCACAGCAGCCACGCTGCTCTACTACATAGCTTAAAAACAAAGGCCAAGCCAAAACCTCTGGCTAAGCACTTATAAGGTCCCAAAGGCGAGACCTATTGGCTATGCCAATGCTTGTTACAACAGGAATCATTATAACATAGTTGAAAAGTCATTCAACAGCCCTTTAAAGGCCACAATACTCCATGCGTGCAATAGCAAATTACCGTTTCTTCATTGGAATCATAACAAGATTCTGTCAGGTACATTTAATAGCCATTTATCCCCAACATCCCATGTAAAAAATTGTTATGCCCATTATCCCAAGCGGAATGAGTAAAACAATGTGCCTGGGATATGTAACAGCTGTTTACCGCCCATAATCACCGATGTAAAAATAGTTCTTTTAATTTTCCTTACAGGAAACATAAGAACATACTACCAGATGTATTCAACAGCCCTTCACATAACATAAACCCCCACACCTGAAACAGCAAATTGCTGTTTCCTTACACGAATCATGAAAATACAATACAAGGTATATGTAACAGCTATTTAACATCTGTCATGCCCATGGAGAAAGTCACTTTGGCCATTATCCCAAAAGGAAGAAGTAAAATACAGTGCCTATGATATGTAACAGCTATTTACTACCCATCAACCTCATGTAAAAATTTGGCATTCCTATTTTCAGAATAGGAAACATTAGAACACAGTAGCAAGTGAATTTAACAGGCTTTTAAAGCCCATAGTCCCCATTCGTAAAATAGCTAATTAGTATTTTCTCACAGGAATATTGAAAATACAGTGACAGGTATATCTAACAGCCGTTAAACACCCATCATCCTCAATATAGAAAATCTCTATGAACATTATCCCTAAAGGAATATGTAAAACCCTCTTCCTGTGATATGTAGCAGTTATTTAGCAATTATAATTCCACATGAAGAAAATAGTTATGCCCATTTTCCTAACCGAAACATATATCTCCTTTTTTGCCAGATAATTTTTACAGTATATGTATCTACTACCTCTGAAAACAGTGGTAATGCAGCTGTTTGTAATCCGCTGGCACGCAATCACCAAGAATGCACAATGGAATAAAACATCATATCATTTAAGATAAAACATCACATTTCATACATAGGGGAAAATATTCGAAAAGGCACACTGTGTGACTGTTTACCAGCAAGGTAATGGAAAATGAAAAATGTATGTGACCAGCGGGATATATCATACAAGCATAAAAATAACATTTCAGATATTGGTAAAACAAAGCAATTACTTGGTTGCGTGACTTTTCCACCAACATTTCAATGGTTAAAAAGTGTGAACACTTCAGTCTCTTGTAATAAAACCATCAAAACATCCTATACAGGGTAACAAATTCTGCAAAGCGAGTGACGGTTCTCTGTATACATGTGTGCATTAAACTGCACTGCCATTCGTGGACACTTAAAGAATACAGCCCATCATCCACAATTATCCTTTTAGTATGTCCCCTATTTGCATCTTTACACTGGCTTCTTTGGAAACCCGCCACAAAAAAGAATGTTACACCTACACACCACCCACTGGATATGTTATAGTGAGTGCCAATAAATCAATATTGTCTTTATAGATGGCAGCCATACACGAACTAATGAGCAGCCAACAGAGACCATCAAGAATAAAATCCTAAACAAGTTACTAGGTATAGATTTCCGTTTACGATTCGAAGACCCACCTCTTCCCGTTTGTTACTTTTACTTCACATTTACATCGTAAAACTGCTATTAAATGTTGTATGCGTGTATTTGGGGCATTTTGTTTTCTTTTCAAACTTGATAAATTGTGGGTGGTATTACAAGTTCTAAAATATGTTAAGACCATACATGCCTATAGACCCGATTCAGGCGGGAGACTGCTGATTTTTTTAAAAACGACTTTATTTTAGCTGTCTCCTGTCTGAAGTTCGCCCAACTTCAATACAAGTCAGTAGGGAAAACAATTTCCACGATTATTTTTTTTTTTTTTTTTTTTAGCTCTCCCTCCTTTTGTTTCCAAACGTCGACATGTATGGTGGCTGAGACGCACTCTCAAAAGCTGAGAGCATCCTTTCCATTGTGCAATACAGATAATTTAAGTGGACTGTACACTCTATATGGGGGCTTAATGACTCAGGACATCACTTTGCTTTATTGTGCGCTTTAATTTTCATTAAGCGCCAGTAAGCGAAAAGTGAATAGTGCACCATAACTGAACAGCGTCTTGTATCACATTACTGCACAATGCAACATATAAGCAACTATTGAACTAGGCAGTGCGTGTACCATGGCGGCTTTGGCATCCCGAGTGAACACAAATTGTCCGATCCGTAGCTTCTCTTCTGGTTGCACACAGCGAGATGCCAGGAGCCACTGTGCGCGCCCGGGGGTCCATGCCCCGCAACCGAAAACCCAGCGCACGCTCCCCATGCATACTCTGCTAAGTCGACAGAGTGACAGATAGAAGACAGAGCTCAGAATCCTGCAAGATGACGCACATCCGGATACACAGAAAGCCCTCCGTTTTACTCACAAGGAGGCGGACATCTTTAAATGAGTGCATTTAAGCAATTTAATAGGAGCCGTATTTAGTTTTGTGAAATTACCAAAACTATTTTGAGTATATTTTTTTGGTTCAGTGTAAAACCTATTGCAGTATCATTGTAAAGGTACAGAACGATACTACTGATTGGTAGCATTTTTTAAAAGTATTCAACAAAAATATATGTGTTAAAAACACTGTTTTTACTGATATTTTGTTTATTGTACTTTATTCTGTGCTTTGACATTATGTGTTGGTGTGACGAACATGACTCCAGTTCTAAGTTGGCGGCTCGTTGGCGGGTGCGGTCTAGTGTAATGATCTCAGGCACCGCACTCACCTCAGGCGGGCAGCTCTGAAGGTGCAGAGCAGGGATTTTGGGTGAGTTGCATGAGTGACAGCGCTGCGCATGAGCTAGGAGTATCGTTATTTGTACTGCCTGAATATCCCGTAGTAAGAGATTTTTTGTTAGGCACGTCCAACGTCCATAACCCCCCTGAGGCTTGTATTTGCGGTGCTATTACTGGAGAGATCACTGATGTATGCATCCCATTCCCAACGTGTATGCATACCGACACATTAGATGCGGGATACTAAAGTTTCAAGGGTTTTCTTTTTTTTTTTTTTTAGCAATGCGAGTAAAAACTTTTAGAAAAGCCAATATCTTGAGTTTAGACAGAATTAGTAATTTCGTCTTCATGCACGACATGGAAACACTTTACCCACAGGATTGGAACATAGGCAGCAGGTCATGTTCTAACTAAATACATCCTCCCTGTGTTCCAAGTCCCTGCTGCTCAGCCAGTGTGTGAGGCCATGTAGCATGTTTAGAGTGTTTGGACTGAGTTTCAGTTGAATATATGGGCTGAGCAGCAAGGATGCTGCTCCTGGTGGGGCTTATCTATCTACTTACCTACTTGTAACTAAGATCTAATAAACCTTCTTATAATCTACACTACCGCCACTGGACTTCCTCTAGAACACAACACACATCCAAACACACACTCTACAAAGTGTAGGGTGCTACCCATGTATGCAACGGCTTCAGAGCCACACAAAGTGGTAGTAAGCGCTGTATAAATGTTTTTAAGGAATGGATTGAGTCGTTTTTAGAGGCACTGATACCAAGAAAATATCAGAAGTCCTCCCGAACCAGTACCAGTGTTTCATGGTTTACACCAGAGATCAGGGAGCTAAAGAAGGAATGCAAGAGAGAGGAAAGAAAATAGAGGGCACAATACGACAAAGAGAGGAAGGCCATTTATAAAAAAGCATTGAAAAAAATATCAGCATGCAATCAGGAAGGCTAGGCTTGCTGATAGTCCTCACAAGCCTCCAAAGAAATCTACGCAATTGTAAATTCCTTTTTGAAACCTAAAGTGGCTGGAGCTGGCCTTTTCCCCTCCCAAGGAAAGTAGCAAGGAGCTTGCCAATTTTTTCCTGGTAGGCGACCCAGACTAGCATTCTGCTGCTAATGACGGCCTACCAGATAGTAAAGTCTTGCCAACTCTTTCGACTTTCCCTCGACTAAGCATTAACAGTGTTTGGGAAGTAGCAAACAGTTAAGTCGATCTCCCCCCGATGCAGCTCGTATAGATATTATGTTGAAGGGAGCAGATATAATATTACCTGCTTTGACCATCACGTATAACTTATCGCTGGCAAGCGGACAAGTCCCTGACGCCTGGAAGCACGCGATTATTAGTCTGCTCATGAAAAATACCACCCTAGATCCTGACAAGGCAGAGACCTACAGACTAATATCTATGCTCCCAGGTGTCAGTAAGATCTTAGAGAAGCTGGTCAATGGTTATGTGACTGATTTTCTGGAAACCCATAATCTACTGCACCAGACCCAAGCTGGTTTCAGACCCGGATACAGCACTGAGGCAGCTCTCTTACTGGCCACAGAAGATCTTAACAAAACTTTAGACCAAGGATGGTCTGCTGCCCTCATTCTCCTGGATTTGAGCGTAGCTTTTGATACCGTCTCCCATTCAATTCTCCAACACGGGCCGGGGGCGCTAGGAATCACAGGAAAGGCATTAAAATGGCAGACCTAATTTCTTGACAACAGAAGCTTCCAAGTCAGGAAAGGTTCTTACCTGTCGGAAGTTCATCAGCTCAAGTGCGGAATGACCCACAGCTCATCCTTGAGCCCCACTCTTTTTAATGCGTACGTGCGTCCTTTAGCTGATATTATTTGTTCATTTGGTCTCACAATGGTGTTGTATGGTGATTGGGACCAACCGATCCCTCTGGGACCATCTTAATTGGCCTTCATGCCTGGGTGACCACCCTTTCCCTAATCCGGAAGTAAAGAGCCAGGTAGTTGTCCTGGATAACGATCTCTCCATTTCCCAGGCCAAGAAACTGGCAGGGATATGCTTTGGTCTTCTAAGAGCCCTTAGGGAGACACTCAAATAGCTCCCTGCGGAAACCTGGAGAATAGTGGTACAGGGCCTTATATTTTCACGGTTAGATTATGGCAACCGCTTTACCTTGGCAGTCTTGCCTATGTCACCAGGAGACTGCAGGTTATTCAAAATGCTGCAGCCCGTGTTCTGTTGAGCCTTCCAAAATCACAGCCCTCACGCCCAGCTCTGGCCAGTCTTCACTGGCTACCGGTAAGGAAAATAATAGAATTTAAAGCTCTGTACATTGCACATAAGGTAAAACATGCTCAGGGCGCACATATCCTTAGTCATCTCATCGTCCCGTACAACAAGATAATAGAGCTCCGGTCAAACAACCGTTTTCTGCTGGCCAGAAGTGCAGGACGTTAATTCGCTTATTTGGTGTCCAAGCTTTAGAACTCCCTCCCTATTCACCTAAGAGCCAATGTCAGCTCCAGAAAACAACTAAAGACTTATCTGTTTGCATAATTAGCGCATCATTTTTCTCATGATTTCTGTCAGCGCTGGGAAGCCCGTGTCTGGGTATCCCTGGGCTTTAGAAGAATCTGTAACATAACTGTGCCAGAGGATTGAAAATGCAGAGGGGCACTCACGCTGCAACAACCTGCGACTTGTGAGGTTTTCAGTGGGGGTTGAAGGGGACTCACCGGTCTGCTTTTTGGAGAAATTGCTCTGCAGCCTCTTCCCTCAGAAAGTCTCTCCCTGCTTCATTATTGAGCACTCCCACAGAGCACTGGGGCAGCGCCCCCTTCTTGGAGCCCCCTCTCGAGCCATTATAGCAACAATCCTAGATTACTGCGAGAGGGACAAGGTCCTACGATATACCAGGAAGCAGGGAGTTACTTCACGAAACAAGGAAAATCCTAATTTATACGCGAAAGTTAATCCATCTTCTTCGAGACTCTGGACGTATGGTCATGGGCGGAGGAGCACCTGAGGCTACAGCAAGCCTTCCAACCCAGTCGATAACACGAATTGGAGAAAGGTCAGGAACCGCAGAAACCGGAGCAAAAAGAGATTCCAGCTGAAAAGAGTCCCAGACAATTTCCCAATTGAACCATGCTGATCATGACCTGGCCTCTCATTAGGCGTTGTCAGATTCTGAGAGTCCAGCGTATCTCGTGTGTGTGTGTGGGTCTGTGTCAGTGTCAGAACAGAGGACCTGAAGGCTGCGAGGAGTCCCTCCCATTCCTGCTGCCAAAACATGGGGTAATGGTGACTAATACTACAGGGGCCCTTGGGGGGGTCAGCTCCCTGCTGGTCCATGTAAGTGGGGTTAGCAGCTGGCCCTCTCTATTTATTTTTATTTATTTTATACAATTTATAAAGCGCACAAATACCCAAGGGTGTCTCGGCGCTACAGATAGCAAGCATGAACCAAGATCTGTTGACTATTGGCTAAAAAGCCATGTTTTTATCATTTTCCTGAAGGTGAGCAAAGTCGGGCTAGTCTTGATTTGGAGAGGGAGAGTGTTCCACAATTTGGCGGTGGCGACAGTAAAGCGTCTGTCACCCCATAAGGCTTTCTTAGTGCGGGGAACCCTCAGCAGGTTCGCTGTTGATGAACGTAGGGATCTATTGGGGGTGTAGGCACCAAGGGCTTCCTTCAAGAACATAGGTCCAGTATTGTGCATGGCCTTGTAGGCGATGCAGAGGGCCTTAAATTTGATTCGACTTCTTACAGGTAGCCAGTGGAACTGTCGCAACACCTTTGAGATTGATTTATACTTAGGGGTGCCTGATAGAATCCTGGCAGCTGAGTTCTGCACCAACTGTAATTTGTTGAGGACCTTACTTTGTGCGTTCATAAAAAGACCGTTACAATAGGGTTTTTCCTGCTCTAAGTGGGAGGAATGGTAAAAGTTTTTTTATCATCCTCAGTGTGTAAAAAGACGATGAGACAACAGTATTAACATGATGTGCAAAAGACAATTTGTCATCAAATGTCACACCCAAATTTCTAACCTTTGATACCGGGAGTGGAGGAGGTCCTAGTTTGGTGGGCCACCAAATGGGGGACCAATCCGGGGAGAAATTGCCAAAAATCATCACCTCTGTTTTTTCCGAGTTTAACTTTAGGCAGTTATTAGCCATCCACGTACTGATGGCCACCATTCCATCCTGAAAATTGGCCGCGACTGCTCCTCCATCATTATGTACTGCAAGCACCAATTGTGTGTCATCAGCGTAAGATGTGAGACCCATCCCGTGTGCTTTGATGACTCTGGCCAAGTCCGACACATAGATGTTAAATAATGTCGGACTCGGAGATGATCCATGTGGCACACCACACGGGAGGGTGAATGATGGAGAGTGAAAAGCGCCGAAACTCACTAATTGGGTGCGGTTACAAAGGAAGGAGGCTAAGAGGGCTTTAGCCTTGTGTCTAATACCAATGGTTGAGACACGATCGATCAGAGTAGCATGGTCGACCGTGTCAAATGCTGCTGACAAATCCAGCAGCACCAGGACAGCGGCAACTCTACTACTGTTGTGTTAGCTTACTTTTAACACTGTTTAGTTCTTTTCTTTAATGGTGTTATGATTTGGGGCGACAGGTGCTTCGTGCGCTTCATGTGGGGAAGGTAATTTGGGGAGTGGCAGGGGAAATGGGCCAGTTTTGTTGTTGAACTGTTTGAACTGCACGGAAAGCAACACGGTACCCTGGCACTGTATTCCATTTGATGTTGGTGCAGGATGACCACTACGGAAAGTGCAGCCCATACGGGCCCGAGAATACTTTCTTGGAACGTTAATGGGCTTAATAACCAAATCAAAAGGGCAGCAGTGTTGTTAAATGTTAAGAAGTCGTCCCTGGATGTAGTGCTAATACAAGAAACTCATTTGTTGGGTACCAACTGTGCCTTTCTGGGGCAGTATGGCTATAATGGAGTGTACCACTCTGCATTCACCTGAGGATCACGTGAGGTCGCAATCCTCCTTAAGAAATCCTTCCCATTGGTGGTGAAGGTAATCCAACTGGCCCCCCTGGCAGTTTCATAGTGATATCCGGAGTCTTAGTTGGTGAATCATGGACTTAGAAAAGTGTTTACATCCCCCCCCCACGTTGATCAAAGATACTCAGTGCCACCACAGCAACATTGGCACAGTCTACAACAGGCTATACCGTAATAGGTGATGACTTTAATTCAGTGATGGACTCCTCCCTGGACAAACGCAACCCTGATACATCCACGAAACCCACAACTGTGAGGCGGTGGGCGACATCACTGTGATTGATAGATGTATGGCATAGGAACTAGCTAGGCACTATAAATATTACTCCCCATCCCACGCTTCACACTCTAGGATCAGCTGTCTGTTTCTCCTAACTATAGACGTCTGCCGATTGATTTTGTCACAAATCTTGCTGCATGGATTTTGAGACCATTCCCCTGTGCAATTGACAAGGTCTTCCACACCTCAAGGCTGATGTGGTATATGGACTCAATAATTGGTGGTTGCAGGATGTCCAACTGACAGACCTCCTCCGAGAGAGAATAGAGGAGTACTTTCCAATTAATCTGGACTCAGTCACCCCCACGAGGCCACCCCTACGGGATGCTTTTAAGGTGGTCCTTTGGGGCCTGGCCATGACCTATATCAAGGGAAAAATACATGATGAAAACAGACAGATACAGGAGCTTGAGACCAAAGTGTCTCGGGTAGAAGAACAGTTAAGCAAAATGGACAGTCAATTGGTTTGGACAAAACTCGCCCTCCACAGGACCCAATTAAAAGAGAAACTGTTTGGCGAGGCCGGCATGGCCGACTCCGCTCCTTGAGCAGAGTGTACAAATTTAGACATAAATCGGAGAAATTATTATATTGGCTTGCTAATAAGCAATATATATCCTGTGTGGTCCCCAGAATTAGACTTCCAACAGGCCAATTGATTTTCATAGCACAGCAGGCTACTACAAAGAATGATATACTTGTCGATCCTCTCCTCAAGCGGAGCATGTATAATCCTATTTGGAGAGACTTTTCAATGTAGTAGCTGTTCATGGAGTACTGGGAGGAGTTGGATGCACCTAGATCAGAGATTGATAATCAACAAGTTATTCGTTCTATGCCTCGGGTTAAAGCGCCAGGCTCCAATATATTCCTGTTAGAATTCTTTAAGAGTTATACCACGCTCCTGACTCCACACCTGTGAGACCTCTGTGCAGAAACTGTTGACAACACCACACTCCTGTATGATCTCAGGTTGCCATGATCTCAGTTATATAACAGATCCCAGAGGACTGTAGTGCTTATCTCCCGATTTCTTTGATCAACATTGAAAAGAAAATAATGGCTAAAGTCCTCTCCATTAGACTGCCAAGAGTAGTTTGTTCATTAGTGAAAGAAAACCAAAATTGTTGTATTCATAAGAAAAGCACCAGACATCTTCTACTGCGCCTCAGTGTGATACTGGCCAATAAGAAACAACTACTTGGAGATTGGGTCCTCCTGCTCTTGGACATTGAAAAGGCCTTTGATACTGTTAATTGGTCTTTTCTCTTCCATATACTCGAACGTATGAATTCTACCCCTCGATTTCAACGGTATGTTCAAACTTTGTATGCAGACCCACGGGCCCAGGTAAAGGTGAATAGTGCACTCTCAGCCCCATTCCCAATCCGCAGAGGTATGCTGTAGAGTTTTCTATTGTCCTTGCTCTTTGCCCGAGTGGTTGAACTCTTGGCAGAATACCTAAGAGTAGGTGCCCAAAAACCGGGGTTCCATTGGTCTGCTGATCATAAGGACCGAGTATTCTTATACGCTGACAATATACTTATTTACATCCAAGACCTAGACAGGTCCATCCTTCGTATCATGAATATAATGAGGATATATGGAGAGGCATCTGGTATGAGGGTTGAATGGGAAAAAATACTTAATGTTCACATAGCAGAGGAACTATTTGTAGAACGGTACCCCCTAGGATTGATTTATAGGTCAAGGGGAAAAGACCACAAAAATTATAAGAAGAAACTCCAACGTGACCTATATTCTTTATCTATTGGCTCACTAGAGCTCCAAGGGCTGCCCATTACTGGAAATATCAAATAGTATACATGATCATATTGTTATTTATCATTTTATTATATTTTTAAACTTATTCATGTTTGCTAAATTTATCTTGATTATACAAAAGTTAAAAACATGTTATTGAACAACAAGGTTCCACATTGATGTAAACCTACAGTAGTTTCACATTAAAATACACATGGTGATTGTTTTAATGCAATGTTGAAATTTTGCAAATAATACATATCTGTTGAAACATTTAATGTACCACCTAAACCCAACCACACTCACATTCTAACCTCACACGCAACAACATACTAACACTCTCTCATCACATACATCAACTACCCAGCCACTATTACATACACCGATGGAAATCACGGAGAGAACACTTCAAAGATATCCATGATTGTGTTGTAGGCTGAGGTTTCACAACAACCCGGTCAACGCACGTTTCGGTGGTGTTTTTAATTAATATCCACCTTCATCAGGGCCACCCATTAATGAATTCAAAGGTGAGTGGTGGGAGGATCATGAGGTTTGTGAGAAGTTGGCCTGGCATATGCTGTCCACTAGTTCTAGTGGGCACCTTGCACCAGTCCAAACAACCCCTTATGGAGATAGGTTAAAGACAACCTTTATTGAAAGCTATCCTAGTGGTAGCTATGGAGAGCAGCCTTCAGGCTAAGTCTTGAAGGAATGTAAAGCAGCTTGTTTTACCAGTCTATAATCTCTTGAGTGACCAAATGAAAGAGGACCACACCAGGTATATATATAAAATATATGTATTTAGTCTTAAACACACCCCTCTAGTCTCTTTATGAGGCTAGAGTTCGAAGTACATAAGTTACAAGTCAAATATCAGCAGTATTTAGCACAATACACGTTTGAGCCCTAGGGGCGTACCAAACCATATACTAAAATAGTGGTATAAGAACCACGACTGAACTAGACACAAGGCCTAGAGCCTGTAGAAGTGCTTGGACCCCAAGGAACCACCCAAGGTAGTGACACAGGGGACCCACGGGGGACGTGTGCAGTGTGAGAACACAGCCGCGAGCCACCGTTGACTTCTATGGGGAAAGTCGCAGTTGGATTTTTAAAGAAAAGGGACACTTCGGAGAGGACTTCCAGTTAACCCCTTAAAACGTAAGAGTTTCTAGGGCCCACACCCACGTGAGTACCGAAATACTCGAGTTACCTCACCCAGGGAAGTTGGGTGCATACGTGTTAAAAGGTGTCGGGAATCGTCGTCGTTTTCAATGGCGACTGCTGGAAAAGTGCTGTTGCCATGGAGAAGAAGAGTGTCCGGAGCGATCCAAGCCTGGATCGAGGAAAAGGAAGACCTGAAAGCAGAGGGGACAGAGTCTGGGTAACTAGCCAGTGACCAGGGGCACGATAGTCGAATGCCCTCAGATGTCGGGTGCTTCAGGTGAGTTGACAGGCGCCTTGACTCTTCAGCCACGAGGTCCAGGAGGCGTCGACAACGACCAGGAGCTGGATTCGAGCTGTCCCACGAAGTCTGTCGAGTGCTGCGGTGTCGGCGACCGGATTGGACCCAACAAGCCTTGGCAACGGCAAGTCACTGGGAAGTGAAGAAAAGGCTGCGGTGCAGACCAGCAAGGTCTGAGGGACTCACCCAGCGAGGGTAAGTCAGGGCAAGTCTGGAGCAACCAGAAAAGCCCAAGCAGTTGAAGAGTTGCCTTTGTGGGGACCCACTAGCCAACGGACTAGAGATCGCGAAGGAGCCTCGAGCGGTCGCACTTAGAGCTGGCCCACGGGACACTCGTGGAGTGTAGGCCAGTGATCTTCGCTGCAGTTGGTGCTCGGGGCTAGGGCTACTCGGAACCCAAAGCACAGCTTCGAGAGATGTCAGGAAGTTGATGCACTTGCAAATGTGCTCGGTGTCCAGGGGTCACGGTTCCACGTTACCCACGACAGCTACGGGCCTCAGCTTTGCTGGGGACTCAGGGCATCCTCGGGGAAGTCTGGAAATCCACCTCTGGTGATGCAAAGACTTCGGCGTCCGGCGGGAGCTTCAGCGATGCAGACCAGACAGATGCTTTGTTGGTGCCTGCCAAGCAGGGGAGTCACTCCTTGACCCCAAGGGAGATTCTTCAGTCCTCTAATCTTGATGTAGAGCGTCGAAGGTCCAGGATTCAGCTTCAGAGTTTCGTCCAGGGATATCTAAAGTCCTAAGGACTGGGGTCCCATACTTATACTAGGTTAGGGGGTTGGACATTCTCTGGGGACCCACCTATGGGAGGGTCAGGGAAGAGGGGTGGTTACACCCATTCCCTTTGTCCAGTTTCACGCCAGAGCAGGGGCAGGTAGCCCCTGCAACCGGTTTGAACTGGACTATGCACAGGGACACCAAATGTGCCCCCAGTGCAGGATTTCAAAGCACCAGAGAGTGCTCCCGCCCAGCCCCAATACACACTATCCTGTCTGGGGAGGTGGTTACACCTCCCTTCGACAGGAAACCTATTGTCCAGGCCTCCCCTGCCGGAGTTTCGGTCAGCAGCAGGAGGCCAGACCCGTATCTGTGGCAGCGGCATCCATTTTGTGTTGCCAGGGCTCTGAAAAGTTAATACCGGGTATGCCGGTGTGTACATGTCTCTCCCTCTAGAAGGGTGGAATGCTACCCCCGCCGCCAGAACTGGCGGCGGGGGTAGTATTCCAAGATGTTTGACACCAAAACACAACATGCTTCCGTGCAGCCATCCCAAAGTTAGCATTTAACGCGAGGTTATAATGCACTTAAGAGTATATGGTCAGGCTGCACCACAAACCGCATCAGAGGATTGACTCCGAACGCTGCAGAGGGGCTCTGCTCATGCAGGGGCACCCTCTCACATAAAAACCAAGCACTCTGCCTTCAGGGATTGTTAAGGCCTGCCATAGGAGTGACTTATAGGTTTATATGTGTGTGCAATGGTAGTGATATAGGTAGCCTATACCACAGTAAGGGGTGCATGCACCACCTTACCCAGGCTGCAGTAGCAGACCTGTGGTGTCATTTTGGAGGGCCTTCCAGGGGTGGCACAATACATGCTTCAGCCCCTGGTAGGCCTCTGGGGTGTCTATGCCCTTGGTACATAGTTTACCATATACTAGGGACTTATAAGGGCACCCCAGAATCTAATCTGGGATGTACCTAAAGTACATGGAATCAATTTAGAGAGGAAGCAGCTAGGCTGGGGTCCTGAATAGCAGGGCCCCAGCCAGACTAAAGTCGAAAAACAGTGATACACCAGCAAAAAGTGGGGGTAACCATAAGAGGCAGATCCTACTCTCCTACACAGCCCCCCCCCAAACGAAGGGACATTAAACTAACCTTGACCAGTTAAGTCTTCATGTTCTAAGTGGAAATATCTGGAGAGTCCATCTGCATTGGCATGGTTACTCCCAGGTCTATGTTCCACTGTATAGTCCATCCCCTGTAGGGAAATGGACCACCTCAAAAGTTACAGGTTTTCACCCTTCATCTGTGTTAGCCATAGGAGGGGCTTGTGGTCTGTTTGAACAAGGAAGTGAGTGCCAAACAAGTATGGCCTCAGCTTCTTCAGAGCCCAAACCACAGCAAAGGCCTCCCTCTCTATGGCTGACCAACGTTTCTCTCTGGGGTCAGCCTTCTGCTAATAAAAGCTACTGGCTGATCCTGACCTTCATCATTCAACTGTGACAGTACAGCCCCTACCCCCAACTCAGATGCATCTGTTGCACAATGAACTTTTTGGAGTAGTCAGGACTTTGCAGAATGGGAGCAGTGCACATGGCCTGCTTCAGGTCATCAAATGCCTTTTGACAGCTAACTGTCCACTGAACCTTTTTGGGCATTTTCTTAGAGGATAAGTCATTCAGGGGTGTCACTATTGATCTATACCCCTTGACAAATCTTCTGTAGTACCCAGTCAGGCCTAAAAAGGCTCTCACTTGAGTCTGGGTAGTTGGAGCAGCCCAGTCCATGATGGTCTGGATCTTGCTCTGCAATGGCTGAATCTGGCCTCCACCCACAAGGTGGCCCAGGTACACAACCTGACTCTGCCCTATCTGGCACTTTGTGGCCTTGATAGTTAGGCCTGCCTTCTGCAGGGCCTCCAAAACATTTCTGAGGTGGGTGAACCAGGTGATCCTCCCAGGTGGAGCTAAAGACAGCAATATCATCTAGATATGCTGCACTATAGGCTTCCAGACCTGTAAGGACTGTGTTCACCAACCTCTGAAAAGTGGCAGGTGCATTTTTCAAACCAAAGGGCATCACCACAAATTGGTAAAGCCCACCAGGGGTAGAAAATGCAGTTTTTGGCTTGGCATCATGAGCTAGTCTGATCTGCCAGTAGCCAGCTGTTAGGTCAAATGTGCTTAGATACTTGGCTGAGGCCAAAGTGTCTATTAGCTCATCTGCCCTGGGGATTGGATGGGCATCAGTCCTAGTGACTGCATTGAGGCCTCTGTAGTCCACACAAAACCTCATCTCTCTCTTACCATCTTTTGTGTGAGGTTTTGGCACCAGGACCACTGGACTAGCCCAAGGGCTATCTGAAGGCTCAATGACACCCAGTTCCAACATTTTCTGGACTTCTGTCCTGATACAGTCCCTGACCTGGTCAGGTTGCCTGTAAATCTTACTTTTAACAGGCAGACTGTCCCCAGTGTCCACTTCATGAGTGCACCAGGTGGTCTGACTTGGAGTCAGAGAGAACATGTGTCTGAACTGATTGAGCACCTGTCTACAATCAGTTTGCTGCTGGGCAGTGAGGCTGCCTGCCAAGGCTACACCATCCACTGACCCATCATCAGGGTTCTGAGAGAGCAGGTCAGGGAGAGGGTCACTCTCCTCCTCCTGGCCCTCATCAGTTGCCATGATCAAGCCCATGTCAGCCCTGTCCACATATGGCTTCAGCCTGTTGACATGGAGCACCCTGTGGGGGCTCCTGGGAGTTCCCAGGTCTACCAGATAGGTAACCTCTCCCTTCTGTTCAACAATTGTATGGGGGCCACTCCACTTGTCTTGTAGGGCTGCTGGGGCCACTGGCTCCAGCACCCACACTTTCTGCCCTGGCTGGTAAACAGTCAGCACAGCCTTTTGGTCATGCCAGGCTTTCTGTAATTCCTGGCTAGCCTCAAGGTTTTTGGTTGCCTTTTTCATATACTCAGCCATCCGGGAGCGGAGACCAAGTACATAGTCCACTATGTCCTGTTTAGGGGGTTTGAGAGGTAACTCCCAACCTTCCTTCACCAGACACAATGGACCCCTAACAGGATGGCCAAACAAACGTTCAAAAGGGCTGTAGCCAACCCCCTTCTGAGGCACCTCCCTGTATGCAAATAAAAGGCAGGGCAAGAGTATGTCCCATCTTCGCCTAAGCTTTTCTGGGAGCCCTTTAATCATGCCCTTCAAGGTTTTGTTGAATCTCTCAACTAAACCATTGCATTGTGGGTGATAGGGTGTGGTGAACTTATAAGTCACTCCACACTCCTTCCACATTGCAGTCAAGTAACTGGACATAAAGTTTGCATCTCTGTCAGATACTACCTCCTTAGGAAAGCCCACTCTTGAGAAAATTCCCAGGAGGGCCCTTGCCACCACAGGAGCTGTAGTGGTCCTAAGGGGAATGGCTTCTGGGTACCTGGTGGCATGGTCCACCACCACCAGGATAAACCTGTGCCCAGATGCTGTTTGGGGATCCATGGGACCAACTATGTCAATCCCCACCCTCTCAAAGGGAACCCCCACCACAGGTAGTGGTATCAGGGGGGCCTTTGTGGTGCCACCTGCCTTCCCACTGGCTTGGCAGGTTACACAGGAGCGACAAAACTCCTTGGTGTCTTCAGACATGTGGGGCCAGTGAAAGTGAGGGACAATCCTGTCCCAAGTCTTGTTCTGGCCCAGGGGACCTGCTAAGGGAATGTCATGGGCTAGTGTCAATAGGAAGCCCCTGAACTTCAGAGGTATAACCAACCTCCCGGCTGCTCCAGGCTTGGGGTCTCTACTCTCTGAGTACAGGAGTCCATCATCCCAATATATCTTATGGGTGCCACTAGCATTCCCAGCAGCCTCAGCAGCAGCCTGCTGTCTGAGGGGTTCAAGAGAGGGGCAGTTCAGTTGCTCCTGGCTCAGATCTGCCCTGGAAGGGCCCCCTGTCCCCAAGAACTCAACCTGATCAGGTTCAAGCTCCTCTGGGACAGTTCCTTCTTCAGGCCTGAGATCAGCTTCCTCAAAAGACTGATCTTCGTCCTGAGCCAAGGGGGAAGGCACTGCCTTAACTCTACTGCTCCTTTTCTTGGGAGGCACCTGGTCCATTATTCCAGAATCCAGGGCCTGTTCAGCTTTTGACATTTTTGCCTGTGACCTAGTCACAGCAAAGACATGTGCAGGGATCCCTAGCATTTCTGCATGTTTCCTGAGCTCCACCTCTGCCCAAGCTGAGGTTTCAAGATCATTGCCAAGCAAGCATTCAACTGGTAGGTCTGCACTCACCACAACCTTCTTAAGGCCAGTTACCCCTCCCCAGGAGAAGTTAACAACTGCCAGAGAATGGTCTGTTCTGACATTGCTAGCATTGGTCACTTGGTACATTTCACCAAGTATAATCTGCCCAGGATCCACAAGATCTTGTGTCACCATGGTGACACTTGCTCCTGTGTCCCTGAATGCCAAAGCCTCCCTTCCATTAATTAAAGGCTGCTGTCTGTATTTGCCCAAATTAGTGGGACTCACAAAGGGGGACATATCCATGCCCCCATCACAGACTAGGACAGCCTGAGTTGGCACTCTGACTAGGCCAGAGTCCATCTCAGTACCCAGGGTCAACCCTACTAAACCCTTATTCTGAGTGTTTCCACCACCACTTGTAGCTGGACTAGGGGGAACAGTTGCCTTAGGGGCAATGGTGGCTGGAGTGGAGTCTTTGGACTTGGTGCAATCACTGGTCCAGTGAGTCTTTTGCTTACAGACTTTGCACCATGGTTTCTTTTGGCCTTTTCCTTTATTAGATTGGGAATCCCCACCTGAAGAAGATTTTTGGGGGCCTTGTGAAGACTTCTGGTCTTTACCCTTCTCCCCACCCTTATCAGAGTTTTTGGAATCTTGCTTCTTCTGGTCACCGCCTTGGTTCTGTACTTTCTGCTTCACCCTGGTTCTGACCCATTTGTCTGCCTTCTTTCCCAATTCCTGGGGGGAGGTCAGATCAGAGTCAACCAGGTACTGATGTAGCAACTAATTCTGACAGTTATTAAGAATCTGCTCCCTCATGATTAAATTATAAAATCCTTTGAAGTCACACACCTTACTGCCCAGTAACCAGCCTTCCAGAGCCTTGGTAGCACAATCTACAAAGTCCACCCAGTCCTGTGTCTGTGCCTTTTGGGTATCTCTGAACTTTAACCTGTATTGCTCAGTGGTTAGGCCAAACCCATCTATTAGGGCACTCTTCAGGACTTGATAATCATCAGCATCCTCTTCTCTTACAGTGAGGAGCTTGTCTCTACCTTTGTCTGCAAAGGAGAGCCACAAGATTGCTGCCCACTGCTCCTGAGGGACCCTCTGAACTTTACAGGCCCTTTCCAGTGCAGTTATCCATTTGTGGATGTCATCCCCACTCTGGTAGGGAGGGACAATCTTGCTCAGGTTTCTATGGTCATAAGACCTTTCCCTACCACTAGGGAAGTTGCTGCCACCACGGGACTCTACTCCCAACTTTCTTCTTTGTCTATGAAGCTCTAGGGACTCCCTATCTATAGCCAACTGCTGTTTTCTGATTCTCAACTGAGCTTCCTCATACTTGAGCAGTCTGTCCTTCCTTTCATGAGAGGTTTCCCTCCTATGAGAGGAAACAGAGGTCCCTACTGAGGTGTCAGACTGGTTAGACTCCTGAGAAGGAGGAGATCTGGACCTTCTAGGCACACTCACAACTCTTCCTGCTGGGACAAAGGGGAGGTCATTCTGATCCTTCTCCTCATCTGCAGGAGGAGCTGCATTTTCCAGGGCAAGGTCATTGTCACCTTCCTGGCCAGTTTCAGAGGTCAGGTCCTGGGTATTTTCACCCCTGGTCCCTTCCTCATCTTCTGCCCCACCCTCTCTGCCTACCCTTGCAGACCCTAGGGGTCTTCTGAGATCATCTAGCAGAAGCATCTCCATGAGACGTTGGGTGTTGGCACTTTTTTCCTGTCTTCAGCTTGCCTAATCTTGCACAACTCTCTCAATTCCAAGAATGGGAGGTTGTCATATTTGGATGGCAGGAGCCCACTGGTTCCTGGCAGTGAAGACATTAATAGTGAGGTGTGGTGTATTCACTACCTACTCTAGTGTGGCCTACTAAACTCTCTTGAGTTGTAGAAAGGGTGTGCTAAGCCCTTGACACACAACTCTAAGTTCAGTAGAACTTACTGTATTTCTAAGCTTGAATGTATATGTACCTTAGGTACCCTTAGTGGTTTTCAGTTGATCAATTCAATTGAGATTATCTGGTAAAACAATAGCAAGCTGGAATCCCACACGCTGCACACCAATGTGAGAAGTTGGCCTGGCATATGCCGTCCACTAGTTCTAGTAGGCACCTTGCATCAGTCCAAACAACCCCTTATGGAGATAGGTTAAAGACAACCTTTATTGAAAGCTATCCTAGTGGTAGCTATGGAGAGCAGCCTTCAGGCTAAGTCTTGAAGGAATGTAAAGCAGCTTGTTTTACCAGTCTATAATCTCTTGAGTGACCAAATGAAAGAGGACCACACCAGGTATATATATAAAATATATGTATTTAGTCTTAAACACACCCCTCTAGTCTCTTTATGAGGCTAGAGTTCGAAGTACATAAGTTACAAGTCAAATATCAGTAGTATTTAGCACAATACACGTTTGAGCCCTAGGGGCGTACCAAACCATATACTAAAATAGTGGTATAAGAACCACGACTGAACTAGACACAAGGCCTAGAGCCTGTAGAAGTGCTTGGACCCCAAAGAACCACCCAAGGTAGTGACACAGGGGACCCACGGGGGACGCGTGCAGTGTGAGAACACAGCCGCGAGCCACCGTTGACTTCTATGGGGAAAGTCGCTGTTGGATTTTTTAAAGAAAAGGGACACTTCGGAGAGGACTTCCAGTTAACCCCTTAAAACTTAAGAGTTTCTAGGGCCCACACCCACGTGAGTACCGAAATACTCGAGTTACCTCACCCAGAGAAGCCGGGTGCATACGTGTTAAAAGGTGTCGGGAATCGTCGTCGTTTTCAATGGCGACCGCCGGAAAAGTGCTGCTGCCGTGGAGAAGAAAAGTGTCCGGAGCGATCCAAGCCTGGATCGAGGAAAAGGAAGACCTGAAAGCAGAGGGGACAGAGTCTGGGTAACTAGCCAGTGACCAGGGGCACGATAGTCGAATGCCCTCAGATGTCGGGTGCTTCAGGTGAGTTGACGGGCGCCTTGACTCTTCAGCCATGAGGTCCAGGAGGCGTCGACGACGACCAGGAGCTGGATTCGAGCTGTCCCACGAAGTCTGTCGAGTGCTGCGGTGTCGGCGACCGGATTGGACCCAACAAGCCTTGGCAACGGCAAGTCACGGGGAAGTGAAGAAAAGGCTGCGGTGCAGACCAGCAAGGTCTGAGGGACTCACCCAGCGAGGGTAAGTCAGGGCAAGTCTGGAGCAACCAGAAAAGCCCAAGCAGTTGAAGAGTTGTCTTCGTGGGGACCCACTAGCCAACGGACTAGAGATCGAAAAGGACCCTTGAGCGGTCGCACTTGGAGCTGGCCCACGGGACACTCGTGGAGTGTAGGCCAGTGATCTTTGCTGCAGTTGGTGCTCAGGGCTAGGGCTACTCGGAACCCAAAGCACAGCTTCGAGAGATGTCAGGAAGTTGATGCACTTGCAAATGTGCTCGGTGTCCAGGGGTCACGGTTCCACGTTACCCACGACAGCTACGGGCCTCAGCTTTGCTGGGGACTCAGGGCAGCCTCGGGGAAGTCTGGAAATCCACCTCTGGTGATGCAAAGACTTCGGCGTCCGGCGGGAGCTTCAGCGATGCAGACCGGACAGATGCTTTGTTGGTGCCTGCCAAGCAGGGGAGTCACTCCTTGACCCCAAGGGAGATTCTTCAGTCCTCTAATCTTGATGTAGAGCGTCGAAGGTCCAGGATTCAGCTTCAGAGTTTCGTCCAGGGATATCTAAAGTCCTAAGGACTGGGGTCCCATACTTATACTAAGTTAGGGGTTGGACATACTCTGGGGACCCACCTATGGGAGGGTCAGGGAAGACGGGTGGTTACACCCATTCCCTTTGTCCAGTTTCGCGCCAGAGCAGGGGCAGGTAGCCCCTGCAACCGGTTTGAACTGGACTATGCACAGGGACACCAAATGTGCCCCCAGTGCAGGATTTCAAAGCACCAGAGAGTGCTCCCGCCCAGCCCCAATACACACTGTCCTGTCTGGGGAGGTGGTTACACCTCCCTTCGACAGGAAACCTATTGTCCAGGCCTCCCCTGCCGGAGTTTCGGTCAGCAGCAGGAGGCCAGACCCATGTCTGTGGCAGCGGCATCTATTTTGTGATGCCAGGGCTCTGAAAGGTTAATACCGGGTATGCCGGTGTGTACATATCTCTCCCTCTAGAAGGGTGGAATGCTACCCCGCCGCCAGAACTGGCGGCGGGGGTAGTATTCCAAGATGTTTGACACCAAACACGACATGCTTCCGTGCAGCCATCCCAAAGTTAGCATTTAACGCGAGGTTATAATGCACTTAAGAGTATATGGTCAGGCTGCACCAGAGGATTGACTCCGAACGCTGCAGAGGGGCTCCGCTCATGCAGGGGCACCCTCTCACATAAAAACCAAGCACTCTGCCTTCAGGATTGTTAAGGCCTGCCATAGGAGTGACTTATAGGTTTATATGTGTGTGCAATGGTAGTGATATAGGTAGCCTATACCACATTAAGGGGTGCATGCACCACCTTACCCAGGCTGCAGTTGCAGACCTGTGGTGTCATTTTGGAGGGCCTTCCAGGGGTGGCACAATACATGCTTCAGCCCCTGGTAGGCCTCTGGGGTGTCTATGCCCTGGGTACATAGTATACCATATACTAGGGACTTATAAGGGCACCCCAGAATCCAATCTGGGATGTACCTAAAGTACATGGAATCAATTTAGAGAGGAAGCAGCTAGGCTGGGGTCCTGAATAGCAGGGCCCCTGCCAGACTAAAGTCGAAAAACAGTGATACACCAGCAAAAAGTGGGGGTAACCATAAGAGGCAGATCCTACTCTCCTACACGGTTTTTATGTGCTGTCTAAGCAAATGCCTCTGCGGTGTCCCAGAAATGAAGGGATAGACCGACATCGTCTCGCCTGTGGCAAAGGTTCAGGATGAGAATTACAATGGGAGGAGCATCCGATTAATAGCAACCATTTCTGGAATCGACTCAAAGGTGGCTTCAATTTTGCCCAAAAAGTTCTGTAGTTGACACAATATATACAGCATGTCACGCTTGCCCAAACTTATTTCTGCATTATGGCTATTGCAATTCAAAGGACCTGTGTACGGCTACATCCTGCGTCTAGCGCATCTCACGTAAGCGGGAAAATTCATTTATGGATGGTCCTGATGAAGGTGGATATTAATTAAAAACTCCACCAAAACGTGCGTGGACTGGGTTATTGTGAAACCCCAGGATCACGGATATCTTTGAAGTGTTTCCGTGATTTCCATCGGTGTATTTAATAGTGGCTGGGTAGTCTATGTATGTGATGAGAGAGTGTTAGTATGTTTTTGCGTGTGAGGTTAGAATGTGAGTGTGGTTGGTCTTAGGGGATACATTAAATGTTTCAACAGATATGTATTATTAGCAAAATGTTAACATTGCATTAGAACAACCACCATATTTATTTTAATGTGAAACTACTGTATGTTTACATCAATGAATTCCTTGTGTTCAATAACATGTTTTTAACTTTTGTATAATCAAGATAAATTGAGAAAACATGAATAATTAAAAAAATATAATAAAATGATAAATAACAATATGATCATGTGCACGATTTGATATTTCCAATAATGGGCAGCCCATAGAGCTCTAGTGAGCCAAGAGATAAAGAATATAGGTCACGTTGGAGTTTCTTCTTATAATTCACATAGCAGAGAAACACCATAGAGGTTGGGAGGTGGCAAGTATGAAACTTGCAGGAGACCCCTTCCGATATTTGGGAATGGAAATCACACAGTCTCCGGATAGAGGGTGGGAACTAAACAAACTTCCTTTACTTAAGACAGTAAACATTAAAGCATGGAGCTCTCTGCTGAAAACCATGATCGGGAGGTGAGCCCTATTTAAAATGATCGCACTTCCCCAATTCTTATACTTCCTTCAGAATTGCCCATATATACTCCCCCATACCTTCTATAGAAAACTACCCCTTTGAACTAGCACAAACCTGTAAAACACAATAAATGGCATGACAGGCTGACAAAACCCACCCCTTTATGGAGAGGTACATTGTTGAAGGGCACAGCCAAATTAGAACAGTTTTGTGGGTGTGACTTAATCAGTATAATGACGCTGGGAGTTGTGTGGTCCCAGGGCCATATGAAGTCCTACGGTGTGCAAAATAACGATAGACTGGGATGAGGCTGAGTAATTACTAGTGGCTAAGATTAATTCAAAGATTCCATCCATCACTTTTTGTATCCATTTAGAAAGTTGGCATTTTCCTTCCTAAAGTTTCTGGAGTTTCCAGCTGCCTGAGCTTGTTAATGGTAATGGACCCAGACAGTGAGCAATGGGACCTCTGTGTAGCTGGGAGCGGGTCTTCCAGACAGGATGTCTTGGGAGGGGAGGCTTTACCTGGCCCTAAATTACATTTCAAAGGGCTCTGCCTGCAGCTCACACAGGAACCTGACACCAGGCCTCCCCTTTTCTGCCCTAGACAGGTAGAGCCAGGACCATCAGAAGAGGAAAAACTGACCAGGACCAGTTTTGTGGTAGGTCGGGGAATTCCCACACACAAAGGCTGGCACCAGATATAAAAAGAGGACCTCCAGAACCACTCTTCAGATGAATTCTGGACCTGTGCATAGCTGCCAAGATTTCAGATTGCTATGCGTGACATTTTCATAATTTCAGTGTAATTATGAGTGACATTTCAACGTCTGTGAGTGACACTTTCTTGTGAGCAAAATCAAGCAATGAAGACAAGGGAAACCTATAAATATCAGAAATTACACCCATCTGAGCATCGAGAAACTCTAAGACGTTAACTGCTACAAAGTACCAGAAATGGAAAGGCACTAACCTAGTGCCCTTGTAACCTGAAGTGGCATGCGAGGAGCTCCATGAACTGACTGGTGATTGCTTGCCTATGGTGCAATTAGAGGAGTACTCCAAACAGCACAAAGCCATTATTTAGAAGTGGCAGGTAATGGGACAACCACTGAAAACTGATGGCTATATAGTCTGTCTACCTCTCAGCAACCCTCCCTCCCCATTAACGCTCCTCCTCGTTCAGAGGTTAGGTACTTCTGTGTGTTCGATGCTGAATCTACAGTAGCTCCACCGTCATAGAAGCCTTGCAGGAGGGGTGTGGGGCGGCAGCTGCTGCAATTTGGTATGGCATTACATAAGAAGGCAAATCAAATCTGCTGTGGTTTTTCCTGCATCCATGATGCAGAACATGGTGGTGCTGGTCATGGAAAAATGATCAATGGCTGCTGACTTTGGCACAGGGAGCCTGGTTCAAGTCTCGGCGACGCCGGCTCAAAATCCTGTGATTCTGGGCAAATCAGTTCATTTCTACACGCTCATCAAAAAAATTAATGTGTCCTTGTAATGTAACTATGGCGCAAGTAAAGCGCTGCGCTCCATACCATGTGGTCGAGTTCGCTCCATACAAAAAACTGCAAAAGAAAGCACGCCCTGGGAGAAAAGTCCCAGTGTGTTAGGAACACTAGCTGAATAGCGTCAGCGAAATAAGCCCCTGCCAGAAACCTCCTTCGCTCCGGGGGTCTCCTGAAAAAGACAACTGAATCTCCACCGTGACCGCCCTAGCACAGTAGTTTGGGAAACACTGAGAAATTTCAATGAAAGTACTCACGCCGTTTGATAGGTGAAGTCTAAGTTGGGCACGTGGCTGCAGGGTCTTCGGTGACAGGTCCTCCGACACCCCAGTAGCGTGGCAGCTCAGTAGCTGAAGTCTGAATGAGGCTGTAATTGCTTTATTATTTAGAAATGGTCAAGTCGGCTGCAATAATTTTGGCGCAGGTAAATTAACAGCTGAGCTACAGGCAGGGCGGCGGGCTGTGCCAGTGCGAGGTGCCTGCAGCAGCGTTGCGAACGGCGCCATCATTCAATTTGCGGCGCCACCAGCAAACCGTCCAGCCCGGAGACGCACCTGCCTCAAAACTCCCCGCTCCAGCAGCAGGATGTGACGTCCCCCGCGGCGCTGGCATGTAGCAAACAACCTGACTGGGCCTAGCAGTCTAATCATTGGATTATAACGTCAGGCTAACAGACAGAGCCGTGCAGCGCGAGAATGATCACAATAATGATTCATGATACATTTGAAGCACTAGTGCAGTTGAGTGAGTTGTGAGCCTGCCAGCACAGCCTTACCTCGCAGTGCGAGCCCCAAGGCTGCGGGAGCACTGAGCACAGCACTCGCAGTGCCTAATACTGGCGGCGCGCTGCCAGCTGCCACACTTGGCGCTTTCAGTGACAGCTGTGACACAAGTCACAACAGATATGTGTGACAATGTAGTTCAGTGCGGTAATGCAGATTACCACACTGAAATGCGTTAGCGTAACGCCTTATGCATGGTACTTGGCAGGACTGCCTGTGGAAGATTCAGAAGAAGTACTGCCCTGCTGCTGGAAGGACTGCCTTGCGTTCTGAAGAAGGAATATTGGACCTGCTTGCCTTGATCACAGGCTACCCAGAGTATCTTCAAGGGCTGACCTCCTATGTGAGGTACAGGTACACAACATGCTTCCAGAGACCCCCCTGCTACTTCCCAGCTGACTAGCACCAACTGGACCTGCTTGAGCCCTTCTGCTGGAGTAAGTCTTGATCCCCAAGAGGTGCCCTCTAGGTCCTGGGCCCTTGCTTGTCATCAGTGAGAGCTCCTTCACAAGAAAAAGATGAAAATCCTGAAGTTTGGGCTCTTCACGGCCGTGAACAGGCCCGTTCGTGCCAAATCTCTGCCGCCTGCAACTACCTGCAATGCTTGACCTGCGCTTCATGCTACAGCAACAACAGCCCAGGGCAACCGCCAACACGAAGCTCCAGCGATGACCGGATCTTCGCACTACAGCAAGGACTGTCGCAACGCTAGATCTGCTCGTCACACTGAAAGCCTCCTCCTTGCGGCCTCTTCCAAAACAAATGGAATACTTCATGCTGGACTTGAGAAAGTAGCTCTTGCGACTTTCCCCCAGCCTAGTGTGACCATATAACTGCAAGTGACGCTAACTACTTCTTGGTGCTATTTTCACTAATAACTTTGAAATTCAGTATCTCCGGTTTTACTGACTAGATTGTTGTCATTCTGGAATTATTTTATTTATTATTTACTCTGTTTCTAAATACATTTGGGATTTTTCTGGTGTTGTGTTTTCACTCCATTACTGTTTGTGTGCTGCATAAATACTTATATATTGCCTCAAGTTAAGCCTGACTGCTTTTGAGCCCAGCTACCAGAGGGTTAAGCACAGGTTAATTTAGTGACTTTTGTGGTTCACCCTGACAAGGGTTGTGGTTGTTGCCTGAGTGGTGCTTCCATCACTCTCAACCAATAATCCAATTTCTTACATTCACCAACAGTTATTAATTGTGTCTTGTGTGGATGTAGAGGAGCACCGCTTTATTAAAAAGCTCCTTCCTCTTTCCAGAGTGCAACAGATTGTGTAAAACGTATGTAATATTGATGTCAAGCCAGTATATACACTCATGCTGTAATACGGGGAATGCCTAATTTATTCGGTGCATCATAGTTTTTGGTTCACCTTGTTTTATAAACTAAAGGGTTCTGGAAGCTCACTTATCACTACCAAGGTCATTCGGAATCAAGGCATCTGATCTTAGATTGAGATGCAACAGGCTCAAGATTCTTCTAAAGTTTGAGTGTCCATCTTGAAATAATGTTTGCTTTGAGAACCATGCCTATGACCAACACAGCAGTATGTGTGAAAAGTCAAACAAAACACTTTAAATAAAAAGAGTAATTCTTTCCATCTTGTTTATCCATGTACGAACATTATGTTTTAGTTTCAAACTGCAGACATAAACCCTTTCCACAGTTAATACACTGGTGAAGAATTTGAGCATAATTGTCACCTCTTTAACCCCTTCGCTGCCAGGCCTCCTGAGCCCCCCCCCCCCCCGTGCCACGCCTTTTTTTGGCTATTTGAGGTAGTTCGCGCTTAGGCCCCTGTCACTTTTTGACCACCTTAAGGTATCCACGCCAAATTTGCGTCCTTTTCTTCCAACATCACAGGGATTGTAAAGGTACCCAGGGTTTGTGGATTCCCCTGGAGAGGACCCAGAAACTAGCCAAAATACAGCTAAATGTTGTTTCTTTTTGGAAAAATGGGAAAAAAGGGCTACAGATGAAAGCGTCTGTTTTTTTTCCTGCAAATGGTATCAACAAAAGGGTTGTGGTGCTGAAATCACCATCTTCACTGCTTTCAGGGACAAGCAGACTTTTGTCAGAAAAGCGAAACATTTTACACAGTTTTGGCATTTTTCTGTTTCTATTTTTTGTGCTTTCAACCTCCTTCCAGTTAGTGGTAAAAATGGGTATGAAAGCAATGATGGATCCTGGAAAGCTATACATTTCTGAAAAGAAGACAACATTTTAAATTCAGCAAGGGGTCATTTGTGTAGATCCTTCAAGGTTTTCGTATAGAAACTGACAGTTGAAAATAGAAAAAATTGAAAATGAGTTAAAAAAAAACAGCCATTTGTGCCAACGTTTTCACTTGTAACTTCTACTAAGTATGACAGATGTTTGAAACCAATATACCATTACATCCGCTGGATCCTTCTGGTTGTGGGGATATATAGGACTTGTAGGTTCACCAAGAACCCGAGGAACCCAGAGCCAATAACTGAGCAGCGTCTTGCAATGGTTTTTTATTGTGTACCGGGTATATAGCAATTCATTTGGAAAAATATAAACAGGGAAAAATCGGTATGAAAGTCACCTATGTATTTCTGAAATGGTAACAAAATATAGAGTTTAGAAACAGTAGCTATTTGCACATCTCCGAAATTGTGGGTACCCATACCAGCATGTAAATTGTAGGCCATTTTTCAAAGTGACTTCTTTTTTACACATTGTCTTACATTTGGAAGGCAGAAATGCATTGAAAGTCAATAGGTAATAACAGTTGCTCCACAATTTTGTGTTTCCCTAAGTCTCCCGATAAAAATGATACCTCACTTGTGTGGGTAGGTGTAGTGGTCGCGACAGGAAACGGCCTAAAACGCAACGTCGACACACCACATTTTCACAGTGAAAACTGACCCTTTTTTTTGCAAAGTGCCTAGCTGTTGATTTTGAACCCTATCTCTGCCGGCACCTAGGGAAACCTAGCAAACCTATACATTTTTGAAAACTAGACAGCCAGGGGAATCCAGGATGGGGTGACTTGTCTGGCTCTCACCAGGTTCTGTTACCCAGAATACCGTGCAAACCTCAAACTTTGTCAAAAAAACACATTTTCCTCACATTTCTGTGGTGGAAAGTTCTGGAATCTGCGTGGATCCACTAAATTCCACCCACCCCGCATTCCCCAAACTCTTCTGAGAAAAATGGTACCTCACTTGTGTGGGTAGGCCTAGTGCCCGCGACAGGAAACGGCCCAAAACGCAACATGGACACACCACATTTTCACAGTGAAAACGGACCCTTTTTTGGCAAAGTGCCTAGCTGTAGATTTTGCACCCTAGCTCTGCCGGCACCTAGGGAAACCTCCAAACCTATACATTTTTGAAAACTAGACAACCAGGGGAATCCAGGATGGGGTGACTTGTCTGGCTCTCACCAGGTTCTGTTACCCAGAATCCCTTGCAAACCTAAAAATTGGTAAAAAAAAACACATTTTCCTCACGTTTCTGTGGTGGAAAGTTCTGGAATCTGTGTGGATCCACAAAATTCCACCCACCTCGCATTCCTCAAAGTCTTCCGAGAAAAATGGTACCTCACTTGTGTGGGTAGGCCTAGTGCCCTCAACAGGAAACGGACCAAAACGCAACGTGGACACACCACATTTTCACAGTGAAAACGGACCCTTTTTTTGCAAAGTGCCTAGCTGTAGATTTTTAACCCTAGCTCTGCCGGCACCTAGGGAAACCCAGCAAACCTATACATCTTTTAAATCTAGACACCCAGGGGAATCCAGGATGGGGTGACTTGACTGGCTCTCACCAGGTTCTGTTACCCAGAATCCCTTGCAAACCTACAAATTTGTCCAAAAAAACACATTTTCCTCACATTTCTGTGGTGGAAAGTTCTGGAATCTGCGTGGATCCACAAAATTCCACCCACCCCGCGTTCCCCAAAGTCTTCCGAGAAAAATGGTACCTCACTTGTGTGGGTAGGCCTAGTGCCCGCGACATGAAACGGCCCAAAACGCAACGTGGACACACCACATTTTCACAGTGAAAACGGACCCTTTTTTGGCAAAGTGCCTAGCTGTAGATTTTGCACCCTAGCTCTGCCGGCACCTAGGGAAACCTACCAAACCTATACATTTTTGAAAACTAGACACCCAGGGGAATCCAGGATGGGGTGACTTGTCTAGCTCTCACCAGGTTCTGTTACCCAGAATCCCTTGCAAACCTCAAAATTTGTCAAATAAAACAAATTTCCTCACATTTCTGTGGTGGAAAGTTCTGGAATCTGTGTTGATCCACAAAATTCCACCCACCCCGCATTCCCCAAAGTCTTCCAATAAAAATGGTCCTCACTTGTGTGGGTAGGCCTAGTGCCCGCGACAGGAAACGGCCCAAAACGCAACGTGGACACACCACATTTTCACAGTGAAAACGGACCCTTTTTTTGCAAAGTGCCTAGCTGTAGATTTTGAACCCTAGCTCTGCCGGCACCTAGGGAAACCTAGCAAACCTATACATTTTTGAAAACTAGACACCCAGGGGAATCCAGGATGGGGTGACTTGACTGGCTCTCACCAGGTTCTGTTACCCAGAATCCCTTGCAAACCTAAATATTTGCCCACAAAAACACATTTTCCTCACTTTTCTGTGGTGGAAAGTTCTGGAATCTGCGTGGATCCACAAAATTCCACCCACCCCGCGTTCCCCAAAGTCTTCCAATAAAAATGGTACCTCACTTGTGTGGGTAGGCCTAGTGCCCGCGACAGGAAACGGCCCAAAACGCATTGTGGACACACCACATTTTCACAGTGAAAACGGACCCTTTTTTTGCAAAGTGCCTAGCTGTAGATTTTTAACCCTAGCTCTGCCGGCACCTAGGGAAACCTAGCAAACCTATAAATTTTTGAAAACTAGACACCCAGGGGAATCCAGGAGGGGGTGACTTGACTGGCTCTCACCAGGTTCTGTTACCCAGAATCCCGTGCAAACCTAAATATTTGTCCAAAAAAACACATTTTCCTCACATTTCTGTGGTGGAAAGTTCTGGAATCTGCGTGGATCCACAAAATTCCACCCACCCTGCGTTCCCCAAAGTCTTCTGAGAACAAGCATTGGCATAGCCAATAGGTCTCGCTTTTGGGACATTATAAGTGTTTAGCCATGCAACAGTTGATGCTGCACCAAGGATATTGTGCTGCAGAATTAAATACTTATAAGGTCCCAAAGGCGAGACCTATTGGCTATGCCAATGCTTGCAATGCAATGCAATGAACTTCTGTCAGAGGCCCAACAGCCATTCTCTAAGAACATAACAAATAGCCTTATTTGTGATAACATGCGACATGAAGGGATACACTGAACAAAAATAATTAACGTCTTTGGAATTACAAACTATTCAATGAAGAGAGTTTTAATGAAGTACTGTACATGATACACAATACACACTGCAATGTCATTAATTTAAGTTGTTTGGTAGTACCAGGAGACGTGTCAGCGTGGAACAGAGAGCGCAGTTTATAGTTGTATAAATGCGAAAGTTTAACGTTGTATGAATGCTGCAGAGTAACAGAACGTGTGCCGAACAGATCTGAGCATCAAAATATAACACAGGGAGTGTATGGGGTAATTCACACAGGCTGCCATGGTCATAAAAACGCTAAGACAACAAACACCAGATAAACTAACAGAGAAACGCATTTAACAAGCCCGGCTTCAAAAGTGGTGCGCGCGCAGCAAGTGAGAGGAAAGCCAGATGGCGCCTGATCGGGCGCTGAAAGCTGGCGGCTGCGCGCTTGCACGCGATCGTGAACGCAAGCTGGAGGCCAGCAAAAGCGTGGGGTGGCACTTTCAAAACCCACTTACTAAAAGTCTCGCCAGAGCAGCGCATGCGCTGGCTCAGGCGAGACCTAAAAATGGTACCTCACTTGTGTGGGTAGGCCTAGTGCCCACGACAGGAAACGGCCCAAAACGCAACGTGGACACACCACATTTTCACAGTGAAAACGGACCCTTTTTTTGCAAAGTGCCTAGCTGTAGATTTTGAACCCTAGCTCTGCCGGCACCTAGGGAAACCTACCAAACCCACACATTTCTGAAAACTAGACACCCGGGGGAGTCCAGCGAGGTATGGCTTGCATGGGTCCCCCAACATTTCCCTACCCAGAATTCCCTGCAAACCTCAAATTTAGCTGAAAAAAATCACTTTTTTCTCAATTTTCTGTGTGGGAAAGTTCTGGAATCTGCGTGGATCCACAAATTTCCTACCACCCAGCGTTCCTCCAGGTCTCCCGATAAAAATGGTACCTCACTCGCGTGGGTGGGTCAAGTACCCGTGACAGGCAAAGGCCCAAAACCTATTGAGGCAACATCAAAATTACCTATCACAAAACAACCTGGTTTTGCAAGGGGGGTCCCATGAGTTTTTGGCCCCGGGCTCGGCGGCCATCTAGGGAAACCTACCAAACCCACACATTTCTAAAAACTAGACACCCGGGGGAGTCCAGCGAGGTATGGCTTGCGTGGGGATTCTGGGTAGGGAAATGTTGAGTTTTGCAGGACATTGTGGGTAAGATAACTTGTTGGGATCCACAAGAGAGACATCACCATGTACTCCCATGGGTGTTTAGTTTACGACAATATCTACAGTTGGTAGGTTTTTCTTAGATGGAATGGACACCTTGGCAGACAGACACAAAAGACAAATATTACTGCACAGACATCTATTCCTCAAGCACACACACATACTGGTTGGATTTGGCATGAGGGCGAGTGATGGTTCAGTATATAAAATGTTATTAACAAGAGATTTCACAAAAATGAAATGCACTGTCAATAATTGAAAGGACAAAAAACTGAACCAGTGACTCGCAGCTCATGAGCTGTAAAGCCGCGTCAAGGCCCCAACCGCTTTACAGGCCATTCACACACCTTTCGTACGTGATACACACAAGACCATTCACACCAGCAGGCACGAAACCAACACATTACAACATTCACAAAAAGGAACAAGGTACACCCTGCTTGAGAAAGACAGAAAAGACAAATATTCCTGCACAACCATCTATTCCTCGAGCACACATACATACCAGTTGGATTTGGCACGAGGGTGAGTGATGGTTCAACATATATAATTGTATTAACAAGAGATTTCACAAAAATGAAATGCACTGTTAATAATTGAAACTCAACCATTGACTCACAGCTTGTGAGATGTAAAGCCACGACAAGGCACCAACCTCTTTACAGGCCATTCATACACCTTTCATACGTGTGTCGCATACAAAACCATTCATACCGCCAGCCGAGGGCCCATCACATTACAACACACATCAGCAGACCGCGCCATTCAAGGGCCCATCACTTTCACACGCCCACATTCCTGAGACAGCAACCACACCAGCTGATAGATTGCATGGAGTGGTGTTTGGCTAGCAGTGTGTGTAGTGACCAGCAGCAAGTCACTACTCACATACCGCCAGCCAAGCGCCAGTCCACGCACACCACCAGCCACGCCCCAGTCCACGCACACCGCCAGCCAAGCGCCAGTCCACACACACCGCCAGCCAAGCGCCAGTCCACGCACACCGCCAGCCAATCGCCAGTCCACGCACACCGCTAGCCAATCGCCAGTCCACGCACACCGCCAGCCAAGCGCCAGTCCACGCACACCGCCAGCCAAGCGCCAGTCCACGCATACCGCCAGCCAAGCGCCAGTCCACGCACACCGCCAGCCAAGCGCCAGTCCACACACACCGCCATCACATATTTTATGCAACAAAAAAAACCACAAACCAATTGGCAATAGATACAAACCTTTAACTACAAGCACAACAGCTCTAACTGAATACATCACACTTTTGCCAACCATGAAATCTGAACAAAAATATAAAACAATACAGACCAGTCACTTTACTTTTATGCTCACGGTTGTAACCAAAAACTCCATTGTGTGTGGTACAATTTAAAACATGTGGGCACACACAGCCCAGGATTAGAAGGGCAATAGGGGCAGTACATACGACTCTCCTTCCGCACACCTCTTCGCGCACACACTCTACATTTTTTAGCAGGAAAGTCTTTTTTAGCCGTGGGAGGAAGGTGATCAGGAAAGTGGCGATCTTTCAATCTAGCCACATCCTCCACCACTGCTTCTCTAGGAACTCCTGCCTGTTCTACTAAAACACGGCTGCCTATCAAAGACTGCTGAAAATGAACAAATGTCATCTTTGACTCTGGAGAGCAATCCTTAAATACAACAAAGGCATTGTAGCTTGCTAAATGGAATAAATGGATAGCCAACTTCTTATACCAAACGTACGCCTTACGAACAGCAGTGTAAGGTTCCAACCTCTGATCTACTCGATCAACACGACCCATGTGTTTATTGTAGTCTAAAATGCACACAGGTTTGCGCACTTCAGCAACCTGACCCCAAACACTCACAGGTGAAGTACTTTCATCATGGATGGTAGTCAGCATATAGCCATCTCTCCTGTCAGAAAATTTCAGAGCTAGAAGCTCATCACTACGCAAGGCACTGCACTGTCCCTTCACAAGTTTTTTACAAACCAGCTCTTTTGGGTAACCTTTACGGTTAGAGCGGATTTTGCCACAAGCAACAGTGTCCACTTTGAACAATTCCTTGAACAATGGCAGTGTAAAAGTTATCTACATATAAATGGTGACCTTTGTTAAAAAGTCCTCTGCTCAGTTCCCACACAATTTTCTCTGCAACTCCAAAAGTGGACGGACAACCAGGGGGGTCAGTACTGGAATCCCTACCAGTGTAGACCCTGAAATTATAGACATATCCAGTACTACTCTCAGACAGCATATACATCTTAATTCCATAGCGTGCCCTCTTGCTAGGAATGTACTGCCTAAAATCCAATCAACCCTTGGACAGGACCAAAGACTCATCCACAGCTATTTCTTTCCCGGGCACATAGATCTCTGAAAATCGATCAACTAAGTGATCAAGGACAGGCCGAACCTTAAAAAGACGGTCACAATCAGGGTGATCGCGGGGCAACGCAAAAGCATTATCAACAAAATGCAACATCCGAAGAAGAAGCAAATACCAATTACGACTCATGGTTGCAGGAAATATAGCTGTTGCCATCAAGGGATTAGTAGACCAATATGAAGACAGAGATGGCTTCCTAACCAGGCCCATCAAAAAAGTTAAACCCAAGAACTTCTTCAGCTCATCCAGATTTGTGGGAGTCCACCGGGTAGCTCTAGAGTGGGGCCTAAGCTTGGCACTGTTGTCCCTCAAATACTGTTCAGCATACAAATCAGTCTGCTCAACAATCTCAGCCAAAAATACATCGTCCAAAAACAACTGAAAGAAATTTATAGGCAAAAAATGTTCACAATTCACTCTACACCCTGCAACACCATTAAAGACAGGCAGCACCGGCTGCACCATGTTTGGGTCAACCCATAGTCCAGCACTTCCAATGGGAAGCCTCGCAGACTCAGGCTGCAATCCAGATGCCTCTTGCTGCACTATCGGCACATCAGTGTCCTCCTCTAAAACAAGCACTTCATCCGCACTGAGAGTAGCTTCATCTGCACTGAGAGTAGCTTCATCATCAGATGATTCCTCTCTGACAGAAAATTCACTGCCAGAATCCTGGCCTTCCTCCTGGCCTTCCTCCTCTGCCTCAGATGCAGAGTCAGTCGCATAATCATGGTCAGAAGAAGACTCGAAAAGCATCCCAACAACCTGCTGAGCGGTCATCCTGCGGCTAGCCATAATCCTTAGTTATACAAGTAACTTGACAAATAAGTCAACAGTACCCAAAGTGTATAAAAAAGTAATAAACAAAGTGGGGATTTATAAAACTAAAAGAAAAACTACAAGCATATAGCAGTAGCAAGGCAAAGTCTATCAATACAAAGCACACAAAGACCTATATACTGTAAAACAATACCACTCACTTGCCAGAGGCAGCTAGACTCACCAGCACCTACTCTGCACAGACACAGCAAGCACCAATATCCCACTAAAAAAGAAAACATAAAATAGATTACACAAAAAGCAACACAATACACATTGTGCACAAATACAAGGAAAATGGCACAGACATTCAAACAAAAGCTAAATAGGCTTCTAATTTTACAAAATTTCCCAAAAAACACATTCATGAAGGTCACATTTGTAGTAAACAATATAAAAAAACGTTTCCTTACCAAACACTTGCAACTAAACTGCAGCTCTACCAGTGCCGAAACCGCAAGCACAATTTAAATCAAAGCTTTGCCCTAAAATGAAAAGGAGAAAACAAAATGTTACGATTACAAATAATGGCACACAGACCATCAGCCGAACACACAAAATTTCCCCGGGGGCACATGGGCTTAAAAATATAAGGCCTATGGGGGCATAAACAGCCAGAATATTCACCCCCAAAAGGGGCCACTCCCCAAAACATTTTGCACCATAAACAATAAAATCCCTGGTGGTCTAGCAGCTTCTGCCCCCTTTTGGCCCTAAAAATATATGGCCGAACTGCCCCCAAGGGGGGGGCAGAAAAGGCCAAAACAGTCATCCCCAAAAAGGTGACCCTTGCCCAAGGGGCCACTCCCCAAAACATATGTATATACATATGTATATATATACATTAAAAAAAATCCTGGTAGTCTAGAGGCTTCTACCCCCTTGGGGGCAGATGGGCCTAAAAATAGAAAGCCAATCTGCCCCCAAGGGGGCAGAAATGACCAAAACATTCATCCCCAAAAGGGGAGCAATCCTTGCCCAAGGGATCGCTCCCCATAATTACTAAAAAATGAATCCCTGGCATCTAGTGGGTTTCAACCCCCCAGGGGGCTAGATCAGCAGGAAAAATGGCTGATCTAGCCCCAGGGGGGCCGAAACATGGAGGTAAAAAAAGACCACCCCCATGGGAATGACCCTTGCCCAAGGGGTCATTCCCAAAATGCACACAAATAAATTCCCTGGTGCCTAGTGGGTTTCTGCCCCCCGGGGGCTGATTGGCCTAAAAACGGCCGAATCAGCCCCTGGGGAGGGGGGGGGGGCGAAACATGGATAAAAAAATATCACCCCCATGGGAGCGACCCTTGCCCAAGGGGTCGCTCCCAAAATGTGCAAATTTAAAAGTCCCTGGTTCCTAGTGGGTTTCGGCCCCCCCAGGGAGGCTGATCGGCCTAAAATCGGCCGGGCCGAAACATGGATACATTTGCCCCCCAGGGGAGCGACCCTTGCCTAAGGGGTCGCTCCCACAACAAACCAAAAAAACATCCCTGGTGGTCCAGTGGATGGATTCCTGCTCCACAATCGCGGCCTCACCCGCGATCGTGGAGCAGGAATCCATTAGAAATAGGCACAGGGGGAAAGGAAAAACTCTTTCCTTTCCCCCTGTGTCCGTTTTCCCCCCAAAACGCCCCCCGAGAGAAGGACTTACCTTTTAGCGTCCTCTCTCTAGACGCGCTGGAAGCAAATGGCTTCCAGCGTGTCCCCGGCAACCTATGATGACGTCGGCGCGCCGTGAGCGCGCCTACGTCATCGGATTGCCGAGGGAGGGGTTGGGGGAGGTAGCGGAAGCGCTTCCGCTGTCTTCCCCAGTGGGGGCATGTAGGGGGGCGGCCCACGGGGAGAGCGCCAGCGCTTCCCCCGCGGGCCAGTGCCAGGACGTAATGGTTACGTCCTCGGCACATCTCCACCGTTGCCGAGGACGTAACCATTACGTCCTCGGCACCGAAGGGGTTAAGTGCATGAAAACAGCAATCAACAGCTGAAAGGTGAGCAGTTATCATTTGCCAAGTGTAAGTACAGCCATCTACCCAGGTTCAATAACGTTTGTTCCATTTTTGCTAGAAACTTTTTTTGTTGAAATCATGCAACAGTTGATGGTTTATTTGGGGGAACCTTTTTTTTGCAAACAAAAAAAAATACAGAGCTGCAGAATCACATTGATTTAGTGGCCCGCTCATATGATGAAGTTGAATACTTTGAGCTTCATTGAACATTAAGGGGCTAACGCCTGTCAGTGGCAACAAAGCAATGAAAACTATGTTCCGTAGATAGGGATAATTAGGTAGCTAACGATATTTCTGAATTTTGTAAGATGATCTACTCTATGAATGTGATCTGACCTTACCTACAGTGCCTCGAGGACACAACGGGCATTGCGCTTGTTACTGCACCCCTGGGGCAGTGTAGTATTATGGAAGGGGCCACACATGCTTGCATGGCCCTTCTGTAATACAGATAAGAGGGACAGCTCTCCTTATTTGTCATCCTGGCCCGATGTTCTGGAGTTTATTTACAGGACCTGGGTGACCTTTTTTCAGCCTTAACTCTTTTGTGCCTAGATACACTGTGAAGGCTCCTGCCGCTGTAGTAAACAGCCGAAACTGGATTAGATCTTTTACATTACTCTTCTTAATGTACGGTAGAGCAGAGGCTTAAATTACAATATGGTCCAAAATAATTCCATTACACTGAATTCTGGTATTCACAGGCAACCAGTGCAATTTCCTCAATGCAGATAAGATATGCTCCGCTCGAGTTAAGCCAGAATTGCAGTTCTGATTTTGATGGGTATAAGCAATTACATATTTGTTGGTGGCCAGGCTGATAATTTGGCTGAATTCTTCAAAATACCTCTTCTAATTTCTGCAGTTTTCCTTGCAAAGATGTTCTTTAATTCATTATATCATTCAAAAGTGGGAGAAGCTTGTTGGTTGAGTATAATTGCTGAACTGTCTGAGGAGTGGGTTTATCAACCTACTATTTGGACCTTTCAGCCTATGCATTTTCTCTGGGCAAACCTTCCTTATGTTTTACATGTGTAGAATGTTTCCTCATCCTGTTCCTGTCATCACTTTCTCCCTCGTTCTCCTTTTCTATACTTTCTTGTGATCTCCTACTGCATTGCATTAATAACTGTTCATTATGAAACTCCAATTTTCACTCCTATTCCTTTGTTGTTTAAATTAAAGTTTTCCTGCACGATCTTGGGTTTAAAAGAATTAAATAAATTCATTTCTTTACTACTTCTAAAGTTGTGGATAATCTCCCATAAGAGATGCCCAGAAGACACTTACCACAACTTGCGTAGGCCTGGCAACAGGATGAATATCACATTTGAGAACATGTGACATCAAGAATCTGTAAGCGGGTTGACTGTTACCATAAAAAGCACTAACGTACCAATACGGCTATGATAGCAGCGCAAGGTGGCGGCCGCCATTCACTAGCGTGTTGCTCGGATATGAATTTACCTTGAAAAAATGAAAAGACAAGAGACGTTTGGCAAATCAGGAACAAGTTGGTTTAATTAAATGCAGTGGACGGAAGAGCAACAGAGTCGTGTCTGAAGACTGTCTCGATTTACAGAGGTTTAGGCCGGCATTATATACAGTTCTTGAAGTACTATAAACCAATTACACATTCTTGTAGAGCACGTAAATCTGGACCTAGTCATGTACCATAAATTCAACCACCTGATAAGGGGGCACAGATGGCTCCCGACTTTGTGGAGAGCCGATGTGGGCCAGTGTGTATGTATCCAGATGTCCGGCATGGGGAGTGTGTGATCACTGCGAGTGGTGTGCATGCTGTGTTCTGATTGGCTGAGTGTTCCTAACTACATGTGGCATCTGACTTCGTGGTATTTAGGGAACGCGTGCCCCTTTGGCCAAACGTGTTTTATTGGGGCCAATCTCCTCCTACTTTTTGTGATGTAGCTGCCTATCTGTGGGATCGATATGGGTTTTCCCTATTCGCTTGTTTGTCTTCGGGCTAAGTGCAACCCCACCTGTGACCTATCAATCGATAGGCTTGGATTTGGGTCGCAAGGCCTGTCTAACCACATATCTCTGACTCGTAGTTGATGGGGAGGTCATCTCGGGTGGATTCGACAGCAATGATACGAGTTCGTTATTACGTGTACATATAACATGGCAGTCATTGATATCGCATATACCAACATTCTCATTATTATGCGTACATTTGTCATGGCATACATCAACATCTTATTTACCGATATTGACATTGTTATGTGTACATATATTATGGCATACATTGGCATCGCATTCACCGATATTAACAAGCGCACCCGCACCAACCATCCTTCCGCATCCGGGCGCTGCTGCTGTATAGCAGACCTCCCTGTGGCTGGGAAGTGGCCCCGGGGCCCCAGTGGGTGGCGTGTAGACCGCAGTGGCGAGTGAAGCAGATCCCCGGGGGGGCAGAGGTGCAGATCCCAGGAGGACCGTAAACTTAAGATGGCGGCCATAGAGCTCCCGCAGCAGGGCAGCCGTTAGTGGGGTAACAGAATCGGCTGGGAGTCGCCCCCAACACAGTGCAGAGCCCATCCGGCGCCTGGGGTGCTCCGTGCAGGGGGAGTGAACTAGCAGCTTTTGAGCCGCTGCAGCAAAGCGGCAACTCTACAGTTGCGGACACAGTGTTTGCAGACGGATCATGGCCTGGAGGTTGGTACCCGCCCCCCCCGCCATGGAGAAGGAGGACGACGCCGGAGCTAGCTGAGTCTGCAGAAACAAGGTCGGGCAATTGTGGAACAGTGGCGGTCAAAGCCTTGCAGCTGGGGTTCTCTGTGTTTTGTGGGTTGAGAAGCCACGTGTGCTCTTGTTGGCCACCACTGTTACTACTTGAGTGATTGTTTCTGGGGGCCTTGTCGGCCCATTGAGAGGAGTGCTCCTTTGAGATCAGACTGAGAGAGCAAACCATACTGTGAGCCTTTACGGAGTCATTCAACGTCGGTCAATTCTTTTTTGAGCCTGTTAACAGCGAAAACTTGCCTAGTGCTGGGTCCGGGCACTGGACAGTGAAGGCTCTGGGTAGGGGAGATGCTGCCTCCTCTCCGAGAGAGGCCCGGAGTTGCCTCTGAAACCATGAGATGCCGGGGGACAGCGAGGTTGCAGCTGCTCGTGCCGCCCACCCTGAAGCAACTGGGTTGGAAACTGGTGGGCGTTTGGTTGTAAAGGCACCTAGAGCTCTCACCCGTCATGGCCAAAGACAAGGCCTAAGCAAGGCAGGGGAAGCTGAATAAATTTGCACAACCGCAGTGGGGGGAAGAGGCTGGAGGGCCGCCACCTATGGGCGGGGCGGATAGAGAACCACATCTAGGGACAGACTCTATTATGCGAGCTATTGAATCCTCCCGTCAAGCCCTGGAGACAAATATCTGGGGAGTTGGTGCAGAAGTCACACTACTTCGCCAAGACTTAAGGAAATCCACAGGTTGGGTGAAGAAGGTCGAAACACGAATTGCGACGCTGGTGGGCACAGTGCGGGACCTGAGCCAATCGGTCCAGAAGCCGAGGGCCATGTCGAGTGAGCTGGCGGCACGAGTTGAAGATGCCGAGGGGCGCTCTCGGCATAACAGCCTGCTGATCCTAAGGTTCCCGGAGATAGTAGAGGGCTCCCGGCCAGAACACTTCCTAGAAGAATAGTGCAAAGCTTCCTCTCACAAGACCAGCTCTCGAAATGTTTCTTGATAGAGAAAGCACATAGGACCCTAGGACAGAAAACTCCATCGGGGTCAGCCCTGAGACCATTGATTGCCCGATTCTTGAATTAACGTAATAGAGACTTGGTTCTCCGCACAGTCCGAAGGCTGGGAGAGATCAAACATGAATCCAGAAGGATTCATATATTCCCTGATTTTACTAAATCAGTGCAATGGCAGCAAAAAGCATTTGAACCGGTTAAACAGAAAATGCAGGCTCTGGAAATAAAATATATAATACTTTACCCAGCCAAACTTAAGGTGATCTTCCATGGTAAAGCCAATGTGTTTCATAATCCAGATCAAGCATGGCAGTGGATAGAAGAACGAGCGCCACGGTGACCGGGGCCATCGGCGGGCGCCTCAGAGGAGACCGTGGTTGTGGATGGAGGCTGGCGGGAGCTGCTGCGGCAGCATAGGTTCCTGAAGCGGCCACCCAGGTGGATCACGATCACGCAAAGGAGACAACCAGCTGGCCCCCCTGCGGGGCAGCAGCGGGGACTCAATCCTCAGACCCAGATATTGATGATGCACCGGCTACTGATCAGCACAGGGAGGCCAGTGAAAGGGCCTTGGACACTAAAGACTAAGCAGCGCCTCACAGAGATATGCTTCATAAAGTAGATTACAACTGATTGAGTGTTGTGGGAAGGCAATACCAAGTTGGGGAAGTGGCTAGTTGAAAACCCATGTCAGGAAAAAGTGGGATGGGGAGACGGGTGGGGTTAAGTTTAGTTGTTCAATGGGGGACACATCATGACACGCGTTCAACCAAGCACAACACAGGGTGAAATAGAAGACATGCCGCGCAAACAGTCAACACAATTCACACCTATAGGAATGAGTCTGAGGGGCGTATAAGGCAGTACTTAGAGATTAGGCCCAGACTATAATAGTAGTAAAGAAGAAACATAGGGAGGAGAGGATGCAGCAGTTGGAGCTGCGCCTCCTCCACGTCGAGCGGGTCTGGGTGGATACGGGCAGAGAGACATCCCGCCTACTCCTGGAGGCAACACGAGAGCAATACCAAAAACATATGAGATAGATGGCCCATAAACATTACTTAGAGGTGCATATATAGCCTAAGTGTTTGCGGAGTACTGTTGCGGACTCTATGCAGCTCGGGAGGGCCACATGGAGCTAGAAATTTTAAAATTCCTGGCGGAGGTGCCTGTCCCCGTCCTGAACACAGTGTACAGAGACACACTTGAGGCCGAGCTGACACTAGAGGAGGTGGGTGAGGCAGTGAGGACCCTTCAGTTGGGCAAGACGCCGGGTGCCAATGGCTTCCCGGCATAGCTCTACAAATGACTGGCTACACTTCTCCACCTGTGCTTGCTGAACCTGTTTAGGGCCGCAAAAGAGGAAGGGTGCTTGCCCCCGGATCTTAATCACGCTATTTTTGTGGTTATTCCTAAGACTGTCAAACCGCCCAACCAATGATCCTCATACAGGCCTATCTCGCTGCTAAATATCTAAAGCAAGAAGCTAGCCAAAAACCTGGCAAATAGACTGGCTGGAGTGATAACCGATTTGGTACTCACAGATCAGAGGGTTTTATGGCGGAGAGGGTGACGAGACTGAACTTTAGGTACCAACAATTGTGGCTGGATAAACTTAAAACAGATGTTGAACCCACTGTGATATTGTTAAAAGACGCTGAGAAAGCGTTTGACTCCATTAACTGGCATTATTTATCTGGGACCCTGCAGCAGTTCGGATTTGGGACCACGTTCTGTGGTTAGATGGCTCTGTCTATAGGGCACCCACGGCGGCAATGAGAGTGAATGTGACGGTCCCAGACTCTATTAAACTGGGCAGTGGTACGAGATAGGGCTGTCCATTTTCGCCTCTCCTATACGCACTGTGCCTAGAGCCACTGGCCTGCTAGATGTGTTGTACATTAGACGTCGTGGGCTTCCCTCAAACGTCAGTCGACACAGAGAAGATATCGCTCTATACCATTGACGCCCTGCTGTACCTTACAGACCCAGTACTGTCAATTCTAGCGGTGCTGTGCGTGTTCCATGCCTTCGGTCTCTATTCCGAATACCGAAATAACTGGGACAAATCCATTCTTTCTCAACTCAGGGACTGGGGGATTTGGGAGGACATGACTCAAGGTCTCCAACTAACGAGCTCAGGTTTCAAATACCTAGGCATTGAGATCACACCAGATCATGAACGGTTTTTGGAGCTGAACCAAGAAAGGGTACTTGGAGCCTTCCGTGACGACACAGAAAGGTAAACTCCCTTTGACAATCATGGGTAGGGCTGCCCTTTACAAAATGATTACATTACCCATGCTGCTGTACGAACTTCAGAATACCCCATTTAACATCCCCGATAAATACTTCGACAACTTAGATAAAACACTTTGTACCTTGCTGTGGGATGGGTGCACCCTGAGAATAGATCTAAAAATACTATACGTTTCCTTCTATTACGGAGGACTGGCACTCCCGACATTGTGAGCATACTATAGGGCTACTCGGTTGCATATAATTAATGACTAGGGCCATAGCCCACAGAATGAACCGGCGTATAGGCTGGAGAGGGTGGCCGTGGGAGCGATGACCTATAATCGTTATATTTATGGAAAACAGGACAGGAAGCACCTACCTAAGTGACCCCGGCCGCCCTGATGGCCTGGAATGATGCCATGAATGCCGTGGGTTGGAGAGGGCAGCTCACCATGACCACTCCCCTGTGGCAGAGTGCACAACTACTGAAGTAGGCAAGCTCACCGGCTTTCATAGATGGGAACAAATTGGGATAGAAACAATAGTTGATGTCCTTTCGGGAGAGGAATTGAAATCATTTGAGGTATTACAATGAGAATATGCCTTAGCTGATGGTCAGCGGTACAAATACTTGCAATTGACACATGCCCTGGAGAGGGACAAGGTACTGGAACTGGACCAACTGGAACACAGCCCACAGGAGTCTTGGGTCCTTGAAGGGGCACTTACCCGCAAAGCAGTTTCCCAGTTATACCATACAATGCTAAACAACTCACCGGACAACCTGGGGTCACTGAGGGGCAAAATGGGAAGTTGATGTGGGACATCTGGTAGGTCTAGATTGGGAGGCGGTGTTGATGCACCCTAAGGAAGTCGCCCTTTAGAGCCCGGCTGTGCCTAATTCAGTTTAATATCCTCCACAGCTCATATTATAACAGGTCCCGGCTACACAAAATGGGGAGGGCAGAGAGTCCAACGTGCCTTCGGTGTGGGGAGGAGGAGGGCACTTTTCTTCACACGATTTGGAGCTGTCGGAAGATGTGTGATTACTGGGGGACAGTTGTAGCATAGCTGGAAGCCATAGTGGAGACTGCTATTCCAAAAAAACGCCAACTGATTATATTGGGTATTCCTAATGATGCTGATCTCCCCAGAAAACAATTACTGTTTGTATGTTGGGCTTTGTGGTAGTAAAAAGGGACATTGCTAAGTTAAGGGGTGGGATGGCACCCCCCACAAGAGTTATGTGCTGAAAGGGAATGAAGGCGGAAAGAATGGTTTACAAAAATTACTGCTGCCCAAGGAAATTCGAAAAAGTTTGGAGGCCATGGAGAGCCTACCATGGACTGAAGAACAGCTCTGACGACTCTATGGGTGGAGAGACCCACCATAACATCATTGCCCACTGCAAGATGGCAAGATGAGTTGTGCAAGTAGATGTGCTGGGGGAAGACACATTTTGTGCTGTGTGCTATGTGGGGGGGGAAAGGGAACGGGGAGGAAGGGTCGTAAACATATATGTGCTTGAATGTTTTCTGAATGTGTATCCCCACTGTGTAAAATGAACAAAAAGATTTTTTTTTAAGAAGTCTGGCTTTGATACCGACAATTCAAAGAGATTAAGTAATAGTTTGAGCTCAATGTTAAAATCCAGTGTGGGGTTGGAAGCTCCAAGGGATTCCACATATCAATTTAATTTAAGGGGTCTGAGACTTCCGTGACGCGGTTAGACCATGAGAAATACTCAATTTCTCCAGGCAGGAACTTAACATGGTCTCCGCCGGATCTTTCATTCTTAATTGATGCTCCCACCGATGTACGTGTCATATGGATAACATTAGATTGACAAATTACCGGGCTTTAATTACAAATGATGAATTGAGTTAGGGCTACTGTCTTATTTGATGGTCCAGAGCCGGATGAGATCTGCTGTAGCTGATAGCTATAGATGATCACCAATCATTTTATTTTGGGCCACATACTACAGCCTGTAAGCAAATCTTGTCTCTTACATCATACCAGCAGATGCAAGATTTGACCTTTAAAGCTCCTTTATGGATGGGTACACCATCTCAGACTTTATTGTTACAATTTCGTTCTAAGACTTTAGCTCTTCAGATCTCTTCACACGCGAAGACTCTACCATCATATATTGAGCCACTTAGCCATGAAGAAGTCACCTTGTGACGAAACACGTGTCGGCTGTTGTCTGCTGCTTTTCAATGCGTATGTACAGATGATCACAGATACCCGATTACTTTGAGAAATAAACTGCAGATTTGAAATCTCTACAAGAATTCCTACTTTGTGGATTGACATTTGATATTTTGGACTTCTACCGAGAGCTCCGATATCTTTGTTTATATTATTTACTTGGGGTTTTCTGTAACCAGTGTGTTGGCACCCTTGGTGGTACGGTGCTGAGAATTGAGATAGCAACAACCAAAATAACCATTTTTGATGACTTGTTAGAAAATATTTCCCACATAAATTGTTCCAAGAAGTGTGATCATCGACCACATTATACCAACCTTTCTGTAATAATTTAGGGGGCTTAAACTTTCCATAAGGAGAGTTCTCATTTGAGATTTGTGAGAAAGGACCGAAACCATTGTCCGACTTCTGGCCACTCTCTTGCCAGCCGCCATACTCTCGAAAGGAGGCCATTTGGGATTATTATGACTGGACACAATTTAGAAATGTATTATCAATAAAACTGGCACTTCCTTCATCCACCTCACAGAAGTACTGTTATATTAAGTGAGTTGTTACAATAATCTTACCTCTGCCTGGAGAACCCTGACTGGCAGTTCCCAAATGAGAAATGAGTCACCTTCTTTAAGCAGGAGGTAGGGTATAACAATGTGACCTATGACGTTTGAAAAAAATTGAGCTTTTGCTATTATTCTAACATTTTAGGTACTAATTGGATCCAAAGATGTTCTTGCAATCAGTAATGGTGCTTGGGTATGTTTCAGAAGGTGATTTGGAATTACATGATAACAGGGAGCACTCATTCATAGCTTAAACTATTCATACAAACAGGTCAGTATTTTCAATAATGATTTTGCATAGGATGGATACCTATGGTAGCATGCTTGTTTCATTTTAGAGAAAATGGTGCTCTTATGTACAGTCAGTACATTCATGAGGCAAAAACCAAGTGGATCAACCAGAGCAAGAGCTACTTATTTCAGGTTAATTTCATTATTTGTTTCTTATAACATTATTACAGCTGTATACCAATAGTTTGTTTTTGTGTTTTAGAATTGTGATACATTCTTCTACTGAGGCTGTTCATTCTATCTGTCATGTTAGTGTGTTGGGTTTATAATTTAAATCATATAAGAATATGAAAAGCTCTCAAGAAATTACTTGGTTGTTTATATGTAACCCTGCAGCAGTCTTCCAAACCCTTGCGTCAGTGTTAAAATGTTTTTCAAAAATAACCTTGAGGGGTAGGGGGATGTCTAGTTATGACCCCTAACTGAGTTCCTCGGTTGGGGATCATCCCATATCCCCACATCCCCACAAACCATTATGGGGGCTGTACAAGGCCAGTATGGCTTTCACCTCACACAGTGTGGTACAGCATTACTATACTGAGGCATGCTCAGGTAATTATGCCCTGCCACGATCTCTAGAATGTATTTTCTTGTAAATATTAGAAAGGGGACACTCTTCTAGTTCTAATGATTTTTTTTGCATCTTGGGGCTTTATTTTGGCCATTTTTTGATGCTCTTCTCCCTTTAGTACGGGAGGGTTGTGCCCTATCTAATAGTGGTATTTCATGCTGGGAATCAAAGCCCTGCAATGTTTTGTGGCTAGGATTGCTGGTAAAAATTTTCATTGGATAGTAAACTTTTAAGCTTTTGGAGATTTTGTTGTTATGTTTGGAGATTCCAACAAAGGGAAAATTGGCGGGCAAGCATGCCTGCACCCCGTCCTGAACTGCCATTTTGCACACTGTGGCATGATTCTTCGGTTTACCCATTCCATCTGTAAAAACCATGCCGTCTTTCTGGACCTGGATATCAACATGAGAGAAGAGGGCATCAGTACAAAAGTACATAACAAACCCACGGACAAGAATAGCCTCCTGTTATACGAGAGTTACCACCCAAAAGCACTGCGTGACAACTTGCCAGTTGGTCAGTTCCTACGGGTACGCAGGAACTCCTCAGAAACAGAGAACTTTACTATACAGGCGGAAGAACTTGAAAAGAAATTATTGGACCGACACTACCCTAAGAAACTGATAAAGAAAGCCAAAAAGAGAGCCAGAAATAATAACCGCGAGGCTCTGTTAGAGGATACTAACAAAGAGAAACCAGATCGCATCGTATGTGTTACTACGTACACACCTGTTTCAAACACTGTACAGAAGATTATCAAGAAGACTGGCACATTCTTGTTGGAGCTGAACAACATTGGGAGCCCCCGTTGTTCGCTTTCAAAAGGAGTAAGACCATCCGAGATGTATTAGTACATGCTAAAGACCCTCCAACATTGAAGGAAAACCAGGTCACCCTATGGAACACACAGAGACCTACGGGACACTTTGCCTGTGGAGGCTGCGTCACATGCCCACTCACCATAACCACCAAAGAAGTGGACATAGGCACTGGGAACCCATGGAAACTTAACAAATTCAGTAACTGTAACACTGAAAATGTGGTCTATCTTCTCACATGCCCCTGCAGTCTCATGTATGTGGGCATGACCACCAGGAAGATTAAGATCCGCATTAACGAACATCGCAGCACTATACGATGTAAAAAGACAAACACCAAACTCACAAGGCACTTCTTGGAACTCAAGCATAAGGATAGTGACCTGAGATGGGTGGTTCTGGAAGTTATGCAAAAACACAAAACGGACCTTACCAGACCACTTCACATCAGAGAACAGAGGTGGGTGTACCGGCTACGCACATGGGAAAAGGGACTTAATGACGAAATCCCGTGGCTACAAATGGCACAGTAACTTGTGAGACCACACCATGGTCTATTTTGCTCTGTTTGACCCCAATTCGATTAACATGGAAGCACAGAATTTATCAATTGAGCCCAATCCCTTTTTCGAGTGTGCTCTCCACACTTTCCTGCCAAGAAATTATTATGGAACCGCAATTTGACTAAATACTGGCCACTCGTAGACCCATAACTTTGTCACCAATGAAGATAGAACTTACACATAGTCCCAAACATGACAATATGTACTAGGGCATACTGCCACCTTGGTGTGAGTGCCCTCGCACTATCAGCGTGGTTCTTATGATTTTGAAAGTGCTTTTCTGATAACTTGAACACCGTTTATATACAGATTGTGTGAGGCACAACATGAGCACTCCACAGCGTCTACCACTGTATCATAAATGCAAGTTCAATATGTGTACACGGCCGCATCGCCACCAAGGTAGCCAGGGCCATTACAGCCCTCTTTTGGGGTTTATGGCAATTGTTTGATCCTTGTTAGAGAAGCGGGCGGTTTTAACATACGCGACACTGCGCTCACATAGTGCTCACACATAGCACCTTATTAAGGCACAGTCCACCGCTTACTGACTGAAGTACTACATTGATACATGCAAGGCGTAATAGCGCAAAGCCGATACTGCTCAAAAACATCAGGGGAACACGCCCTTCGCTTAAGGTGCTGATGCGCATGCGTCAGAACAACCCAGGCACCGACGGCGGCGGCTGCTCCCTGCATGGCCGCGTCTGCCAGGCAAGATATGATTCGGACAACGGAAGCTCCTTTTAAGGCCTGGCAACGCACCTTAGTTACATCCAGGCAAGTCAGGCACCATTTAAACAGCGCATAGCGCCGACAGCGGATCACCTCCATTTAGACCCAATTAACTTTCCAATTAGTACTCGCGAACCGGCGCGAACACTATAAATAGCACGTATTGACTCTTCTCACATACCGGCGAGGAGGCGAGGAACACGGACGTAGGTGCAGAGGCGGGAGACTTCCCTTTAAACAGTAAGAGTATGGATGATATGGATGGATGAGTGTGTTTGTCCATGTTGGTAGTGTACTCTTGTCTTTTCCTTGTGGAACACAGCATTTTAAGATTCACCACAGTATCCAGAGTACTTCTCTGGACAGTTCCTGATTCTCCTGGATTTTTTCCATTTTCTCCTCATACACAGCGCTCGACCTAAGGGGTCTTCCTTCCTCACTCTCCTATGGGGCTAGTGTGTCCCATTTGTTAGGGTAAGCTTTGGGGCGCATGGCCCCCATTAATTACTAAGTGCACAGATGAATGACACAGTTTGTCGCACTTATAGCCACTCACTATGTTTTGCATCTGTTTGTGGCTGACCGGATGACCTTCACTACATTTGTGACTATGCCGCTACTTTCTGGATTTCACTTTGTCTTGATTTCTTTCCATACAGGCTTGAATATTTTAGCCGCACAAACGGTAGAGTGTGATATTGATCACCCCACCCAGTGGAACCCTCACCATCATAGCACGGTAAGGGTGGAGCCCGATTGTGTAATATAGGTCCTGATGAAAGCCACGGACCCTTCGGGGCCATCAGGCAGAAACATGTCGACCACTCAAACCACGGTGGGGGGACAATAGAATCCCCAACACACCGATCATTTATTTTAAACACCATACAGATGCCAGCTATATTAAAACAAATGTGACATCTGTAATGGCCTTTTAACTTCACTTTTTTTGTAAGGGCCCCCACTTAGCTTTAGAAGTGCATCCCTGTCTTCAGGTGTATGCCCGCCCTCTATCAAACCAAGTTTTTAGAGGGCGAGGACTGGTCAATGATGAAGCATGACACCAGGTGGTGTGTGAGACCAGTCTTTCACTTTTTGTGAGATGCCTGCACTCACAAAGTTAAACTGTAGCACTTAGGTCATCATACTAGTAGCGGCTCTTTTTGTGTTAAACATTATTGATTGGAGGCTGCCTACTCCTAGTACCCCGTGCCTCTAGTTCCCTTCCCTAGGTCTTCCCTGGGGTTCTTGTGGTTAAACATTTTGTACAGCGGACAGCTGTGGGAACATCCATAGGGGTAAATTACTGGTCCCAGAGTGGGTTCTGTCCTGAGTCTGGAACATAACTAAACCAGACCTGGTTCATCATAAATATGGATACTGAACTAGCGTTCAACGAGGAGAACTATGCAGAAATCCTAAGAACACCGTCCTTACTAGCGGAAACGGTGGTATCACAAGTAGTCCAGAATTCGGATGAGTGGGAAACACTGACCGCAAAGAAAAAAGAGCAGATCCGAACGGCCTTGCATGGAGCATTCATGACGGAGTACCTGCGTAAGAACAGTGCCCCCAGGGGTCTAGTAGTCACAAATGAGCCAAGACTTTTCCTTAACAATAAAGAATTCCGGACCAATTGGTCCAGAATTGCATGGAAATGTACCAAGGACTGGCTAGTCCTCATCATCAATACGGCCAGGGAATTGGCGGACGCCCTCCTGATTGAAATTCAACAAAGTGAAAGTAGACTAAAAACTATGGTGCATATAACCGTATACAAGAAAAAACTGGAAGAGATAAATAAAGCCCACACTGACTACAAAGAGTATCTCACCCAGTCGAAACTGACAAAGCTTAAGAAAGACGTCCAGAAGTTCAGCCGTGAGACCGTATACCCTTACACCACTGATGAATACTATGAAAAAGCTCCTCAACAACATCAAAATAGAAGACAACAACGGTTCAGGCCAACTCCACAGAACTGGAGTTTCAGCTCAGGAGATGAGAGAAGTACGAGCGGAAGCAGTGGTGATGAGAGTACTGATGGCTACCAAGGAAGACGACAGCAGAACTACCACAACCCAATGATGCAGCCACCCATGCCACAGTTTGGGTTCTGGCAGCAACCGTATTACCCTACAGGTTTTGGCTTTCCACAGGGCCCACAGCCTTTTTTATACAGAGGCCGTGGCAGGGGAAAAGGAAGAAAAAAACAGAACACAAGGGTGCAATGGGAAGACCAATCGTCGGTCGCAATAGGAACAAGGAGCAGAGGGAGAGGGAACGGCCCATCGACGAGCCTAGAGTAAAGAATATCGTTAATCTTAGTGACCACACCCTTTCCAAAGATGAAGAGACCGTCCTCTCTAAAGGTCTTGGTTTCGTTCCCACACCTTTGAACGATCCTTTTACACTCAATACTGAATTGGCACAGTTCTTCAGAAAGATCAAACTTCGTAGCCACTTTGGGGACAGAAGAGAAGAACAGTCCGAGGTGATCAGTACAGGCCTCAAGAAGAAATCCACATTTGTACCCCCAACTCAGACCGTTCCCTGCCACATCCTAGCCTTCGAACAAAGAGTCCTTAAGGAAGTGGAACAGATCAACTTTGGAAAAGAGAAAGGGTTCCAAAACCTCACAAAATCAGAACGACAAGCACTTGAAGACCTGAAGAATAACACAGACCTCACAATTAAACCAGCTGATAAAGGTGGCGCAATTGTATTGATGAATAAAACCATGTACAGGGACGAGTCTAATCGGCTAATTTCAGATGGTACCAGCTACGAAAGACATGCAGAGGACCCAACACCACGTCTAATCAACAAAATCAAAAATATGGTAGATGAAGCGCTTTGCCATGACTGGATCACAAAGCACGAAGCTGATTTCCTTATCAGTGAGAACCCAAGAACACCTAGGTTCTACACCCTCCCTAAAATTCACAAAGGGAGAATGCCACCCCCGGGCAGGCCGATAGTCTCCGGCATTGGATCGATCTTAGAGCCTCTCTCGCAGTTCTGCGATTGGTTTTTAAAACCGATAGTCCAGAAATCTCCATCCTAATTAAAAGATACTAAGGATGTATTGTGCCTACTACGAGATCTACAAATCAACACCACAGAGGATATCTTCATTACCATGGACATAGAGGCCCTGTACACGAGTATCCCACAAAGGCGGACACTGACAGTCGTTGAAGAAATCTTGCTGAACTTGAAATGGGATTTCCTCACTCCCCGACATTTCATCATGGAATGTGCTGAGATTTCCCTCACCGAGAATTTCTTCGAATTTGAAGAAGTGATTTATCATCAAATCACGGGTACATTGATGGGCAGTACCTTCGCCCCTAGTTTGGCATGCCTGTACGTACACAAATTCGAGGAGGACTACATTTTCAATGCCCAAAACCCTTTCACTGAACAAATGAAAACATGGAAACGTTATATTGACGACGTGCTCATCGTGTGGAGAGGGGATGAGAACACAGCCAAAAGCTTTGTAGATTGGGTGAATACAAAAGACTGTCACCTTAGATTTACCCATTCCATCTGTAAAAACCATGCCGTCTTTCTGGACCTGGATATCGACATGACAGAAGAGGGCATCAGTACAAAAGTACATAACAAACCCACGGACAAGAATAGCCTCCTGTTATACGAGAGTTACCACCCAAAAGCACTGCGTGACAACTTGCCAGTTGGTCAGTTCCTACGGGTACGCAGGAACTCCTCAGAAACAGAGAACTTTACTATACAGGCGGAAGAACTTGAAAAGAAATTATTGGACCGACACTACCCTAAGAAACTGATAAAAAAAGCCAAAAAGAGAGCCAGAAATAATAAGCGCGAGGCTCTGTTAGAGGATACTAACAAAGAGAAACCAGATCGCATCGTATGTGTTACTACGTACACACCTGTTTCAAACACTGTACAGAAAGTTATCAAGAAGAACTGGCACATTCTTGATGGAGCTGAACAACATTGGGAGCCCCCGTTGTTCGCTTTCAAAAGGAGTAAGAACATCCGAGATGTATTAGTACATGCTAAAGACCCTCCAACATTGAAGGAAAACCAGGCCACCCTATGGAACACACAGAGACCTACGGGACACTTTGCCTGTGGAGGCTGCGTTGCATGCCCACTCACCATAACCACCAAAGAAGTGGACATAGGCACTGGGAACCCATGGAAACTTAACAAATTCAGTAACTGTAACACTGAAAATGTGGTCTATCTTCTCACATGCCCCTGCAGTCTCATGTATGTGGGCATGACCACCAGGAAGATTAAGATCCGCATTAACGAACATCGCAGCACTATACGATGTAAAAAGACAAACACCAAACTCACAAGGCACTTCTTGGAACTCAATCATAAGGATAGTGACCTGAGATGGGTGGTTCTGGAAGTTATGCAAAAACACAAAATGGACCTTACCAGACCACTTCACATCAGAGAACAGAGGTGGGTGTACCGGCTACGCACATGGGAAAAGGGACTTAATGACGAAATCCCGTGGCTACAAATGGCACAGTAACTTGTGAGACCACACCATGGTCTATTTTGCTCTGTTTGACCCCAATTCGATTAACATGGAAGCACAGAATTTATCAATTGAGCCCAATCCCCCTGCCAAGAAATTATTATGGAACCGCAATGTGACTAAATACTGGCCACTCGTAGACCCATAACTTTGTCACCAATGAAGATAGAACTTACACATAGTCCCAAACATGACAATATGTACTAGGGCATACTGCCACTTTGGTGTGAGTGCCCTCGCACTATCAGCGTGGTTCTTATGATTTTGAAAGTGCGTTTCTGATAACTTGAACACCGTTTATATACAGATTGTGTGAGGCACAACATGAGCACTCCACAGCGTCTACCACCGTATCATAAATGCAAGTTCAATATGTATACAAGGCCGCACCGCCACCAAGGCAGCCAGGGCCATTACAGCCCTCTTTTGGGGTTTATGGCAATTGTTTGATCCTTGTTAGAGAAGCGGGCGGTTTTAACATACGCGACACTGCGCTCACATAGTGCTCACACATAGCACCTTATTAAGGCACAGTCCACCGCTTACTGACTGAAGTACTACATTGATACATGCAAGGCGTAATAGCGCAAAGCCGATACTGCTCAAAAACATCAGGGGAACACGCCCTTCGCTTAGGGCGCTGATGCGCATGCGTCAGAACAACCCAGGCACCGACGGCGGCGGCTGCTCCCTGCATGGCCGTGTCTGCCAGGCAAGATATGATTCGGACAACGGAAGCTCCTTTTAAGGCCTGGCAACGCACCTTAGTTACATCCAGGCAAGTCAGGCACCATTTAAACAGCGCATAGCGCCGACACCGGATCACCTCCATTTAGACCCAATTAACTTTCCAATTAGTACTCGCGAACCGGCGCGAACACTATAAATAGCACGTATTGACTCTCCTCACATACCGGCGAGGAACACGGACGTAGGTGCAGAGGCGGGAGACTTCCCTTTAAACAGTAAGAGTATGGATGATATGGATGGATGAGTGTGTTTGTCCATGTTGGTAGTGTACTCTTGTCTTTTCCTTGTGGAACACAGCATTTTAAGATTCACCACAGTATCCAGAGTACTTCTCTGGACAGTTCCTGATTCTCCTGGATTTTTATCTTTTTATGCTTATACACAGCGCTCGACCTAAGGAGTCTTCCTTCCTCACTCTCCTATGGGGCTAGTGTGTCCCATTTGTTAGGGTAAGCTTTGGGGCGCATGGCCCCCATTAATTACTAAGTGCACAGATGAATGACACAGTTTGTCGCACTTATAGCCACTCACTATGTTTTGCATGTGTATGTGGCTGACCGGATGACCTTCACTACATTTGTGACTATGCCGCTACTTTCTGGATTTCACTTTGTCTTGATTTCTTTCCATACAGGCTTGAATATTTTAGCCGCACAAACGGTGGAGTGTGATATTGATCACCCCACCCAGTGGAACCCTCACCATCATAGCACGGTAAGGGTGGAGCCCGATTGTGTAATATAGGTCCTGATGAATGCCACGGACCCTTTGGGGCCATCAGGCAGAAACATGTCGACCACTCAAACCACGGTGGGGGGACAATAGAATCCCCAACACACCGATCATTTGTTTTAAACACCATACAGATGCCAGCTATATTAAAACAAATGTGACATCTGTAATGGCCTTTTAACTTCACTTTTTTTGTAAGGGCCCCCACTTAGCTTTAGAAGTGCATCCCTGTCTTCAGGTGTATGCCCGCCCTCTATCAAACCAAGTTTTTAGAGGGCGAGGACTAGTCAATGATGAAGCATGATACCAGGTGGTGTGTGAGACCAGTCTTTCACTTTTTGTGAGATGCCTGCACTCACAAAGTTAAACTGTAGCACTTAGGTCATCATACTAGGAGCGTTTTTTTTTGTGTTAAACATGATTCTGTCAGTGACATCACCACACCTAATGGGACAAGGCCAAACATGCTTGTGGAAATTCTGTCTCCTGCTCTTATCTGCCTTACCTCCTTAGTTAATGCTGAACACGCTACAGTCAGTCATACTTAAAGTTTCATGAGAGTTTTATTTATTTTTTTCTTCTTTTTATCTGTACCACAACTAGGGCTGTATTCTACATTTATGTCCTGTAGGGGAGTGAGCATCAAAAGCTACCCATCAACATGATCACATTTGTTGTTTATAAAAGCAAAATAGTCATGCATGTCATTTACATTTGAAACACTTCAAAAACAAAACAGACCCGCACACAAAAATGCATGATTTATTCATCTGTTGAGCAAGGTTCGTATTTTATAAGATATCTCTGTTTATAATTGGGCAGCTTTGGAAACCGCTACTCACTTGTCAGTAGGAAAAAAATACTGATGGCCCCTTTCACTGCTTTAACTTCGTATTAAGCAATGGTCATCTCAGCTGTGTTCTTTGAAATTATGCGACAATAAAGAAAAAACGACTCAGTCACCCGTGCCACAAAACATAGGCATCATTCTCAAGGCTTACTCTCCTGATTTTTGCTGCCTACACTTGGGGATAGTTACTGCATTTGAAACCTCAGCTTAAGCTTCCTATCTTTAGTGTAAGTACAAAGTCTTTTATTATCACCCTGGAGCCTCATATGGGTTATTATTATTATTATAAGGGACTACCCCGAAGGGTCTCCCGGCACAGGAAAGAGGCAGCTGACGGAGACCGCAGCGGGCAGCTAGAAAAGCCATGTCTTCAGATTCTTACGGAAGGTAAGGAAGGAATGACAGTTCCTAAGAGAGGCCGGGAGAGAGTTCCACAGTTTCAGGCCCAGGTAAGGGAACGAGCGTCCCTACATGCAGGCAAGACGATACCTGAGCGTAGGCACATAGGGCGTCACCAGACCTTGAATGTATAAGGGAGCTAAACCATGTCTGTCCTTCAGCATATATCAAAAAGCCTTGAATTCAATGCGCTTATCAATCTTGAGCCAGTGCAATTCGTGAAGCAGGGAGAAGCCGAGGCATGCCTAGGTAGCCGTAAAAGTAAGTGGGCTGCCGCATTCTGAATGATCCGCAAACGACGAATCGAGGATTTGTCTGCGCCCAAGTACAGCACAGTTATATATTGCAAAAAAAAACACATATCGCCAAACAAAAATAAAAAACATAAATAACATGACTCTATAATTAAACAGCAACAACACAAATATCAGTGTCAAAAATATTGTGCAAAAACAATCTAAAATACAACAATATCATAAACAAAAAAAAGATCACATCATCTACACATTAAAACTAAGGAAACATAACAAAAGTCAAGAAGACCAAAATATAGAAAACAGGAAAATCAACATAATTCTAAATAAAACAAACAATATTACATTAAATATATATAAAAATAATTAATATACCCTAAATATATAATCGAAAACACTAGCGTTTATCATAAATGGTGCAAAAAGATTTTAAACCAGTCTCTAACCAACCTATCAAATTAAACTTACAAGCAATTAATACATAGAAACACTTTTTCAAATTAAAAAGGTATAAAAATGCCACAAGAAAACACAGAAAATACTTCCTGAAGAACAAAGACAGCAGAACACATACCTGTGCTAGATTTTAAACCTACAAAAGATGACTTCCAACAAACCACTAAACACTTCAAACAAAGTAAGTTTGACAATAAATAAAAACTAACAGAAGAAATGAATAATTAAAACTATGTTAAATCACCAAATAATTAAAACAGTGCTACATATTTATTTCTCCAAAATCCAGGTACATTTACTAGAAGAAGGCAAAAACGCTAAAAAGAAATAAAAATAAAGGAACGGACACTACTTTACTCGAAATACAAAATATTGAAAGTAAGTTACAGGCCAACTTCCTCACATGCCAACCCTAAAAAGTTTAATAACCAAAACACGAAGAACAGCCAGGGAAACCTCTGTAGCACTTAAAATTATGATGATATAGACATACCACAACACTTAATAATCACACCCTAAACAAGCATTTGCAATGCAATAGATCTCGCATTTGGGAGCTTCATAGCTATTGGCATTGTAAATGATAATGTCTTTTATCTATGTTTTTAGCTTTGGGACCTTTTAAGCGTTGCAGCACATTATGCATAACTTCTGCACACACCCACTGATCAGGAGGTGCACTGCAGATGGTGTATTGCTAAACATACAGGAGCACACGAAGCGTGCTCAGTGTACGAAGATGTCCCTTCAAAAGGGTTTAATGGCACCAATGCACCAATAGATGTCTCTTCTGAAAGCTGCTTCAAAGCCTGCAATACCACTGCTGGTCCCTAGATAAAGTGTTAAGTGGAACATAGCAGCCGCAATTTCTTTTATGATATCACCTTCGGACCATAAATTGTAGGTAAAGGGGTAGGTAGGATAGAGTTTGAGTTACGAGGAGTGGAGTTTTCCAGTTTAAAGTAGTAGTTTGAAATGGCAATGCTACAACTTCTGGAGACGGAGGCAGCAGTTTCTGAGAGTTTTCAGAGCATAGTCAGTATTGTGGACGCATTAAACATTCACAGTACAGGTGCGGAATACAGCAATTTGGCCAATTTAAAACCAAAATATGCAGTGATGGGTAGGATACAAATTAAAAAATTGCAGACAGTGGCACTAACTTGCGTTCATGGCCTGCTGTAGTCTAGGAAGACACTGTACAGTTTTGATCAATGGACGAGCTGCTTGTTAGGGTATTTGAGAAGCGCATTAACTCAAAAGGTTGTGAAGATCACAAGACAGCTGGATGCATTTGCTGCTTGTAGCTGTGGAAATACACCATGTTACATAATATGGATCCTCTGAAGTCACCAGTGTTAAGTTAAAGCATCCTGAAAAGCAAGTTACTCAAGCTCAGAACTGAAGAATTGGAGGTCTGGCTGCAGTGAGAGCATGCACACAGATCCCTTGCAATTTGTTGGTGCGTGCTGAGTGTACCGCAAGCTGGGGTGGGATAAACAGAGCTCTATGACCTCCATCTTTGTACTCGTTGCACAGATGGGCAATAATAAATTACACCCCCTATTACGACCTACTTGGAATCGGTTACTAGCCCTGTGCATTTACAATTGTCATGTTTGAGCCTCTAGGAGTAGAGGTGGGCGAGCCAGCATATTAACATGGCGAACCCAGCCAAGGGTCTTGCTTGTCTTTTAGAGCTTGCGTACGAGCTAAGCTCTGGAAAAGCTTGCCATGTAAGTCCTACAACAAAGTACATAACGTCAAGTAGGATGAAGTTTTTTTTTTTAAAAGTGTATTTCTTTAACATGTGAAAGTTTTGATAATTTGTCATATTTTAGTGCTGTACTGTGAAGTACTTATTAAAAGTGAGTTTTTAAACAAGAACGTAGACCCATCCTGCCCTGCCCCCATGCTGGTGACAGTGTCATTAGTCAACTAGGAGACAAGCCAGTTGTCACATGAACCCTGTATATGGCCCAGATTCTTATAGACAGAGCAACATTATGGTCAGTGAAATTAAAAACAATAAGTTTTTGTGCAACTGGAATTATGAACTTGCGTGCTTTCAAATGCGATAGTGAAGAAACAGGAGGATTGGTAAAATGGAATATTTGCTGAAGATCACACAATTTGGTTAAGCTGGGAAGCCGGGATTTATGTAGCTGTTCTGATTTCATTAAGTACAAATCGGCCACTAAATGGGTATCTGTTTGTCACTCCTTTTTTACCCTAAAAGTTAATTCTTTGTTTTTACTTCTGTGCATGAGGTTGGAGGGAGAGGGGCAGGCCGAAGCCACATGAAAGCTCAGCTTGTTATGAGCTCGAGGTTCCAGCACGACCTCGAGCTGAGCCAGCTGCTTGAAACTGACTCGAGTTTTCTCTAGTCAGGATTTAAGTGGAATCGTTCTAAACATCTCAGACCCGATTCACAAAGGCATTTGCTCAACTAGGTGCAATATAGTTGTGCTAATCACAGGCCTTTACAAAATTAAAATCCAATTCCTAAGACTCAAAAGTGAATGATTTACTCGCACAAAAAGTCTGCCAGCTTGTTGGAATGTGTATTTGAACAACTGTGCTCTTTGGGTGAGACAGTGTGCATTTTAAAGTGGGTGTTTCTGTAAAAGAGAGTGAAAACTGTCAAATTTGCATTTTTAATTTTTTTTCCCAGGTAATTTTCTACTTATAACATCGTATTTAGTTTAATCCTGTTAAGAGTATGATGACATTTATTTTCAGGGTGTGTTTGGGGAATGGCCAGGCTTAAAATTCACGGGAATGTAGATAAGGGTTTTCTCTGCAGGGCAAAATTATTCCTGTGGAGAAAAAGAAAGTTACAAAGTGAAAATGCACTTTTTGTATGTGGAAATGAACACGTGCATGTGGTGAAGGTTAAATGAATGTGTGCAATCCTGAAAATGAGCAAGGGTTGCAGCTTACTCCTAGAATTATCTGAGTGAGTCGGATCTTTACACAAACATAGGTATCAGCCTACATGTGAAAATTACCAACTGTTACTTCTGTGAATGTACTCTCAGTTTTTGCATCATTGAGTACATGCCAGGCGTGGTTAGTCTCTTCTGAGTAAATTAACTAAAATTAGGAGATAAATACTTTGTCACTAGACTGAGCGAGCACAACCATGGTACGGGCCTGTTCAGTCATGACGATTCTGGTCATACTGTGCTCTTTGCATGCAGCTGATGTCTTTGATAACAGTTTTTAGGTCACTTTGTAGATTAGGATCTCTGTGACAAAAGCATGACCCCCTGAGCTACCCACATAAAATACTGTGCTGTGATATACAGAATACACGTTCTTTGCTACAGGCATGTGTTAACCCTCTGTGCTACTGGTGAGTCTAAAGTAACACGAGACACCTCTGATTTCTCTCCAGCAGGAACATGATTGATCACTATGTTATCTTTCACTTACCGACGGAGTCACTGAGTGCTGGGTAAATTCCTGCTGCTCAACCTGGTCGCTGCAGCTGGGGTCTGTGGGGTCACTCACTGCAGACAGGTGCTCTGACAGCGTGATGTGCTGGAGACAGGAGTCAGTTACCATTCTGGTGAGGGTCGGCTGGTACAGTGACACAGATGTTGCTGACCCGTCTGCAGGTGTAGATTGTGGTTAGGGTGAGAGGGCATGGCGTGGCGTGGCACGCTGTGCTCAGAGCTGTGCCCTATACCTTTGGAGACACAGCGCCCGTTGTCAGTGTCACCGTGACTGGCACAGCCACCAGGGAAAGGAGGTCATGGAGGTCGAATAATTATGAATTCTGCCAGTGGTAGAAGCAATTTCTGGCCGTGGCATTCATTTGTTATGAAAAGATCCTGCTGCCGCTCAGCCTGCACTGACCTGAAGCCTTTCATTGAGTGTCTAGAGGTGAAGTGCCTGCCGAAGATCCATGAGGGCTGGAGGAGTGGACAGGAGTATCCGTCCTTTTGAGTGCACTTCTTTCTCAGAGGAGCTGTCAGCTGACAGGAGCACCCCTGCATCAACCCGGGGCTCGTGCTATGATTAACACAACAGAGACAAAATCTGCTCAGCACATGCTGGGGCCAGCGCACGAGTTTCAGAGGCTGAGGCCGGCCCTTGCCACAGCAGACAACTAGCTAGTGTTAGCCAGATAGAGCTGCAGTGCTTGTCCGATGTTGGGCCAGCCCGCCCTCCACAACCACTGCTCCTCAAGTGCAGGAATGTCACATTTTATATTAGAATTTACACATTTTTATATAGATCAAACTTTAAATGGGCACGCATAGTAGACAGCTATGACTACACTATCAGAAGAGACCGGACCAAATGTTAAATTACAAGCTGGATAAATGAACGAAGAACCAAGAGGCCAGACAGCCGGCTGCACTCCCAACCTTTAAGCGCTTGGGAATCGTGCTTGCACGCACCAGGGCAGCGAGGCATTAGAGCTTAAGCAAGTGAAAATACGCCGCAAGTCAAGTATGAGTGGACGACAGAAAGTATCTGCGACGTTTATTAGTTATGCAGCAATTTTAATTGTTGACGTGCAGAAGTCTATCAGAAAGGGCGGCCACGCCATCAGATTATCACGAGCAAGAACGCCAGAAGTATGCTCCCTGCCTCCAGCACAGCTCCAGGCCCATGGCCCAGGAAAGTAGCATAACACAATAAGAAGTGTTGTGAGGGTGCAGTACCACAAGCAAAGGATATGGCAATGGTGAGAGCTGCCGACTCATGAGCTGGGGAGCCCAGTTCGAGTCTGGTGTCCGCTCAACACCCTGTGATAAATGAAACCTATTAATTAAAAATAAGGGCAAGAAATCAAATCTACAATAAATGCAGCTATCAGGGAGTTTGGGGCCAGCAAGCAGTGTAGAGGGGTGGAGGAGATTAAATGAGGGCAGTGCACTGCAAAACAAGCCCCATTTCCCTTAAAAGGAAGCCCAAACATGCGAATATCCTACCAAAAAAAGCCCAACCGACAGTGGAGATCGAAAAGTGCACAAAAGCTAAAAAAAAAACACATAAAGGAGTGGGAGGGTTGGAGGGACATAGCACTAACACAACTGTGGCATTAAGAGAAGGTGGGAGGGAGGAATGCTTTAGTATAATCTAAGCAGCTATGGCAGCAAAGCTGAACGCAGACAAGACAGTAAGAGAGCAGGAAACCAAGAACAAAATAGTCCCCCAAAGAACTGATGAAGAACCATAGTGTAATGAGACAGTACTTAGTCCCTGCTGCCTGGGAGGCACTGAAGAGAAAAAGGAGGGACAAAGAGGCAGGACTGACCACTAGCAATCAAGGATTTTTAAAGGACAGCGAAACAAACAAATCAAAAGCAGGGGGATGGCTTTCAGCCCACACGAGAAGTTACAACAGGTCTCGAATGCTCGACCTAAAAAGGCACCTGCTTACTATAAGACTCACTCAGTAATGATAAAAGAATGATCATTTATGGTACCAATCACAACAGATGGATAATGGATGGCACTTTTTAGTCGAGCCCTTCAGCATTTAGTCAAATGGCCACAATACATAATAACAAAATACAAAAATCCCGTTCATTTATGAACCGTTATCTAACCAACAAAGTACAACTTACAATGAAATGCTAGCACATATAAAACACAAAAGTAACTATAACATAGAAAAATCATCATAGATTTGGACAATTCTTAAAATCTACTTACACAGTGCAATTCAAGGGTGCTACTACTTCAACTAGAGCATATGGAGGCAACTACGAAAATCCACCCTGCATATAAAATATCCAGCGAGGCTAGAATTTGCACACAAAATGAAAACTCTAAAAGCTTTAACATTCATACCTGTATCCGAAGTCACTAAACATTATGATATGTTAATTGCATTCCCCATTATCAACAACATGAAACAAAACTATGTCCACTAACGGATTATTTTTAGGATACTTGGGTTGGTCGTCTGCACCAATCAGGCAACAGATGCCAAACCAAGCACCACATTCCATAGTGAAATGTTTATGGCAGTGCCAAGTCTCACCTGGCAAAAACCACTGAAAAAAAGAACATCCAGTATGACTCCAGCAATACAGAGACTCCCACTTAAAGCCCGAAAAAGTAGAAAAAAATAAATTGATGCTCCAGGAATACTGAAAAATTAAGAAAAAAGTAAAACTAATTCAAATCTATTTGTTTAAAAAATAATCAACTGTTTTACTTGGAAAAAAAAATGTAAACACTTCCATATTAAAAGTAAAGCCTGATGTCCAAACATAAAAACATGTAATGGAAAAAATATATAAACCCACCCAAAAAACACTCACACCTTCGTATAAAACACAACACTTTAATTTACAACATTTCACAATTAGGTTAGCCATAATACACTGTAAACTAACTACACTAAATAAATACATTAAAATAACAGCTGGTTACATAAACTGGCCTAATTATAAACACCTTGCCCCCACTAAAGATATGTTGAAAATAGTCTTACTTCAACCAGAGACCAGCAATAGGAAACTATGACCGCAAACTCCACAAGCAGCCAAAATGATGAAGAAAGGCTGCAAAATCAAAGAAACCGGAACAAAATAGCAGACAGATGCACTGGTTGCCCAAAGAGAGGGGCATGCCTCCCTGGATCAGCTCCTTGCAGAGCTCCGAGTCGGCGAAGCAGAGTGAGCGGCCTGGCAGGGGGGTAGGGGCTGCACAGTGCATGGTCCACTAAGGAGCAACGCCCAGGGCCAGCGTATCCAGTACAGGAAGGGTGGGCTTTTCCAGCGAACTGGCCAGGAGAGAACCATGGGGCATGCCAGCCCTGGTGGAATACGAGGATTCTGGGCTTGCCTGGCTTGGGCTGGACTCTGGACATGCTGGTTCCCTTGTTGGTGATAATTGAAGGTCGGGCTTTGTTTGATGGAGGGAGGCCACGGCTCACTGCCGCTGGAGACTTGGCCCCATGCCCAGCATGCCCATGCACTTCGACCCTGAGGTGGGCCCATCGCTGTGCCAACTGCTGATGCCACTGACACTTCCTGAGGGCTGAATGAAAGACGGGCTGCTTGTGCTGACTCCACTCCTCTGGCGTGACCTGGGCTTTGGGGCATGGAGTGCCTTCCGGGCCTCAACATGCAGGCAGCTCCCCCTGCGACTTGAGGTACGGAATTTGGCTGCGTGGGGGATGCTCACGACACCCCTTTTGGACGAATGTTGCGTGCCTTCTGCCCATCATGGGGAGTACCAAGTGGGGAGCACTGTGGTCGAACACAGACAAGGCCCTATTGAGGATACAACAGCAGAGGGGGTGAGAGGAGACTCTTTCCATTCCTCCCAGCAATTAAGCTCCCTTGCTGACTTGGAGAACAAATTCAATCTCATACTAACAGCCATTACTGACACTAGAACTGAAAATAGACGTTGTAGCCTTAGAACTTGGAGACGTCCGCGAAGATCTGCGCTTGCTGTGGAAGAGGGTGCAGATAGACACGGTGGTGTTACAGAGCCTTGACCCGACGATTGCCATTCACTCATTGCAAATCACAGAGCTCCTGAATAGAGTTCAGACTTATGAAGAGCGCACTGAGGACACAGAAGGCCTGCGGAAGGATAGGAGGGGACTGACGCAATGAGATTCACTGACTCATGGCTCCGTATTGAAGTAGCTCCTGAGGGTCTATGGCAATGTTTGTAGTGGAAGGAGCCCGCAGGGTCCCAGCTCTGTGACCCCTTCAAACCCCTCTGTAAGCTTCTCCTCATCCAACTGTCATTAAGCTCCTGAATTTCCGTGGCCGGACTTTGTCCTGCAACATGCCAGAGCGAAGGGGCCCATTTCTATGTACTCCTCCCAAGTGTTAATATTCCCAGACTTCACCATAGAGGTCCAGAGGCAGTGAGTTCCTTTTCAAATGTTAAGAGAGAGCTACAAGAGATTGGACTCCGATACGCCCTGCAAGTTCCGGCCCATCTGCATACAGTAGTGGATGACTAGACTCATTTCTTCAAGGCTCCCAATGCGGCATGGTCATGGCTGAAAACGCACCAGGGGATGAAGGTTCACCTACAAGAGATGAATCGCCCGGGTTCTGCCCAAACCCGATGCCGCTCTGCACGGCGCTGAGGGGGGGCACGGTAGTGTACTCAACATGCACTGCTCACCCCGAGCCAGGCTATGGAGAGCCGCAGGATGGCCCTTCAACCGGCTGATGCCTTGGAGAACCCTAGCAGGCCGACTGTTCCAGGGCAGACACTGTAACAAATTCCTTTGACTAAGAGCTGAATGGACTGCCCATAAATGACTTGCGAGGGAGCCCCACCCCGCCCCAGACAGCAGATGAAATCTTGTAATGAACCTATCTCTCAATTCATGTCTTTACCTAGGCATGATGCGCTCTGTTGGGCCTGTACTATCACCATTGATTATACCTTTAAATTTCACCCCTCGGGCCCCAGATTTTGACATCGTTTACCCCTTTTCTTGTAAATTCCTCCGGGCCCCAGCACATGCACCCTTTATCCCCTTGGAGACTTGGCTCTTACCCCCTCTCCCAGGCAAATGCCACAACTTACCTCAGTGATGCAGTGGGCCTTACCTTCTTGGGGTCTCATAACTGCCCTGGGAACTCACTTTCTCCGTGCCTCTTGCACTTGTGGACATTAGTTTTTCTAGTTTTCCTTGGTCGGTTGACCCGTTGGTCTCAGCCCAGTATAGTTGTTAGTTTGGCTCCTCTCACTGCCTGCAAATCTCACTACAATATCACTAATACCTGCCCCCCACACAGATGGCAGCAGGGTTGCCTTGGCGGAGCGGCTGCACCGAATCTCATCGTTATCAGTTCTCCAAACAAGTGGCACGCTCACATTTGTTATATGTAATATGAGAGGAATGGGGACCGCAATAAAACACCACTGAATTTACAAAGGGTGAGAGCTCAAATAGTATTTCTCCAAGAGATGCATCTCGGCACCCCGGATGGAGATCGGTTCAGGCAAAAATGGCATGGCCAAATTTTTACAACCATATACTCATTCTATGCTATGGGAGTGACCCTTTGAATTCGCTCAGGCACCCCTATTGTTAGGGAGGAGACTGGCGGACCAGAGTGGTCGGTTTGTGTTAGTGAGGGGCAGTCTAGACAGATCTCCTGTAGTTCTCGGGTGCATATATGCTCCCAACTCCGACCAGCCTCACTTTCTTGACACTTTGTCATCCAGATTTGCAATGTGGGTTTGCCTCTCATGGATACTACAGGGGAACCTTAACTGCGTCCTAGATGTTTCCCAGACAGATCACACCCACCCCTCCTGGGCGTCCTGGTGGTCCATAATGCCAAGGCCTTGCAGTCATTGATACACCACTGGTCCCTCACTGATGTATTGAGAGCTAAACACCTACATCACAAAAAATACTCCTCTTCTCACCTGTTCATGGTTTACATGTTTGATTAGATTGAGTAGTATGTTCCTTCCCTCTTCTCCCTAGTGCCCAGGTGGCAACTAATTGGGGTAACACGCTTTCAAATCACAATCCTCTAGAGGTGAGATTGAATAGGTTAAGGTGCCTACTCCGATCCCAACACGGCGCAATCAATCCTTATGGTTTGAAGAACTTCGCTTCAGGGCTACTATGTTAGAATCCACTGTAAAGTACTTTGCAGAGAATGATAATACAGTTTTCCCGTGCCTGGTAGAGTGGGAGGCATTCAAGATCGTGAGTAGAGGTGTAAGCATCCACCAAATTGTGGGAATCAGGAGATCCCTTGAACTGGAGCTCTGGGGGTATGAAAAAGCTCTCCTTAAACTCAAAACGGGGGCTGTGTCGGGTGGAGCGCCTGGGGAGGCCCTGAAAGAGGCACACGATTGTCACACTGCCTTAATTGAGCACCTTCAATGCCCACATTGGGCTTCCTACACCGCCAAGACCCACAAGGAGGCTAATAAACTGGGAGGACACAGGATCCTTGATGGCTCAGAGGTCCACACATAGGAGGAAATCGATGCACTGTTCTGCTATATGATCTGGGAGCAGCTCCTAGGGCAGTGGCCCTGGAAAGGTACATCTCGGTCATTGGTCTGCGCAGGCACCTGCAGCTTTACAGGAGTCCCTGGAGTCCCCAGTAACAGACCAGGATATTAGGAATGCAATCCATGCTCTACCCAAGGGACGGAGCAGATGGACTACTAGTCACCTACTACTCAACCTTTGAGTCCTAACGAGCCCCATATCTAAATCGCCTCTATGCGGGGGTCGGGCGCCTTGGCTCCCCCCTGCCCTCTATGGCAGAGACTATAGTTTTACTAATAGCGAATCCAGGCAGGGATCCTTCCTGTTCAGCCTCCAAGAGGACAATTTCTCCATTATCTACGGAGTATAAAATTCTGAGTAAAATAATTGCCGAATGTATTTGGCACTTGCTTCTGGATTTAGTCTACTCTAAATACAACGGTTTTATACTAGATGGAACACATCCTTAAATATCAAAATATTGTATACACTAATGGGAGAGGCTTCCAGGGACTTGCCCCACACTGCCTGTCTTTCATTGGACCTGGAGCATGCATTAAATGCCCTGAATTGTCCATTTAAGTTCTGAGTTCTGCAATGATTTGCTTTGGCCCATGCATAATGGAATGGTTCTAATTACTCTAAGATGGGCCCATGGCGAGAGTCAAAACTGGACTCTGTCTGATCTCTATTGGTCCTTCGGGCAAGAGACAGGGTTGCACTCTGTCCCCTATACTTTTTACCATGACCCTGAAACTGTTTGCACATACGACCCAGTGCCTCAAGCGGACATATGGCATTTTCTTTACTCACCAACCACACACCATGTCCATATATGCAGATGATGTGCTTATTTACTTCAGGGAGCTACAGGGATCTTCAGGGCTTATGCCTCCCCCCTCCCCCCCCCATTGCAGAGGCACTGCTGTAAGCTCTGTCCAGGCTTAAAGTCAACTATAGCAAATCCCTAGTATTCCCCCTCTGGAAGTCCACACCAGAGCATGAAATCTATCTGGATACCAATTGTTTGGCTCCCAGTATTTTCTGGTACCTTGGTATTCCTTTCTATCACAACCAAGTGAACATCCTGGAGGGCAATTTTGGTAGGACTGTAAGAGATCTGATTGGTGACACAATTTTGAACCTCTCTTCTGCTGTCGATGGGGAGCAAATAGTCCTGTTGAAGATGGTGATGCTCCCCCTCCTCCTATACAACTTTGCTAACATTCTGGTGTTGATCCCCCCGGGGACATTTTCGTGATCTTGATTCCATTTTAGTGAGCTTAATATGGTCCCAGGGGAGATGCAGATTATCACTACATAAACTGAAACTACCAACGGTGGGGAGAGGTATGGGGGAGAGGTATGGGGGCAAACTGAAACTACCAACGGTAGGGTTCGGATTGCATGATCCTAATTTCTGTTGGTGGTGGGACATGGGCACTGTTGGTTACTGAATTTTATAGACTTGTCCCGTTGGCAAGTCTGATTTGACAAACTATATACTAAAGGTGAAATATGTACATAGATATGGGGTGCAGCAATTAGACATTGCTATGATGTTTGTACAATGCCATTACTGTGTTTTATTTTGTCTGTCTATACAACCAATAAAAATATTTGTTTTGAAAAGCAAGCAATGGCCAAGATGCCGTGAGAGGTTTTCCCCAGTACATGGGACTCATTACTGATTTTTCCATCCCAGGAGTGACATGCCTTGCTTGGCAGACATAGGCAAGAAAAATAGGCAACGGAAGGCTCACCCTAATGAGTGAGTGCCCTCTGACGTTCTCAAGCAGCTGTCCCTGTGGGTAATGGGCCGCTGGCATGTTGTTTCCCACAGAAAGCCAGCTGACACTCCAGTGTCAGAAGAAAAGTGATTACCACACCTCTAACTGGGGCTTGAGCACCACAAGTCTGGCAGAATGGAACATCTGCCAGTTTACACCAATCCCACTTTCATCATACCCTAAGTCACTCCATAAGCGTGCAGTCATAGGGATTTAAATAGAGTATTGTGGCAAAGCACTGAAACTGGCTCCTTATGAATACCTGTGCATGGGTGAAATGAGAATGAAGCAGCACGACCTCTTTATAGTTGTGTCCGTCCTGGTGATCAACATTTGCATTACTATGATATAAAACAGTGTTACTGCCTCCCACATCTTTAAAGTGAGATGCGGACCTGCCTCGGTATGGTGAACAGCATCGTGAAAGTCGATTAAATGTTTTTAGAACAATACTTTATATCCTGAATGATGAACAGAAAAAAGGTTGATTTTATCTCTGTTTCTTTCTGAAGTCCTTATTCCATGTGATGCCTCGACAGCTTTCTCGGTCATGTTGGCAGGCAATCCCCACGGTGCAAAGAAACCTCTTGATAATGCCAATATATTGTGTCTGCGCCCTTTGTCGTGGACAGGAGAGATGAAGCATGTGCTGGCAGCTAGTGCGAAAAGCTACCTATTTATGATCTCGTTTATTGTTATCTGTTCCTAGAGCATTGTTGTTGGTGTGAGATGAAATAGGAGTTTATATTTCTTTCCACCCAGGGGAACATTCTTAATACACAATATCCTGAGATTCTTTATAATATAGCTGTTTTTTTATTGTTTTGGATCCTATTGTTGAAAGGTCATACAGAACAAGAAACATACACTTTAGTGAATAAGGTGTAAATGTCGTTTGTGTCCTTTTTCTTTTCTCCATTTGTTGTGTTGTCACACTATTAAATGTCTGGGTAAATGCATTTTCCCTTCCCTTTGTAAAATGTGTTTACATTGAAGATTTTAAGTACTAGTCCCCGTTCTGGTAAGGGGCATAAATAATTATTTGGAAAAAAGAAAAATAACAGAAACTTTGCAGTGTAGAAGAGAAAATGAATGAGATATTCAAGTGCTAGAAATTTGTGTTAAAATATAACAAGATAAAAAAGGAAAGAAAAAGATTTTACCACATTACGAGTATTGTAACATTCACTGCAGTTTTATATTAATATTGCTACGGCTATGTTTTATCTCTATGTATAAAATAGCATATTTTACTGCCATTAACAATTTCTGCAGTATACGGTTTTGTTCAATACAGGAAAAATAGTCCTAATTTCGAATTACAAGTGTGTATATATAGACTATATATTTCTATATCTTCTTGTTGTTAGAAAAATAGACATATAGTAATATTACTGTCGAATTTATGATAAGAATGTGTGGGTTTCACCTAAAGTGAAAGTGTGCCATCCAGATAACCAACCTAACTTCAATATTTTCAAGCTAAGCCTGTTGCTTCAAATTATAATAACATGTCTTTTATACATTGCTTTATACCACAACTTGACAGCAAGGGCTTCGTTCTTGGGGGCATACTTTATCCTGTCAGCCCTATCCAGGGCCAGCTGGGTATCCCCGCCAGTGATGCCTCCAGAGACTAGCCCCCATCCTCTTCTGGGACTCTGTGCCACCTCATGGGCCGCAAAACACATGTCCTTGTCACCCCCCCCACCACAAAGATAGGTACCAGGTGTTTCTGGATGTGGACCTCCTCTTGACACTTCTGTGTTGCTGCCACCATCTTCACTGGACTCTCCTGGATTTCAGGTCCCCCCTCCTTCTGACTCATTTTTGAGCCAGCAACATTTTCTTCTCCTCTAGCATTAGCCCCTTTTCCTCCAGGGAACTTTTGGCAGCTATCTCTGCTTTGCTTCCTTCTATGGCAAGGGTAGGCAGTTGAGGCCTCAGAGCCCTCGCAGCTTGTCGGTCCTCTATCTCCTCTGGGTCAGATTGCGAGAGGACACATTCCTTGCTGCTCTGGACAAGTCAGGGAACCTCAGTCCTGTGGGCCCTTCTCTCTCCTCTGTGTCCTTTTTCAGGATATTCTCTCCCTCCTCCTCTATTTCATCATACTTCTCTGCACCATGATCCTCCTGTCCCTGTGGTGCAGACTGCAACATGTAGACCTCTTCCCAGTCTCTGAGGTCTATCTGGTACTCCCATTGCTAACTTGACCTCCTCTCCTTACACAACTTTTTCACCCTTTGCCACAGTGAAGCTTTCAATGTTGCTGAGATCCACCTATATTCTTGCAAGAATCACAGGTGTAAAATAGATTTAGAGAAAAGGAAAAATGCCCAATTAAAAATAAAGAAGAATTTAAAAATCAAAAATTGATTTTTGTCAGATTATAAAAGGATTTTTGGTTTTACTCAAATCACTGAGTGGTACTGCAAAAACACACGTACTGAATCCCACCGCTGAAATTGAGAAATTGGATTACATTGAAGGGGGGTATAATGAATAAACACAATCCTTGTCAGGGTGAACCACTAAAGTCACTAATTTAACCTGTGCTTAAAACTCTTGTAGCTTAGCACAAAGGTGGTCAGAGCTTAACTTGGAGGCAATGTGTAAAGTATTGATGCAGCACTCAAACAGTAATAAAGTGAAAACACAAAACAAGAAATATCTCAAACCATTTCAGAAAAATCCAGGATATTTTAATAAAATCCTATAAGTAGAATCACAGTTATAAATGTTTAAAGTTTAAGGTTCAAAATAGTGCAAAAACGTTAAGCACCAATCACGGTCATCTGGTTGCGCTTGACTGGTACAAAATCAAAAGTTAAGGCCAGAGACTCCAACGCATTCAGAATGCTGCGGCTCGTCTCGTTTTAATGTTACCCAGGAGAGCCTCTTCCAACAAGGCCCTGGCTTCCCTTCACTGGTTCCCGGTAAGGGAACGAATCCTGTTCAAGGCTATGTGTGTGAGCCATCGCATTTTACAGAGAAAAGGACCCACCTACCTGCATGACTTTCTCACCCTATACGCCCCGACCCGCTGTTTGAGATCTAGCGGGACAGGGCAGGTCAGCATCCCGAACATCAGGAGAGCGAGGATGGGTGGTCGCTCCTTTCGTTTCCTGGCTGCCAAACATTGGAATAAACTCCCCCCGGGGCTCCGGCTGGAGTCTGCGGAGACACTCTTTCGTAAAAAACTAAAAACCTGGCTCTTTCCTTCTTTGAGTTCTCTTGTTTAATCGCTTGTTTCCTTTGCCCGCAACCTGATCTGTGCCGCAGCACGGGGACACACTGGTTAGTGTAACCAAGCGCTTTATAAGCTTGTTATTATTATTAATTGCTATGGAGCGCGGGTTGGATAAAGGGACTAGTTTTGTCCTGGTGAAGAATGTTAGCTTTGGACTCAGCATGGCAAGTAAGCGGGCTGTAGCCGAAGAGTACTTTGGCCTCTGGATAGGTCTTGATGAAGCCATACACTTTTGGTAGTAAAGCTCAGAGCAAGATAAATTTGAATTTTGCACCCAAGGAAGGTTCCTCGCCGACTGGATACTTTTTGCGCCTTCGACCGGTGAAGATTTTTAGCTTCAGGCTTCCTCACTGTTTTTGGAGCTTGGGTTCTTGCAGTGGGGCAAAGCTGCAGGCTGTAGCCAAATACGGCTCCCCTAGGCCAGATACCATCTCTGCGAGATATCGCTGGATCGGATTTGATGCTACGGAGAAGAACATAGTTGGCCCAGCAGCAATGCACCTTCATCAGATTGGCATGGTCCTGGTCTCTGTTGGTTCGCAGGGCAAAAAGTTGTCAAAAAGTTTATAAGTCCTAGATTTCAGGAAACTTCAGAAGGAGTACACTTCGACACCAGCCATGGGCCCAGGACCTTGAGGAGAGCCCTTGGGGGTCATGACTCACTCCAGTAGAGGCCTGTGACTGGGTCCACGGCAAGTCCTGTTGGAACTGGTCAGGTGAGTACTTGCAGGAAAAACCTCTGGAACCTTATTGTGTCCCTGTATCTCAAACAGGAGGTCAGCCAACTGGGGTCCTGAGTTCAAGGCAAGCAGGTTCAATCTTCCTTCAGGATTCAGACAGCAGGGCCGCCTTCTTTCTGATCTTCGCAGACCAAGGAGTGCTGTGAGTTGGGTACTTGGATGCCACTTTTATGCCCAGTGCTAGCCTGTGGGTGGGGGAAACTCCTTGCCACTTCCTAACCACTTTCGCTGCACTTTGTGTGTGTTTTACTGTAAAATGTCCCACAGTGCTCTTCTCTACCTAAATCTAACATGGCAGAACACTTCTTCCCATTGTCAGAGCTCCCTGTGCTTACCCAGAGGTGTGGCTATGATAATGGGCAAACCCTTGTTTTGGTCACACCAAACTAGTTCTGGGGCAGCTTCTCCCTCCCTCTGGGTTTGAAGCAAAGCTGACTAGGAAGACAAAGGGAGGTAGGCCTAGGTGTGAGCTACATCTGCCAGTGACAAAGTAGGCACCATTTGAAGCTCAGAAAGGCCATCCTGCTCAGGGAAGAAAAACAACTCTCAAAACCCAATGCTTTTGCCCACTGTCTGACAACAATCCACATCTAACCACAGGGAGCCATTCACCAGTAAAGTGACACTGGCAGAATGGCACATTTGGCTTAGGTAGGACAAATACAACTTTCTAAAATTGTCATTTTCAAAATAGTAATATAAGATCCAATTGTACCATTAAGTTGGATTTTAAATTACTTTCTTTGAGTCATTTCTCTAGCTGATCACAAACCAAAATCAAGTATTATATGTTGTTATAAGGTAGCCAAGTGTTTCTCTATGGGAGAGAAGGCCTTGCTACAGTACAAAAACAACTTTAGAAGTTTTCACTCTCAGGGCATGTAAAACTTTAAATATACATGCCCTACTGTACATGCCAGGCACCCTGCCCTGTGGGCATTTAGGACCTAACTTAGAGGTGACTTATAAGTATTCAAAATGCAGGTTAAGGCTTGGCAAAAAGTTAATTTTCCCAGTTTGAAATGGCAGTTTAAAACTGTCCACCCAGGCTGAAATGGCAGACCTGCAGGCATATTTTATAGTGCTACTTTAGTGAGTGGCACACTGAGTGCTGCAGTCCACTTGTAGCATTCAATTTACAGACCTTGGGTACCTGTTGTACCATATACTAGAGACTTACAAATAAATGAAATCTGCCAGTGCTGTAGAAGTTCGTTTTGTCATGTTTAAAAGGGAGAGCACAAGCACTTTACAACTGGTTAGCTGGAGTAAAGTGTGCAGAGTACTTTAGCCAACAAAAATAGGCCCTGCTATAGAATATAGAAGGAAAGAATCGGGGGAATACTTTGCAAAAGATGGTCATTTCCATCACTAACACTGAAGCTGTGTTGGAATTTCTGTAGGATTTTTTTCCATGAAAGGAGTTCAGCGTACAATAAAACCTGACAAGGGGATTCAGTTTACTTCATATAAACTTGCTGAATTCTTAATAAGGTTTGGTATTATACATACAGATGCACAGATCTGTATGCTGCCAAATCAGTGCTCTGGTTGAAAGGTGTAATAAAATAAGTGTTGGAGTACATTAGCTCTGGTTTAAATGTACAACCACATGTTAAAAAATTAATTTGCTCTTATCATTGTGCTCTGCACAATACTACCGGTTTCACACCTTTTGAATTATTCAACAGGTGATAACTCAGAACAAGCTCAAATCCAAAATGGCTGACAGGATCACTTAAAGTTGTACCTTTTAAAGATAGGTATCCACAACCTGTTTAAACGTTAATGCCAAAGAGTATGCAATCTAGGAAAATTTAGGTCCTACTGCAATTAGTAAACCCAGCCTGCAAGTCGAAGATTTGATTAAAGTGAAGATGACCGAGCTGGTAAAAAGGGGGAATCTAAACCTTCAGTTGTTTCAAAATTTGTTCACATAGGGAAGGGTTCCTTGTCAGCTAACAATTTCACTTGATGAAATTTGCACAGGATTGCCCAGTACAGAGGTACATTGGTTAAAAATCATTCACCACGCGAAATGTGTACCTGATTTCTCAAGTACCAATGGCAAACTCTTAACATGCGTTTAACATCAATGTGAGCCATGAGTCAATTAATTATGTTAGTTAGGATGTTACAATGTCTACTTTATCTTCAGTGTTACCTTTGTGTTAATCAGATGCTATTCCTGCAGAATGAGATTCAGCTTCCTTTCTTCCTTCTTCGAGTTAACATTTAAATCAAGTGCTCTTTACTCATAGTTTGTCAAAGAAAACCCTTTTTTATTGAATATTTTATTGATTACTTGATCAATCAATCAGGAGTTTGTAAAGCATGACTTCTCAGCGGGGGGGGCTGCTGATCTGTCTGGGTGTGGAGGTTCAGTCGAAGAGCCAGGTCTTGAGATCCTTCCTGAATTGAGTCAGCAGCGGGTATTGCCTGAGGTGGAGGGGCAGGGTGTTCTAAGTCATGGCGGCGAGGTAGGAGAAGGATCTTCCTCCGGTTCTGGTCTTGTGAACTCGTGGGACAGTGGCCAGGGCAAGTTGGGCGTAGCGTGGAATGAGAGGCGGTGGATCGGATATGCTGGTCCTGCGTTGTGGAGAGCTTTGTAGGCGTGGGTGAGGCGCTTGAAGGTGATTGTCTTGTTGACTGGGAACAGTGGAGTTGTCGAAGGTGTTGTTATGTGACTGCGGCGGGGGATGTCGAGGACCAGTCTGGCTGCGGCATTTTGAACGTTCTGTAGTGTCCTGAGCTGTTTTGGGTGATGCCAGAGTACAGTTCGTTGCTGTTATCGAGTCTGCTGGTGATGAGTGTGTGGGTGATGGTCTTTTTGGATTCTGTGGGGATCCATCTGAATGTCTTTTGAAGCAGGCGGAGTGGAAGCAGGATGACAATACGGTGTTGATCTGGCGATTCATTGTGAGCGAGGAGTCCAGTATGATGCCGAGGTTGCCTGCGTGGTCTGTGGGGGTTGGAGGTTCCCAGTGCGGTGGGCCACCAGGAGTCGTCCGAGTCTGAGGGGGCGGGTCCCAGGATGAGTAGTTCGGTCTTGTCCAAGTTGAGCTTGTGTCAGCTATCTTTCATCCAGGTGGCAACGGCCTTCCTCCCGCTGTGAAAGGTGATTCTGGCAACTGTGGGTTTGTTGGTGAGGGAGAGGATCAGCTGGGTGTCGTCGGCGTAGGATACTATGTTGAGTCCATGGTTCCTGACGATGGCCGCAAGGGGGGCCATTTAGACGTTGAAGAGGGTGGGGTTCAGGGAGGAGCCCTGGTGCACTCCGCAGCTGATCTGTAGGTTCTGAGAGTAATGGAGAAAGTCTGACTCGCTGTGTTTGGCAGGTAAGGAAGGAGTGGATCCAGTCCAGAGCCTTGTAGCGGATGCCGACGTCGTGGAGTCTCGCGATTAGGGTGCAGTGGGAAACGATATCGAAGGCGGCCGAGAGGTCCAGTAGGATGAGGGCTGCGGTTTCGCCCTGGTCGAGAAGGGAGCGGATGTTATCGGTGTGGCGACTATGCAGTCTCAGTGCTGTGGTTACTTCGAAAGCTGGATTTAGAGACGTCCAGGACATGGTTCTCTTTAATAAACTCAGAGAGTTGGGCGTTGATGGCCTTCTCAATGACCTTGGCTGGGAATGGGAGGAGAAAAATGGGTCTGAAGTTCTTGAGGTCTGTCGGGATTGGTGCATGGCTTCTTCAGTAGGGGGATGATCTCGGCGTGTTTCCAGTCATTGGGGAAGGTGGGGGTTTCGATGGAGCAGTTGATGGTGGGGCGAAGCTCTGGGGCGATGGAGGTGGCTGCTCTGTGGAAGATGTGATACAGGCATGGGTCCGATGGGGATCCGGAGTGGATGCTCTCCATGGTCTTGAGTGTGTCGTCTGTGGTAAGTTGAGTCCAGTTGAGTAGGAGCTGTTGGGGTGCGGCAAGTTTGCGTGCTGTGGTGACGGGCGCTGTGGAGACGGGCGCTGTGGCACGGTCTTGGGTGTCAAAGCTGTCAGAGATTTGCCTGACCTTGTGGTGGAAAAAGGTGCTGAGTTTGTTGCAGAGGTCTTGGGAGGGTGGGACATCTATGGTCTCCCTGCTGGGCCTGGTGAACTCCTTGACGATGGCGAAGAGCTCTTTGCTGTAGTGTGCGTTGGTGTTGATTCTGTCTTGGAGGGCCTTTTTCTTTGTGGCTTTGAGGAGGAGGAGGTGGTGTGTGTTGATGACGGCTTTGAGGGTTTCATGGGTTTCCGGGGTTTTGTTGTTCCTCCATCTCTTCTGTAGTTGTCTGCAGGTGTGTCTGGACTCGTGGAGGGTGGGAGTGAACCAGCTGGCTTTCTTGGAGTGTTTCTTGCCTGGTGTCTTCTTGAGGGGTGCTAAAGTGTTGGCGCAGTTGGAGGTCCATTGGTGAAGGTTGCGTGCTGAGGTGTTGGCGTCTGTTGATGTCGGTGGTGTGGTGGTGCTGAGAAAGGGGATGAGATGTTCTTCGGTGGCCTTGCTCAAGCTACGACGGGGGCGGTGAGGGCGGTGGTGAAAGGTGGGAGTGGTGAAGGCAAAGTGCACGTAGTGGTGATCGGTCCAGAGGAACTCGGTGATGTGGCTGTAGGTGATGTCCCCTCTGGCAGAGAAGACCGCGTTGAGCGTGTGGGTCAGGTGGTGACTAGCTGCTTGAGTCTGATGTTGGCGAGGTTCTCCAGAAGGGATGCGGTGTTCTGGTCACTGGGGTTGCCCAGGTGGAAGTTGAGGTCGCCGAGTAGGATGTAATCGATGGATGCGAGAGCCAGGGGTGCGATGGATGCGAGAGCCTGGGGTGTGATGAGGTCTACGATGGTGTCGGTGAAGGGCGGACGGGGTCAAGGAGGTCTGTAGACGAGGGTGCAATGGAGGGTGGTGTTGGGGTAGGTCTGGATCTGGAAATGGAGGTGTTCCATGGTTGTTGTAGAATCGTTCTAGTAAAGAACTTTACACTGTCACCCCAGACCTCTTGGAGCCTGGACAGGGAGGGAGGAAATTCCAAAACCTTCTCTGGGGCAGAGGGGGGTCAGGTGACTGGAAGTTTCTTCCACTTCAATGCTGGCAACAGGTATAAAAATAGGATCCTTAGAACCACTCTTCAGTTCACTCCTGGACCTGCAGAAGACACTCGGAAGGCCTGCTCTCTACTTTAAAGGACTGCACTGCTGCTTTAGGCCTCTTTTGTACCAGAGAGGACTGCACTGCTGCTCCCAGAGGCCTGCCCTGCTGCTTGAAACCTGCCTTGCTGCTTGAACCCAGGATTACCTGAGTGGCTTCAAGTGCAAGTTGACTGGCATCCTGTTCTGAGCTACAGGGACACAAAAAGCTCCAACAACTTGAACCTAGCACATGGACCCTGCCTGAAGTGAGTCCTGCCCTCCAAGCAGTGCCCATCCAGCCCTGGACCCTTGAAAGTGTTGCTAAAGGTGCCAAAACAGCCTAAAACCAAAATTTCCAGCTATAAAGTGCTCTGAGAACCAACAGAAGATTGGGCCCTACCTGCTTGCTGCAGTAGCTCCCACTACGTTCTTCTCCGCAACATCAAGTCCGGTTCAGCAGCTCCTCGCATAAGGGTTATCTGAAAGAGACACGTTAGTGACAGATTCCTTACCTTAGAATATCCCCAGGCGTCAGGCTGGATCCGGAAAGTTTTTGCGTAGCAGTACCCTTGCGCGTCGGTAGGCGGCGTCGTGCGGCTCCGCGTCCGTCGTCGGCGTTGTGATCGCCGGGATGACGTCGCGGGCAGTTCTTAGACGCCGCCCCGTCGCGCTGACGTCAGTTCTTCTTTTTCCGCGCCAGTAAGCGCAGATCCGAGAAGAGCAGTGCCCTAGTCAATTTTTGACTAACTTTTTGTGAATTTTTCACTGTTTCTTTCGAGTTTTCATCGACTCCTAGGTGTCAGTAGGGATGCCCGGCTTCAAGCCATGCGACGTCTGTGGTCGAATGATGTCGATCACAGACCCGCACTTAGAGTGTCTCTTCTGTCTCGGCCGAGACCACGACACAAAGTCGTGCACTGACTGCCGGAAACTTCACCCGAAGGCTTTGCGAGGCGGTCTCGAAAGCTACTCGAGGTCCGGCAGTCGGCTCCGCGCCACACCAAGCCCCGGTCCCGGGAGAGGTCGAGGGCCAGTCGCGGAGTCCCCGCCGGTCGTCGGAGTCCAAGTCTTCGCGCTCCTCGGGTAAGTCGAAGCACAAGAAGTCTAAGAAGCATCATCGCTCTAAGACTTCGCCTCGCCGGTCTCACGACTCGGCTGAGGCCCCTGTCGGCACCGTCCCCGCGGCCCCGGACGTGCCTGTCGAGCCGCCCCCGCATTACCCGTCCTTTCCGGGTTCGGGGGCGACTCCGGCCCAAGTACAGGAATTCCTGTCGGCCATGGCATCAAGGTCCCTCCGGTGCGCCTTCGGGCCCCGCGGGCCCTGATGGGGTTGCTCCGGCGTCGCCGACGGCTCCGGTCCCGGTGTCGCCTGTTCCGCCAGCCTTGATCCCGGCCTCGGCTCCGGCCCCGATCCCGGCTCTGGTGGTACCGCAACCCCCATCGACGCCGGTTGACCTATCAACGCCGGCGCCGATGTCCCCGGTGCCGTTCCTGACGCCGTCCGGGGCTCCGGACGGCGTCGTTCCCCGGTTCTCTCCGGGTCCGGACATGGAGCCGGACCGGCGTCGCCCGACGCCGGCTCCGGCGCCGATGATACCTTGGGTCCCAAATGTCCCTCCTCCTCCATATTTTTGAACCAGAGGAGGACCAGGAGAGCTGGGAGGGGTCGGAAGACCCTCTCACACAGCAGTGTGAGTATGAGCAGGACTGGGCAGAGGAACTTGGGGATGCCAGTGGTCTAGATACTTCCCCTGACACTGGCATGCTGTCTCCTCCCGTGGCTACGGAGGAGGGAGCAAATTTCGCAACGGTGTTGCGTAGAGCAGCTGGAGCCTTGCACCTCCAATTGCCTACTCTGGCTGTCAAGACTAATCTCTTGACGGAAGTGCTTCAGCCGGCAGCCTCCTCTGCGGAGACTGTGCTGCCATTTAATGATGCACTGACTGACGTTCTTTTGGGCGCCTGGTCCAAGCCCACCACAGGGGCTCCTGTGGATAGGAACGTGGCCCGACGCCATAGCCCTGCTCCGGGCGACCCCTTGTTTCTCTCCCAACATCCCACCCCCGAGAGCTTGGATGTCCAAGCCTCTGCCTCCCAAACCGCCTTCCCTACCGCTCCTCCGGATAGGGAATCCAAACGCCTGGACCAATTTGGGAAGAAGGCTTTTTCTTCCTCCAGTGCTGGCTTGCGGTCCGTCAACACCGCTTGCCTTTTGGGCCGATATACCCACTCCCTGTGGGATTCGGTGGCGACTGTTTTGCCCCAGTGTTCTGAGGAGGTCCAGACACTGCTTACCCGCACCATTGCGGAAGGTAGGGATGCGGCAAAGTACACCATACGTTGTGGCCTTGATACCGCCGACTCGCTGGGCAGATCGCTTGCAACGACGGTGGCGCTGCGTCGCCACGCCTGGCTCAGAACAACTGGTTTCTCGGGTAATGTCCAGAATACACTCATGGACATGCCCTTTGATGGAGTCGGTCTTTTTGGTTCCAAAGCAGACCATGCGCTGGAGCGTTTTAAGGACTCGCGGGCTACTGCCAAGTCCCTGGGCCTTTCTGTTGTGCGCCCTCCGCTAACCTCTGCTTTTCGCCCCTTTCGTGGCCACGGACGGGGCGCCCAGTCACGTCAGCAGCCCAGCCACCGGCCCGCGCAGCAAGCGTCTTCACGTGGCCGAGGACGTGGATACCGCCGTGGCGGTTTGGGCAACTAGCGTGCGGGTCAGGCCACCACCTCCAACCCGTCCGCGGCCTCCAAGCCCTCCTAGTCCCTCCTTTCAGGTGCACAGCACGCCAGTAGGGGGCAGGGTCCGCCATCACCTTCACCACTGGCGTCCCATCACCTCGGACAGGTGGGTCTTGGACATTGTCCGAAGGGCTACTCCCTCCCCTTCGAGACCACCCCCAGCCATGCCACCTCAATTCCACCGCATGTCAGGGGATCACTTGATACTTCTGCAGAAGGAAGTCACGGCCCTCTTGGCCAAGAGGGCCATCGGCGTGTTCCGACCCCAGAAGTAGGACGTGGTTGCTACTCCCACTACTTTCTGGTGCCCAAAAGGACAAGGAGGACATGCGTCCTATCTTGGACCTCCGGAACGTCAATCGCTTCCTCCGGAAGGAGAAGTTCAAGATGCTCACCCTAGCTCAGGTCTTGACTGCCCTCGACCCTGGAGACTGGTTGGTAGCGTTGGACTTGCAGGACGCTTATTTCCACATCCCCGTCCTGCCGGCCCACCGGCATTACCTGCGGTTCACGGTAGGCCTCGAGCATTTTCAGTTCACCGTGCTCCCCTTTGGCCTTACCAGTGCCCCTCGGGTGTTCACGAAAGTGATGGCGGTGGTCGCAGCTCATCTGCGCCGGGCAGGGGTTTCAGTCTTCCCCTACCTCGGACGACTGGCTGCTGAAGGCGGGCTCGTCCCAGGCAGTCGTCTCCCACCTCCAGACTACGGCCGAACTCCTGCACTCGCTGGGGTTCTCCATCAATGTGCCGAAGTCGCATCTGATTCCTTCTCCACAGCTCCTTTTCATCGGAGCAGTTCTGGACACGACGCAGTTTCGGGCCTATCCTCCCGAACGGCGAGTCCGGGATATTCAGGCTATGATTCCGATCTTTCAGCCTTTATCCTGGGTTTCGGTACGGATGACCCTGAGGCTGCTGGGCCTCATGGCCTCCTGCATCCTGCTGGTCGATCATGCCAGATGGCATATGCGGGCTCTGCAGTGGGACCTGAAGTTCCAGTGGGCGCAGCACCAGGGCCACCTGTCCGATCACGTCCAGATCTCGGAGAGGACTGCAAAACAGTTGCAGTGGTGGCTCTCGAACCGGCAATGGGTCATGGGCAGATCCCTCTCCCTTCCCCAGCCAGAGCACACAGTTGTGACGGACGCGTCCCTTCTGGGATGGGGCGGTCACATGGGAGAGGCGGAGATCAGAGGCCTCTGGTCTCCGGCGGCGTCCCGGCTCCATATCAACCTTCTGGAGCTCCGGGCGATCCGTCTTGCACTCAAGGCATTCCTTCCTTCTGTCAAAGGGACGGTAGTGCAGGTGTTCACAGACAACACCACCGCCATGTGGTACTGCAACAAACAAGGCGGGGTGGGGTCGTGGACCCTCTGTCAGGAGGCTCTGCGCCTCTGGACATGGCTGGAACATCAGGGCATGTTCCTGATGGTTCAACACCTGGCAGGTTCCCTGAACGCCAGGGCGGACGAACTCAGCCGCAGGTGCATGATGGATCACGAATGGCGTCTTCACTCGGAAGTGGCGCAAGGACTCTTTCTACAGTGGGGAGAGCCTTGGTAAGATCTATTCGCCACCAAAGAGAACGCGCAATGTCATCAGTTCTGCGCGTTGGAATTTCCAAGGCGGCACTCGCTCGCCGGCGCTTTTTGTCGCGAGTGGAGTTGCGGTCTGTTGTACGCCTTTCCGCCTATACCACTTCTACCCAGAGTGTTGAAGAAGATTCGGCGCGACCGGGCCCAAGTCATCCTTGTGGCTCCGGACTGGGCTCGAAGAGTTTGGTATCCCGAGCTACTCAGTATGAGTGTCGATCCCCCGATCCGTCTGCCTCTTCGGGAGGATCTTCTGTCGCAGCAGCAGCGGACGGTCCTCCACCCGAACCTGTCCAGCCTCCACCTGCTTGCGTGTAGATTGAGCGGCGGCAGTTGATTCCTTTCGACTTGCCTCCCGAACTTTGTGATGTGATTCTGGCAGCCAGGCGTCCCTCCACTAAGGTGGTATACGCCTGCAGGTGGAACAAGTTTGTGGCATGGTGCACAGCAAAGGCTGTGAATCCCCTTTCTGCCCCTCTTTCTGAGGTTCTTCTGTTCCTTCTTTCTCTGGCCCAACAGGGTTCTGCCCTGGGTACCATCAAGGGCTATCTTTGTGCAATCTCGGCCTTCCTCAGGCTTCCTGATCAGCCCTCCCTTTTCAAGTCCCCTGTTGTTAACAGATTCCTAAAGGCATCACACACCTCTTCCCTCCTGTTCCGTTTGTGATGCCTCAGTGGGACTTGAACTTGGTTCTTACCTTTCTCATGTGCGCTCCCCTTTGAGCCTCTACATAACTGTCCTCTTCGTCTTCTGACTCTGAAGACTGCCTTTCTGGTGGCCATCACCTCCGCTCGGCGGGTGAGTGAGCTCCAGGCTCTATCATGCAAACCTCCCTTTCTGTCTGTCCATCCAGACAAGGTTGTTCTTAGGACGCGTCCATCCTTCTTGCCAAAGGTGGTTACTGCCTTCCACATTGGGCAGACCATCACTTTGCCCACCTTCTTTCCGCCTCCGCATCCTTCCAGAGAGGAAAGAGGCTCCACCGTCTGGACCCAAAGCGTGCGCTTTCTTTTTATATCAACCGCACACAACACTTCCGGGTGGATGACCAGCTCTTTGTTGGCTACGTGGGCGCCAAAAAGGTCGGGCGGTGCACAAGAGAACCATCTCCCGCTGGGTAACCTTGTGTATCAAAGCCTGCTATTCTTTGGCTAAGAAGGAGCCTCCTGTTGGGCTGCGTGCCCATTCCACCAGGGCAACGGCTGCTACCACGGCTTTAGGCCGCGGTGTTTTCCTCTGCAGGATATCTGTCAGGCAGCTACGTGGGCCTCGCTGCACACGTTTACAAAGCATTACTGCCTTGACAGTCAGGTCCGGAGGGACGGCTTCTTTGGCCGTTCTGTCCTCCGGGACTTCCTTGTCTGATCTATGTTCGCAGACCCACCACCGGGGTTGGTATTGCTGGGGTATCTATTCTAAGGTAAGGAATCTGTCACTAACGTGTCTCTTTCAGATGCACAGGTTACTAACTTGTGTAACGATATATCTGTAAGAGACAGTAGTTAGTGACAGATTCCTACCGCCCCACCCATCCTCCCGTTCTGCGAACTGATTTCTAGGAGTTAAGGACATCCCTTTCAGGGCCTAGTATTTTTCAGACACTTATGTCAGCTTCTTGCATGGCTCTGCGTTCCTGGCGCGGAAAGTCGTGTACAGAACTGACGTCAGCGCGCAGGGCGGCGTCTAAGTACTGCCTGCGACGTCATCCCGGCGATCACGACGCCCGGCGACGGACGCGGAGCCGCACAGCGCCGCCTACCGACGCGCAAGGGTACTGCTACGCAAAAACTTTCCGGATCCAGCCTGACGCCTGGGGATATTCTAAGGTAAGGAATCTGTCACTAACTACTGTCTCTTACAGATATATCGTTACACAAGTTAGTAACTTGTGCATCCGGCCTCGTAGAGCCCTCGTCAGCTAAAGCCTGCAGCTTCGTCCCGATGGAGATCTTCGACTTCCAAAAAAGTGACGAAGTCCAAACTTAGAAATCTTCACCGAAGAACTATGAGGATGACTCCTCCTCCTCGGACACTACTTTGTTCCGCTGAACTTCACATTCTCAAACATTTTTCTTCAAAAATTCTTCTAAGTCAGAAGGTAAGCCGAGACCCGGCCCAATCAACCTCGTGTATCCGAACCGTGCTCCATCATGGTTAGCCATAACTTTAGACTTTGCCCCTGTCTCGCATGACTAGATGTTAGCAGTTGGTGCTGTGATCTTTTTTCATTTGTTTTTGCTAAAAACTTAAACATTCATAACTCTGGTTCTACTGATTGATTTTGTCATTTTGGTGTCAACTTATTCAATTTTACTTTATTTTTCTAAATTGGTGTGGGATTTTTCCTGTGTGGTGTTTTTACTTTATTACTGTTTAAGTGCTGCATAAATACTTTACACATTTACTACTTTGTTAAACCTAACTGCTTTTGTGCTAAGTACAGGTTAATTTAGTGACTTGTTGTGGTTCACCCTGGCAGGATTTGTGGTTGTTGTTTGAGAAAGGGTTCACACCCACCTTCAGCCAAAAACCCAATTTCTAACACTGTAACATTAAAGTTGCCAAATAGGCTTCCAGGCAGACATAGCTGAGGATCAGGTAAGAATCAAAGCAGGTGTGGCAGGATTATCACTTTAGTTAAAACAGTCATAGCCATCACCGATAGAGGCAGGCTGTTCCAGGATCCCAAAGCTTTAAGTATATTCTCTATGTCTTAGGTCAGGTTGCCTGATGAGGTTTCAGGAAAGAGATAAATCTAGCAATATCATGTCCGCCTGTCCCGCTACCCATATCAGAGGGAACAGATAAAATTTAGCCCTGCTGGTCCTCAGACATGATATGTTCCCAAAGTTCTCTAAGAACTATAAGACCTTTACGACCAAATATCAGAACATGACAGTGTTCCAGGAAAGAGGTAAATCAGACAATATCATGTCCACCTGTCCCGCTACAGATCTCATAGCGAACAGACAGATTTGACCCTTTTGAACTTCAGACCTAAGGTGTACCTGAAGTTCTCTAAAATCTGTAAGGTGTGTTATAGGTCATCCATGCATCACTGGGGTGCAACAGGACATCATTTGAATAAAGGGAGATCATGTACATGTAGTTCCCAGTACTGTTTCCACACTGCCCACCTCTCATTTGGAATTCCATCGCCAGTGGCTCTATGGCCATGAATACCTGGCATTTCAATTAACTCCATTGCCCTCAGCATGGCTGGAAATCTTCCTGCTTAGCACCAGGATACCCTTACGGGTGATAGTGTGCTTTACAAATACACATACCATAAGAAAAGATGGCCAAGGCCTCATTCACTTTCTCAACGTAGGAAACGTATATGTTTCAAGAAAGACCGTAATACCAAAGAAGTTTGAAGATATTTTTCTATGGAAAAGGTGTGATTTATTAACCTTCTATTGTGTTTTATCCATTATGGTAATGTTTACAAGTGTTTGCTGCATTGCTTTATCTCGTATTAATCAATTTGCTTATTTATTTACTTTCAAGGGAGGAGATGTGTGGTAGTGTGTACCAGCCAATATGTCTTGGACTGAACAATATTCAGGCTCGAGTTTTCTTTCCATGTTAAATAATTAGTTTCCTCAATAATTTGCTCTGCTTTTTTTTAAAAGTGTGTTTGGGTTTCCAAGTTCTGACGAGGTCAGTTGCAGAGGTTTCAGCTGACTGCTGATAACCGGTGCATGAGCTCTTAAAATAAAGCACTTTTACTAATTATTCTATCACTGGTACATATGGTTCCTGGGAAAACATATTACCGCACTGAGCCCTGATAACTTCTCTGGGAATTGGTGCCAATCTAATGGTAGCCCAAGGATTTCAAGCAGACGTTCTTCCGAATAGAAGACAGATCACAGGGGGCTGAGTGGCATTGAGCATTTGCTTAGGTCTCATTCACAATGTACTTACTCCATTCCGCTTTGTAAGGCAAATCAATCCACAACTTTGAAACTAGCATTTTCTTACAAGAGGGCAATTGTTGGAGGCCACAGGAGTAACACACTTTGGGAGCGATGTGGATAAGTGAGTAAAGGCCGTTGTGTCCTTTAAGAGTGTAAATCCCCATGAAATCGAACTTTATATTAAGGATGTATTAATATGTATCCATTTGTTAGAAGATATCATTTGCTGCTTTTTTATGTTATCCTCTATACAACCTTTTTAACAACCATTATAACGTAAATTGCGCTTCATCTGACCTACTCTGTAAAAACTCATACGGCCACATGCATCAAAGTCAGGATTTGCAGATCCTAAATAGCGAATTTTAAGAAATCGCTATTTAGGACTCATAAATTCCTATGCATGTAGGAATCGCAAGAAAAATTGCTATTCCTACATATTTCTTAATTGCGACTCGCAAATTGCGAGTCGCAATTAAGAAAAGCTACCCATTCATTCCTAGAGGCCCATAGGTATGAATGGAAATTGCATGCGCAATTTGCGAGTACCAAATAGGTACTCGCAAATTGCTGTCTATTCAAGAGTGCCAAAAGGACACCCTGTTGCCCCTCTGAAATTGAGATGTTACCACATGTTGCGCACATACATGCCCCAAGGGCATGTGTGTGTAACATGAAACTTTGAAAAATGCACTTTAGTGCATTTTTCAAAGTTTTGCAAATTACCATCAAGTTCAAATTGATGGTAATTTGCGATCCCTAATTGCGAGTCGCAATTTGGAATTGCATCATGCATTGCATTTAGGGAATCGCAATTTGCGATTCCCTAAATACATTCATAATTTAAGTAATCGCAAATTTTGCGATTACTTAAATTGCGAATTTGCATTTGGGTTGATGCATCCCAAATGCAAAAATACCGATCGCAAAGGGGCAGATTCTGCAAATCTGCCCGTTTGCGATCGGTATTTTCGTTGATGCATGTGCCCCATAATACTTTACTTCCATACGTGTGAAGATGGATTGCACAGAATGTACGCAAATGTGAACTATGAGGTGAGTGTTTAAAGTGAGCTGTTGATTTTTTTTCTGGGAATTCTTTTACAGGTTTGCCTATAACCCAGTCTTATGTGTTAAGAAAAGTAGAGTCTGAGTTAATTATTAAATTGCCCATCATTCAAACGTAGCCACAACAGAAAGCAATGCTTGCAGCGGTTATCTCTTTCCATTTGCGTAGTAAGCAGAATTAATGGCTCGGTTACTCACCGGTAATCTGGATGAGATTAACATCTCCTCCCCAGAAATGGTTCTAACAAGCTAGAATCAACGTAGAAAACTACACAAAATATGGCCGACCTTCTTCTTTTTGCCACCACTATATACAGAGGAAGCTGGCACTACCACATCCTGCAATACCAAGACAGACAACCAAAGAAAAGAAAAACAACAATGAACTTCTGGTTACCTCTCCCCTAAGTTATGGGGGGGTGGGGTAGCAAAACACGACTGTAGCGAGGAAGACCTGAACTCGGAGTAAAAAAGATTACCAGAAAGTAACTGAGGCATTGCCTCCTTGTCCGTCTTCCTCATTCCAGTCCTTACAGGGTGAGATAGTACCGAAGCTTAATAGAAGCAAACAGAATCAGACCACAGGCACGAATCCATTCTGCAAAAACACTGTTTATTAACTGACAAACCTAAGCATTATGGTGAACAGCATCTAACACCCTCTCACCAAAACATAGCTGAAAAATCCCTTCCCACCTGTAAATGATAATGAGCGAAGAACATGTGAGGGGACGCCCAAGTAGCCACTACACATATGTCCTTTATGGAAGCACCTTTTAACATGACCCAGAACGCAACCATACCTATGGATGATCTTCCTTTCACAGGATCTGGCAAACAAGATCTGGATTTCTCATATGCCAATATAATAGTTTATTTTAGCCCTATGCTCAGAGTAGCCAAAGAAGGCTGTAACCCTTTACCAGACAAACCAAAAGTCACTAACAATGATTGAACCTTTCAGAAAGATGCTGTCCTTGCCACATAAACAGACAGGGCTCTGTGTAAATACAGAGTATGCAAGTCTTCCTCTTCTGGAGATGAAGAATTGGGAAAATAAACGGGAAGAACCAGATCCTGAGACATATGAAAGTCTGATGGGACCTTTGGAACAAACAAAGGCTTCGGTCTCAAAATCACTTTGTCTGTAAAAAAACAAAGAAAAGGAACAAAATGAGAAGGGCTGAGTTCCCCAATCCTCAAACCTGAAGAAACCGCCACCAGTAATAGCACTTTATAAGACAGATACTTGAGATCAGCGGACTCCAATGGCTCAAATTGATGTACTTCTAAAGCTCTCAAACATAGTGGAAGATCCCATGAAGCAATCGGGCTGTGAACCACTGGCCGTTTCAAGAAGAAACTTCTTAATAACCTAAAGACCAACAGCTCTAACTTTATAGCTTCGGGCTTCCTAAAGGCTTTGACTGCTGCCCACTGACTATGCAGAGTCGAAACCGCCAAACCCAAGGAAAACCCATCCTGAATGAAATCTAGAATTTTCATGGGATCACAAGTTGTAGGGGTAAGACTCTTAGCAGAACACCACTTAGAAAAAGACTTCCAATGCGTAGGGTAAACCTTTTAAGTAGCAGGACGCCTAGACTGCTGAATTGCCTGAGATACTTTCCTTGAACAACCCAACTACTGCAGTTTTAACCTCTAAAGTTCTAAACTGTTAGGGGCAGCCTCAGAAAACCAGCTCCATTGAGGTTTGGGGACAACACTGGAGATACCGCCAGAGGAAGAACCCAATGAAATGAGGGGACACTGACAGCTGCAACGGGAGAGGAAACCGTTTCTCCTGCACTAAAAGAGAACTACTAAAAGTACTTGGACTCATTCCATCAAACTTTTCTGTATGACATTGGGAATCAGGGGAATGAGAGGGAATGCGTAGAGGAGACCCTCCGGGCAAAGAACTGGAAACGCTTCCCCTGTCCATACCCACAGGCCTGGATTTAGATTGTAAGCCTGGTGTGTATGAGCAGTCTCCCTGGTGGCAAAAAAGTCTAACCAAGGGGACCCAAACTTCTGTGCTATCTGTTGAAAAATGTTTGGTGCAGGACCATCAAGATTCATGAAGGGAAGACACAACTCAAGTGATCCACAAGCAAATTCTCCCTCCTTGGAAGATATGCTGCCTAGAGAGACAGAAGATGCTGCTCTGCCCAGAGACAAATATCCTGAGTCAGCTGAGCCAGAGATGATGGACCTGTACCTCCCTGGCGTTGCAGATAACTCCTGACTACCTGGTTGTCTTTGTGGATCTAGATTAAAGGGGCAAACATCAACAGAGCCAAATGCACCACCTTTAATTCCCTCCAGTTTGAGGTCATCCACATTTGGGAAGGCACCCATCTCCCTTGATTCTGATGTGAAAGAAGGGTTGCCTCCCCTCTGGCATCTGTCATGGTCACTAAGAGGGATGGAAGAAGAAGTGAGAGGCCCCTGCTTACTGACCCCTCCTGAAGCTTCTTATGGAGATCCTGAGATACCTGAGCTAACACAGGAACCTGGACAGAGTGATCCTGAGTTACTGGGGACCAAAACCTCAGCAGGTGACGAACCAAGGGATACAGATGGAGACCGGCCCATGGAAGAATTGAGACTGTTGAGGCCCTGTCGCTCTGAACCACTAACCATTCTCTGGCTGAAGCTTGAGGCTTTGTCAGCAGAGAGCGAAGGTGAGATATCAGCTTCTCCTTCCTGTGACTGGGAAGAAAGATCTTTCCTTTTTCCGTATTGAACTGAATCCCAATGAACTGGAGTAACTTTGATGGACATGGCTGGGACTTCATATTAACCAGGAATCTGAATCTGGACAGAATCTAAAATGTAATCTGGAAATATTCCTCTGTTTTAAGGAAAGCATGAGAAGCAATCAGTCAATCATCCAAGTAAGGAAATACCCTGAAGCCCTCCCAATGCACAATACCTACCACAGGAGCTGGGAACTCGAAAGCTAGAAAGAAGCAGACGCTAGCCTGAACTGGTGAACCTGGAATTAGCAGTGTCTTTCCCCCCACACAAATCTGAAAAACTTCTGAGAGTCCCTGTGAATTAGGATTTGCAAATATGCATCCTTTACATTTATTGATGTCAAAAAGTCGTCTTTTTTCAACAGAAGAAGAATTGAGTCTAGAGTCAACGTCTTGAACGTTTGATGAGGAATGTAAGAATTTACTTTTTTTAGATCCATAACAGGACAAAAAGAACTTGACATCTTCTGGACCAGAAAAAGAATGGAGTAGCAGCCTCTCCTTAGTTCTGCTTGAGATACTGTAATTATGGCTGCTTTGGAAAGGAGCTCTTCCACCCCCTCATAAAGAGCTGGCTGTTGCAGAGGATTCTTTGGCAGAAAACATCTGGAGACTGAAAAGAAAGTTGGATCATCAGACCATTCTGTGCAACATCGACTGCCCATCTGTGATTGCCACACGTGAGAAAAATATTTTTCTGAACCCCCAACGTGCTGTGGAGGATTCATGGCATAGTCGGTATGGGAGGTTGAGCAGTAGGTGTGGAAGAGGATGAGGCTGGAGAAAACTGGGCTTTGTCTGTTGCAGGGGCGCCACTGCCTTGAGAGGGCTGCTAAGGTTTAGTGGAAGTAGATGGACCAAATTCTCCTCTGTAGCCAAAGCCTCTTCCTCTACCCGGAGGTCTAATGGGGTTCAACAACTTCCTATCCTCCGCAGATTTCTTAATCATATCTTCCATCTTTTAGGCAAACAGTTTAGATCCCAAAAATGGGAGATGCATCAGAAGACTCTTCTGTGTTGCATCTGCCCTCCAAGATCTCAACCAGAGATGCCGATGCCCTGCAATCACCACACCCGAGGCAGCAGCCGAGGCCCCCAAGGCATCAAAAGACACATGTGCTAGAAAACGTACCTGCTGCTCCATAATAGATAAAGTCTCAGAAAAATCATTTCCCAACTGAATCTGTTTGGCCGATATCTGAAAGCCCTTCAAAAGACACTGAAACGCATACGTTGTGTAGGTGCTAGTTATGATACCAAAGTTCGTTGTCATATCGGACCGGTTCATGGCCGCTTCAACATTTTTGTCCACCTGGTTCTCCAGGGAAGCGTCCTCCGAAACCAGCTTACCCTGCAAGCATAGCCCAGCCATATTAGCATCCACCTTCAAGGATGGCGGAAATTCTTCATCAGAAACTTCAATAGGATAACGTCTAACCAGGAATCTAGGGAAGGCTTGTTTCTCCACAATCTCCCAGTCATGAAGTAACACCTTCCTTACTGACGCATGGAGGGGAAGAGAGTCAGGTTCTGTCCTGTGATAATGGCTAAAAAGATCATCCTCCTGGAGAACCTCCGAAGCTGCAGGAAGAGCCAGATTCCCCCTGAGATGCAATAAGACCACTGATAATTCTGCACTTTGTACAAACTGTCCATGGATGTCCTCATCTGGCTCCCGGTCATCCAAATCATCAGCAGGGACCATCTTGAGAACCTTAGCTGGGTGGGAGCTTGTCTAGCCACAAAAGCTGCTTTCACTGCCGCCTGATTCATAGACTGAATAGACTCAAGCGCAATAGGCTCTGAATCCGGAGACTGAACCCCCTCTAGTTCGGTCTTGCACTACTTCCATTTATTCTTTGCCTTCCCAGACTCCAAACTGCTGAACTAGCCAGGGGTCAGGAACACAGAAGTAAGAAAGGACTAACAGCCTTAAATAATACAGGCCATTTGCGTCCCTGCATTTAGGGTTTGTAGGACACTCCCAATCTTGTGAGATTACCTCTTCAGGTAAAGGAGAGTAAAGTGCCTTGTTTGCCTTTTCTCCTTATTTTATTTTTTACTTTTACTCAAATAAGCGCGCCCTCAACTGCTGAAGCAGGCTGCAGGGACGCCATGAGCATGAATAAAACATTAACAAACACCTCCCCAGCCATTAGCTCTGGCCGAAAAGGTGCGATCCCTTGAGTCAGCACTGCCGACATAATCTCAGTGTAACGCGACCACTAGAGCAGGTCGGCAAGCGTAAAGCCGATTAGTATGCTGCAGCTGATCTCTGTGGCCCGAAAATATAAATAGGAACTTGCTCTGCAGAGTTCCCTAATAACTTAATCATAAAATAATAATCTACTCACCCATATTATAACCACTCCGGAAGAGTTATGAGCAAAAAGGATGTGGTAAAGCTGACTGCCTCTGTATATAGCGGTGGCAGAAAGAGGAAGTCAGCCATATTTAGTGTAGTTTTTTAAGATGATTCTAGGATTTGTAGAACCATTTCTGGGGAGGGGATGTTCATCTCACCCAGTAAGGACAAGGAAGATGGATGAGGAGGTAATGTGTTCTTTTTGTGTGTGGAAATGTTTACAGTGGTGAGACCTAGCGGACAAAATTATCGATATGCACTTTAAAGTAGAAAAGCCCTATGAATTTAAGACACATTTTGTGAATCAAGATTCGAATCATAAAACTCATGCTTAGGTTTGGAAAATCATTTTGTAGGTTTACTCCTAATTCAGGAGATTTCCTTGAAATCTACAACAAGATGGTGAATGTTATACATTTTCACTGTTAGTGGGTCTCTTCGCTATGCACAGTTGATGCCAACTTTGTGCTGTACTTCTAAGATATATCAGCAATATTTAAAAAAAAATAGTGTAATTTAGAAATTTATTGTATTAATCCAAAGATTACAATAAAAACAGTATATCACAAGCACGATAAATATCAAATAAAGATAATAGTTAAAAGATACTGGGCACATATAAGTTAAAATCTATAGTAAAAGGTTACTAAACTCAAGAGACTAACACTTTGTAAACATTGTCTAAAAAAAATTAATTAGTGTTATAATTGCACTAGTATCTTTGATTCCAAAACAATATCTAACAGCCTCTAGAGTAGATCTTATTTTTGCCTGATTAAAAATTGTTTGTAGGAACAGTTTTCTAAGATACAAGAGTTTGGGGCAGATACACAAAATGTGTATAAGAGTTTCAGTTGTGAGTCCACAAAGTCGACTGGCAGACTTTCCTTTAAGCGCTGGATTCCATCAGCAATAGATGTGATTGGCTGTGAGATGACACAGATACGCCTTCTCAATAATTTGCGTTTTAATGCTTTTTGCTATAAACGCTCAATCATTACATTTCAAAAACTCTGAGTGTGTTGTCATTATTAATGTTTTTCTGCATGCCTGGCCATTCCTTATGTTAAAAGACAAAGCTATTGTATAATTTCAGGTAAAAGCAATGAACATGGCACATCAGCGTGAATCTGCGAGTAAAGTATTGAGCAACGGGGTATCTGCTCCCCAAAATAAAAGCACCTTCCTGGTGGCTGAAGGTCACGGACAGCGAATTCTAAATGTCCTCCAGAGTTTTCGAGACCAGAATATGTTCTTTGACTTCAACATTTTTGTGAAAGATGAAGTCTTCGCATGTCATCGTTGTGTCCTGGCAGCATGCAGCGATTTTTTCAGGTAAACCCTCAAGCTTGCTCATATTACATACTCTGTAAGTTGTTTTAAATCCAAACATTATAGTTTCTTACACTCCCACTCTGATATTTTTGCTCTGTTTTTCTCCTTCACATCTTTTTATGCGTATGAGGTTTGTTGTTATAAAAACCATTGATTTCTGATGAATACTTCTTCCCACAGATTCCCTGCTTGACTGGTGAGAGCCTGGATCCATAAATGTTTTCCCCTCAACAGTAGCTCTATAGAGCCATCAAGTAGCACTACGTGACTACAGTTATGGCTCCTTTTGCACAGGATGTGATGATATCGGCCTGTACAAGACACTGTCCAGTGTGCAGAGAAGACAGAAGTCATCATCCTGGGAAACACCCCCTCAGCATGGGACAACACCTGGTGGCCGACAGCCCTCGGAAGTCCACCTACCCCCACAGACCACGGCAAGAACCTCGGCATCATACTCGACTCTTCACTCAACATGAACCGCCAGGTCAACGCCGTCACATCCAGCTGCTTCAACACCCTCCGCATACTCCGCAAGACCTTCAAATGGATCCCCCCGGAGTCAAGGAAGACAGTCACCCACGCGCTCATCACAGCAGACTGGACTATGGAAACGCACTCTACGTCGGCATCAACAAGTCCCTACTCCCCAAACTCCAGACTATACAGAACACCGCCGCCAGACTCGTCCTCGGCATCCCCCGACACGAACACATCAGCCAACACCTACGAAAACTCCACTGGCTCCCCGTGGAGAAAAGAATCACCTTCAAAATCCTCACCCACGCCTACAAATGCCTACACAACAACGGACCGAAATACCTCAACGACAGAATCAACTTCCACGTACCCAAAAGAAACCTCCGTTCGGCAAACCTCGCACTGGCCGAAACCCCGCGCATCCACAGAGCCAGAGCGGGCGGAAGATCGTTCTCTCACTTTGCGGCCAAGACCTGGAACGCCCCCTCCCTGAACACCTTCAGGAAGACTCTCAAGACCTGGCTCTTCGGTTAACAGACCTGCGGACCCCATCCCCTCCTCCCCCCCCCCCCCCGCGCCTTGAGACCCTTACAGGTGAGTAGCGCGCTTTACAAACTCCCCGATTGATTGGCATCAGTTCCTGTTTTTCCCGACTTTACCAACGTGGGTCCAGAGCTCTTCTTCGGTGTTTACTGAAATTCCCCAAAATTTCCTTGATTCTGCTGTGCCTTTTCCCAATGGTGGTCTAGTTCTCAGTGTTTTCGGAGCCATTACTATTTCTGAAGAAACTCAAACCAGTTTCATTTTTCTAATCGTCTCAGGTCGGCAAGCTATGCTGGACATTCTTAGGTATGCAATTCCAGCCTTCTGATACCACCTGACTCCATGGCCTCAGCACCAATTCCAAGTAAGCCGTTGCCTAAGAAGGCACTTGCCAAATTATCTTCAGCGTCAATTTTGATGTTGTTTAAGGCTGCTCTACTAACTGCTTTCTGCAACACCTTGGCCCCTGAAGACTAGAAATACTTTGGGTGGCTGAAGAAAAGTTCAGAGCTTCCTTTGAGGACCAGCCTCTTACTGAGCCTCTCCCAAGAGCCGTAAGATTTATGCAAATGGAAGACGTTCTTCAGCTGGGATTTAAAGGCCTTGGACATGCTTAACCTGAATTTTAGGTGACCACAGGAAGAGGATTCAGAGGCTGACAACCTACTCTCCCCTTATTTCACAGGTGCTGGACTCTACTAAATCCTCCAAAAAGCTAGAAGACTTGATACATCCCCAGAAGGGGGGCATCCTATTTACTTCGAGGATGCTTGTTCATTCACGTCAGTGATGCATGAGGCAGTGGAAGAGCCTGAGATGCCATTACAGGCTTTTGCAGCCCCAGAACCCCTTTTACCATTCAGCAAGATAAAACTGGAGCTGGTGCTAGCTCCTGGGAGACTCTCTTTTTTTGGGGCCAGCAGATCACAGACAAATTGCTCATTGCCCGGGGCCCACACAGTCCAAACAAACTTTTTTATCGATGTATCTTTCTCCAGAGAGCTTGGTGTTTCTAGCGTCATCTGTAAAGCTAAACCCCAGTGCTTTTCCCACAAACTCGATGGCCTGCAAGAGGTAGAAGGCATGATCATCTTGATTAAAATGATGCCCAATTGGTAATGGTAATTCATGTTTTATGTTTAAATGTATTTATTGAATTTTCACAAAAGAAAAACTCACAACATACAGAAATGACATTAGAATATTCATAGTGCAGTATCAGGTACCTTATGGTGAAAAACATAGCCAGGAGGGTGTATCCAAAAAGAATAATGCATGCTATATAATGCCATGTTCCTCTCCCTTGCAAAGGCCACACCCTGAATTGGATCATTCTGTAATAAACTAAAAACAATAACAATAGCACCCACCCCCTCCCCGTCCAGTAGTTCCTGCGCCCTTGAAGGGCCAATGTGATACGAGTGCTGTTAGAGCGTTAGTGAAAGGGTCTGCGAGAGCTATGGGGGACTCCATAGATCCGACAATCTGAGCACCCGCAGGTATTTGGGTTGTGTAACCTCATTGAATTCAGACGATAACAGTTTCAAGAGAGGGGCCCACACTGTCTGGAATGAGGCAGTGGAGTTCGTCAGGGTAGCCGAAATGCGCTCCATGCCCAGGATGAACCAGAGTCTGTGTAGCCACCCTGTGTGAGTGGGCAAGGTGGAGGTACCCCAATGAGACAGTATGTTTTGCAGTGCGGCCCCCAATGTCAACCCCATTTGGCGTCCCTTCACGCTCTTAAGTGGATATGTGATTGGATTTGGAAGCCCTAAGACCACGTACACCGGGAGCCTCGGGATCTGTGTATCAAACAGCTCGTCTACCACTTCGAGGATCTCAGCCCAGTAGGGGGAGAGTAGCGGGCAGTCCCACAAGATGGGCAGCAGCGTGCCCTCCTCACCACAGCCCCTCCAACAAGCAGAGCTACGTTGCGGATTGCCCCTGTGTAGGCGGACCGGGGTAAGGTACCAATAAGTAGCGATTTTCGTGGCGGTCTCTATGCTAGCCACATTGCGACCTGTGTGTTTTGCCCTGGAGTAGATCCCCTCCCAGTCCTTCTGCGTGAGCTCCCCTCCTAACTCCCGCTCCCATCTTTTCTTGCTCGGTGTGGTTCGTGTTTGCGTGGTGTGTCTGAGCATGTCGTATATATTGGAGACCAAGCCCTTATCCGTAGTCTTTGTGATCAGCCATTTTTCGAAGTGGGTTAACTTGCGGCCCCCTCTGTTTTTATGTCCGGTTGAAGCACCCAGTGCCTCAACTGCATGTATCGAAACCGCTCTTCTTCTGGGATCCCATAGTCTTGTTTCAGCTGAGTAAAGGGGATAATTCCCGACAGGTCGAATAGGTGGCCCACTGAGCGGCAGGGGGTGCCATGCCATGCTGTGTACGCGTTATCGGACCAGCCCGGCGTGAAATCGCTGTTCCCGAACAATGGGGTCAGAGGTGAAGGGTATGTAGTAAACTTTCTGCGGACCGCTACCCCATCCCACACCGACATCACCGATTTAGTGATGGGAGAGCGCATGAGGCCTAGTGGGCGCTGCGCCTTCCTCAGGAAGGGAACCCTCCAGAGTGGTACCCCGGCTAGGGCCCTATCCTGGAAGAGCCACCGTTTTCCGACTCCGGTCGGACCCACTCCACTAAGTATCTCAACTGCGCGGCTTTGTAGTAGCCAAGGAGGTCTGGAATTCCCAACCCACCCTGCTCCGGTCTTTGGTATCCCAGCGCTTTACCCATGCGTGGCCGCGCTCCCGCCCAGATAAAACGATTGATGTCGCGTTGCAATGAAGTTATTACCCGGGAGGTGGTGGCGCTGGGAGAGTTTGGAAGAGAAATAGTGCTTTTGGCAGTAGGGACATTTTAATCGCCGCAACTCGTCCAAGGAGGGAAAGCTGGTGCTTACTCCAGCTATTCAGGTCTCTTTTTGCCTGTTGGGCCAAACGGGCGTAGTTCAGGTGCACCGTTTGACTCACTGACGGCGCTAGTTCTAACCCCAGGTATGGGATTGAATCCACTACCTGGATGCCGCACATATCGCCCTCTCGCCTTCTAAGCAATGCCGGTGTCGGGTGAAGATCCAGAATGAGCGACTTCCCAGCATTAACTTTGAAGCCGGACACTTCACCAAATGTCTCCAGCTCCTCCAGAAATGCCGGAAGGGAGACCCTAGGCTCCTCGAGCGCCGCTATCACATCATCAGCATAGAGACTGATTGGATGGGTTTCCCCCCCAAATGAAATGCCCCGGATGTTGCGATTGTCACGGACTCTTTGCGCAAGGGGTTCGATGTATAATGCAAAAAGGAGTGGCGACAGCGGGCATCCCTGCCGTGTCCCCCTCCGGATCGCGAAGGGCTGCGACGTTGAGCCATTCACTCTAATGTGGGCTGTAGGGCCGCTGTAGCAACAGCCCACCCATTCCCTAAATCTCTCACCCAGACCAAATTTAGCCATCGTGTGCCCCAAAAAGCGCCAGTCTACCCGATCAAACGCCTTTTCGGCATCTATAGTCAGGAGGATTGCGTCGAGGTTTGTCTGGTTGGCTTTATCCACGAGATGTAGTATCCGTTTGGTATTGTCTCCGCATTGGCGGGATTGAATAAACCCAGCTTGATCGGGCTCAATTAAGTTGAGCATGCATGGGCCTAGTCGGGCCGCGAGTATTCCAGTAAATATCTTAAAATCGACATTGAGGAGCGATATTGGGCGGTATGAGCCGCATTCTTGCCGATCCTTGCCGGGCTTCGGCAGAACCACTATGGCGGCCCCCAGCATTGTAGTGGGAATCGCGTCCTCCCCCTCGAACGAATTAAACAGGCGGACCAGCAGCGGGGCCAGTAAGTGACAGAATTTCTTATAGTAGAGGGCAGGGAACCCGTCTGGGCCGGGAGACTTAAGCAACTTAAGACGCGATATCGCAGTGATGACTTCGTCAATTCTAATGGGGGCATCTAGTTGTGCCTTCTGGTCGGGCGTTAGTGTGGACATTTCGACTGAGTCTAGGTACTCTAGTGTCGCCTGGTCCGTTGAGAGATCAGCCGTGTATAGCTTCTGATAGAAGTCCCGGAAGGCCCTCGCTATGTCCTGGTCTCCCACTATCTCCTCCCCTCGCTGTCCCGCAGTGAGGGTACTTGCGTTCGTTGTCTCTGAGCCCGAAGTCTGGCAGCTAGCAAGCGGCCCGTGCGGTTGCCTCCTACATAATACGAGTGTTTTAATCGGACCGCCGCGTATTCGGCCCTGTCCAAGTCCAGGCCTGCCAGTTGCGCTCTGGCGGCCTTAATCTGGCGCCACACGCGGGGTGCCCCAGTTCTACTATGAACTCTTTCAAGCTCCTGCAGCTGTGCGGACAATGTCGCGCGGATTTCCTTGCGCTCTTTGTTATCTGCCGCCGCTATAGCTATTAATTCGCCACGGATGACCGCTTTCAACGCTTCCCAAAGAGTCGTGGGGCCTATACCTGGCGTGTCGTTAAGAGCCAAGTAGTCCTGGATACGAGCAGTGAGTTGCTGCTCCATGGCCTGTTTGTGCAGCATCGTCTCTCTGAGCCACCACTGACCCACCCGCACGGGTCCCGTAGAGAGTGACATGGTTGCCACCACTGCCTCATGGTCCGATAGCGCCGCTGGCTCGATGCTCACCGATCCCATCACCCTAGCAATGTCCTGTGTGCCGAGAAAATAATCAATACGAGCATAGGATTTATGTGCGTGGGAAAAGAAGGTGTACTGGTGTGAGGTCGGGTGTGCCTCCCTCCATAGGTCCCCAAGGCCCATCTCTCGCAGCCACTGTTTCCCTCCCTTTGAGAGTTCCCCGCTCGGAGAATATACAGATTGGGTTCTATCTTTGCTTGCATCCATCACTAAGTTTAAGTCTCCCCCAATGAGGGTCATGCGATTCTGGGACGCCAGTGAATCAGCTAGTGCCTGTTTGAGGAAGGATTCCTGTCCTATGTTGGGAGCATATATAGAGCCTATCACTATGGTGTGTGGGCCAATCCGCAAGTTGTGAGCCAGTAGCCTCCCCTTTATTGTAATTCATGTTTTAGACCCCATCTAAATCTAGTATACTAATTTCACTGTGCTGGGTGATTTTAGTTGTTATATGGAAGACCCCTCAGTAAACCATAAGGTCTGTTAAACGATGCCTTATCTGACTTAAATCTTACACAAGTGGTTTCAGGCCTACCCATAAAGCTGGCCACATGCTGGATCTAATATTTACAAATTGTTCCACGCTCAAAGCAGGCCCCTGGAATGTTTGATTTGGTCCAACAATAACCAAATGCCTTTTTTATTTTCATGCCAGGGCGAACAACGGACGTTTGATAACTCAGATTATCCAGAGCTTGGCACAAAATATCAGATCCCAACCTTCCTGATTTACTTTCGGCTTCTATGCCCCTGCTGGAAGGCAGTATGGAGGTGGACGTCACTTCCGTTACTAGACTGGGAATGTTCTATTAAGTTGGAAGAGACCCAATGCTGATCCCTCTATTTCAAGCAATTTCAGACCAATTTCTCTTTTACCACAACTTCAAAAATGCTCGAAAAAATGATTAATAAACAGTTGACACAAATCTTAGAAGAGAATGAGCTATTCCACCCCACTCAGTACGGGCTTGTGCTGGCTTTTGCATGGAAATTACTTTACTTGAAGTAGTTGAATTTATAATGATCAAGTTAGATATGGGCGCTGCGGTGGTTGTAGTCCTTTTAGACTTATCCGCAGTTTTTGACACTGTATCCCACATGGTTCTCCTACAGAGCCTGGAAGTGGCAGGTATTTGAGTGTGGACTGACAATTGTTGTATTCCTTTTTGTCTTACAGGTCACAGGGGATATATCTTCCACCTTTTGCCTCTGCTTTGAGGTTTCACTGAAAAAAAACAAAGGTTACAGGGATGTTATAGTTAGTCTCAGGTTTCCTCATACAAAACCAGTGAAATTCAGCTGTTATAGTTAGTGAGCTAACTATAACTCGCACCCCCGCAATGCACTGCTTATGACCTTACATATTACATCACTCATGACATGGTCAGTGACATCACTAATGACATCTCAAGTGACATCACTGATGACATCATCCAGTGACTGGGAGTGTTTTAAAAAAGTTTGTGACTGTTAAATATATGTACCAAGGTGTTTTGGTGAATCAGTGGGTGTATGAGTGCCTGTATGGCTGATTCAGTGGGTGTGTGACTGACTGTATAAGTGAGTGACTGGTTGTGTGAATGTCTGTATCAGTCTGTCAGTTGGTGTGTAAGTAGCTGTATGGATGTGTGGGTGTGTGAGTGGATATGTGAGTTTCTGTATGGATGAGTGATTGGTTGCCTGAGTACCTCTATGGGTGTCTTGAGTGTCTGTGTGGGTGGGTGTGTGTGACTGCCTATATGGATGAGTGATTGGGTGAATCAGTGGCTGTATGGGTTAGTGAGTGCGTGTGTCAGGGGCTGTATGGGTGAGTGAGTGTGTGTATGACTGTAGGGCCTACCCCACATTCTACACAATATGTTTATGTGCCTCGGGGAGTTGGCGGTCCCCGGGGCAGAGGGGTGGGGGGGCGAGCTTGCCCCCCTGCATTTGTATATTATAGTGCCCCGGGGAGATGATGGTCCTCGGGGGAGCGGCGTGGCTCCTCCGCATATTATTACTGTCCCAGGAAGGTGCCGGTCCACGGGGCTGCGGGGAGACCATAGGGCCTCCCCTGCATTCGTTTTGTATTAAATAATGTATGTGCCCAGGGAGGTGGCAGTCCCCGGGCTTTAGAAAAGCCTAGGAGGGGATCCCATGAGCCCCCCTCCTTGATTACCCTCATGCCCCCGGGATTTGGCCCTCCCGTGGTCTTTTTTTTAAAATGTTGCCACCAATTCACAGATCCACCTGCGAATTTGCAGCAACATTTTAAAAAAGTGCTTTTTAACCCCAGTGGAGTCCCTGAGGCCCCCCACCATTTCTGGGGGGTCAGTGTATTCCTACCCTGCCCCCTTTTCTTAATTTTTTGTGGGACTCGGCTTAAAGTCCCAAGATGACTGTCAACATTTCCGGGTTGAAGTGTTGGCAATCAAATTTTAGTAGGATCCGCGAGTTCAATGCAAGGACGTGCGTCCCCAGATATCAATATCTCAAAAACTACTGAACGGATTTACACCAAATCACGAAAAGCACACTTTCTGGACCAACATCTAGCTTTCTGCCAAATTTGGTGTAATTCCGTTCAGCGATTCAAGCTGTAGCCGTGTTACAAAAATGAAAAATCCCATAGACATAACCTAGGAAAACACGTTTTGGGACCCTCCTTTTTTCTCAGCCCCCGCTTGACAGATCCTCCCAAAACTTTCAACGCAGCAGCTGAACCCCAAAAGGGAAGTTTTGTCAAATGTTTGTGAAGATTTGTCAAGCGGCGCCAAAGTTATTGGCAAAATAAAAAACGATTTACCTATGGAAACTTTAGTCCTAACTATAACTACCTACTAGCGACCGCCACTAATAAATAAAAATATCTATCTCCACTCTGGTGAAGGTAGTGGATCCCTGAAAATTGTATCTTATGCAGATGACTCTAAACTTATGCTCTCACTTCACCAGGTGGACGATGATGTTTTGGAAAGATTTCAGGGTTTTCTTTAAGAAGTGGCAGTATGGATTATTTTAGTTGTTTAAGACATAATACTGTTATGTGAATGCATGGTAAATATTAAACTTAGATATAATATTGGGAACCTTTTCTCGAAAACAGGATATCTAAGGCTTCCGATTGTGCTTGCGCCACTCAGTAAAATAAGTTTCTCTGGCACTAACTGCATTTTAATAGCGTACCAGTGTGGACAGGAGAATTTCTGCACAAGATTAAAGGCCAAGAACTGATTTTTAATAGACCTTGTTAGTTTAAATCTGACAATTTACTTATTTGGACCTTCACAAAGAACCACATTTTAATTATTACAAAATAAAAGTAACACAATATGATAGTAAAATATTTTTTATAAAAACACTTTTTAATAATTTAAAAAATTTAAAACATATTTAATTTTTGGGAAACATTATAAATTGGCCAGCCTTTTCTAGAGAAAATGCACCAAATCTAATAAACAGAGGCTTATTCACAATCCTTAAAGTGCAGTGCTGGGCAAATGAAAATAACATGGTCAAGATCTTTAACGCCATTACTACAAAGTTCACATATGCTATCTTTAACATTGATTTTTTTGTCAAACGCCTATAACAACCCTAATGATAACATATTCATTCCCAATAATAAAAACATTTGGAGGACCCCATGCTGTAACTTCCATGTCAAATAGGGCTGTGGTTTTCTCTCGATGCATAAAGAAATTATATTTCTCCTTATTTAAACATTGTTCAATGTCTAAATGTAAGCTAACACTTGGGGAGTGTGATGCAAGCTGAATTTTCAACTATGACAGTGACATAGAATCAAATTGGTTCTGCAGGATCTTAAACTGTTCTAAAGCGTATAGGAAATTTGTTTGAAATGTGCTATCTTTTCTCTTTCGGACAAAAATTTCTAACCACAATAGATTCCGCAAATAATTTTCTTTCCAGTGGCTCAGCCGGTACCCTAGCTAAAAACTGCTGCTACCCCCAACACAATATACTATTTTAACTAAATTTCAATTGAATTGCCTGTGTAGCAGCGAGGGATTTAAAATTATATAACGTATTCACTATTTTCCCTTCAGTTGTAATCATAATCGTCGCCGCCCACCAGATGACTACTTTTCAATGGTCTGGTGGGCGGGCGGCGTGGCGGTTCCCCCTGCAGAGCCCTGTAAAAGGCAGTGGTGCTTTTTAAAAAGGCACCACAGTAGGAATGCCTCACAAGGTTCCTGCACGGCATGGACTCAAATGTCCATGCCGTGCAGGAACCTATGTGCATGCACACAGGTGGGCACATGTTATGCCCCCTGTGTGCATCAACATATGTTTGAGGCACAGTGGGGCCCTGTAGGGGCCCCCTTTGTTTCCTCTCTGCCAGGCTTTTCATGGCAGTGGAACTGCCATGAAAAGCCTGGCGGAAAGGAAACTCGTAATATGCTTTGCGGGACCGCCATATTGCGGCCTCTGACTGCCGCTCCTACGCCAGAGAAAGGCAGATCCCTGGCAGAGCCGGTGGTCCTAGTGCGGTTCGACTGCCCAAGTCGTAATCGGGTGGTCGGACTGCCGGTGCGGCGATGGCTGGATCCGCCACCGCAGCGCCAACATGAGTCTGGCAGTCCTCACAATACCAGACTTGTAATTAGGCCTTTGGTGTTATTTTTAGGCGATATAGCAACAGAAGATGGGTAAAATGTCTGCTTTCAAGTGCATCATAAAAAGTTGAAAGGTCATTTGCATGTGATATTGCTTTTCTAATCAGATGTTGTATATGCTGCTTATCATTTAAATTGAAGGAGAACATTTTCCCCAAATATGGATAGTTTTTACGATTTCAAGCAGTTTTTTTCCTAGGCACCATTTAAATTATATTTTTGTCTGGTACCTTGTACCCTTAAAATTTGAATTGTACCTTTTGTAGCATTTATCCTCAAACAGTGCTCTGTAGCATAATGGTGTCGGCTATCCAGAGACTTTTGTAGGCCTAGCATTACAATATCATCTGCATATAACAGACACAGTAGAATTTGATCTCTGACTTTTGGGACATCGCCCTCAGATGTAGATAAAACCAATGGTAAATCATGTTTATAAAGATAAATCAATAATTGTGCAAGTAGGCAGCCCTGTTTTAATAAATTTTTAATATGGTTTATAGACAGAAACAAGTCCAGGTGGGTAGGATTTAAGTTAGGTAGCCCTGCCTGAAAATCCACCAGGATTAGATATTTTCTTAAGTTTACCACACCTTGTCATTATATATGGTAAATATTTAAGTGTTCGCCTTGAAAAGACCTATGGCATGTCACCCTTAGTTATGTCAGGGGGAAAGTACTGTTGCCATGTAAGGGAACAGAAAATAAACCATTCCACCTGCGTTGCAAGGGAGAAAAAGAGCCCATACTTCTGCTGGCATGCAGCATGCGATGTAGCAAAAGTGTATCCCTCCCTAGCATATCGGTGCACTCCACAGCTACAGCAGAAGGAAGGCCATTGATGAGCACTTTTAGAGGTACAACCAATCCCTTTGTTGCCCGGCTAAGCCTGGTGACTTATGCCTCTGATGACTCTTGCAGCTATGCAACCACTCCCGCCTGGTCTGTGCCTCTGAACTGACAGCAACCACCTGGAACAAGCATGCTGGAAACAGGGAAGAAATGCCTGGACAGCCAGAATGCTGCAATGAACAGGGTGTCCATGCCCAGAAGATGAAGAACCCAGCCATCACCACTCAGCAAGCACACACTGATTGGTTACAGACCAGGAGCATACCCTTCTGTGGAGTGTGTAGTACTCAATAAGTTGGCATGTTGCCCTAGTCAGGATGGGACCACAAGGCCAGCTGAAGTCTGGGTCAACCACGCTTCCCAGTCACAGCAGGTGCAAACAGACGTAGCCGATATGAAGCAAGGGAGGCAACCCACTCTCAACTTCTACCAACCATACCTGCTCTCCATCTGTATCCTCAGCATCCACAAGACAGCACATTCTAGCCAGCACCAGACAGACCAGTGTGTGCACCACACCAACTGAAACACTGATTCATTACAGGTACACATCATGCAAGCCTTAATGGTACTTCAAAATGTCTCTGCCGCCAGTAGGAATATGCCATCCCTTAGAATGTCCAACCACTCCTGCAAGGTGTCACTCCACTCAAGTCAGCGAGCCTCCAATGCCAGTGTCCCCCTAACCTCCTCAGATGCTAATGTGTAAATGGGAGCAATTACTGTAATTTTTCTCATAACATGAACATAACTGGCTTGTTCTACTGGCGATAAAATACCACTCAAAGTGTTACTTATAATGCATGTTAATGTCCAACATAGGAAGCTGAAGAATTGTCAGTTGTGTACATGCTTTGTCAACACTCTTCAAAACCCTGAACAGATAAAACTTTGCCAATGCCTACAACATTTTGTACAGAGGATTGGCCAAGGTCAAACCTGTAGCATTAGTAAATGCGTGTTCCTTATGCTTTTGGTGTAGGCAGTGAGTGTATTTGCATCTGTGCTAACAAAATTCCAAGTAGTGAAATTGATTTACCACTTTAGTTTTCTTCACTTGATGTAAAGTGTAAGAAAAGAGTATTCAAGAAGCATTTATCTGAGGTAAGAATATAATGTATTCGACTGTATCAGTTTTCATTGTAAGAGGTGCCCCACCCCCTCACTAGTGATACAAATATGTTGAGATTGATCACAAAGGCCAGCTAGAAACAGGTGGAATTCTACTCCTCTAGATTTTCTTCCATTTTTAGAGTAGGTTTACAATTTTTTAGCGATTCTCAAAGAATCCCTGTAGTCGGCCTGTAAACCTGTGACAATTACAAACTTCCAGAGGGCATTCCTACTTCTTAAAATTTTATCATATGTGTTTACTTGCTTTTTTGTGTTCATGTGCTCCTGAACACCTAAATTGTTAGGAAACATTTATTTATTTTTTGTCCACAAGGTGAACAGTTTTCCTGTGGATAAAGCCCTCTCCATACTCCTTGTGACATCCGACGGTGATAGATAATTTTACTTAGAAATTTTTTATTACAATACAAATAGTTTCATATAACTCATGCCAATATACTTATTTGCAATAACTGCCTTTTACAACATTTCACAAATAAACAATTTCTCATTAAGAACCTCGTAAGACCTTTTAGCAAAGCTTTTTCTTGCTATTAGATATTTCATTGCAAATAGTGTAAACTTTACCATTCAGTAGACTGCTTTCTATAGAATGCTAGCCGGTCTGCAATAAACATAGAGTAACAATAAAATATTGATAACACTACAGAGGGCACTATACGTAATGATTCGAAACATCACATGACAATGACCGCTGCAGGGAAATTCATTACTTTCAACGTTAAAAAAAATTATTAAACATTGGTTTGTTTTAAAAGTTTTTTTGCTGCAGTCACAAAATTGTACAACATAATACACTAATTTGTTAGTTAGGCAACTTAAAAAACGAGTTCTTAAACGTTCTAAACCAAGGCATATCATAATTTTAAGCTGTAAAGATGATATCTTAATGAAATTCTCAGAGTTTTTCTAGTGTCTGCTAAGTTCTAGAATATCCTATTGATTAAAACACTTTTTGGGAAAAAATGTGCTTGCAAATGGACAGGAGCCCAAAGTTAGATATGTTTGTTAGATAGATACCTGTAGTGGATGCTTGTGTGTGTGGTGCCAGCCTTCAATTTTCAAGTTTACAGATATCATTATTATAACTTAAGTAAAATACGAAGAACTATTTTAAGCTCTTTTTCGCTGGGGTAATGTCAAGCTTATACCTTATTAGATTCATTTGAAGGCAATCTTTCAAAGTCACGGGTGATCTTGCCCATTCCTCCCATATACATGCGGCTACAGATTCATCTGGCCACTTTTGTTTCTACGAAAATATAAAACTTCCACTTTTTCCAGTCCCTTAGAAACTGCCAAAATCCCCAGTTCCAGTCATACTTCCCATTGTGGAGTTGAAGGGCTAATGTGTAGGAGCTTGTGACGTGCTTTACAATCTACCAAATCTAGATGTTTTCCTATTTTGTTACTTAATATCAGTAAGCATTGTAGTAACCTCGAAACCAGGACTGGGGACCATCGAACCTCCTGAATGTTGGTTGTTAAGTCTCCTGCATGTTGATTATTTAAGCATGAAAAGCCACACAACATCTCACTGCTTTAGTGAAGAATTCATTAGGTTGTGGTTCCTGCTTTAAAATGGAGTCAACAATTGTGCCGACTTATTTATATCTTGTTTAGATCTGCTAATATACCAGTTAACACTGAGTGTGCCTCCGGCCAAACCACATTGCTTTTGAAGTATTGATCACTAATGTGTTAATCTTGTTGTAGTCTGTTAAGCAATATAAGAGTCTCTGCAGGCCAATTGGAGTCAGATCTATGTGGATGAGATCATCTGCATAAAGCAAAATGGACATGCAAGAACCATCCAGCTGAGGAGGGAAACAGTTTGTCTTACCTAAATGGTGTACTAAATCTGCCACATGCAGATTGAATAGGCATAGTGCAAGAACGTAATCCTGCTTAAAACCATTAGCAGTGTAAATCTATTGAATAATGTGGACTCTTTCATTTGTTTGAATTTTAACCCTGTTTTCAGAATGCAGTGCTCTAATCTACATGAGCATAGAGTGATCAATGCACGTCTCCGTGCTTACTCCCAAGCAAAGTTCAAATCCACAAGAAGAGGGCCCCTGGAAATGTATGATAACAGGCAGGAAGATTAGGGGAACAAAGTCAAACAAGCATTTGTAATGCAATCGGTCTCGCCTTTGGGACCTTGTAAGTGTTTAGTATTCCTTTCATTAGAAGGGCACTGGCTCCAAGGAACTGCAGGTACTGTGGAATAGTCTGTTTCGTTTCCTTGCGTCCACTAGGCAGTTAAATAACTCTGCGTCCAAAACTAAGCAAACTTACTACATACAGAATGTAATCACAGGACACTAGGCTAAACTGAAGTTAAACAATAATGGGGCGACCCGGTGTCCCTCAGAACCTGGGTATAGATAAAGTAACAAAAACAATGGTTCTGTTGGGTATTACCTAAATATTTCTTATGAAAACGCCTAGTGTTATCATATTATTCAATAATCATGAACATCAATATCTCGGTTAACCAGACAAAAACAATAACACACAAGACACAAACTGTTGTCTATTTCTTCGTTTTTTTATATAAATTTAATCATTCATATATATACACAAATACGTAACTACGGATGTCAACACAAGGTGAGGTTTTATAATAAGTGATCAAGTGATATAAGTGCTCAGTGCTAGTGCTCCGTGCGCAATATATACAAAGTGTTTAAAATATGTACATGGGAAAGAATAGGCCAGAATTTTATAAGACAACAATGACTCTACTAAATATTGAATTTTATTAGTCAAGTAGAGCCTCGATCAGTCTGGACCGTGTGAGGTCGTCGACGTTTCAACCCAAACTCAGCTCCATTAGGTAGTCAGGACGGGTCTTCATCAGGACAAAGAACGGGGGTCAGGGGTGACAGCCTAACAATAAAAAGAACACGAGTTATGCGTGTTCCTTGGCTCAGTCTGGACGAGATATAAGAGCGGGCGGTAAAAATACTCACCCAAATAACACCTGAATAATTCCTGGTTATTCATACATCTTGTAGATCAAGATAGAGAAATCCAATTTTATTGTAATTAATAACGCAAATCTAAAAGAGAGAAGGGAAATCAAATTCAGACCCTTCTGCATATCAAACTAGCTGTCAATTTAAGTTCAAGAGCTCATTACTTAAAGAAATATTGGTGCATGAGACCCCAGTGACCAAAGGAAACTGTGATTGCCTAGGCCAAGGAGATCAAAAATTCACATGCAACTCAATGTAGTTGAATATTTAACTACAAGATACAAAGGCTAGATAATATGTTAAAACCAAATACCAGACGCGAAGGCGTCTAAGCCATACTTAACTCAATTCGCAAAAACATTTGAATGGGGGCTCAGTGTGCAACATTTAAGCCACAGCAGCCAAGATGATCAGCAAGTTATGTTTAAAATTAAATTACACACTAGGGAGGTGCTAGATATTATCTATTCAAGCCGGAAGCCTGAAAAAGACGCCCATGCTGCACTTAACCAAAATTCAAATGACATTCAATTAATAGTAACAAGCAACGCACACCCCTCCAGCATTTACGCAAAGGGTCAGTGTTAGTCAAGTACGACCCCTGCAGCGGATGTGATCAGCAAATCATATTTTTAAAATAGCATGACGGGCGGCTCGATATTGAATAATCAAACCAACAACCTGAAAAAAGAAGGATCAACAGCCCAACAGCATATATTTGAGGGCTCCGTGTTTATCGATAAGATGTTGCTAACTAGCTGAAAAGTCCGTATTAATAGCACGAAAACATCAGAAAAGACTATACGTAGCCAGCGTGTAAGATACCACCACTCACCAAATGGAAGGTCCGAGTGATGAATCTAAAAATAAAGCAAAGGTTGATTTAGACCAAGCTAAATATTTCTGTGCACACAGACACGCGCTATGTGTATATTGTCATGCGCTTACCTCAAAGAATTAGTAAAGGGCAGCAACGGGAAATTCAGTGCTGTGTAGCGGAAACAGGCATATATCCTGTAAAGCCGCGACCATCTGTCTAAAAGAATAACAAGGAGGTCGATTTAGTCCAAGCTAAATGTTTTAAATATTTTGCGCACACAGACAGACACGCGTTGTGTGTATATTGTCATGCGCTTACCTCAATAATTTAGTAAGAGGCAGCAACGGCAAATTCAATGCTGTCTCACGGAAACAGGCATGTGTCCTGTACAGCCGCGACCATCCGTCTGAAAGAATAACCGGCGGCGTCGAGCCGGGATTTAAAGTGATGGCACGTACGAAAAAGATTCATCACTCGGACTACGTATAGTCTTTTCTGATGTTTTCGTGCTATTAATACGGACTTTTCAGCTAGTTAGCAACATCTTATCGATAAACACGGAGCCCTCAAATATATGCTGTTGGGCTGTTGATCCTTCTTTTTTCAGGTTGTTGGTTTGATTATTCAATATCGAGCCGCCCGTCATGCTATTTTAAAAATATGATTTGCTGATCACATCCGCTGCAGGGGTCGTACTTGACTAACACTGACCCTTTGCGTAAATGCTGGAGGGGTGTGCGTTGCTTGTTACTATTAATTGAACTGTCATTTGAATTTTGGTTAAGTGCAGCATGGGCGTCTTTTTCAGGCTTCCGGCTTGAATAGATAATATCTAGCACCTCCCTAGTGTGTAATTTAATTTTAAACATAACTTGCTGATCATCTTGGCTGCTGTGGCTTAAATGTTGCACACTGAGCCCCCATTCAAATGTTTTTGCGAATTGAGTTAAGTATGGCTTAGACGCCTTGCGTCTGGTATTTGGTTTTAACATATTATCTAGCCTTTGTATCTTGTAGTTAAATATTCAACTACATTGAGTTGCATGTGAATTTTTGATCTCCTTGGCCTAGGCAATCACAGTTTCCTTTGGTCACTGGGGTCTCATGCACCAATATTTCTTTAAGTAATGAGCTCTTGAACTTAAATTGACAGCTAGTTTGATATGCAGAAGGGTCTGAATTTGATTTCCTTCTCTCTTTTAGATTTGCGTTATTAATTACAATAAAATTGGATTTCTCTATCTTGATCTACAAGATGTATGAATAACCAGGAATTATTCAGGTGTTATTTGGGTGAGTATTTTTACCGCCCGCTCTTATATCTCGTCCAGACTGAGCCAAGGAACACGCATAACTCGTGTTCTTTTTATTGTTAGGCTGTCACCCTGACCCCCGTTCTTTGTCCTGATGAAGACCCGTCCTGACTACCTAATGGAGCTGAGTTTGGGTTGAAACGTCGACGACCTCACACGGTCCAGACTGATCGAGGCTCTACTTGACTAATAAAATTCAATATTTAGTAGAGTCATTGTTGTCTTATAAAATTCTGGCCTATTCTTTTCCCATGTACATATTTTAAACACTTTGTATATATTGCGCACGGAGCACTAGCACTGAGCACTTATATCACTTGATCACTTATTATAAAACCTCACCTTGTGTTGACAGCCGTAGTTACGTATTTGTGTATATATATGAATGATTAAATTTATATAAAAAACGAAGAAATAGACAACAGTTTGTGTCTTGTGTGTTATTGTTTTTGTCTGGTTAACCGAGATATTGATGTTCATGATTATTGAATAATATGATAACACTAGGCGTTTTCATAAGAAATATTTAGGTAATACCCAACAGAACTAGGCTAAACTGGGCATACGTGCCGTGCCATAATTATGCTAGACGGTGCTGATTATGCCAACAAACCTGTCTGATGATGCCGAGGACGCATTGCCACGTGTCTGCACAGTGACTACACTGCTAGCCTGATAGCCAAGAAGACAAGGACCAAAGGAAGTATATGGCAGCTGATTCACCATGAAGCATTGCCTCTTTGTGAAAAACCACGTGTTATGGGCCAAATGTGCTGTGCTAAACAAGGCCATGAAACAAGTCCCGTGCCATTTAGAAAGAGGACTGTCAGGTTAGTGCAAATGAGTATTGCAAACACACTCTGCTGCATCACCCTCCTAGCCGCTGCCAGCATCTACTGAATTTGTAGGTGGGCATCTGCGCCGTAAGAAGCCCTACCTACAGTTGTTAAGCTAGCAAAAAACGGCAGCTTAAACAGGAGGCTTCTATGGAAGGGAATTACTAATTAAACAATATTTTGTATCTCACTGGCAAAACAAAAAAAATCTGCTAGATTGCTTTGTCGTTAGCGCTAAACCACAATTATCTAAATTGAAAAGACAAACACTCAGGAGTGACACTAAATGCGCTTTTATCTTCTAATTTAGAAGTTATTAAACTGTTATTGAATTGAAATGGTCTGTGCGCAGTTTGCGCAGAGGGAAAAGGCAGCTTACCAGCCTAAAAGCACGAGGGGCTCTTTCGTCCTGAACGTTCCCTGCCGTCCATTAGCCTCAATATGCCCCATCCGGATTTCCTATCTGATATTCACAAAGCCACATAGATGCGCAGATTGGGAGGTAATTGCTGCAGCTCCCTGATGGCACGAGAGGGCAGGCAAGAAACCCGGAGTTTAAACACGCCGTGATCACCAGGCAACAGTAAACAGGCATCTTAATGGCTAACAGATTTTGGTGGCGCACCTAAGGTACCAGTGTGGACACGATGTAAACAATATAATAACTTGGTGATTGAGGTGCAAAGATTTGGGGGGGAAAATCTAGAGCATAGAGCGGGTTAAGAAACTCAACAATTTGGCACAGTTTGGTTGATGTCCTAAAGGAAAGGTGTCAAAGGTCTCTATTTCATAAGCAGTCGGTAAGTAAGGTCGCTGCATGCTGTACGCTACAAACCAAAACAACTGTTTTTTCCAAAGCTACGGTGCCATATTCTACCACGTAGGGGGGCTTGGGCTTGAAATGTCCCTTCCATCTCTCGCGTGCGCTCTCTCGCTCTGCCCCCGCCTCTTCCTCCCACATCCCCTGCAGTTAGAGGTTTTTTTTGTTTGAAAAGCCACACAAGAAGCTGAACGGTCAAGATTCTGGCACCCTGCAGACACAAACACGCATGCAAGACCTAAAAAAAAAACACGCAGACGCTGCTACTCACCCAGCAATTCATATTCAGGGGCCAGCAACCTAACTGTTGGAAGAAAGCTAGCCCGTGCCAGGGAGCCCACCTTTTTCACCCATCTCCTCATCACCTGCCATCGCTGAATCCCTGGGGTACATGGCTGTGACGCCCCACGGTCCGTTAACTTCCAAAAACTCGTCGTTTTGTTTCTTCTGTCTTGGTTTTGTTGTTTTAAGGATGGCGATAATATAGACGCCTGACTTCCGGTCTTCGCGCTTCCTTTTCGTGGCCCGCCTACAACCAGGCACGGGCGCCTGACTTCCGGGTCGCGCTGCTTTCGCACTACTTTAAAACAAGCATTTGCAATGCAATACGACTCGCATTTACGCGAGACGTATTGCATTACAAATGGGAGTGTGGGCATTTAAGAAGGCAAGAACGGGAGTGGAGGAGGTGATGGGGGGGCGAGAAGTGACGAACTGCGGGAGGGAGCGGGGGGGCACATAGGGCATAAAATAGTGATTGAGTAAAGGGGCCAATAGCCAGGGAAGGATACGAATGACAAGATGGCCATCAGGAGGCGGGACTAAGAAGCCTAAAACCAACCAGAAGGCATCATTTAGGATGTAAGCCAATCAAAAAGAGGGGCGGAGAGTGGGCGGAGCTTCCAGAAAGCTTCCACGCTATAGTATATACTGCATGTCTCAACGAGACAGCGCAAGCGCTGCCTAGGCGAGACCTAAAAAGTTGCATCCAACCTATATATTTTTTTGGTCGGCGGAATCTCTCACCATCTCAAAAAGCTTGCTACGAGTCATAAGAAAGCCAAGAAACAAGAACATACTTAAATGAGAACATCATTTTTTTACATAACTTAGAAACAGTACACATACACTGATTTATCGAGGTCTTACTCATGATTTTTGTATTTATACAGTTTTTATCTGTATTTTTTAAAATGTATTTTCTATCAAAAAGGTAATATACTAATAAGGTGTGGTATAAAGAGATATAAATCAAATAATACAATCTCCTATATAACAAAACCAAAATAATGTGGTACAAATTACCAAGAATAAGTCTCTGACCATACAAACCTCACATACTCTCATTCATTCGCCAACTAAAACCAAGACTATAAGTATAACATCATCAGACCACAAGAGGTATCTCATGTCAGTGAGAACCTATAGAAAAACAAATTTGGCTCTTTCGTTAGGTAAACACAGATTGTACGTTTTCTTTAAATACTCAATATTTACATTGTATCTAGTAGACATATTAGAACGTTCAGAGCAATGGCTAGATAGGTTGGTCCTCTCATCTTGTCTGCTGACACTGCACCGTTTCTGCAGTTTCAGAAGACAAGACGAGAGGACCAACCTATCTAGCCATTGCTCTGAACGTTCTAATATGTCTACTAGATAAAATGTAAACTCTTTTTGTATTCCCAAGCAAAGACCTGTCTGCCTTATCAAAAGCTGCACTATTATCAATAAAACAACAGCACAGCTTTCTTTTGTTTGCAAGAGTAGTAGCGGCAAGTTGGTAAAGCCCGGTCAGAGCATCAGATGTTGAAGCCTCCCTGCAGAGGCCTGTTTGAACTAAGGGAATAAGTCCTTTGAAGGAACTTGGACTTTGAGACCTAAAAGGAGTGCAATAGTGATAGAATATTTTTTGACATCCCAAAGGGTGATAAGTCTATAATTGCTAGCAGTGGTTCTATCACTTTTCCTATGTATGAACAAGACAATGGCACGACTAGCGTTCTAGTTACTAGCTTAAACAGTGCCAGGAGCAGTGGGCATTACTTTAAGTAAAGCAAATGCTAATGCACCGGGCCGGGAGACTTAGATAATTTAGATTTTTATCAAGTCCTTAAGCCACTGATCACTCTAAGTCCAAGCATTCTGACACTTCCTTGGTTTCTGTTGCGTAATATTCATTGCTGCCATTTAAAAAGATGATATGACACGTCCACCATTCCATAACTAAGTTTACTGTTGAATTATTTTCTTAGAGGAGTTATTACTTTTCCAGAATATTTAGAGGCCATCTTAATTTCTCAAGGAAGCTCAGATTTGTTTTCCTGCATTCTTGAGTAAATCATATTTGATTATGTGTGAAAACCTGTCTCCTTTTATGCTAGTAGATCTTGATATAATTCAAGGCCAAGAACAGATGTTTTTCCAAGGGTTGAGTATTTGTTTATGGATTCATTAAAATAATGGGTAGTATCTTCTGAGCTACTAATTACAGAATATTTATGTTAATTTATAATTTTACATTCTTACCACTGAGTTTGGACGTTAAAGGGCCACTTAATTCTTTTTATAGACCCCCTAGGTTCAAAATTCCCAATAACAGTATGATTTTAAGACTTATACCCAGTCTTGCTAAGATGCATTGGAGTGGTAGGTGGTCACTTTACTAATAATACTGAAATCAAGTACACATAGTGAACTAAGGTCTTTGAATTATAACATAGTCTAAGGAATTGAGTATCATCACATGCTATATGGGTGGGATTGGCAGGAATACCATTAGCGAATCTACTATTGAGTAGACAAAATGTTATAGCACATAATTTCCCCCATAGTGCTTTTCCACTTTTTTCTGTGTTGTGTACAGAATGTGACAGGAGGCAGGCCGAAAGGGAATACCATAGAGAGTAAATAAGTTGCTATTCTCCTCCAAGGGAATTGGCATTCAAATCACCAGTTATAATGATTGGAGATTATTGACACATATCAATTTTTTTGTTTTTTTTTTAGCGTGAACTTGACCCGAATCGGGTATCAGAGCGCTTTACATAGCACCAGTTGCATTACATGAGGACACATTCATTTTTAGGTCTCGCCTAGCGACGAAGCGCATGCGCTGCTCGCCTTGGCGAGATCTATTGTTGTGGGTTTTGCGTCCGAAGGGGGACAGGAGATGTGCACGCGTCGGACAAGAGATGTGCAAGCGCGGCGTCTCTTCTCTGGCGATGTCAGCACTTTCGCGCGCCCCCACCGCGCTTTCACTTTCGCGCGCTCGATCTAAGCTGTGTTTAGGTCACAGTGTGCGCATTCTACGTAGGGGGGAGACGTTAATGATAGAGTTCTTGAGGCAGGGAGGGTGCCCGTTGTAATTAGCAGACACCCACAATTCTTCAAGATGAAACAAGTATAGGTATCAACAACAGAGCAATGGGAAGTCTGCGGGTCGTGAAGCCTGAATATCCTCGGATTAGTGCAAACCCGATATTTCAGCTACTGCTAGCTGTATCCTATCGAGTGTGATAGCGCAATAAACACGTTTAATACGGAGCCTCAGCTGGTTTCATTATGCTCTGTCATTAGCCGGTATCAAAAGCAGCGTGAGCTGGATGACGCGGGGGCCTTGCACGTGCATGTCAGTCTGAGTGGGCTGCTGCTGACTGTGCACCAAATTTGGCTCCGCTGTCTGGAGCCAAGTAACCGAGTTTAGTGATGGACGTAGCTCAGAATGAAAAATGAGCGGGTAATGTGTCCAGTTATCCAAGATCTTTGGCAAAGCAAATTAAATTAATGCACCGTTTTGTAAATCAATTCACGCGTGATAACGAGCACATGCCCTATCTGATTCGAAAGCAAAATCTTTTTGAAAATCACAACAAATTAACGCGAGTCAGAATTTATAAATCTACATCTGAAGTAGAAATGCTTTTTTTTTTTTTTTTAAGCTGACAATCTTTTTTTTACACCACCAACCAATGCTCTTGTTCTGGTCGAACCAGACGCCATAAAGGTCCCGTCAGAATGGTCACGGGCGTGGTGTTGAAGCTAGTAACTGTCCCAATGCCATGAGGGGGAATTGCATCCTGTCCGGATTTTCCATTTAATTGCTTTCAGCACGCTGGGACTTTTAAAGTCACTTTTCATTCTGTAAGCATGGGTCTACAAAGCCCAGCAGTTGTAATGCCACTTAGTGGAAAATCAGACAGGGCTGACCAAAAGTCTTGCTTGTGACATGAAGCCAGCAGCCAGTAATGATGCATAATATCTAAATAAGCCTGGGCACTTGAAATCACATGCTTAAAAATTTATATTTTTTCGGAAATTCAAATTAACCCGTTATAAAATGTATAGAAGTACATATGTTATGTTACAAGTGTTTGTATAACACTGTCTTCAGAAATTACTTGTCCCCTCGGCTATATATAGACAATTGTCTGCAGTTGTGACCGTTCCAGCTGAGTTAACTCCCTGGAAGAGAATTATGTTGATTGGAATATAGTAAAAAGCCTCTGGAGAATAGTTTTGTGCAGAATTTAGCCAGAATAGCAGTCAATATCACTGCTTTTAAACCAGAGTTGTACTTTTCATATCAAATATTCAGATGATATGTTTTCAGGAGTGGCCTAGCAGTTAAAGCAGCAGTGGAAAATGTATTCATAACAGTCCCATATTGTACAAAGTGCGAGTTGCAGTGAGCTCAACCATCTCTAGGAGGGTTTGGGGAGCCAGTTAAATGTGTCTACAATATAATTGAGTGTGGTCTCTCAATAAAAGCAGATCCCTGATCTTCAGCATTTAAGGAGTTGTTCCCATATCCCATATAGTTAGTCTCTCCTTGGTTGTTTTGATTCCGATGAAGATGCTCCGGTTCAGTAAGGGCGGATCAACGACTTCCCATAGTATGATATAGCCCATAGTCTTCTCAATTACTCATGGTGTCTGCCTTTGCAAAATGTACACATTTAATAAGTTTACATGATCCTGAACGCTTGTGATGAACCACTAAATATGTGCCGTCAAAACCTGCTCGGGGGCTTCAGGGCAACCACGGGTTACTGGGCCACAACCCTGGAGTTTGGGGACTTTTACCACTGATGTCCAAGGGCCGACCTACTATGGTACTGCAAACTGGGTGGCAAGTACATACACCCTTTCCTGTATGTAACTCTAGGGTAATGAGGGTGAGCAGTCCAAGGTTTATCAGGGGTGGAGTGTGGGAGTAGAGACGTAGAACTCCAACAGTTTAACAAAAGACACGATTAGTACTGTCCAGCCCAGTGCTTTCCTTTGCAAAAACAGTACTTTCATCAGATACTAAAACTTAATTGGCCAGGCTACAGACAGATGCACACTTCTCCAGTAAGATGTACAGCTTTCAGGTGATGTCCCCTCATCCCTGGGAGACTAGTTACAAGGATACCAATCCTAGGTCTCAGCAGTCCTCCGAATACTCTGTGGAGCACTCTCTACCATGCTCAGTGAAGAACTTGCATCTGGAACCAACTGGGCTAAATTGGGTCACACTTTTATACACATTTCCGAGACAGGGCACGTGGATTCCATTTTCAATGCCCAATAACTTCTTTGGAGTGGTTCATTTTTACACTTCAATTTTTGGTCTTGCCTACGCAGCGCAAAGCCTGTCTTTTGAGCTCTTTTGTTTTCTATCAGTGGGCTTAGAGATTGCCCATTGCTTACCATTGGTTGGTTTCATTGTCCCTCTCATTTGCTTGCTTCTTATTGGTCAGTTGTCATAGGCTACCTTCCTCATCATGTGTTTGTCCTTTGATTGGAGCATTAATGCATTACTTGTGTCTTCCACTGCTCATTTATATAGGCACTACTTTTATTCTTAGTGTTAAAGTACTCTACTAGAGTGCATCTTTTTCAGTTGGCTCCCTCATGTACTTCTCTACCCTCTGCTGTCAATTTTCTTGCCCCCACATGCCCTCCCTGTTTCTTTTCCGTTGTTGCTTACCCCTCACCGGCCCTTCTTCTTCTTCCCAACGCCACCATAACAATAAACAAGCATTTGCAATGCAATAGGTCTCGCATTTACACGAGTTTGATCTATTGGCATTGTAAATGACAATGCCTTTTATTTTATGTTTTGGTTTTTAAAACGTAAATAAAAGGCATTGTCATTTCCAATGCCAATAGCTTAAACTAGCGTAAATGCGAGACCTATTGCATTGCAAATGATTGTTTTGTTAGGCACGGGGAGATTAAGTGATTTGCCCAGAATCACAGGATGTTCAGCCTCATTGCCGAGACTCGAACCCAGTTCCCCCAGATTCGAGGTCGACCGCCCTAGCCGTTAGGCCAACTCCTCTCCCCAATTAGGTTAGAAATTAAGTTGGCCCTTTTCATGATAGAAATAACACCTTATCAAAAGTCCCGAAAACATTGATGTCAGTAGTGTGCCAGGTCTCCTGAAAAGAAAACTATACAGACATTCCATTTCAAGAGAGCGTCCGTTTAAATCTCTCATTTTAGGACTTACTCATTATGGGCTATCGTATGACAATTTCCCCCTTTACCATCGTCCACGTTATGGTTTGAAAATGCCAATGATTTTATTAAAGAAAATGTGGAGCTTCGAACCGCAAACTACTACGTTTTATGCGCAAACGTAGCAGTTGAGACATCTTTATGAATTGGCCCGTAAAAAGTTAAATTGTAAATGGCATATTTTATGCAGGCCAATTGGAAAAGTGTCTGGATCCATTACAGATAATCCAGTGTAATCGGGGTGTGGATATTTGGTCGAGAAATGACTTCTGTAGCTCTCGCAGTGACAACATTGTCACTGAAGTTTGAAAAGTGAGGGATAGAAAGCTGTCAACATTAAGTGAATATAACAGGTTTTTGTCTAATGTCTCCTTAGTGTTGCACTGTTCAACCTTGTTTAAGCTCATGTCTGTGTTGTTCTTGGTATCTAGCAAAAGGACCGAATTCGCTTTAAGCTTTGTGTGTATCTTTGTTTCTCTGATGTCAGTGCTCATAACTAGAGATTGTTCATATTCTATTATGGTGTGTGTTTGACTTTCAGAGCCATGTTTGAAGTGAATATGAAGGAACGAGATGATGGAAGGGTTACTTTAACCAACCTATCTCCCCAAGCAGTGAAGGTGTTTCTTGATTACGCCTATACAGGAAAAACACAAATAACAGAAGACAACGTAGACATGCTCTTCCAGCTTTCCTCGTTCCTACAGGTTTCTCTTCTTTCCAAAGCTTGTAGTGATTTTTTGATAAAAAGCATTGACTTAAGCAATTGTTTGCAATTATTAGCAATATCGGAAAGTTATGGTTCTTCTAGGCTATTTAACCATGCTTTGGATTTTGCTTTACAACATTTTTCTTTGCTACTTCAATCAGCCGACTTCCTTGAGATGGGCGTGGATATATTAGAAAAATGTTTAGAAGCAGATGAACTAAATGTCCCTGCAGAAGAGTCAGTTTTAAATGCTGTTTTCTCTTGGACCAACCACAATCTGGAGGAAAGACAGAGATACTTGCCAAATTTGATGAATAAAGTAAGATTGCATCATATATCCGAATCTACTCTAATGAAGTGTCTTAGTTCCGAAAACCAGTTGCTAAAAAGCACTAACTGCTCAGTATTGATCAACGATGCAATACAAAATGTTCAAGACTTTGGAGGCTTGTTCCCCGACACTCGCATTTCAACTACAGAAAAATATATATTTGTTCACAAAACTGAGCAAAGCATTGGAAGGCGACACACATTTTGCTACAATATTAGTACTGGTAAGTGGGTAGAACTTCCTCAAATTCACATTCTGGATCTGCCTGGGTCAAGTCTTTCCTGCTATGCAGAAAAAATATTTGTAACAGGTGGATGTAAAGGATCATGCTGCAGGGCAGTTAGGCTTCATATTAATGAGCGACACCACGAAGCCACTGACAACACCTGGTGCTACTGCCCATTGACCAACAACTACTCCTTAGTCTCTCCTATGAAGAAACCTAGGACGATGCATGCTTCTGTAAAGGCTGTCAATCAATTATTTGTGATAGGTGGTAAAACTAAAGGCTCTCACAACATCAAAAGCCTCTTGGATGTTGAATCGTACAGTCCTCTCACAAAACAATGGAAACCCGTGAGCCGCTTACCAAGAGGAATATACTACCCAGAAGCTAGTGCATGCAAAAATGTTATTTATGTCCTTGGGTCAGAAATTGAAATCACTGATGTATTTAACCCATCTCTCGATTGTTTCTTCAAATACAATGCTGAGGTTGACCAGTGGTCACAGCTTGTGGCAGAGTTTGGACAGTTTTTTCATGCAACTTTGGTCAAAGCGATCCCTGTTAACTTTACCTTGTACATATGTGACCTCTCCACCTACAAAGTGTACAGTTTCTGCCCCGAGACATGTGTCTGGAAGGGAGAGGGTTCCTTTGAAAATGCTGGCTTTAATGCTGGAGCTGTTGGCATAGAAGACAAAATTTATATTTTAGGAGGTGATTATGCTCCAGATGAAATCACAGATGAAGTTCAAGTGTACCACAGCAGTAGATCCGAGTGGGAGGAAGTTTCACCGATGCCAAAAGCCTTGACAGAATTCCACTGTTGTGTGATTCAGTTCAGTAAGCACATGGACCCATGGAGGTCCAGCCACATGTAATGGTGAAATGTTATAATGCAAATGCTTCTTTTTCCAGATCTTTAATAAAGTACCAAGAGAGTGTAACTGTTTTCTTCATCAATAAAGCCTGGGTGTTTTGAAAAAATCCATAACAATTAACACACTTTTGCGAGGTATTATGTCTCTAGCACTTGTCGACTACATTAGCACTTTTCAGATCGAGATATTATGTCTGCAGCACTTGTTGACTACATTAGTACTTTTTAGATTGAGATATTCTCAAAGGTGTAAGTTTCCACTAAAAATAAAAAACAGTAGTATGTCCAGCACCACCCATGGCCAACCACTGGTACTTCAACACCCTCCCATAGAAAATAATGGAGGTAGGAAATTAAAATACAACTTTATAGAAAATAATGTTTCATCAATTATTTAAAATAGTTAAAATATAAATAACTATAATGCAATCTTTAAAAAAGATATATAAAAGTGCAAATGTATTTTAAAAAATGTCAATACCTCATTTCGAATTTAAAAATGTTACAATAATTTGTAATAAAATATGACTAAAGGGATACGTTTTGTAGAACTACAAAATTCAGTTTGTGAATAGGCCCTTTATATATGCAGCTGTTGTTGGCTATATGAGCACTGTTATGTTATATTGATTTGTATAGCGCACTAATCACCCAAGAGGGTATCCAAGCACTTGGGTAGGTGTGTAGGTTTGTGGTCCCTAAGGTGCTTATATGAAGAGGCAGGTCTTCAGCTTCTTGCAGAACTCAAGAAGTGAGGGGGAGGCTCTGATGTGTTGAGGGAGGCTGTTCCATGTCTTTTTTAAGTTTAAAGAGCTTTATTGCAATATGTAAACATAGTAAAACATCATTACAGAGTAAATGATTTACAATGAAAAAAACAAACAATATTATATACTTATACTTTCTAATAAGTCCCAAACTGGGAAATAAAACTATACTAAGAAAAAAAAAGAGCTATTTTTAAATTTTAAGAGAAGAAAGAAGAAAGAAGAGTGAAAGAAAAGGAAAATGAAAGATAGAGGGAAAGAGTAACAAAAAAGAGAAAATGCCAAAACAATATGTATAACATCTGCAAGAGTTAAAAGAAAACAAATATTGGAGAAAGAAGAAGGTACTTTAAAGGAAAGTGAAAACAATCAGGGGACATGCTTAGAAAGGTATGCAGTAAGAGGTGACCATACTAAATCCCTTTTAATTAATAAAGGCACAGAAGTGGCATATGCACGATCCAGCCGGTGGTGATGACATAAGTTCCACCAAGCCTGATATGAAATTTTGGAAGTATCTTTCCAATTGGTTGTAATGATTTGGAAGGAGATGGCAATAAATAAATCTATGAATCTTCGTGCATTACTATGAGCATCCCATATTGGTGAGGAGCCTCCTAAAAATATATGTGTAATGTCAAAAGCTAAATTTGTGGATAAAATGTCATTTAATTTGGACCAGATACGAAACCATAAGGATTTGATCAATGGACAGTGAAAAAACATATGAAGAAGGTCACTGTTCTCACATGAACATGACCAGCATTTTTTAGATTCAAGTAACTTAAATTTGTATAAGTCAGAAGGGGTAAAAAAAAGTCGGTTGTAAAAAAAAAATAGAGTTTGTGTAGTACTAGCAGAGCGGGAAGAGGTGTGTATTTTAGACCAAACAGAATTCCAGAGCTGAAGTGAAAATTCTTGTGTTAAGTCTTCCTCCCATAATAGTTCTATTGGTGACTTCGATCTTTCAGCTAAAGGACAGGAGAGCAATTTATAGATAGCAGCTGCTCTAAGAGGGATAGAGAAATCAAGTATAGAGGATGAAGCCTGACCAGGAGGGCATATTTGAGAAAAAGTTTGAATGAGAGAAGTTGCCAAGAGGGGGTAGTGGAAAGAGTGAGTATTAGAGATGCCGAAAGATTCCTGAATATCTGAGAACTCCTTCGGCAAATTGTCCTTCATTAATTGATCGAGGGTAATGATACCTTTATCAATCCATTCCTTCCAGAAGAGCGCTCTATTATTAATCTTTAAAAATGTATTATACCATATTGGGGTTTGGGAGAAAAAGTCCTTAGGAGAAAGATGAGAACGAAACAGAGAGAGAGAAAGAGCTTTGGAGTGGTTAAAAATGGGAGTGGAAAGACGTTTCGGTGGTTGAGATAAACGAGTAGCTGTAAGGAATGTAAATGGTAGGAGTTGAGCGAGTTCAAGTGTACTCAAGCTGTTACCGGGAGGCAAGGAGAATCAGATAAAAAGGCCAAATTTGCTTTAATGTGAAGGCCGAATGATATCGGTTGATGTTCGGGAAATTGACTCCACCTACGTCTTTGGGTTTCTGAAGGCGAGAGAGAGAAATCCTAGCTTTACGGTTATTCCATAAAAATTTTGTTAAGGAACGATTAATGGTACTAAAGAAGTAGAGCGGGAGGGAAACCGGAAGCATAGAGAGATAAAAATTAATAATAGGGAGAAGCATCATTTTAATAGTGGCTAGTCTACCCCACCAGGATAAAAGAGAGGGGACCATCTCTCAATAAGGGCAGAATTTTTTAAAATTATATCTCTGTGGTTAATCATAACGGTTTCCCTAATAGTGCTAGCATAAAGGGCGCCTAAACATTTGATATTTTTGGGATTCCATTCAAAGCCAGAGCCATGAAACATATGAGATAGACAAAATTTGTTTAAGGGTAAAACTTCGGATTTATCAATATTCAATTTATAGCCAGAGACTGATGAATATTCTTGTAATAAGGAGAAAAGAGCCGGCAAAGAAGTGGAAGGGTTAGAGATATAAAGCAAAATATCGTCTGCATACGCAGTAAACTTAATATCAATATTCTGAAATTGGAAACCTGTGTGGAAAGGTGAGCGCCTGATTTTTTCGAGAAAAGGCTCTAAAGCAAGAATAAAAAGGAGTGGGGAAAGGGGACACCCTTGTCTTGTTCCTCTATGAAGAGAAAAATAATTAGATTGACGTCCGTTAACCCATATTGAAGTAGAGGGATCAGAATAAAGCAATTGAATATAACGAATAAATGGGGGCTAAAACCATGCCATCTCAATGCTCCAAACATGAAGTCCCAGCTAACCCTATCAAATGCTTTTTCAGCATCGAGCGTGATGGCAGCAATAGGAAAATCCATTTTCGAGGCAAGATGAATGATGTTTAGGAGGGTTCTCGAGTTGTCTGTTATAGACCTTCCTTTGACAAACCCAGATTGATAAATATTAATAAGATCAGGAATCACTTTGTTAATGCGAGTCGCCAATATTTTAGCGAAAATTTTACAATCCGTATTAATTAAAGAGATGGGCCTGTAATTTTTGCATAAGGAGGGATCTTTATCCTAGTTAGGGATTAAACAAAGCATAGCTTGGGTGAAGGTTCCCTTTGATTCCCCTTCACCAAGAAAGTAATTTATCAATGAAAATAAATGAGGCATCAGGGATTTTTTAAATTGGAGATAAAACCGAACAGTGAAACCGTCAGGGCCAGGTGTTTTATCTTTGGGTAAAAGATTTAGAGCAGAGAGAAATTCCCTCTCCGAAATAGGAGTATCCAATGACTTAAAATCTACAGAAACATCAGGAGTATGAGGGAGAGATTGAAAGAAAGAATCAATTTGAACGGAAGAGGGAGTGGACTCTGGAGTGTAAAGAGAGGTATAATACTGGACAAAGCAATCAAGTATTTGATCATCAGCAGTGTGACGAACACCAGAGTTGTCGGTAATGGCAATGATTTTAGATTTCTGTTTCTTAATTTTAAGATAGTTAGCCAGAGATTTACCAGCTTTATTCCGTCCACTGTACATTTTAGCATTACATTTTAGGAGGTTGTTACATGCAGAATCCCATGAATGTTTGTTAAATTGCATTTTAGCCTTGATGAGAGAGGAAAGAGTATCATTAGAATTAGTGGTGAAGTATTGATGTTCAAGAGCTTTAATTTGTTTAAGGATAAGAGAGGAATCGGAGAGGGCTTTTCTCTTCTTACGAGATACAAAATCAATAATGAAACCTCTGGCAGTGGCCTTAAAGGCATCCCAAACTGAATGAAATTGAGAAGTAGAAGAGAGGTTGTTGAGAAAGAAATCATCAATAAAAAGTGTGAATTGTTCAACAAACTGGGCATCTAAGAGAAGAGAGTTGTTAAAGCGCCATCGGCGGGAGGTAGGGGAAGGTGAAGGGAAGTCCATATCTAGGATGACAGGGGCATGATCTGAGATTAGGATGGAGCCAATTTCTGAGTTGGTCATAAACTGTAGGGTGTGTTGAGTGAGAAAGATGTAGTCAATACAGGAGTGTGACTTGTGAACGGGAGAAGAAAAAGAAAATTCCAATGTGTCAGGGTGAGAGACTCTCCATGAGTCAATGAGGCCTCTAGATGAGATTGCTTTGTGAAAAAGTTTTTGCATTTTGTTGGGGACATATTTGGTTTGTGATTTGCGATCTAGGAAAGGATCCATCAGTTGATTACAGTCACCACCCAAGATCAAATCATCCACAGCATGCGAGGAAAGAAAGGTGGAGAAATCATTCCAGAATTGAAAGTCTATACCATTCGGACCATAAATATTGCAAAACGAAAGCTGAGTATTATTAACGATAACAATTAAGAACAGCCATCTACCATTATCATCATGAAACTCATTTTGCAATTGAACGCACAAAGATTTGTGAAATAATATAATCACACCATTTTTGTTGTTTACTGCAGGAGAACAAAAACTTCTCCTACCCATTGTTTACGTAATGAAGACAATTCTTGTAACTTAAGGTGTATCTCTTGTAACAATGCAACCTGACATTTTAGTCTTGCTAAGTGAGATAAAACACGTTGCTTCTTAACAGGATTGCGAATACCTTTGACATTCCAAGATACAACACGAAAACCTTTCATCTATAGAGTTTAACTGTTGCTAGGCTTGAAAATAAAAACAAGCCAAAGAAAGAAAGAAGGAAAATATTAGGGAAAAGGAGTAAAGTAAAGGTTGAGAAAATGCATAGAACATAGAGGAAGGAAAGATTTGTATAGACTTGCCACAAAGGAAAAAGAAAAGGAAAACAGTAAAGTACCGTATATTGAGGATACAAGAAAAGAATTAGACAAAAAGAAAGGGTAAGAGGAAGAAGCGAGAGAGAAGGAAAATATAGAGAAGAGAAAAAACAAAATGAACAGTAGTAGTGGGGAGCATAGTCTCCCGAAAAAATTAGGAAAGATAGGATGACGGAAAGCCAAGAAGCTTTAGTCATGACGATCAAAGAAATGCTCCAAGATGGCCGCGGGGAGGGAACTCTGAAAACAGGCTCCCGGGATCGGAACCACTACATCAGTGATACCGACCCGAATCCCCACCCGACCCACTCCCCTCGCCACCCAGCAAAGCAGGACTCACCGGAATGGAAGAAGCCATGAGACGACATCGACGAAGACCGCAGTGCTTGGAGTAAACGTCCCTCGCCGATCCCTCAGAACTGCTAGCAGCCCTGACATTGCGAAGGAAACCAGCAAGCACTCCCGGATCAACGTCGGACCCACGCGAAACCAAGGAAAGAATCCACAGACCAGACAAGTGCTCATTCCTGGGCAAGGACTTCAAGTCAGGAACCGGAACGATTCCTGCTCCACTCTGCCATGGAGTAGCGTCACCAAGGTACGATGACTGGCCTCAAAATGGCCGACACGCTTGATCCGAACAACGAGATATAGGGCCTGCAGAGCGTCTAGGTCCCCAGCGATTACACTCAGAGACTACACACCCCACTAATCTATCTAGAGGGGACCTGGGTCGGCGCCATAGCGTGTGCAAGTCCCACTAGAAGCACAGCTTCTACTATGATTCTGACTGACTGGCCTCAAAATGGCCGCCACGCCCGACCTCAACACCGAGGAATAGGACCTGCCGAGCGGCAAGGCCCCCACTATTGACAACAGAGGCCCCACACCCCCACTACTCGGTACTGAGGTGACCCGGGTCGGCGCTGAAGCGTGCGCGAGTCCCACTAGAAGTGCAGCTCCTCCTCTCGATTCCGCCTGACTACAAGATGGTGGATCACTAAGCCCTGTCGACTTGCTTTGCCCCCAATAACTGGCTCCGAACACATTCCGCTGAAAGGGACACCTTGGGATAGGAGCCCTCTGCCCCAAACCAAGAGGGAATCTATACAGAGCACTCATTTCCCTCAGGGAGCCCCCACACCCTCAGCCGAATCTGCCTGGCCTCATGATGGCCGCTACTGAGAGCCCTACGATCCACACCCATCCATGTGATTAGATCCACTGACCCAATTAACAGATACAAGGGCTCTATATATAAGGGGATATCATCGGCCTCTACCCCTAACGAAAGAAGAATCTGAGAATAGCGCACAAATCCTACACGGAGCCACTCTCCCTCTGGGGACCCTGCCTGGCCCTAAGATGGCCGACCCCAGCCCACCGGAGTTCCAAAGTCAGGATCTGTAGAAACACACAAACGCTACAAGGTCCACCAAGCAAGAAGAATTAATTCGCCCCTCTGCCCATACGTTCAGAATCTTCGCGTGAGAACCCTCTCATGACCACAGTGAACCCACACACAGTGTCTCACTCACAAGTTGGGCACCTTCATTACCGTAGTGTTCACCCCCATTGATAACAACAAAGGACTACAACTTCGTCATGTCACTTTACCCTAACCTCCTGCTCAAGACAACTGCCAATTAAACAGTCCTGGAAATTCATAAACATTCTCCTCCCACAGCTCTAGCAGCTAAACCACCCAAATAATTGGCCAGAAGCCACTTCCGCCTAAAACAGCTGCGACAAGAAAAAACAAGACGAAGGGGACCCCTATCCACGGTTGCTGACCTACTCCTCAACCGACCAGGAGGCATAAAAAGGGTGGCCTCCTGAAGTCAGTACCACAGGACCGTCATCGACAGGTGTGTAAGGGACCACTCAGTTACAATCGCATCCTCTTGACACATCTTTTGGCGACAACCTTTAACTCACTCACTGCGGATCTGTCTTATCTCACCAACTTTCCCAAACTCCTGCTCAGAGGCTCGATCCCCCAGCCTGTAGAATTCACACAATGGCCCTGGACACACCAACTCTCCCCAATCAACCCTTACCGACCCACCTGAAACCTCACAGCGCGAACGCATACTCTATTAACTTCCCCCAACCTTTCTTCTAAAGCGAGAAGAAATTTCAAGCAGAAACTGATCAGACAGTACAGAGAAACCCTATTTACAGACATATACCACTGCTCATCTAGAGGACTGATTAAGATGGACTTGATCTTCCACACTGAGAGACCAGAAAACTGGAACACCGCTATCAGAGCACAACTCTGCATTTCCAAAACCACAACCACACCACACAGCTGCAAATTAACATCCTTGCTCCCTAATCGTTCGTCAAGAAGAGGGAGCACGTCCGTGACCATCTACACTAACGGCACTGTCCTCATTCAGGCAAATAACGAGAACCTAGAGGCTTTCGACTCCCTCTTCCCCACACTACGATCCACTCTCCCCCACCTGCCTCAACCCGCCCCTAACACAGCTCCCACCCACAGCTAAATGGCCCCAACGGGAACCTCAAACCAGCACCACCCTGTCCCGCGCCCACGCCGCCCGCCTCCCTCGAGGCACCTCCCACCACAGAGCCTCCACAAAGCGTGCTCTCCAACTCCCTAAGGAAAGTATAAATCCACTTCCTAATGGGATCCACCCTCCGCAACCCCACGAACTAGCCCGGCCGACAGCAACCTTTAATCACACTAGTTCCCGCACAGATCTTGGAAATCTGAATTCATACCATGACCCAACACACCCCCCTCCCAGGATCCCAAAAGGTGTCAGCATGTCCTACGCAATGAGTAATAGACAACATTCCATAAACCCGGCCTGCAACACACAGGACGAATCCCCCCAAGATGCCCTTACTCCCTCCCATGACTCCATGGCACAGCGTCTCGCATCACTAGAAAGCCAGATAGACTCGATTTCCCGGGCCTTGTCCGAAATCCTCACCAATCTTGACAAGGAACGTGAGGCCCCACCAATCCCCTCCTGGATACCCACTACATCCAACACCAACCACCACAAGTGCCCTAGTTGGCCTTCAGCAACCCCCGTGACACAGTCACAAAGACTCTCAAGATCGGACGCCGTAGCCTGGCCACAAAAATCCCTAAGAAACTCTGCCTCCCCCTTTAGGGCTCAGAGATGCCCTAATACCGAAATCGAGCCTCGGGCCTCAAGACCCACCAGGGCAAAAGCAGCAATGTCGGACAAAGAAGCAGCCGATCTAGCCTCCTCATATGACTCATCTCCCTCAGACTCCCCAAAATCCAAGTGATCACGGGTTTCAGAAAAGACCTTCCTTGCACAAAACCACCTAGACTGCCCTTCCTCACCACCCTACCTAGGGCGCCCAAAGGATTGATCCCCAGCAACAAAGAGCTATCCACCAACTGCTTGCTCATCAACTGTAGGTCGGCGACTATGCATGCAACCGAACTAGCAGAAGCCATCCTCTCACAGGACATCGACATCGCATTCTGCACGGAAACCTGGCTCAATGAGCTCTCCTCACCATACCTAGACATGCTTGTGCCCCGGGGTTTTCCATCATTAACAAAGACAGAAAAGACCAGCGAGGGGGAGGGGTAGCTATCATTCACAAAAACAACTTGGTCATCACGGAAATAGAATCATGCAATTACAACTCATTTGAATGCCTTTCAACCAACATAAAGACCAAAGACAAAGGAACTTTGCTCTGCCACCTTCTCTATCATCCGCCAGGCAACACAGCCGCTTTTGGGGAACACTTAGCTGACCTGATAGCTCAATGTGCACTTGGAGATGCCAACAATCTAATTCTTGGCGACCTCAACCTGCGGTGGAATGAAACTAACAACCCGCTAATTCAAACGCTATCCAATCTACTCTGTGACAATAATCTAACCCAACACTGCATGGAGGAAACGCACCACAAAGGAGCCACCTTGGATGCCATCATCGCTCAACGAAACGCAATTACAATCAACCACATACTCCCCGTGGACTGGTCAGACCACCACATGATACTATTTCATATCAACCAACAAACTCTCTCTCAAACACCCATGCAAGACCCCCAAATGGACCAGAAACTTCTCCCAGATCCCCATGGCAGTCCTCGAAGAACGGATAAGCTCGCTTCTTCCCCACACCAACGTCCACCTCTCCACAACCGAACTCACCGAGCGGTACAACGCAAAGCTAGTGACCATGCTTGACCAGCTAGCTCCCCTAAAGCTGAAAAAAAGCCGAACCATTCCATCCAGGTCATGGTTCAACTCCGACCTCAATTCTGAAAGGAGAAAACTAAGAGCCAAAGAAAGAAGCTGGAGGAATAATCCTACCTCCATCCTCCGCGAACAACTCAAAACAGCCCGCAGGAAGTACAACAATCACATTAAAAACAAGAAATCCAGCTTTTTCCGCTCAGGCGCTGGACAGCGCAAAAATCGACCCAAGGAGCTCTATAACATCATCAGGCAACAAACCTCCAAGCCCGCGACCTCCTCTTTACAGGCATCCAAAGAACTCTGCAATAACTTCGCCAACTTCTTCAATGATAAGATCACCAAGATCGAACTCTCACTGGACGTCAACATTACACACCCCACTAAGGTCATCACACCCAGGACGCCTGATTTCGATCCCTGTGACTCTTCCAATTCCTGGCTAAGCTTCCGCCCCATTCAAGAATCTGAGATAGTCACACTGATCTCCACCTCCAAACCCTCAGCTCACGTCCTAGACCCCATTCCTCCCCTACTGACCAAAAAACTGAAGCACGCCCTAGCTCCACTTTGGTGCGAGATCATAAATAGCTCCTTGAAAAATGGAGTCGTTCCAGACTGCCTTAAAATGGGACAAGTCACACCGTTACTGAAAAAACCTGGCCTCGACATTTTGGAGCTGAATAACTTTAGACCTGTATCGAACCTCCCCTTCTGTCCAAAACCCTAGAAAGATGCGTACTCCAACAACTAACCCAACACCTGGACAACATCAACCTCCTGGACCCCCACCAATCTGGCTTCAGAAAAGGCTGTAGCACAGAAACCGCGATCCTCAACATCATTGATGATATCCACAGATCACTAGACTCTGACCAATGCTGCCTCCTCATTCTCCTTGACCTCTCGGCAGCATTTGACACGGTAGACCACAAACTTCTCCTTAGGGCTCTCCAAGAAAGAGCCGGTCTTGGCGAGATGGTCCTCCAATGGTTCTCCTCCTTCCTGCACAACCGCACGCAAAAATAAAAATCAGAAACTTCACTTCCGACCTCCAACAAGTCAACAAGGGCGTCCCTCAAGGCTCGGTGCTATCCCCGCAACTTTTTAACATTTACATGGAACCTCTCTCCAAACTACTCAACAAAGCCAACATCCGCTTTCACCTCTACGCTGATGATACCCAGATCTATTTAGAAACCACCTCCCTCAAAGACATTCAAAGACTCAATGACGTACTGAGAGATGTCCAACACTGGCTGTCATGCAACCACCTTAAACTAAACCCTGACAAGACCGAGACACTCCTCATCTCGAACAAGGAAGAGAACCCCCAAATTGCCGAATGGTTAAAGGCCATTGATGCACTCAACGGGAGTCTCACTCTAGCAGACTCTGTCAAATCACTAGGCATCACTCTAGACCCGAAACTGAACATGACCAGACACATCAAGAATTCGGCCAAGAGCGCTTTCCTTAACCTCAGACTACTGAATAAAATAAAACCCTTCATCCCGCCCAGTGATCTCAAACAAGCCACCCAAACTCTGGTACTATCAAGACTGGACTATGAGAACGCAGTCCTCTCAGGAATCCCAAAATCACATCTGGCGCCCATCAAAACAACGCTGCATGCGGCAGCCAGAATGATCACCGGTATCAAGAAATTCGACCACATTTCTCCTGCTCTCAGGGAACTTAAGTGGCTTCCAGTAGAAATGCGGATTAGCTTCAGAACAGCCTGCCTCACGCATAAAGCCCTGCACACCGGCAAACCCGAATATCTGGCAAAAAACTCAAAAAGCTGGCCAGGCCAGGAACCTCAGAAGCTCAAACTCCTCCTACTCATCCCACCAAAGACTCGAAAACAAAAAACTGCGGATCGATCCTTCGCCGGAAGCGCCCAAAAATCTGGAACTCTATTCCCCTCACATCAGAACCATTCCCTCCTTTGTAAAATTCAAAAGTCAACTCAAAATCCTGTTCCTAAACCGCTCCCTAGGGGTTGGATAGGATCAATCGGAGCAGCTAGCTGACACCGCGCACTGCTCTAACTCAAGGTTTCGAAAGACTCCGAAGACTGAGACTGTATTTATGTGTTGCTCTTCTGTTTTGTGTTTTATGACTCTTTTCAATGTATCTGCTGTAAAGCGCTCCGATACCCTAGGGTCAGGCCAGCGCTATATAAAACTCCCTAAATAAATAAAAAATAAATAAAGAAGAGAACAAATGACATTGTTGAGGGAGGGGGGACAGCAAGTAACCAAAACAACCACACCACTGGGAGGAGCACCGAGAACAAAACTCGACAATATAACCTCAAATGAAAAGGAAGGGATGAAATATTCCAAAAGGACATTGTAAACAATTGAGACAAAGAGAAAGGGAGCTTACCAGACACAAGGGAACAAATCAACTGGATACGTCAAACAAGATAGACAAACGAATGATGTAAGCAGGGTCTTCAACCACAGCACAAGAAGAGCCTGAAAACAGGACAAGGGAACAATTAACAATGACTTACAGCATATGTATGACCTAAAAAGGGAAAAAAAATTAGTCAGAGGACAATAACAAGACAATTAATGTTTGCCAAGTTCCATGGGTTCCTCTCGATGGGTATGGATAAACTTCCGGAGATCAGCTGGGTCGTCGAATGAAAATGTTCTGTCTTTGCAAGTCACTTTGAAGAAACAGGGGTGTATAAGGCCATATCGAGCGTTCATGGATTTTAAGGCCGGTCTGAAATCTAGGAATTCTTTGCGTCTATTGGCAGTTGGTTTATACACATCCTGACTAAAAAAAATCTTGTGACCTGACCAGAACATCTGCTTGTGTTGTTTGGCTGCAGTGAGGATTGCCATAAGGTCGGAGTATAGTAGAAAATAGGCGATGATGCCTCTTGGTTTGGTGGTAGAGGATGCATTTTGAGGCCCTAATCTATGCGCTCTTTGAATATTAAAGTCAACTGATTTTGGGAGGCCAACAATCTGCAAAACCTGAGATTTCAAGAAGGAGATCATGTCGGAGCCTTCGGAACCCTCTGGTATTCCATAAATGCGTAGGTTGTTACGCCGATTTCGATTTTCTAAATCCTCAGTAGATTTTTAAGTTGGTTAACTTCCTTGGTGAGGGCCTCAACTCTTAGCAATAACATCCTGTGCGTCGCTTACCTTCTGTTCAACATCAGATAGTCTCATATCAAGACCGGACCATTTTTCCTCGATTCTTTGGAGGGTGGTGGTGGTGTCCGACATGAATGGGCGAAAGAGACGCTAACTCTTCCATGATGTCCTCTAATGTAATGGGAAGAGGAGACTTGGTTGGAGAGGAGGGGTCCTTCTTAAGGCGTTTGTATTGTTAACTGTAGAGTCTTTACGACTGCCAGAAGCGGTCCCCGAGGCTCCATGAGATTTGTTAGACTGCGTAAGATCCATAATCACTAGAAATAGAGTCGTTGAGGAACAGAATCTGGAAGGCACCGAAACAGCAATCTAAATAGACGCAGTGTATACTGAAGCGTTGAAAGGCAGCCAATATACTAGCAGATATGACCGTACGTACCTATAGAATAAAGAGAGTAGTAATAGGAACCTACCCAAGGACAAGTAGTGTTGCAAAAACAAGTTCACAAAAAAAGATCCAACTGCAGTCAGGAGAAGGATTGGTAAAGAGAGGATTACTGCCTTACTAGTGAATAAACAGGTTCCAAAATCCAGTTGAAAATTAAAATAACAAATTAGTATGCGCCTAAAAACTGTAACATTGACCAAACCTACTGCGCGTGGGAAGGAGCTGTTATAAAAGGCTTAGTACATTGATGCAGAGGTGAACTGCATTACAAGTAACTGCAGGTTAACACCAGCACATACATAATGACAGCAAAAGTGTTATTTGGAATAAAGCCTTATTAATTGCGCCATTAAAAACGCGCATACAGTAGCTGCTGCAATGTTGTTTAAATTGCTGTATGAATGACTGCACTATTTTGAGTACACACACAAAATCAGCTGCAATGTCTGTGAGGCTGAGGTGAATTAGGTTGCGCAATTACAAATGACCACATGATGGCAGTCAAGATGCAGAGTCGACTGAGGTAGAGTGAAAGTCTAAGACCCAAGCGCAAATACAGTTGCAGCCTTTATGCTGAGGAAATACATGCAGGTTTTGTTTGTTATTCTCCTTTCTATTATTTTAGCGCTGTGACAAGCGCACACTGCGGCAGCCGTGAGACAAGTTATGCTGAGGGAGAATTGTGCAGTGCCGCTCCGAGCGCGCGCAAAATGGCGGCCGCAGTGCCGAGCCGTCAGAGCAGAATCAAAGGCGTGCCGAAAGTCAAATCTAGGAATACATTACGTTGGTCGGAAACTCGCCTCTGCAATCCTGGCGGTTTCCGACGTACTCACATCTATTTGTGAGCGTGTGCAGTTCCGGTAAAAGGTCCCTTCGCGAGTGAGTTTGTTCCGACGCTGCGGAGCCTCCTCAGGGTGCGGCCATCTTGCCGCCGCGCGCTCCTCTGTTCCATGTCTTGGTTGCGATGTAGGAGAAGGAAGGGCTTCCAGTTTTGCTTTTGCGGATACAGGGAATGTGTGAGAGTGAGGCAGAGCATAGGTGTCTGGTGGATTGGTGAAAGTGTATGCCTCTGTTCAAGTATTCTGGTCCTGTGTTGGGTAGGGCTTTGTATGCATGCGTGAGAAGTTTGAATTGGCTGTGCTTGTGAATGGAGAGCCAGTGAAGCTTCCTGAGGTACGGTGTGTTGTGCGTATGGCGTGGGAGATCGAGTATGAGTCTTTCAGCGGTGTTCTGGATGGTCTGTGTAGAAGTTGTTTGGAGATTCTGGCGTAGAGAGTGTTGCCTTAGTCCAGCCTGCTGGTGATGAGTGGTTGCATGACGGTCTTTTTGGTGTTCTAAGGCAACCATTTGAAGATTTTTTGCAGCATGCATAGGATGTGGAAGCAGGAGGTACTCAGTAAGTTGACTTGAATCATCATATTGAGCTTGTTGTCTAGGATGATCCTTAGATTTCTTGCGTGGTACTTTAGTCTTGTTGCAGTTGAGCTGCAGGCAGCTGGTTCGCATCCAGTCTGCTACCATGGTCATGCAGTTGGTGAAGTTGGTTCTGGCGGTGGTTGTTATGTCAATCAGGGAGAGGATGAGTTGTGTGTCATGAGCGTAGAAGATGACCGGGATGTCTAATGATCGGATGATGCTGGCGAGCTATGTCATGTATATATTGAAAAGTGTGGGGCTGAGGGACGATCCCTTTGGGCCTCCACAGGTCAATTTTGTGGTCTCTGATGTGAAGGGTGGCAGCCTGACCCTTTTGATTTTTCCTGTCAGGAAGGAACAGATCCATTTGAGAACGGAACCTTATAAGCCAATCTCATGAAGTCCTCTGATGAGGGTGCTATGAGAGACAGTGTTGAATGCCTCAGAGAGGTCGAGCAGGAGGAGGGCTGCAGTTTCTCCTCCGTCCAGGATGATTCAATGTCATCGGTGGTGGTGATGAGTGCTGTTTCAGTGTTATGGTTCTTTCTGAATCCTGATTGAGTGTTGTGTAGAAGATGGTGAAGTTCGAGGTGGGTGGTGAGATGCTTGTTGATGGTCTTCTCAATCACGTTGGCTGGGTAGCGAAGCAGGGAGATGGGTCGTAAGTTGCTCAGTTGATTAGGGTGGGCTGTGGGCTTCTTGAGGAGTGCATTGATTTCTGAGAGTTTCCATTCATCCAGGAAAGTGGCGGATGTGATGGAGGTGATGATGATGTGGGTCAGGGTGGTGCTGATTGTTCATGTTCCCAGGTTGGAGATGTGGTGGGGTAATGGGTCGGTTGGGGCCCTTGAGTGGATGGTATACATGATTGCCGCTTTGTCATTCCTAGTGAGGGTTTGCCATTCGGTCAGGTGGCCGTCTTGGTCGATGGTGGGTAGGTTAGCAATGAGTTCTCTGGGGTTGGGATGGTGTGCGAAGTTGCTGTAGATGTTTGCAATTTCGCTGTGGAAGAAGTTGAATAGGTTGTCGCTGAGTTGCTGAGAGATTGCGATGTTGGTGACACTGGCTGAGGGTGAGGTGAAATCCTTAACGATCTCCTTGCAGCTGTTGGATCTTCCTTCAATGTAGTCCACTGGTGCTTTTTTCTTGGTGTCTATTATTGGCTGGTGATATCATCTGAGTGCAGCCTTGTAGATAGTTCGGTCTGTGGTGTTTGGGCTGGCTCTCCATTTCCTATCCAGCTGGTTACAGTGTCGTTTTGTGTCTGGGAGGTCTTCTGTATACCAGCTGGCCTGCTTGTATGATCTACTATGCATGTTGGGTTTGATGGGTGTTAGGAGTCTGCACAGTTCTTGAGCCAGTTGTTGAAGTTGTTGATGTCATTGTTGAGGTTGTCTGTGAGGGTGGGTTGATCCATGCTGAGGGCGCTAAGTGTGTTGATTTGGAAGTGGGTGAAGGAGTGGTTGGTTCATATGAGCAGTGTGGTGGAGTTGTATTTGATGCTGTCGCTTCTGGTGAAGATGAGGTCCAGTGTGTGTCCTGTGGTGTGTGTTGGTTCTGGGATAAGCTGGGTGAGTCCGATGTTGCTAAAGCTTTCGAGGAGTGCTGTGGACCAGGGGTCGTTTTGTTCTTCCAGGTGAAAGTTAAGGTCACCGTGGAGAATGTAGGCTCTGTAGTCGATGGTGAGTGGAGCGACGAAGTTGGCGATGAGGTTGATTAAGGTGACTCGTGGTCTGGGTGGTCAGTAGGCGAGGGTTCCGTTCAGGGTGAAGTTTTGAGATTTGCAGCTTGAAGTGCATGTGTCCCATGACTGAGTTGGCGTTCTCTGTGGATTTTGTGCATTTGATGGATTCCCTGTAGATCAGTGGTTCCCAAACTTTTTCGACCTGTGGCTCCCTTTATCTATTGACTGTTGTCCGCGGCTCCCCTTTATGTTACTTTTTTTTTCGGGTGAGGAGGATGTAAGCCCAGCCTCTGCAGTACTTCCATTTTTCTTCTCTTTTGTCCGGTGGTTGGTTGCTTGCTTACCAAGACATCCAATGGATGTTCATAAAACACAGGGGCGTTCCGCATTACAGACAGACTATGCTAAAGTGGCAGGTACACAAAAACCCAAACAGTAAATAAATAAATGAGCCAGTTAGAGTTGCCACCTGACCGGTTTTCTACCAGCACCACCGGTATTTTGATGTCCCAGCTGGTCCAAAAATGAACAAGACCACCCAAAGCTGGTATTTTTATAGCACTTATGATCTGTACATACTTCATACAGCAAATATAACTTGAGATCACTTTTAAATGTATTCTAGAGCTGTGTTAATGATCCGTGACTATTAACTGAAGTAAGCACCATTATGCAGTGCTGCTGCCTGTTGAGCCCTGTAGCTGACACAGGAGCAGGCCTTGTTCAGGAACTTTCCCAGTGTGAACAGTGAAACCATCAGTGCTGTGCGCTAACCTTCGAATGGACTCGTGCTGATTCATGAGTCACACATGTAAGCTAATTCTACTATAGATGAGTGGGGGTTTATGCACACGCGTATGCCACCACATTCCAAAACCTTTACATAGTGGTGAATATTTGAAAGAATGGGGAGGGAGCGTAAGCAGGTTGAAGACTTAATTTTTGAAGATAAGCCAACTAACAACGTAGTATTTTGTTTGTATTGGCAGGAAAGGTTGCAGCTCACACAACATAGTTCTCCAGTCATTTCAAACACCCCCAAACCTCCACGAACACTCACAGCTGAACGTGATATGACCCCAAAACTTTCTTAGAAAATAATCTCATTTCTCAGCCATGCCAGCTCAAGGCTTCTCGGAGCGCTCTTAGCTTCCAAGTGCAACAGAGAAGCAGATGCAAGGGTATGGAAATGTTACCCAGGTATCTCGAATTATGAGAATTATTTTGGTTTCATGCGCAAATAAAAAAGATTATACAGTCACACGTGATGTACTTCCCCATTTGCTAAGCACCACCATCATTCTAGTTTCTTTTATTGTTGAGCTGATTATTGGAACCAGCTGATATTAAATGGGCGTTATTCTCCTGCTGTTATCAGCGCAGGGAGTGAATTAATATTTAATTGTGTGCTTCTTTCTTGGGGTTGAAATTTGCAGGTCCGGTGCTAGGTTTCAAGGGAAGGACCGACTACATGTCATAAACCCGAATGAACCGCACGGCGCTCACTCAGTGATCTGCAAATTAGAGGCATACATGATTAGGATATTATTGTGATGTGTTTTCAGAGGAAAGTTAATTAGAATAAGCAGCTGCGCCCCTCTTCCAAGGCCTCTCTCTCCTTCACATCTGACATTCTTTTTACACGAGTCACCTTCACTCACTGCACGTCTTCGGATACACATCAATGACCCGTTATGGGAGTGAAGGGGCGATGACGTCATTTGCTGTTCTGGAAATTCACAAGAACTTTTAAACAAGCAATTTCACATTTATAATGATTAGCCGATTTTCCTGGTAGAAGCCATTGCTACAGTCACTGCAGAAAACGGGCCGCAATAACGCTCGGCATCACTATCCTGAATGTTTGTGCCTGGCCCTGCAACACGTCACACGCTGGTCCAACCCATTCACGACGCTGACAGGTGCAGCTTCCGAAACTCCCCGGCAAGACATTCCCACTTGGCACGTGCCGTTACTGGGGCCCACAAATGCACATTTCAAATATGCAACTACCATGTTTCAGAACGGAGGCGTACTGATAGAACCTGCTACCTTTCCCACCTTCTCAAGAACTGAGCGGCGCCCCTGGCGAGTTCTGGTGGCGCACCAGGGTGCCGCGGCGCACAGTTTGGGAACCACTGCTGTAGATGATAGCAAGTCCTCCTCCTGGCTTGTGAAGGTGGTCCGGTCGAGCGATCATGTAGCCCGCTGGGATTGCCCTAGCAATGTTGGGAGCCAATGAGGGGTTGAGCCAGGTCTCTGTGATAAAGAGAATGTCAGGTGCGTTGATACTCAGCAGGTCCCATATTTCGGTTGCATTTATTTATTGTATTTATTTTAGAAGTTTTATATAGCGCAAACATGACCGACAGGGTATCAGAGTGCTGTCCAAATAGCATACAAGTTGTACATATAGGAGGAAATACAGTACAGAATACATACAGGGAGAATACAGACTGCTCAGGCCACAATAGATATACTGTTAACGCAATAAATCTGGCAGACAAGTTCATTAGCTTCAGGTTTACCATTGAAGAAAACTACTTAACAGAAGTGATTTTACTTCTCTTTTAAAGGAAGTAATCGAAGGGTTTGACCTGATTCGAGGGGGATGTGCGTTCCTTATTGTTGGGGCTAGACCAGAGAAGGAATAATTGTAAGTTTTCTTTTTGTTGGATTTCTGTGGTTTCAGCAGTGGAAAGTTTGGGTTTATTGGCCAGGGAGATGGGCGTATTATGGTGTAGGGCCTTGTGGTTCATATAGGCTATCTTCAGCTGTATCCTTGCTTCAAATGGAAGCCAGTTTAGATGTTTTAGGTCCGGTGTAATGTAGTCGGATCTTCTGGATCCTGTGATGAGCCTAGCAGCAGAGTTCAAAGAGGCCCTTAGAGGTGCCAGCCTTGCTTTGGGTAATCCTGCAAGAGTAGCACCACTGTAATCTAATCGGGAGATGACTAGGGATTGTACTGCTAACGGAAAGTCATTGGAAGGCAATATGGTCTTAATTTTCCTTAATGTGTTCAGTTGGAAATTGGCTCCCTTGGTGACAGCACTGATGTGAACTTGCATGTTTAAGTATTTGCCCACTGTTATACCTAGTGACCGGGTAGAGTCAATAATGTGGGGGGTGCAGTTGAGAGCTGTAAGTTGGTTTAGCCAGTCTTCTATGGGGGCAGAGTGATTAATGGGGACAATCGGGAGGAATTCAGATTTAAGTGTATTGAGCATAAGGTGCTTGCGGGTTAGCCAATGTTGAGTTTTCAAAAGGGTGCAATTAAGAGTTTTGATATTGTCTGGTGAGGAGATTTTCAGGTATAATTGAGTATCATCAGCGTACATGTGGTAGTTAATGTGCTTCAGAATTTCAGTAAGGGGTTCCATGAACAAGTTGAATAGCTTGGGAGAGTGTGGATCCTTGAGGCACTCCAGTCGAGACCAGGGCAATCTCAGAGAGTGTTTGATTGATTTGGATCCTTTGAGCTCTGTTGTGTAGGAACGAGGTAAACCAGTGTAACACAGAACTAGATAGCCACATCCTTCTCTCCAGCAGGTTAATCATGCTTTCATGTTTGACCATATCAAACATAGAGGAGAGATCAGAAAGTATAAGCAGGCATGGTTCATTCTGATCAAGCATTCTCAGGGCATCATCAATAATGTGAGTAAGAGCTGTTTTTCGTACTATGGCCTATTCTGAAACCAGATTGGAAATGGTCAAGGAGATTAAACTGTTCAATGTGGTTGAAGAGTTGCAAGTGTGCACATTTCTCAAGTAATTTTGCTAGAGTCGGGATGTTGGTAATTGGACTGTAGTTGATGAGGTCAAATCGGTCCGCATTAGGTTTTTTGAGGATAGGGGTAACTTGATCTATTTTTTAGGCAATCAAGAATCATGCCCTGATAGGGGGATGCATTAACAATCTTAGTCCAAAGCGTTAGTAAGGATGATCTAAGCTCTTTGATGATCTTGGCGGGCAGGGTGTCATTGAAATGGTTGGAGGGTCTTATTGAGATTAATGTTTGAATTATATTGACTTCATTTAGAAGTTTGAATGCATTCAAGGTAGCATTATTTTTTACGGTATGACCGGTAAGAGGGGATCTCACCAGGTGCTACACTGAGATGAGACTAGTCCTTGGCCTAGTCGATATTGAGAGGCGAGTTGGAGTTCTGATTTTATTTTCTTGGTCTTTCCAATGAAATTGGTGGAGAATTTATCCCCACTTGGCAAGGATCACTAATCTAACGCATGGTGGTTAGAGTTGCAGATTGTTTGTTGTTTGACGATTTCAAATAGTTTGTGGGGTCTGTTTTTGGCATTATCAAGTTGCGCTCTGAAGTATTCTGCTTTTGACCTACTAATGTGTTTATTGTAGAAGCTTTTTGTCGACCTCAATTGCTTGAGATGTGCAAACGAGGGAGAGGTTCTCCATGATCTCTCAGCAAGCCTTAAGCTGTGTCTTTCCTCATTCAGGTTTACGTTGAACCACGGTTTGGACTATCTGCTCGGTATTCTTTTAAGTTGCTTTGGAGCAATGGTGTCAAGTATGATTGACATGGATTGGATGTAGTGATCAGTGAGATCGTTCACTTTCGTTGTTTTAAAACACTGATCGTAAGGTCGAAAGCACTTTCACGGTATTAGCAATGAAAATGATGTATTCAGTAAATATTTTCATAATGCATCCATAATATTATATGCCGATGGTTTAGCACTTGCACTTTAGCTAATAACCAAAGGGATCCCATTAATGTTGCCTGGTTTTAATTGTGTATGTAAAGACATATTTTTATTATTTGGGAAATTTGTAAAGATTTTAATTAATCATATACAATAAACTATGACTGACTGATTCAGTGAGATCGTTCACTTTCGTCATGTTTATGGGAGGAGGTAGGAGGTTGCTGCTAGTTGAAGTTAAATTGGTTAGATTGATATTTCACAAATCTCTAGATCATTTTCTGGGTTTAAGACGTTGGCCCTGTCTAACTAGCACATTTTCAGAAATGAGGAAGGAGATTAGGTAGTGATCTGACCAATCACAGGGGGATATGGATTCCAATTGAATGACATTATCCTTGGATATGATTAGGTTGAGGGTGAAGCCTCTATTGTGAGTTGGACAATTACATGACTGGGTTGAGGTCCGATAGGAAGGACTTGAAGGTGTTTGGTATGGGGTCATTTAAGTCGTTCCAGGGACTATGGAAATACCCAAGAAAGATCTGGTTGGAGTATTTGTCTGCATTAGATGAAATAGTCTTCATTATTTGTTCAATGAAAGGTAAAGTATTTCATGAGAGGTGGTAAATCATGTGATTTTGCATAAAATCGTGTTCATGTTCCATATTTTGATACCTAGGTATTCACATGAAGGCAAAAGAGCAGTTTGTGCACGTTTCACAGTGAATATGGTGAGGTAGATGCAGGCTATGCTGCCCCCAGCTCTACCAGATCTATCCAGTCGGATAATGTCATAATTGGGTGAGACTAGAATGGTTGAGGAGGTGTCATTGAACCACATTTCCGTTAATATTAAGAGGTCAAGATCTTGTGAGAGGATGAGATCAGCGATGTCTGCTGCGTGTTTTACCGCAGACCTGCAGTTAAGAAGTATAGACTTGATATCAGATTTGGTTACTATTGCCTCTTGGTGTTTTATAGAGACCTGCAATAGACTGAGCCTGTTCATGTTTCTGATGTTGGGACTGGATTCTCTTAACGGGTTGGAGGGAATAGTTTGGATAGGGACCAATGAGGGCAGTGAGTCAGTAAGTGTAGTGGTATAAAATACCAGGAACTAGTGAATGTCTGCTTCAGATAAGTGGTGGTCTCTAACCCTCTGGGGTCTAGAAGAGGTATTGAGATTGGGTCTAGATCTCAAAAGCAGGAATAGTGAGTTCTCTGTGATCGAGGTCCTGTGCCCGGTGCAGTTCGGCCTTCCCCTTGTAGGTGAGTTATATGGACTAGTGTGTGGGGTTCTATTAATCCCAGGTGTCAGTTTGAGATTCCAGAGCTTCTCGAGCTTCAAAGTGATGTGTATAAGGTTCTGGAGATCGGCTTTAGCTAACTGTAAGTCTTTACTAATGCCTATAGAAGGGAGACTTGTACGGGACATCAGGGTTGGGATGGGTGGTCCACACACCGGAGTAGTCGAACAAGGTGATGTCTGTAGTAGAGGGGGATGGGGGCTAATAGATGGTATACTAGGGGTGCTACTTGGTAAAGGGGTAGGAAAACATATTTACCAGTCGGTAGGAAGCTCCCATCAAGCACGGTCTTTTAATTGATAATTTCTGTGAATGAGGGCACTTTTGGGGTCTGGAAACTATGTTTCAACGCTGACTTTTTAATCTTGTTTTTATTTACCGGCACGCTCTAATACTAATTTTGGATTTGCTTCGAGAAATACTTTGCACTTCATTCAAGCTCTGGGTCAGGCCTGTTAGAGCCCACTTTTTTTGCTTGCCTCTTCGAGGCTGAGGGATTTCTCCTCCTCTGTCAGCCATTTTGGGTAAAGCCACAGAGGTTAGCAGTACAGTGGTTAGTAGATGGGCTAAGGTGCAGATAAAAAGCAGCCCGGTGCATTGCGAACTGCATTGGTAGGAAGCTCCCGTAAAGATGGTCTTTTAATTGATTATTTCTGTGAGTGAGGGCACTTTTGGGGGGGTCTGGTAACTATTTTTTAATGCTGACTTTTTAATCTCGTTGAGTATTAATGGGGTTACCCAAAAAAACAAACTACCCGACCTGGGTCAAAATTACAGTACAATAAACAAATGGTCGCAATAGTAACAATCTCACGGAGCATAAACAAATGACCGCATTCACGAGACCAAATTTTTCATAAACTGCAATGAATGCAATTTATTGTCAAAGTAATCTGCAATTAATGCAATTAATTTTCAAAGCATTGATCACTTTAGGCAACACAGTTGCTCGTATATCAGGAGACATAAGTATATTTACAATGAGAGTGCTCTTGGTGTAGGGAAGGTAGGTAGGATTTGTGTTCAGGTGGGTGAGTGAGGGTGATGGACAGGGAAGAGGTGATGTGACATATAAACATCAATTTCACATAGTGAGACCTTTCCGGCCTATCACAGGTCAACTGTTCCAGAATAAACACATAGCAATAAAGGACGCCAAATAATAAAGATTCAGTCGTCAGGGCTTGTGTGATAGTGTTTAGTCAACGTTTCGACCCCTGAAGAAGTATAGGGTGAGTTCAGTCCTCAAGTTGGGGTCTTCATCAGGACATACCAGAAAAGAGTACCTGAAAGCAATTGCACATTACGTATTAAGGCTAAGTCAGACTGAAGTGATGTGAATGCTCAAAGTCAAAGGGTGAGAATTACCTACTTCGTGCAACAGCGCGTAGACTCGGGCTGTACAAGGTTAGGTTGAGATACTTTTTCAGACACTCCCTGCCGATATCCTCCTCATCATATACCGGATTGAGAACACCATCAACATTTACGCCTCCCACGCATATGATGCCACACAAGATCTTGACCTTTGAAAGCGTGGTTCTCCGGGATGTCCTGAAAGTGTGCGTTACCAAGACGTATACCAAACACAACGTTACTAAGGGAGAACGTGAAGCCCTAAACACTTTGAAGAATAACAGGACGATAGTGATCAAACCAGCGGATAAGGGTGGGGCTATCGTAGTTCAGAATACCCCAGACTACAAGGCTGAGATCTACTCACAACTCCGAGATGGCATAAGCTGCGCCACCCTTAATGCTGATCCCACGAAGGAGGTCAGGAAACTGATCAGGACGATCACAGAAAAAGGCAAAGAAGAGGGTTTTGTTTCAGAACAAGAATTCGAATACCTAAACACCAAACAACCACGCCTCCCCACTATTTACACACTACCAAAGGTGCACAAGAACCTGCAGCACCCCCCTGGTAGGCCTATCATTTCGAGCTGCAGATCCCTCTTGGAAGCGATATGCAAATATATCGACTTCTTCCTAAAACCACTTGCTGAAACCACCCAAACATATTTACTTGACACCATGCAAGTGATCAACTTGATTGATAACATGCAATTTGACTCAGAGACTCAACTATTGGTAACGCTCGATATAGTATCCCTGTATACGAGTATCTCACAATGACCTGCCTTGACAATGATGACGAAAGAACTTGATAAAAGACCCCAACCTGTGTTTGTCCCGACGGAGTTCATAGTGGAGCTACTGGAGGTAGCTATGATGAAGAATTTTTTCTTTTTCCAAAACGAATTCTTCCTTCAAACCAAGGGAGTGGCGATGGGGGCAGCCTTCGCACCAGATCTGGTTATCCTCTTCATGGATGACTTTGAAGAAAAATTCGTCCTCAACCATACCAGGCCTTACAGGAATAACATTATACACTGGCGACGCTATATAGACGAAGTGCTGCTGATCTGGTCAGGAGATGAGACCGTGCTACAAGGCTTTTGTGAATGGCTGAATGCCCAATCACAGGACATAAAATTTACCATCCACTGGGATAAGAATACCATCGACTTCCTGGATATCTCCATAAAGACATCAGGTGACCATCTGTACACTACATTGTACAGGAAACCGGCAGAACGCAACACGTTGCTGAGATACTCCAGCCACCATACGAGAGGCCTCCGAGACAACTTGCCCTTCGGGCAATTTCTTCGGATCCAAAGGAATTGCTCCTTGAAAGATGACTACTTCCGTGAATCAGAAGACCTGATCAACCGCCTCGTGGAACGGGGATACCCTAAGAGGTTGGTCAAGAGAGCAAGAAAAAGGGCCTGGTATTATGATAGAGAAGCACAGCTCACACCCAAACAACGCAAGCTGGATACCAACAGGATGATATGTGTAACCACATATTGCACTCGCTGTAACGAGATCAAGAGGATAATTAATGGTCATTGGAAACTCATCTCTGAAGACCTGGATACTCCAGACCCACCCATGCACTCTTTCAAAAAAGCCAAAAACATAAGAGATCATGTTGTTCGATCTCTACTAGACACACCCCCCGAAGCGACCATCCAAACTATGTGGAATCTTCCGGATATTGTGGGACACTTCAAATGTACGCGATGCAAAGCATGCAGACTAACCATTGAAACTAAAGAAATTTTGCTATAAGCAACACACTATTGATCTGAAGGCACACACGAATTGTAACTCTACAGACGTGATCTATGTCATTCAATGTCCCTGTAATGAGTTATATATAGGCCAAACGAGACAAAAGGTGAAGACTAGGATCCTACAACACTGTAGCAGGATACGATGCAACACTGTAGGGGCACCCCTGGTCGAACACTTCATGGCCAAATCACATCAACCAGAGTCTATCAGATGGTTGGTCCTGGAAAAGGTCTCCCTGGGTACAAGAGGTGGTGCCATTAATTCCATTTTGAATATAAGAGAATGTAAATGGATGTACATTTTCGACACTGTGAATAATGGCCTTAATGAACTTGATGGCACCAACACACAACTATCCACCCTCAATGCTGAATAGTAAACACAAACTTTCTATTCACTCCAGATCATATAACCAACGATGAGGTTGTAACTGCTTCTTTATGTGTTATGCTACCCTAATATGATGTTAACAGCACATAACTTGTCTTTGTATAATTATGAGGGTACATTAGCCCCCATGTAATGACCCCCCAGACAGGCCTCAGTAACAATTTTGGTACATGTTAATACCATTTAGCATATGAGGAGTCTTTGGCTACCTTGCAATGTGTGTTACTACCTTATGTGTTGGTACTAGCAATTTACAGATCCTGCACAAAAACGGTTCTCTTTCATGCAGAAAGTAGACACTAACCTTCGTGCCAACCTGCTTATGTATACTGTGATTTCTCCCCACAGAAATAATGATTCAATGAAAATGTATTTACGATCTATGTTCAATCTTTATTTATTTTTTACAATACAACATCGTAGACATTGACGATCTTTCAGTTAACATGCTCACGACTGGCGCATCTGTCACTGGCAGATTTGATACAGACCAATATGACTGTAATTACACTTTTGGAATTACTTGTCCCTTCTGAGACACTTCCCCCACGTCACTGGTTGCTAGCGACGAGCCCTTAGGGCACCAGTTACGTGCCGGTATCAAGCGGCTGCACTTAGCGTGCATGTTCACCGCTGATGTGATATAACCTGCCCGTAGGCTGAGCCCGGCTCCATTCATCCGCCGGAGTTGGGCGTGTAAGGTAAGAGAGCTTTTGCCGGAGTGAGGCACTGTGTTATACCAATCGGATTGGCTTTGTTAGTTGGAGAAGGGTGTCTCATTTAGGTGGTTAGATCTAGTGCGAATAATTTTCTTAGGGTAGTTGAGAGACTCTAGGTACTGAGATGCCTTCTTACCTAGTCGGAGGATGCCATCCACTACAGTCGACTTTTACCTCAGTTTCATAATGTGCGACTCTGTTATGTGAGTCTTTTTGGCCACAACAGTGGAGTTTATAGCAGTTTTCTGACGTTGTGACTCAGTATATGCGAGTCTCTTGGCGCACGGCCTTCACGCCGGCAATCCTCATAACTATTTTCCCTTTGGGTGTACGTTGGTTACACATGATAACTAGAGGCAAACTTCAAACAGAGACGCCTGCTGTGTCTATTTTTACTGTCAGAATATGCCATCCATGTTAGTTGATTTAATCTCAGTTACCTACGGTGTGACTCTGTCATGCGAGTCTCTTTGGCCACAATCATTGTTTTTACAGCAGTTTTCTACGTCAGGTTGCGCACAGCCTCAGCGCCGGCACTTTCCATGTATTTCCCCGTTGGTGCACGTTGCGATTAGGCGCACAGCCCTTTGCATTACCTGCTTTTAGTCTGCCATTTTTGAGCCTATGGAGTCATTTCTCATGGCGTATTGTGACACCAACAGTTTGATTTTAGAACGCTGGTTTTCTCTTTGCTTCACCCAGACCTTACTCTTTACAACTCTCTTCCTTGTCAGATTTGTCTTATGGCTGCGAGGGACGTGGCTACCCATAGTCTACATATACGGATGGTTATGCGCGCACTTTTTGGCCGCATTGATTCCCGGAATTTAGTAAGTGTTGGATTTGTACTATCATTAGACACTTGTAGGTGACTGATTGATTTAGCATTTCACATTCTTATCTTGTACTATCTCTGACTTTTAGGAGCTCTGTTGGGCCGAACAACCTTGATTGTACAGCCCGAGACTAGCGCTGTTGCACAAAGTAGGTAATTCTCACCCTTTGACTTTGAGCATTCACATCACTTCAGTCTGACTTAGCCTTAATACGTAATGTTCAATTGCTTTCAGGTGCTCTTTTCTGGTATGTCCTGATGAAGACCCCAACTTGAGGACTGAACTCACCCTATACTTCTTCAGGGGTCGAAACGTTGACTAAACACTATCACACAAGCCCTGACGACTGAATCTTTATTATTTGGCGTCCTTTATTGCTATGTGTGTATTCTGGAACAGTTGACCTGTGATAGGCCGGAAAGGTCTCACTATGTGAAATTGATGTTTATATGTCACATCACCTCTTCCCTGTCCATCACCCTCACTCACCCACCTGAACACAAATCCTACCTACCTTCCCTACACCAAGAGCACTCTCATTGTAAATATAATTATGTCTCTAGATATACGAGCAACTGCGTTGCCTAAAGTGATCAATGCTTTGAAAATTAATTGCATTAATTGCAGATTACTTTGACAATAAATTGCATCCATTGCAGTTTATGAAAAATGTGGTCTCGTGAATGCGGTCATTTGTTTATGCTCCGTGAGATTGTTACTATTGCGACCATTTGTTTATTGTACTGGACTTTTTAATCTTGTTTTTATTTACCAGCACACTTCAATGCTAATTTTGGATTTGCTTCGAGAAATACTGTTGCACTTTATTCAAGCTCTAGGTCGGGCCTGTTAGAGCCCGCATTGTGCCTTTTTTGCTTGCCTCTTCGAAGCAGAGGGAATTCTTCTCCTACTTCGGCCATTTTGTGTGAAGCCATGGAGGTCAGCAGTACAGTGGTTAGTAAATGCCCAAGGTGCAGATAAAAAGCGGCCCAGTGCACGGGCGCACCGCAGGGACGCCAAAGTCAAGCCCGTCTGTGCTCGTCCACACCCAGACGGCACCAGGGAGGCTGCCTGTTACACTATAGAGGGTAAGTCATAAGCTTACTCCATGACAGAATTACTGAGATGGAGACCAGAAGGAGGAAAAGAGGAGTGTGTACTGCTAAACCTAGAGGGGGGAATATGAAAAATGTGTGCGCTGTCACTGGGATCGCCTCAAAGTTTGGGGGCTCTATACCTAAATTCAGGGGGAAGGGGAAATTAAGGACTGACCTCACCCAAAAGGGTATTACATGAGCATTCATAAACGCCAGGTCTTTGGCTAAATATTGTCTCGAAGTACATGAGTTGATAGAGTTACATAATATAGATTGTCTGTTTATTTCTGAATCTTGGACTAAGGAGGACTCTGGCCCTGAGTAGATCGGCCCTCCTGGAGGGGAGGTAGTCTAGTGATCATTTCAAAAAGTTCCCTTAATTGTACCCTGGAACCGACTGGGACGAAGCTAATTGATATTTGTGAAATGGCGTATTTTAGACTAAAAGACATTCAGAGAGTCCTATCCTCTGGTCTCCTGATATATCGCCCACCCCTCCTCTCCTCCTTGTCCACTTACCCAATACATTTCAAAATGAGATCAGATTATTGAACCCACATATTGCCAGTCACAATTTTGCAACTTTAGGTGATTTTAATTTGCATCTGGGGGCTAAGGAGTGCAAAGATGTCACCACTTTCCTATCTTTATGAACAACTTTGGATTCACTAAACTGGTGAATGCCCCACTCATAAGGCTGGACACACCCTTGATGACATATTTTCAAATTCTCCAGACTTCGAGATTGGGGAAACTCTACTGCTCAGTTGGACAGACGTAGGGTAATTAGTTTTACAAATCAGCCATTGAGGGAAGTAGGAGCTACTCTTGGTAAGCCATTTCTGTATAGGAGTTTTTAACACTAATCTAGCAGCTTAATTAAGTAGGTCACTCGAGGAAAGGAATATCATGAAGAACCTTAACGCAGAAGTTTTTAATGAATGGATTAGTGCAGCAATAAAAGAGATTGCTCCTTTAAAATGGAAGGAGTGACTAAGATCAAAACCATCGGCATCCTGGTTTTCTGAAGAATTAGGGCCCTAAAAAGATACTGTCTGGGGTCAAGAACATAGGTGGAGGACTACCCTGTCTCAGGAGGAGAGGAGGTCTTTCGTCTATCAGGTTCAATCTTATGCAGAAGATACTCAGATTATTGTCTCTGTGTCCGATGACAAGCATGCTGTGGCTGAAAGGTTCAAACAATGTATTTTAAACATCAGTAGCTGGATGAAGGAGAATTGCCTAAAAATTAATGCTGAAAATACAGAGATTCTGATCTTCAGTGCCCAGAATTCTGTGTGGTCAGGGATGGAGTGGCCAGGGACATGCAGTCATCTTCCCACCCCAGTTAATACTGCAAAGAACTTAGGAGTAATTTTTGACAACAAGCTTGCTTTTGACTCACAAGTCAACAGAACAACCAGCACTTGTTTCTACTTCATCAAGATGTTGAGGAAAATATTTCCCTTCATTCCCTCCAAGCTTAAATCTGCAGTAGTGATTGCTCTTGTTACAGCCAGGCTTGACTACTGCAATGCACTTTATCTGAACATCAATAAATCTCTCCTTTGGCAACTTCAGGTGATCCAGAATGCGGCGGCCCAGCTCATCTTAAATATACCGAAGCAGCTCTTAGTAAGGGAGGGCCTGTGCTCTTTACACTTGTTACCAATCCCACATAGAGGACATTTTAAAGCCCTCTGTATGGTACATAAGGCCTTGCACCAGCAAGGTTCACTTGCTCTAAGGTCTGCATTTCATTGGCACCGCCCTGTAAGACAACTGAGATCCTCTTATTTGAGGAGGGTGGTCATTCCCAACTTTCGGAAGGCTAGACGGGGAGGTTACGCCTTCTCGACAGCAGTGGCCAACATTTTGAATACGTTGCCCCCTCAGATAGGCAGTATGGACTCTCATATGGCCTTCCAGAAACAATTGAAGATGTGGCTGTTCTCTCATTCCTTACTTCCCCCCTTCTTGAGGGTTGCTTCTTTTCAGTGGTTACCAATTTTACGCCTAAGGGCATAATACGCTCTATAAATACAAATACAAATTCTAGGTGTGCCAGCGACTGGCCTCAGGTAGTATCGGGAGGTTGCTGCAAGAAACCTAGGGGTAGAATTGGTCGAATGGGTTGCCCATTGTGTCACAGATGGGGTGGTAGAAGAAGGGAAGCCCATGAGTGGAAGAGGACTATTAGTATCCCAGAAAAACGTGAGGTTAATGGTAGTGACAGTTATCGAGCTTTGATTATTAGTTCCCAATTTCATATGTCTGAGGGAAAAGTCGGGTCAGATAAGTGGTTAGTAGGCATATAGCTAGAATCGTCATTTAGAATAGATGATCTAGATCCCATATCGACGGATCCAGCATTGGAATGGAGTGCATGGTCGCGAGGGGACATAGGTGATAGGGTAGAGATAGGTCTGGATGAAGTCCGAGTACCAATCGTGGAGCGGGGGAGATATTGATATTTAGAGTCAGTGGGAACATTGTTCAATACCATGTTTTTGATCTTCATGAAGATTTCATCAAAAAGATTTAGATTCCGGTCAGATGATTGGATGAGCACATTCCCGTTGTTGTAGAGTAAGATGGTTGCTTCAGCCGTGAAGGCCGGTGAAGGTATTATAGAAATTCATAGACCACGTGGTGTTTTCTTAGCTGTGTTGATTTGGAGCGTAGAGGATATAGCTCTCCTTCATTGAGCTCTTCTGCTAGTGAAGAAGATTGAGTCATGAACCATGATTCCTTTTTTAACACAGAAATAATCGTAAGGTGTGAGCGTTTCTAGGTATCGTTTGAGACGTTTATGCTTGTATTCTTGGCTGCGGTTTAGATAGGTTAGGGGGGTATTTGATCTTGAGTGCATTGTGGCCTACCAGAGACAACAAGCTGTCGCTAGTACTTAAGATATTTGGCTCCATGGTAGTTATTGTTGTACCTAAATAAAGGTTTAAAATGATTCATCTGTTTAAGTTTTCAACTGTGTGCAAACCAGCCCGCAGATAAATGTGTAATGCACAGGGAGTAGAAACAGAAACTTTGGGAAGTATGTTGTAGAAGAGTAAAATGTAAATTAAACCCTTAAAACAATACTGGAGCGGAAATTCTTCAAATTTATAAAATGATTCAGACACTAAAACTCTAGAAAGTGGTCAGGATAATGGGTGGCTGTGATGAAACTGTCTTAATTAGGGCCAGCATATGCCTTCAGTTGGATTACGGTTGGCGCAGTACCATTGTAAGATGGCCGCCCTATGGAGTGACTTTAAAGTTGAAATAGGCAATGAAGTGCTTCTTCGCTTTCTATGTTGTTATGTGACTGCAGTCCTATATCGATAACTCAACAGTAAGCATGTCAGCCATTTTAGAATGGGGCCTTCCATTGGTGAAGGGGAGAGGAGGACACCCAAAATGGAGGGGTAGTAAGCCCCAAGAGACTCACAATTAGGCAAAAAGCCCGACAAACCATGTGTGCCATTAAGCGAGGTAAGGCGCAACCAAATCGAGCAAGCCAGAACGGGCGGATTGAAGCAGAAAGAGGCGAATCTCCAGTCATGAGGTCGAGCAGAACTTGAAAGTTGAAAGGGGCCAGGCACCACAGATATGCACCAATTCCCACACTCGGTCCTCACTCAGCAGATGAGTCTATGTGGAGGTCAGGTGCACACAGACGAGGGCTCCCAACCCAGTGGGAAACAGCGATCGATCCCTGGAGTCTAAACATTCTCGAGATGGTACTGTCTTGTGGTTTGTTGCCTGCCTTGTTATGTTGGCCTAGGCCTAGCTGCCATGTTGCTTTTCTTTGCGCGCGTTACACTGAGCCAGGGCTCCCTCGCCCTTTGCTCTTGCCAAGTTCTTTTGCGCTGTCTGCACTTTCTGTCTTTCACCTTTTCTCTTGTTCGATTTGGGCTCAGACTGCACAACATGTACAAGGGCGCATAACAATGTATTTCGGTTCTTCCTGATATGGCCAGTCTCGCGCACCCAGACATAACATTAGGCGCAAATGACATGAACCTTTGTGTGTCTTTAATACTGCGGTTTTACTGGCGCTTAAGACACTTGGAGGAATCCTTTCCAGGGAGAAGAGCTGTGATTGTCTGCTGATGTAGTTCTGCATCTAGAGACCGAGGTATGAGGGTTCGCTAGTCAAAGCCCAGAGGTCTTCTATTTTTATAATAAACTATCTTACTGCACGGGGAGGGTGGTAATGTTATTTAGACATTTATCCACTGAGTTATGAAATGCTTTCCCCGTTTGTATTCTATGGAATTGTAACCATGCTGCTTATATTATTCATATGCATTATGCTATTAGTGCTGACACGTGTACTGTACCTTAGAGCACGTAAGTTGAAATAAATATTTTAATCTACCCTGTGTCTCTTCATACGCGTATTGTGGACAAGTACGAGTGAGTGACGAAAGAGTGTTCTTGCTTCTGCGAGTCCTGAGATAAAGATACCGTGTTCTGGGTTGTCCAATCATTGGTGCTTTGGTACTAATGGGATGCTAAGCTAGTTGGGTTGGGGTTTTGGGTGCTACGGTATATGGTAGGCAAACCACTGTATTCCGGGTCCTATTATCCTGTGCATAGCTCTGTGTATGTGCAGAAACCTTATGACATGGCGCGGCCAACGTGGGGCAGCTTATCTGCGAGATGCTTGAGTAGTACTTGTGCTTGTCCACAAAACCCTCACGTACGCTTCCGGAGGCGTAAGTGACGGTGATACCTCCTATATTGAACGTTTTATAGGTTCTTTCAAGCTTGAAGTTATTAAAAAAGGTTACATAAATAACCCATTTTGTGCTCCCTGTTAGGTTGTCGAATACAATTGTTTAGTTATGGCTGGTGTGGCGATAGCTGCACATAGCCGAGGACCACTCCGAGAACACCTAGGTGTATACGGAGTGCCCGATGCTGGGGTCGAGTTGGTCTTTGTGGTTCAAGCCGATCCGGCTTATCACTTTGAAGTGTTTTACACTTGGATCGCTTTTGAGGCGGTGGATGCAGGTGATAAGCTGTTTCATGAATATAAACCCACCGCTATTCCTGCTGCCTATCGACCCTATACTAATCTTGAAGTGCCTCTCACGGCTTGGCAGCACCGTGTTTGGTTTAATGGCGCCCTCCCACAACCAACTACCGCAGTTCGTTTAGGCCCCTTATCCATTGAGGGGGCCACTTGGCCTGTATTGGCCGGGTATACCCCGCATCCAAATTATCTGGCATTATCGATTGCGGATCTGCGCACTATGCATACCGAACTGGTGCGAGTGCATAGAGCCTTAGTGACATACGTTACAGGTAGTCTCCATGGAGCTGCTCCTGTAGTCGCTGGCCAACCAGCTGTTGCAGCTGGAGTGACCATAAGTCCTGTCATGGTAAATTCTGTGATGGGCAAACGTCCACAAAATAAGGACGATTATCCTTACTGGCTTGCAGAAAAGTTCGATCAGATAGAAGCGGTGTTTCCACATACATCCCCAGTGGATAAACACCGCATCCTTACGATAAGTTTGCCAAAAGACTTAATCCCCGATTTGACATCATGTGAAAACTGGGGTAAGGTATTCGCAGCAGTTTATTCAAAATGTTTTGGTACTCCTTCCATGACGGTTCTACCCTCTGTAATTAAAAAGTACAGGACGAGCATGGCCCTGAAGCGGCTGTGGAATTAGGGATGAGACTAGTGGGAGTGTTTGATGTAGTAGCTGAACTGATCCTTGGAAATGTCAAGGGCGATGCTATGAACTTTCAAGTAGCGAATGCTTTGGCTTTGGTCCCAGAGTTGGACAGGCCTCGCGAATTACCGAAAATTATTGCCCGGGCTTATAAAACAATTGGAAGAAATAGCCTAGGCAACAAGCCTTTTGTAAAAATGCAAACTCAATCGCAACCACAAATTACACAAACAAAAAGTACATCTGAGAAAGATGATAGACCAGTCTTCACTAAAAAGAGTTGGAGACAGAAAAAACAGGGTAAGCAACAAAAGAAGCCGGGGTCGAGAGGCGCTTCCCCAGTTTCGGTTTCTTCTGAACGTACTTATGATTTACGTGATAGGTCGAGAATTAAATCACCAGAAAGGTTTCAGAGCTCTGATACGCGTTCTCCTCGTTCTTCACAGGCCCAGACGTCGTCACAGGCTGGTGGAGGAGGACGGCAAGATAGAGGAAGGGGCCGAGAGGCTCCCCAGGAGCGAGACCAACCTCGACAACAAGTCAGAGGGAAAGCAGAAGACTTTCACCTTTCTCGACCGCAATTTCAGAAGAAAAAGTTGCCGCTGTAACAGCGAAATATGCCACAGACCGTGAGAACGAGACTCCTGAATTGGACGTGGGCAGTGACCCTCCTAGACAGCGCCGCGGAAGTTACCATAGTGCGGGAGGCGCTACGTCCTCATATGGAGGCGACAGCAACTGAAACATTCGTTACTGTAGAGACAGCTGACACCAGAGTGGCACCCCCTGACAGACTTTACAACATAGTCATCCAAATCGAAGGTGATATACCGCGTGAAATAAAAGGGATTTTTTGGGAAAATCTAACCTCTTCATATGACATTTTGTTAGCAGAGGTGGATTGGCCACCCCCATTCGTTCTCGCTGCACATAAAGGAGAGGAGGTAATCCTTCCAAGCTTTTCACGGCATGTCCCAAAAGACAAAGCTGAAGCACTTGCAGCTGAGTGGGCTGTGTACCTGGCTCCAGCGTTATACCGCAACCATGTGGGATGGGATGTAGAATCACCTCCCCATGCAATACCTTTGCGTTCACTACCGCAGCCACAACCCCAATATCCCATCAAACGGCAGGCAAAAGGCCCCGTCTCCGGAATTCTGACACAGTTGGAATATCAGGGAGTAATCGAACCATGCGTATCACCTATGAACAATCCCCTATTCGTGGTTTCTAAACCCGATGGATCGTACCGCTTAGTTTTGGATTACCGGCATTTAAATTCTCATTGTCGGAACTTTGCGGTGCAGAATACACACAGTTCTGCGCTTGTAGACAGTCTTGTTCGTAAGAAATATAAAACGACACTTGACCTTTCAAACGGTTTCTACACGCACAACCTAGCCCCGGAGAGTGGTCAATGGACCGCATTCACATCCGGAGGTAAATTATTCCAGTTCCGGCGTTTACCCATGGGCTACAAAAATAGTCCGGGTGTATTCGCCGCCCGTGTTGTCTCTTTGCTAGACAGCATAGACCAAGATGCATGTTCGTACGTTGATGACATTTATCTGACGGACGACGAATTATTTCCGCATCTGTCCCGTGTGGACCGCATTATTCTTGAATTTGCGGAGCAGGGTTACAAATTTAACTTTGCTAAGTCACACATTGCTGAATTTACCGTTCTGTTCTTGGGCTATGAGCTCAACAACGAAGGTAAGGGCTTAGCCCCCATTTCTTGGAAAAATGTGCACATTTGTGCCCCCCAAATACTCTGAAGAAACTTCAGTCTTTGCTGGGTTTCCTGAATTTCGGGCGTACTTACATTCCCGAATATGCCCAGCGTATCAAGCCTTTGTATGCTTTGATACAACCTACTTATTCAAGGTCTTGCTGGCTGCCTGAGCATACCTTGATTCTGCAGTCTTTGCAGACAGACCTATTGGAGTCTAAATATCTTTTGACTCGTGATAACCACACAAACCTGGTGATTAGAATAATTCCGGGGCGGTGGGATTCACGTACTTAACCTTTAATGAAGGTGATACAGTGCCCATCGCATACAAGTCGCATCTGTACACTTCCGCTGAATTGCGCTTTACATCTGTTGAAAAAGTTCTAACTGCAGTGCAAATGGCGATTCTAAAAGAACGCGCACTGGCACAGGGAAAGCGAATTCTGGTGGTAACACCCTGTCCTGCCCTAGAGGCAGTGACAAAGGCAAGCGTACCGAACTCAAAAGCAATGCATCCCCGTTGGATACAATGGGCTACATCCTTGACGTCATCAGACGTCGCCTTTATTTTCGATTCTTCTCTTCAGACTCAGGAGTTCTTACAGTATGAATTCGTTCATCCTCCTCCTCTGTTTATATTGCCGCTTGAGGATTACAAATGTGTGATCTACACAGATGGTTCGGCGCAACCGGCCACTGGGTCCAAGCACGCTTATTCAGCTGCATGTGCTATTGTTGCGGGTTCCTTTGTAAATGGAACGTTCAAATCCTCTGAAGTGCACACTCGCACACTTGGAGATAGTACCGCACAATTGGCCGAGCTGCATGCATTGCTACTTGCACTTGAGTTCGCTTCTCAGGATGAGACAACTCTTATTGTATGTGATTCATTCTACTGTGTACAGTCTTACAATGACAATCTGTTTTTCTGGTCGAAAAATGACTACAAGGACGCAAAAGGGAGCACAATTAAGCATAAAATGCTTTGGGTTCGAGTGGCAGAATTGCAACAACGTCTGCCCCTCACACAGGTGGTTCACACCTTAGGCCATCAGCGGGTGGGCGCACACGCTATTGGTAACGATCTGGCAGATGAAGCTGCCCGTTCGGCAGTAGTCACGTGTTCAGTAGCAGCGGTTACCAGGTCCATGTCTAAAATTGACTCTGTTATTCTAGCAGCTATTGCTGCAACAAAGGAAGGTGTTAATTACCCTACAGGTTTTCCTTCCAAGTATTCTTACAAGTTAAGTCCCGAACAGGTTCCTTATGTAACAATACCTGACGTTGGAGATCGGCTGATCCCCAACGCGGACCGCAGGAGTGCCTTGATATCAGCTGCACACGAGGGCATGGCTTCTGCTCATGCAGGTGTGTCAGCTACAGTTTCCATCTTGCAGCAGCGTTATTGGTGGCGTGGATTGTATAAAGACACCCGTGCTTTTGTGCTTTCCTGCGACGTTTGTCAACAGATTAAGCCTTCCACGGTAACACGCCCTCCACAGACCCCGCTCTGCATTGCTAACAGACCCTTTGGGTGTGTTTACTTGGATCACTGCGGTCCATTCTCATCAGACACTGCCTATAAATACATCTTAGTAGCAGTGGACTCGTGCACACGGTTCCTCTGGGTCTGGCCACAACGTAGTGCTGACGCTCGAAATGTAATCAGGGATTTGCGTGTCTTTGTGGGAATTTTCGCATGCGGCACCTTCCATTCGGACCAAGGTCCGGCGTTTGCCTCTAGGGCTTACAAGGATGCAATGGCTTCGCTTGGGGTGCGGGTGAAATTTCTGTATAGGCCTGAGGGCAACTCTGTCGTTGAACGAATGAACCGTGACTTAAAGCAATCCTTAACAGCTAGAGTTATAGGTACTGGCAGGAACTGGCTGGCCCACTTGTATACCGTTCAGCGTGCACTTAATAATCTCCCTAGAAGACCTCTGGGTGGGCGGACCCCATACGAAATGCTCTTTGGCATAAGAATGTTTGTGCCTGACCTTGAGGGTCCAGACATCGCGGCGCAATCCGCCAAGTTTGATGTAGATAATCATTCTGCTATGTTACAGGACTTACAAGAAGCCCGAGACAAACTTGCAACTACACATTTGCCTTCAACCACAGATCCTGCGTTGCAGATTCCGGTAGCCGGCTGGCTTCCAAAGGTTGGAGAACTGGTTCGAGAGAAGGTTGAAAACAAAAAAGAATTCGGCCCCTCTTTTCGTGCACCGGTTCCAGTTCTGGGCTTGAAGGGAACACGTACAGTCATTTTACCACCGCTTCCTGGTCGCAAGGAGAACAGATACATCTCAGTGGAAAATGTCAAGCTACAGCGCCTGGCCGATCCTGAATAGTGTCACACCAGCGGTCTCTTGTCCTGCCATTTATCGGACATATGTTCGTGGCCCATCTACACGAACGGTCGCTGATGCTGTAATTGAGATGGTTGATTTGCCTGAATCCTCTCCTTTGCCTGAAACTATAATTGATCCCCAACTCTCCACCAACATCGACGAGGACGAGTATACCTATCCTGCATCTGAATCGGTGGCGCATCAACCAACAACGCCACTTGGCCCGACTCGTTATTCCTTTGATTCGGATTCCACTTCTTCAAAAGTCCCATCCAAGTTCAGTATTTTTGTATCCTGGTTTAGAGACAATTTTTTGATTCCACCCTGGACATACATCTGGTTGGTACTTTTCTTGATTTTTTTGTTCATGTCCATTGGCTTTGTCACAGTGTTTTTTCTACTAATCAATGGTCACTATTTACCTGAACGCTCTGCTGTAGACTATGTTTCTGGAACTTTGGCTCCTCATTCCTCGTCTCACATCATGAAGCGTGACCACACATTTGTGAACATTTCAGCTTTTCCAGTTGCTGATGGCATCGTATGGGATGCAGTGAACTATCAAATCCATGGTCCGACGGAAATTATTAATGTACCTAATGTCCTTCGTGTTTCAATGGGTGATGTAGTAAAAAATAACATTCATTCTGATGATTGGGATGTGCATGCCGTTGAAGCATTGTTTGCCGATTTAAAATATTATGCATCTTTTAATGCTGAAGACTTATATATGAATTCTGCGAATTATGCCGATTTGTATTGTTACCAACATTGGGGTAATCATTTTCTCCATAAGCCAAGTGCCCTGCGTAGTTCTGTTAACTACACCCAATGGGAACATTGTCCAAACCCCTTGCCAGGTAGCTCACAAACTCTTCGAAATAAGTTTACCTATTTTACTGATTTTAATCGGTCAAACCCCGCATCCTATTATTTTAGACTCAATACCACGTCAACTCAGAAAATTATGTTAACACACACCAAATTGCTTTATTCGGGTTCCTTTTTAAGTGCCCTAGCAGTGGGTGGTTATGAGTACTGGGAGGATACAGTAGATTTGAAATCTATTTGGGGTTCCAAGCCATGGCAGGTACAAGGAACCGAGGCATTGCACCGTGCTTGCCTTATCCCTACCCAAATAATGTTCCTAAATGATTCTATTTATCAGACTACGTGTTGGGGCTTAGCTACCACTAAACAATTAAACACGCCCTCAATTCCATCCCTGTCGAGTTTTCCCAATGATAGCTCACGTCTTAACCTGTCCCTGGCGACCCTACAGGCTCTGTTACAGAATAATTCGTTTAATGTTTCCGAAATCGATCTGTCACCCTGGTTGGTATGGCCTATATCATCTAATGCATGCCAAATGCGTTTTCACGACTCAGGTACTGGCTACACACAGGATAGGCCTGATCCGAGATTTACTGCTTCCCGTACTGTCACTACATATTCTGTTGGTAAATTATGCAAACAATGGCTACAACATTCGTCCCTTGATTCTGTTAAACAACATTTGTCCCTCCTTTCAGGCACTATTGATCTGTCCGACTTTGTTTTGGGACCTCGTGGTCCCCGACCTAAGAGATTCATTTATGAAACGTATAATGAACTCTGGAAGCTGTCACAAATTGAAGCTGCTTCCCGTCTTCGGGAAATAGATCAAGCAAATTTGGAAAAGGTGCTTGCTGTTGTTGACAATAGTATTAATACCCTGTCTTCTCGCATTTACACTTTAGAGAATATTGTGTCCTCTGTTGTTGATATTGTACAAGATGATGTTTCTGTGTTATATCATGGTCAGAATCAATTGCGCTCAGTTATGCAGTTTGCATGGACTTTACAAACGCTCAAGTTAGGTAAAGTTCCTTGGCATTTTTTGAACACCTCTGCCTTGTTTCTACCTTTTAATTTAACTGACAAACAGCAATTCATGTCCATGAAAGATGCAACTTACACTTTATTACATATCGAAAAGATGGATCCTTTGCCGTTCTCTGTTGCAGAACTCGATTCTGCTGTGTGGCTAGTTCATGGGGTTATCGCTTTACCTTTTTCCTTGTTTGAATTTGACTCGTGCATGAAACATTATCCTGTGGGCCGTTACCAGCCCTTGGGCAGTGCTTTCCTGCATGAACTCTGGTCCTTGCCTTTCATGTATAAATGCCTTCGGGACGGCAAGGAGGTTTTTCTCACGGGGGAGTCCTGCGACTCGACTATGGGTCATTCGCTTATTTGTAAACACATTAAATTGCATGGCTCATGTAGCGTTTCCGCTCCTAATCTTGCTTGTGTGCTGAAAGGTATTCCTGCTCCTGTTATTCCTCCTACTTTCACTCTCCTTTCCAATGGTAGCTATTTACTTTTAAATAACGAAAACTGTTGTGGCCTGCAGGCTGGCATTCCTTACATTGTAACAGTTTCGCACAGGGTTGTCTGCTGCAAAAATGTGCTTTTTCCTCCCCCTCATGGCAAGGTTGATATCTCTATTTGGCCTTCCATCCCTACCATGGAGGCAGATTTCAATAGACTGAGCAGAATAAAGGCACTATTATTGAACGAGGAAGTTATGCTCACGTCCGCCCGGGAGACATTCATTCTCCAGGTGGCGAGTACCCACAGTGAAATACAGGCCCTTTTGAACACTAATCTCCCCCAACATTTTGGGGAGTTAATTCATCGCATTTTTAACGCATCTAACACTGAGGGTCTGGTACACTTTTTTAAGGTCGTGGGGTCTGGTTTGGTGTCCTCCTTCCAAACTATTTTTGGTGTCATCCCGGCATTTATTCATTCTATTTTTTCCAGCGTCTTTGGCGGTTTCCGTTGATCATCGCTTTGGCGGCTGGTGTCCTGCTATTAATTTGTTTTCTGCGCAATGGCTGCTCCCCGATGGGACCTGCTCGATCCGGACCGCCTCCAGCTGCTCCGTGAGCGCCTTTTGGCTGGTTTTGGTGTCTTGCCATTGGCGACACTGAGTGTGTCATATACTCTTTCTTTTCGCTTTGCGTATTTCACTTGCGTGCAACCTGTAATGACTTGTGTCCGCTGTCCTTTCACCTGGACTTTGGATTATTGCCTCTCCAATTCGTCATTGTCTGTTCCGGATTTTGTTCAGTTGATGGGTCCCTTAGAGGCCCATGAGCAGGACTGTTCCGTTGCTGGCTATATGGCGCGTGCGGCTGCACTGGGGATTTTGGCGCAATGGGATATCTGGGCGGCTGCCCAGGATCTCCTACAACAAAGCTGTTTCGTTTATCACGCAAGTTGTCCCGCATTGCTTTTGGATGCTCCCTCTGCTGAGGAGCATTCCTGCTCTTTTGATCTCATGGATTGGATGGCATCTATGTTTTTTGATGATTCCAATGATGTCCTCTTGGAGGGTATGGCTTTTTTCTGCACTTCCACTTTCATGGATTGACCTGTCCTTCGCCGTGTGAGCGCTCCCTGTGCTCAACTGGATGTGTTTTTCTCTATATTGGACCTCTGTCTTGGCCGTCGGACTGACCAGGGGAGGGTGTCTTGTGGTTTGTTGCCTGCCTTGTTATGTTGGCCTAGGCCTAGCTGCCATGTTGCTTTTCTTTGCGCGCGTTACACTGAGCCAGGGCTCCCTCGCCCTTTGCTCTTGCCAAGTTCTTTTGCGCTGTCTGCACTTTCTGTCTTTCACCTTTTCTCTTGTTCGATTTGGGCTCAGACTGCACAACATGTACAAGGTCGCATAACAATGTATTTCGGTTCTTCCTGATATGGCCAGTCTCGCGCACCCAGACATAACATTAGGCGCAAATGACATGAACCTTTGTGTGTCTTTAATACTGCGGTTTTACTGGCGCTTAAGACACTTGGAGGAATCCTTTCCAGGGAGAAGAGCTGTGATTGTCTGCTGATGTAGTTCTGCATCTAGAGACCGAGGTATGAGGGTTCGCTAGTCAAAGCCCAGAGGTCTTCTATTTTTATAATAAACTATCTTACTGCACGGGGAGGGTGGTAATGTTATTTAGACATTTATCCACTGAGTTATGAAATGCTTTCCCCGTTTGTATTCTATGGAATTGTAACCATGCTGCTTATATTATTCATATGCATTATGCTATTAGTGCTGACACGTGTACTGTACCTTAGAGCACGTAAGTTGAAATAAATATTTTAATCTACCCTGTGTCTCTTCATACGCGTATTGTGGACAAGTACGAGTGAGTGACGAAAGAGTGTTCTTGCTTCTGCGAGTCCTGAGATAAAGATACCGTGTTCTGGGTTGTCCAATCATTGGTGCTTTGGTACTAATGGGATGCTAAGCTAGTTGGGTTGGGGTTTTGGGTGCTACGGTATATGGTAGGCAAACCACTGTATTCCGGGGTCCTATTATCCTGTGCATAGCTCTGTGTATGTGCAGAAACCTTATGACAGTACTTCTAAGCAGCCAGAAGCATATGCGCAGCCACCCCCCAGCCACAAGATTCACAGCTCATGGATAGACGAGGTGGATGCTCATGCAATGGAGACCCAAAATAAACAAAGCCGGGGGGTGGGGGGTTGTTTGGGGTCCAGGGAGGACACAGCTCCGGGCAGCCATCCACCAAACATTCAAGGTCGGTATTGAGTAATATGCGCCACAGATATGTACCAATACCCCGCACTCAGTCATCACTTAGCAGTAGACTCAATGGGGACAAAGTAGGAGAGCTGGGCTCACCTTACAACGTGGGAGAGGTGGCCTCACCTCCAAGACCGAAGGAGCAGTACCCCCCGGGGGAGATCACGGCAGTCAGCTTCACAGGGGGCAATGCCCATAGACTCACTGTGCCCCTCATCTGGCAACAAAGTTAACAGTGGTCAATGTGGAGGTGCCGGACTCGTCTCCTCCAGACAGAGAGGGTAGCACCATTGGACAAGTCAACAAGACGTCTGATGAGTTCAACTTCTTCTGCCAGCGGCAGGTCCAATGTATCTTCGGCCTTGTTCAGCCTCCCCCCACCAAGCAGGTATGGGGAGGTCGGGCGGGACACCAACCAGGGGAGGACACAGAGAAAGAACACTCACCCACCCTGTACACACTGAGGCGAGCCGGATTTGTCAGTTGGTGCCAGGCAGGTCAATGAAGATGGAGCATACTGCGCTGAGATTTCAAGAAAGCCTGCTGTGCAGATACCGAGATCACATCAGCAGTACTTCAGGGGACCCAATATATGACTGGCAAGGCAGCAGCAGTACCCCTACTCAGAAGTTCATCGAGATAGGTATGGAGTAGTGTGGCGACTGGGCATCCGTAGTTTGGTGGAATGCAAGGCAAAACTAACAGACTGCCAGGAGAGGATGCAATTCGAGAAAATCTTCAGAGTCGTGCAAGTGAGTAAAACCAAATTTCATTCCAAGCTTTCATATGTGTACTGAAGTTACAGTGCCCTATAATGTGTGAGTGGATGACAGGGCATAATCAGATATTCACGGATAGGTGACCCTAAACCCAGAAGCTTGTTTGTGGAGTTCCGTCTAGGCGGCCATCTTCTTTGCTAAGTGATTGTTTGTTGAGAAGCATGCATGCAAGTGAGTGGGTGTTGACATGCAGGTTTGCTGTGGTGTAGGGTGGGGGTGTAGGCGTTGTTGATGCTTTGTGTGGCGTGTGTGCTAGGAGGGGGTGTTGAGGGCCTTTTTAGTATTTGCGTGGGTGGTGTGGGTGTGTGGCTGCTGGAGAACGCGCAGTGTGTGCAGGTGAAAGCTCCTACTGTGGCATGACAGTAGTTGCCATAATGGCGTCCAGGGTCAAGTGACCTGACTAGTAATGCGGAGTATTGCTGGGTGGCGATCGAACCAGGATTCTTGGTGCCTGGCGCGGTCCAGGTAGGGACAGGCACAGATGGGCTTGCTTTTGGTGCGCCGGCTGCGTGTCCATTGATTATCCTCACTGGATATTGTCATTTGCATTAACAGTGGATTAGTCCTCTAGTTAAAAAACATTATTGCAATAAGCAGTTTATCCTTCACTCTTTCTGGGAACATGACTTGAGTACTAGTTATATACAGGTTACATATGGATTTCCATGGCCAACAACCTAAGTCCACCATTTCTGTGGTGGACGCATAATAAATATTATCTTCAATACAAATATCCTTCTGATTAAATAGCGACACCTAAAATGTATTTTTGCTGTGTTTGCCATCACTTTCTTGTTATAGGACAACTACATGAACAAGGTCCAGTGCTTACAATTAAAGCACTAAAAACACTTTGCCCTTGTGCCCATATTAGTTCCCTTTGCTGTAAAAAAAAAAAGATGAATGCATGTTCCCATTACCTTGTTGTCCACTTTTGATTACTGCTGTATTTACACTAGCTGTCTCTATTACAAATGGGGATAAATGGATCAACGTATCTAAATTTCTCAACTACATCCCTTACCGCACATCATCAGGAGCAAGACCCAGAAACCCATGTGTGTATCCATGCAGAGCCCATTTAGCTGACAGTACTCTCCCAGATGTGCAAGTATTGGAATACAGCAGGAAGCAGTGTTAGTATCAGACTGTGGTGTTTACATGCATGTCTCCTTTAGGGGGTTAATTAGGTGCATGTGCAGTCCTGAACTTTCATTCTGGTTACAACCTTATTAAAAATAGTTCTAAAACCAGTGCAGATTTCTTACAATTCCTATCTTGTCAATGAATAATAGTTCTGTAAGCGAACACTCAGGCAGAATTACATTTGTTCTCCACTAGGAGAGGGAACGAGGGGCTGCGAGTCAATAGCTCCCAATCCCTCTAGGAATCAAGGGCAGCAGAGTTCCAGTAAGCGAGCCCACTGGATGGTGAGTTGCACTTTTTTGGCAAATATTATTTCGTACTCTCGTTCAAAATTTGGTGTTCTTTAGGGAGAATCTGAATGTTTCCTTAAGGGCTACAAGCTTCCCACAAAAGTGCTCGGCAAAATGCAGCCTGCGTACCCAAAACGGAATCATGTTTCCTGTCTAGGTGCCACTCATTTTTCTCACAAGAACTCCTACATTTCTTTCTCCGAGCTGAAGATTGCAAGAGGACACCAGCTCACCTCGCAGATTGATTGAACCCACGGAAGGATCACCAGCAACCTTTTACCACTGTGTCTATTTGTTCCATGAACAGCAACTACTTGTAGAGATGACACCATAGATCATCCAGAGTATTCACATTCTTTATTTATTAATTACAGGCCCTGGCCTGTAGGAGAGCTCAGGAACAAACTGCTCCCTTCAACCTCTTCTCCTCCAACTGACCCCCACTCCTAACATTCTCTCCTACATCATAATACATTTCTCTGTGACACAGTGCAATAACTTATGGATCCCCAAAAGGAACAGTTCATTACAAAGCATCACAACACACCCCCCTTCCAACAAATGAACCATAATAGATAAATAAACTAAAAAAACAATTACAAGACTGACTATAAATAAAAAAGAAACATTATTGTAGAAAAACACAGTAAAATTACTATATAACATATGTATACAATGCAAATGCTATACAAGAAATGTGTACAATGCACATTGATATATGTGTACGCAACCTCCTATATTATAAATCAATTGCACACATAATCCTTGAACCTGACTCGTTTATTAATTTTCCTGCCTGATCTACCCAATTTCCCATTACCCTCACAAGCAGAAGTTAAGATCTTACCATGGGTTCTGGGCACAGGATTAACACCTTGAGGTGTGGGAACCAAGTCTACACATTGTGATGTAGAGCCCCCTACTGCATTCACTTCTGAGTTACTGTCACACACCATATTCGTATGTTCTTGACCACCATCCAACCACTCATCGTATCTTTTGGAATTGAGAACTCTGTCAGAAACTTCCACTTCCATATTAGTCTTTTCCCCTTTGTACAGAGAAATGCGACTTAAGTGCCACACTTTGTCATCACTCAATTTGACAGAATTGCATAATACTTTCACCACCTGCATAGGCTGGAAAAAAAGTCCATAATTTTTTCTATATACTCTCGGTTTTTTAACTCTGACCCAGTCACCCACAAGTATATCCACCTGTTTGCACCTGAACTTTTCATCAAAATATTCTTTACTACTTCTCTGTGCTATGACTAAATTTGTTTTCACAGACGAGGGCGCCCAATTACTAATCCTAGACTTGGACATCCAACCCGCATTATCCTTCATGAAAGGTGTCCTACTTCTCATAATCTCACAAGGACTGAATCCTGTGGATTTGGAAGGTGTAACACGATATGCCCAGACAGCTCTCTATACTTCCTTCATCCAATTAAAATTCACCTCCTTAGCCAATTGTATGGTGTTTTTCAAAACCCTATTAAAGCACTCCACGGTACCATTACCAGCAGGATGATAAATGGAGGTAGTTTTATGTACCACACCATTCCTATGTAAATAATTTGTAAATGCTTCAGAAATAAATTGGAGACCATTATCTGTTAGAATCATTTTAGGTAATCCTTCCTTAAGAAATGTTCTGTCAAGGAATTTCACTACGGTATGAGCATCCACCTTAGACACTACATCTATATCTGGCCATTTAGCAAAATGATCAATTAGTACAATTATATCTTTCAATACCATTCTATCTTGAATTGGACCCATAATATCCAACCCAACTCTTTCCCATGGCATATTAGGAGGTGTTAAAGGACACAAAGGAAGTATAAAGTGTAATAAGTGATTTTTCAGAGTTGTTACACATCACGCACTCCCTGACTTTTCTTTCTTTAGCTACATCCAGTCCTGGCCAACAGGAAGATGTATTTGATCCTACTCTTTGTTTTAGTAATCCCTAAATGCCCTTCTTGACACAAATCACGTATTTTATCTTTGAGGCATTCAGGGGGAATTATTCTTCCACAACGCAACACTGTGATTCTCTATTGAAAGTTCCTGCTTCAACTCCCAATGAACTTTGAACTGTTCTCCCACATCTTTTTACTTTGCCATCCTTCCTGAATACATGTCATGTTTTCTGTAATTTAACATCTGCACCCACTGCCTCCTCCCATTCCTCTTCCTTCAAACCATCTGTACAATCCTCAACTTCATCCACACAACAATTTTCCAAATCATCATCTAGTACCATTCTTAAAGGTAAAGGCATTCTGCTTAAAAAATCAGCAATCCTATTTTTAGCACCGGTACATAGCATACACTGTAATTATAATTTAAGAATCTAATAGATAAATTGACCAGATGCAGAGGTGCATTACCCAATCCCTTTGTAGTTAAAATGTTGGTTAAGGGTTTGTGATCACTGCGAAGGGTAACGTGTGTGCCCCATATGTAAGCTCTATAATGCTCCAAACCCCACACACATGCAAGTGCTTCCCTTTCAATCACAGAATATTTCTGTTTTGTAGGGAGTTAGGGAGCGCAAAGCAAATGCAATAATATGTTCGCCGTTTGCATTATCAAATTGTGTCAGAACGGCACCCAATCCCTTGCAGCTTGATTCGGTTGTAACAACAGATTTTAACTTTGGGTCAAATCCTTGTAAGGCAGGCGCTGCACAAATTTCATGTTTGATCTCCAAGAATGCCTCTTGACTCTCCTTGGGCCATACAAATACACACACATTTTTTAATGACTGCCTGATGGGGAATGTTTTACTGGAGAAATTCAGAATGAACTTTGAATAGAATTCAGCTAATCCTAAAAATGCTCATATTTCATCTTTGTTAGATGGCATAAGAGCATTCATTATTGCATCTACCAGAGTAGTTTTGGGTTGCACCCCCTTATCACTTATTCCATGTCCCAAATAAGTCTCTGTGTTTTTTGCAAATTTGCACTTAGCATACTCAGCAGTGAGACCTTTATCTTGCAGAATCTTTAGAACTACCTTAAATGCAGTGTCATGTTCCTTTCTTGTTTTGCCCATAACCAAAATGTCATCTTGGAAGAACATGATGTTTTTTTTCATCCTTGAATAACCTGAACATAAATCGTTGAAACTTTCCAGCCACATAGGCTAATCCAAAAGGTACGCTGACAAACTGATAACATCCAAGCTGTGTTATAAATGCCGTTAACGACGTACTCTCAGGATGCAAAGGCACCTGGTGATTTGCAGAAGTCAAATCTATGGTCATGAACAACTTTACATCCTTTATATCTGACAACATTTCATTAATTTTAGGTAGAGGAAATTGATCAACTAGTATGTTTTTGTTAAGATCCCTAAGATCCACACATAGTCTGAGTTTCCCGTTGGCCCGACGTCCCACGACCAATGGAGAAACCCAGTCAGAGGATTCAACTGATTCTATTACGCCTGCTTTAAGTAACTTTTCTAACTCAGTTGACACTTCCTCCCTGATAGTCATGGAAATGTTTCTGGCCTTATGGTCCAAACTGGGGTGGT